>BSBN01000154.1:0-1250000 GCA_027924645.1 Cunninghamia lanceolata
AGAGAGAGAGATGCTCAAGTTTAGGGTCATTATTTAGGGGTTATGAGCTTAGGGTTGCTTAGAACTTTAGGGGCATTAATTATGGTTTATGAGTTTAGGGTTGCTCAAGTTTATGGTTTAGGGGTTTATAGTTGCTCAGGTTTATGGTTTAGGGTTTAGGGGCTAGGGATTTAGGGTTGCTCGGGTTTAGGGTTTAGGGGTTAGGGTTTAGAGAGAGAGTGAGGGGGTCAATAGATATTGGGGAGAGATAGGGAGATAAAGGTTTAGAGTTGCTTCCAGTGTTTATGGTTTGGAGGTTTGGGGTTTAGGGTTGCTCAGTTTTAGGGTTTAGGGGTATTATTTAGGGTAACTTAAGGTTTAGAGATTTAGGGTTAGGGTTTAGAGAGAGAGGACTGATAGGGAGATATAGAGGAGACTGAGGGGAGACATAGGGAGATAGAGGGTGAGGGACATGGCCAGAGACATAGGTAGAGATATTGAGAGGTAGAGGGATGATATAGACAAGGAGATAGGGTTTAGGGTTGATCAGGTTTAGGGTTTAGGGGTTAGAGTTTAGAGAGGGAGAGATATGGATATAGAGGGTGAGGGACATGGCCAGAGACATAGCTAGAGAGATTGAGAGGTAGAGAGATGATAGAGGACAAGGGGGTAGGGGTTTAGGGTTGATCGGGTTTAGAGTTTAGGGGTTACGAGTTTAGAGAGGGAGAGATAGGGAGATAGAGGGTGATGGACATGGCCAAAGACATAGGCAAGAGAGATTGAGAGGTAGAGGATGATAGAGACAAGGAGATAAGGGTTTAGGGTTGATCAGGTTTAGGGGTTTATGGTTGGTATATATGATGTATAGAATGGTGTAAATGACTAACATATTGGTGCTTATGATGTTTCTAATGGCTCCTGTGGCTGGCAGAGGGTAGAATGACACCTGTGACTGGCTAGGTGTAGAATGATGTTTGTGATTGATAGGTAGGTACTACTAAGGAGCATATTGGCACATACAATGATACAAAATTGTGCAAATGACTAACAGATTGGCACTATGATCTTCTAATGGCTCTTGGTGAGGTATTTGTTTGATTTTGATTATTTTTGGGATTGTTTGAGATGGAGCTTAGATTGATTTGGGATGGAGATGGGATGAAATGGATTGGTTTAGGGATGATGAGAGGTGAAAATGACTAGATTAGGAACAATTGGGGAATGATTAGAATGGTTTTAGGGATGGTTTGAAGTAGTTTAGTGCTGATTAGGGAATGATTAGAATGATTTAGGAATAGTTTAGGGATGGTATTTGAGATGAAATACAGGTTGATTTGAAAATGATTAGGGATGAAGTTAAGTTGATTTGGATGTGATTTGGGATGGTGTGAAGTGGTTTAGGACTGATTAGAAGTGGTTTAGGGATGATTACAGATGAAATTGAATGGATTAGGGATGATTTGGGATTGATTAGGAATGAATTTGGTTGGAATGAAAGCTTAATGTTTTCATGTTTTCACGTTATAGAGATTGGGAGAGATAGGGAGATAGAGGTTTAGGGGTTGCTTCCAGGTTTTATGGTTTAGGGGTTTAGCCCGTTGCTCATTTTTAGGGTTTAGGGGGTTAGGGGGTTAGGAGCATTATTTATGGTTTAGGGGTTAAGTTTAGAGGTTTAGGTTTATGGGTTAGGTAGAGAGGAAAATAGGGAGATACAGAGGAGACTGAGCCTAGAAGAGATATCTCTATCTCCTCTATCCCTCTCTCTAACTATACCTACCTCTCTCCTCTCTCTCCATGTCTCTCTATCTTACTAGATCTCTTTCAATCCCCTCTCTCTAACTCTACCTTTCTATCTCTCCCTCCCTCACTATTTGAGGTTTACATGAGTTTAGGGTTGCTCAAAGTAAATAGGGTTTAGGGTTTTGGGTAAGGGTTTTAGGGGAATTATTTAGGCTTTAGGGGTTTAGGGATGCTCGAGTTTAGGGTTTAGGGTCTAGGGGTTAGGGGTTTAGGGTTTATGGTTAGGATTTTAGGGTTGCTTGAGTTTAGGGGTTAGGGTTTAGGGTTGCTTGAGTTTAGGGGTTAGGGTTTAGGGGTTTAGAGAGAGATAGAGCGTGGACCAATAGAGATTAGGAGAGATAGGGAGATAGAGGTTTAGGGTTGCTTCCAAGTCTTTATGGTTTAGGGGTTAGGGGTTTAGGGGTTTAGGGTTGCTTATTTTTAGGGTTTAGGGTTTATGGGTTAGGGTTTAGGGGCATTATTTATGTTTATGGTTTATGGTTTAGGGGTTAGGGGGTTAAGGTTTAGAGGTTTAGGTTTTATGGTTTAGGTAGAGAGGCAAATAGGGAGATACAGATGAGACTGAGACTGGGAGAGATATCTTTGTCTCCTCTATCCCTCTCTCTAACTATACCTACCTCTCTATCTCTCTATCTCCCTATCTCTCTATCTTGCTAGATCTCTTTCGATCCCCTCTCTCTAACTCTACCTTACTATCTCTCCTTCCCTCACTATTTGAGGTTTACATGAGTTTAGGGTTGCTCAAGTAAATAGGGTTTAGGGTTTTGGGTAAGGGTTTAGGGGAATTATTTAGGCTTTAGGGGTTTAGGAATGCTTGAGTTTAGGGTTTAGGGGTTAGGGGTTTAGGGTTTCTTTAGTTTAGGGGTTAGGGTTTAGGGTTTAGAGAGAGATAGAGCGAGGGCGACCAATAGAGATTGGGAGAGATAGGGAGATAGAGGTTTAGGGTTGCTTCTAGGTTTTATGGTTTAGGGGTTAGGGGTTTAGGGGTTTAGCTCATTACTCATTTTTAGGGTTTAGGGGTTTAGGTCATTGCTCATTTTTAGGGGTTTAGGGGCATTATTTATGGTTTAGGGTTTATGGTTAGGGGTTAGGGGTTAAGGTTTAGAGGTTTAGATTTATGGTTTAGGTAGAGAGGCGAATAGGGAGATACATAGGAGACCGAGCCTGGGAGAGATATCTTTGTCTCCTCTATCCCTCTCTCTAACTATACCTACCTCTGTATCTCTCTCTCTCTCTCCCCTGTCTCTCTATCTTGCTATATCTCTTTCGATCCCCTCTCTCTAACTCTACCTTTCTATCTCTCCCTCCCTCATTATTTAAGGTTTACATGAGTTTAGGGTTGCTTAAATAAATAGGGTTTAGGGTTTTGGGTAAGGGTTTAAGGGAATTATTTAGGATTTAGGGGTTTAGGGATGCTCAAGTTTAGGGTTTAGGGTCTAGGGGTTAGGGTTTAGGGTTTACAGGTTAGGGGTTTAGGGTTGCTTGAGTTTAGGGTTTAGGGTTGCTCGATTTTAGGGTTTAGGGGTTAGGGTTTAGGGTATTATTTAGGGTTTAGGGTTTAGAGGTTTAGGTTTATGGTTTAGGTAGAGGGGAGAATAGGGATCCCTATCTCTATCTCTCTGGACATATGGATCCCTATCTCTTAATCTATCCCTCACTACCTCTCTCTCCTCCTCTTTATCTCTCTCCCCATCCCTCTACCTCTTGAAATCTCTCTCCCTATGTCTCTAGACATCTCTTGATCTCTTTCCCTATCGAGCTATCTATCCTCATAACCCCATCTCTTAATATACCCCTATCTACCTCTGTCTCTGTATTTCCCTATCTATCTCTACCTTGCTAGATCTATCTCCCTATATCTCCCCTCTCTATATATATGCATCTCTATCTTTCTCCCTTTATAGACCCCCTTTCTCTATCTCAATCCCCATCTCTCCCTCTCCTCATCTCTATCTCACCTATCCTCTCTATCTCCATGTCCTTCTCTATCTCTCCATGTCTCCTGATCCCTCTCTATATATAGGATAGAGAAATGAAGAGAGAGAGAGAGAGACTCTCCCATGTAGATACAAGGTTACCTTTATGTTATCATGCTTCCCAGAATGCGATCGCGTTTTGGGAAGCATGGAAAATGGTAAAAAAACATGTGGGATCCGTGTTTCAGACCCCACATGACTGTTATTCCTTCTTTTCATGAGTATATCAGACAAAAAAAATGCTTTTCATGTTGTTTGACTAATTGACAATCATTTTTATATCAATCCACCACCTTTTTTTATTTTTTCAACGTAGAAGAAGTGATTTTTCATGTTTTTGGAGAAAATTTGATTATTTAAACTGAAAGTTTCATGTTTCATGTGTGATTTTGTTTCAAGGCTAATTACCATTGATATATAGATTGAATTTGATAATATATGTTTGCTTTTTCCATAAATTTTAGTAATCCTATTCTAGAATTATATAGAATTCATAATCAAACCTGCGAAAAACAAGAATTTGAGGATTTTGAAGCCATCTTTTGGAGAATTGGTCAACTGTAATATCGAATTCTAAGGTATGTTCAATTTATGTCCATTTTAATTCACATATATATGTTCTTATGTTCTTTATGTCTTTAAATGTCTTTATGTCTTTATATTTTTTATGTTCTTTATGTTCTAAGATATATATGTGTCTAGGTATATCAGTTAGTTCAGTCAAAGAGACTCCAAATTCCTAATGTTTCCACCTTGTTTTGGCCCTTCATGCCTTCATGTCACCTATTTTCAGCTATACAAGGGAAAAACATTATCAAATACTTCATAAAATAATTTTAGTGAACAATTGTTTGTCATACTCATATTCGAGTGTATACATGGAGCCAAAATTGATTTTGGAGGACTCTAAATTTTTGCCCTAGGATGATATAGAAGGATTTATTCCTTAATACATGCATAATTCAATTCATTTAATAGAACCATGCATGAAATGATAGTTTTCTTACAAAAATGGAGGAAATGAGCACCACAACCTATTTGACAAATTGTTACAACTCACTTTGATACCACTCAATGCATAAAAAATATGATGGAGATTATGTATTTACTTCATCAACATAACAAAATTTTAGAGAAGAGATTTATATATAAATATACGGACATACAAGCATCATGACACAAGATGATACAAAGGGAGTTACAAGGAGATAAAACACTATAAAGGAGGTTTTCGTAAGTGTAGGATAGTCACAAGTCTATATAACAATCCACTATCATAGTCATGACCATCATGAAGTTGTTTTTAATTTATGCATTACTTAAGATGTCTTTGATCTTTTGTCACGAGTATCCAGAAGGTTATCTTCAACGGTTAATGTTCTTTTGATTATCACAAAGTTTTTGGACTGGTTTAAGACTATTAGGATAGTCAATTTATGTTGATTACAATCCCCTTTGATGGCATTCATTTTGTCATCCTTCAAAATCATCTCCATACAACTCATATATGTAAGGAATTAACCATACAATTCATGATTTCCAAACCTAAAATAATGATTTAATACTCATATAAGAGTCCAAACAATGGCCTTCAAGGGGCAAGATAGTCAAGAGCAGTCAAGGTGATGTTCTTAAGAGTTGATAGGGTCAAAGGGAGGCTTAGTATTAGAGATATACCTTTACATAGTGATCTCTCAACACCTTGTGGTTTCAAATAGTTTTGAAGTCTCTTGGCAGCCCTATTTTCCTTTATGGAAATACTCATGATAGTCTTGAAGGAACAAAACTATTTATGTACATCAATCCACTATGACTATCATAGTATTAGAGTCTTTTGGAAACCTTCCTGGAACTTTCTCCTTCATAAGATTCATAGTCCATAATTCAAGTGTATTAAATTTCTTCCCTAAATGTCCTCTTTCCATTCAGGTGTATACTTCATGATTTGTTATTCAAGTGTATACTATATATGACTTTGTATTTGTATTCGAGTGTATAGTCTATGACTTGTATTCAAGTGTATATCATGACTATGTATTCGAGTGTATACTCCATGAATTTGTGTATTCTATTGTATACTTGGTGCTTTTTGTGATTGGGAAAAAGGTGTGAAGAATCTATATGAAGGTCTTTCAGACCTGTGCAAGGAGTTTTGAAGCTTTCTTGGCCATTATTTGACAAAGTGTGATGACTGTCCTAAATGATTGTGCATGATAGTGTTGGGGCAACAATTGGAAGTTCATCAAATCTAAGTCTAAAAGTGTTGGTCATGCATATTCCTTGTTGGGAAGGGGTATTAGAAGGTCCTACAGACCTGAACAAAGGATTTTAGAGCATTCTTCAAGGGTTAGACAAGTTTTAATATGACTGTCCCAAGAGGACTAGTTTTACAATCATTGAGTAAGTGTTGGCACCCAAGCAAGTTAGGGTTTGCTTTTGAGTCTAGGTGTTTAATACCTATTGGAATCACCTTTAGAATGTTTGAAATAGGCTCCCAAATATGTATTGAGGTTTTTGAAAGCATCCCAAACAATGGAGAACATGCAAGAACAATTTGTTAATTTGTTAATTTAAGTTTGTCTAGGTCTTGTAAATATGTGTCAAGTTGTGTTTTGAAGTGTCAAGGCATGTTTTGATGTTATAATAAGGTCTAAGAGACCATTTTGAACATGTTTTAGGTCCTAGGAGGTTATTTGAGGTTCATTTTTCAAGTATTGTAAAAGTTGTTATAATATTGCAATGTGGTTTAAATGCAAGAAAGTGGTTTGTGACTCTTTTCCACCAATGTGAACACTTGACAATTTGTGGATTGGATTTATAAATGATGTATTTCTTGTTTATGAGTTTGTAGAATGCATGGGTGTGAATTTGTTGTCTGTGTAATGATACCCTAGGCTGGTAGAGCTATTGTTTTGAGCAAACTGGAGGTACATAGATAGGGTTTGATGGAAAAATAGTTAGAGGATCATTCCAAGTGATTGATTAAGCATGTGCAGACATAATTGAATGTGTTTGAGGCATCAGCAAAGAAAAATAATCTTGGGAACATAGACTTTCTATAAACCCTCATGATACAAGCATGGAATTGGCATTAACAAGGGTTTTGTAGTTTAAGGGTTTTCTAGTGTTTCCCATTGACAAAAGTGGTGGATTTGGACCATTTGAGGTCTGTATTAAACATTGCAATTTAGTTTGGAAGTTTGGTAGAAGGATTTTGTGGAGTTGCTTTAGAAAATAGGGCTAATTGCCCCTTTTTAGGAAATGGAACAGTCATTTTTTGAGGCTTGTGTTGCAAAATGACCTATACCCATTTTAGGATATGTTTTAGATGAGCTTAAAGGGTATCCAAAAGTGTCAATAGTTTTGGGTTTTAGTGCCTACCTTGAGAGAAAAATTTTGACAGTCCATTTTGGAGGGCTACTAGCATTAGGACAATCAAAGAAAGGACCTATGGTAGAAGCATTTAAGTTGCATGAGGGGTGTTGATACATTGAATTAGTCTACATTAAGTTGGAAAAGGTCTGCCAAGTGATAAACAAAGAAATAAGTTGTTGGTTCTTCATTTGATGGTATGTTTGCCATGTTGCCATTGCATCATAGAGCTAGTCACATGAGCCCATTGTTGTGAAATATGCCTCCTTTGAATTGTGTTGAACCCCTACATTGCATCACTTTTGGGTCTATTTTCATGAACTCCACCCTTCCTCTGCATCATTTATGACTTTGCACGTATTTGAGTGTATAGTCCATGACTTTGTATGTTCAAGTGTATACTCCATGACTTTATGTATTCCATTGTATACTTGGTGTGTTTTGTGATTGGGAAAAAGGTGTGAAGAACCTATATGAAGGTCTTTTAGACCTACTCAAGGAGTTTTAAAGATTTCTTGGCCATTATTTGACAAAGTGTGATGACTGTCCTAAATGATTGTGCATGACAGTGTTGGGGCAGCAATTGGAAGTTCATCAAATCTAAGACTAAAAGTATTGTTTGTGCATCATTTATGACTTTGTATGTTCAAGTGTATACTACATGACCTATATGTGTGTTCAAATGCATACTCCATGACTTATGTATGTTCAAGTTATCTTGATATGAGGTGTCTTATTCAGAAGTTTGTAAAACCTTGTTATTCATTCTGACTGTGCTATTCATTGTCATTATCATTGTCTTATTCTTCATGCTTGTAGAAATCATCATCATGCCGAGGAAATGAGCAAAGACTCTAACACCAGAAGAGCGTGAAGCTGAGAATGAGAGGAAAAGAGAAAGAATGAGGTAAATTCGGGAAAGTAGGAAATTATCAACCATACAAGAAGACATTCCACCATTGCCAATTGAAGAGGAACGTGACATGTCTAACGAAGCTAAGAGAGAGATGGAATTGGGGGCATAAAGAGAACAAATGCAAAACCTCTATGCAATGAGGAAAGTGAATCTCCAAGTTGGAGGCACTCCATCGTCCACAGGTCAAGTTGAAGGAACACCATCATTATCTTCTCGAATTTGAGATACTTCATCTTTCACAGGTGAAGTAGAAGGCACATCTACATTTTATTCTCAAGTTAGTGACATGCCATCATTCACATATCATTCTCAACCTTTTCACCTCCAATCGAAGGTATGTCATTTTCAACCTTTTCACCTCCAATCGAAGGTACGTCATCTATCCCATCTCAAGTAAATATTGAAGAAATTCCTAATGTTCAGTTGACTTTACCAAATAAAACACCTCCTAGAATTTTGCATAGAAGACCTAAGTTTCTAATTGATATTGATGAGAATGTATTGGAGCCCATGCATGATAAGATTTCCATGCGCACTTGCCAAAGATATGCAAATAAGATATGGAAATTATTATTTGAGAATTTAAATGAAACTGGAAGATGTCAACTCTTTGTTGAACTGATGAGAAATCTAAAATTTAGGCCCACTATGAAGATCCTTGGCCTAAGAACATCGAGTGCCTCAAGTGAAAAATTAATTGTCAAGAATCTAATGAGTGTGTATGAGAGTGTGGGTTCCACCTCATGCACCAAGGATAGTAATATCACACGACGTGTCATTACATCGACAATTGTAAGCCAACAAACAAAAAAAGCTCACCTCATTAGAAAGACAAGTCAAGCATTGAAAATAAATAGAAAAACTCTAATGAGAGCCATTGGAAGATGTCAAAGAGTTGAGGATCCAAACACTAATGAATTGTGGGCATTCTCTGGGAGACTCCCATGGAAAGACAAAGTTGTCGAAGCTTTGAGATCACTAATTAAAGACTTTTGGAAGAATTACACAAGGGTATCTATGAATCAAAGGGATGTGGTAAGAAGGAGAATCAGTAGTCGAAACCGTGAGCCACATCCAAAGCATTTTTTGGATATGACTCAAACACAATTTTTTGGTAAATTTCTAGAGAAGTATCCTCAAATTAAAATTTCTCAAAGATATTTTGAATTGCTAAAACCTTTCTTTGTCAAAATAAATCACACACACACTACTTGTTGTAGATTACATATTGAATTTTCTAACCATTTTGATGTTTATCAGTCTATATGTTTAGATTTGCATACTAAGAATGTTTTGCAGGATTGTGGAATACATGCCCCACCAACTACCTCAAGAGACTTCATATCAATAAGTTGATGTGATAGAGAGGAAGGTCAAATATTCTACAGGAAATTATGCTTGGATGGCACATGTCAGCATTGCGGTGGCTTGCAATGTATGTCAATATGTGAACATATGGAAAGAACACATGCAGTTGGAAACAAACTAGTAGAGTTTGACAAGTATAAAATAGTGGCATACAATACAAGAGATGGTAAAGAAGCAAAGAGGTGTGAATATGTTATTCAGAAGATTCCAGTGTATCAGTTTATGCCTATATTTCATGACAACATAGTGTATGAGTATGTAAGACATGCCCATAGAGCTCGAAGGTTGGACTTGCAATTCAAGTTATGCAAGGACACATTTTCACTTGGTAGCATTGTTTCAGTCGTCGACTTTGCAGAGAACTACAGTCTATAGCCACAGTGTGAGGTGTAATCCCAATATTATAACTTGACACAGGTTTCTATATTTGTGCACATCGCATTCATTCATGCGAATGATAGTACAGAGGATGATAGAAAGATCATAAGGGAGTATCATTTTTATATAAGTGATGATCGCACACATTCCATGGAGTTCGTGCAAGGTTGTTTTTAGGTGTTCTACAATGATCTGGCTAGAAGGGGCATATCATTCAGTCAGCATATCATATGGTCAGATAACTGTGCATCATAATTCAAGAACTCACAAAATTTCTATTGGATGAGCAGGAGGCATAATATTATAGGTGTTCAACATAGGTGGAACTTTTGTGAGGCCAGGCATGGAAAGGGGGATCATGATGGTGCAGGAGCATGTATCAAAAGAGCCATAGCACGAGAAGAGTTAAAGTATAAAGACAATAAAAAGTTGATAGATGCAAAATCAATCATCAAATGGTGTAATGCTTTGATGGGTCCAGGTAGTGAAGGTAAGTCTTTAGTTCGTAGATTTTTTTGGTTGATAGATGATACTAACATTGCACCATATGAGGACTATTGTACACTGACATGATCAAGTAAGCTACACTCTATCAGAAGCTCAATTGCAGGTTCATGGAGTATACATACGCGAAAGATGGCATGCTTTTGTTCTCCACGTATAATTCAAGCCTGGAATGAGTGCGAGTCAAAGGAGTGGGTTGATAGATGTCAGTTCAGTTATCTTAGCCCACTTGACATGTATTGACCCCCGACGACACTGGAATTGATAGAGATGGAATCGTCAGTTTACTTTGACCACATATCAGATCTAGTTCAACCAGGTAATATATCTACTTGCATAGTTAAATTTAAAATTTCTAATGTTATCTTAAACTTTGTAATATTTTTGTAATGTTGACTAATTTCATCTAATTTGCTGCACATATCATTGTAGGGCATGTTTATGCAGTTATTGCAGATGAAGATAATGAAGGGGGAACAAATTATTACTTGTGTCATTGTGTTGAGGCCAAAAAGAAATCAGAGGCCCTGGTTACAGATGGCTCAGTGGTTGTTACTAGAACATGGCATAGAAGGTACCCACATAGGAGTGTTAATGTTTGGTTGTTTGAGGACTTTGACATGCATCAGAAGATTCTTCATTACTCCAACCTTGCCGTGGCAACCAATGTTCATTTGATACAATATCAAGGTAGACCTTTGAACAAGACCTTGTGGAAGGTGCGTGACTCTATCCATGAGGAAATACTTGACACAATAAAGAGTAGAGAAGACCCAGATGGTTAGTTGGATTAATTTGTAAGTATGGATAAAACTTTCCTAGATGGTTACTTGTACTTTGTTTTGTATATAAATAGTAGTATGAATTGCTTCCCTCCAGTATATTTATGTTTAGTCAATTTTGCTTTTTGATGCTTCTCACAGGAGGTCACAACTCCAGTCCGTCCAACTACAGACAAAGAAGCTCGAGAAAAGATGATGGAGAGTGATCATCATATGGTGGTAAGTGATTAATTACATATGTGATGTTATATATTTCATGTACATTTTGTTATAGTAATGTGCATATTATTTAATTGTATTAACAGGTGGAGCTGCATGAGCTTGAATTGTCGAAGAGGTCTACTCGATGGCAGAGAGAGGATGAGTCATTGATATTTTTGTATATATAACTGTATGGCTTTGTTTGGACATGCCTATATGGCTTTGCATGTAAATGAGATGTTATGCTCATGACATTATGTATACAACAGTTTATATTAAATATTTAATATTATGATAAATTATCCTTGAGCAGTGGTATGAACTATGGGCAGTGAAGGCCTCATGTTTCATTTGATTTGTTTTCTATGGTATACATTTGATGTTTGCATAATCATCATGTTATGCTTCATGGGGTTAGATCTAAGTAATGGATGAAGTTGATCCTAATTGGTCTTAATCCCATTCACTCGTGTTTCACTCATGTCATATCAAGATTGATGTCATAGGGTTTGGATGTTAGTGTTGGTAGGTGGCGACTGATCAGGAAAGTACTGTACACTAGCCATGTATCCTCGCCAGGGTTCGGGGCCGGGCCGGGCCCCGAGCGGGGGTTCGGGGGTGGCAGCCCCCGAGAAACGGGGGTTCGGGGTGGTAGCCCCCGAGAAATTTTTTTTTTAGGGCCGACTTAAAAAATCCTAGGGCCGACTTAAAAAATCCTATTTTTTATGACCGACATAAGAAAACCCTAATTTTTGTAACCGACAAAAAGGCTTGATAAAAAGCAGCCAAGGGTTAGGGTTTGAGTATTGTATTGTAGCATTTGCAGCGGTATTGAGTTGCAAGGATTGCTGATTGTAATCGGTTTGATTTACTGGATAATAATATTGGACTCTCTGTTTGGTGGATGTAGCCCGAGTTTGGGTGAACCACGTTAAATCTTGTCTCTCGCTGTTATTAATTCTGTGTATTTCCATTTCTCTGTTTAATCTTTATTTGCATTTAATTGATATCTTCTGCCGGCTAACCCTAACAAGTGGTATCAGAGCGGGTTGTGTTCGATTATCGTCTGCAGGAAAGTCTCACGGTTGAGTGGGAGCAATGGCGGACGAGGGTAAAATGAAGGTTGATAAATTCAATGGGCAGAACTATCAGTTATGGAAGATGCAGATGGAAGATTACCTCTATCAAAAGGATTTATGGAGGCCGTTGGAAGGAGTAGCCAAGAAACCGGCAATAATGTCTGATGAGGATTGGAATCTTCTTGACAGAAAGGCACTGGGAACCATTCAGTTGTGCCTGGCACCGTCGGTGGCATTCAATATAACGGAAGCGAAGACAACAGATGGTCTGATGAAAGCTTTGGCTAAATTGTATGAAAAACCCTCAGCCTCAAATAAGGTATTTCTCATGAAGCAGTTGTTTAATTTGAAAATGGTTGAAGGTGGATCTGTGATAGGTCATTTAAATGAATTTAATATGATTGTCAGTCAATTGACTTCTGTAAATGTAAAATTTGATGAAGAAGTTAGAGCTCTCTTGATATTATGTTCATTGCCTGAAAGCTGGGATAGTTTGGTAATGGCGGTTAGTAACTCTGTTTCTGGTTCAAATACCCTAAAATTTGATGATGTTGTTGGTGTTATTCTGAGTGAGGAAATTCGTAAGAAAAGCTCAGGTGGATCCAAATCAGGCAGTGTTTTGAACGCAGAAAGCAGGGGTAGATCAAAGGAGAGAGGAAAAGGTTCTGGAGGTCATGGGAAGTCACGAGGAAAATCAAAGGACAAAAGATCCCAAACCAGAGGACAGAAGGATTGCTGGTACTGTGGAAAACCAGGTCATCTGAAGAAAGATTGCTGGTCTCAGAAAAATAAAGAAGGAGACAAACAAGAAGGCAATAAGGAAGCAAATGTGGTAAGCAATAAGTCTGAAGATGATGCTTTGATTCTTTCCCTAGATAATGCTGATGATTCATGGGTTTTAGATTCAGGGGCCTCATTTCATGCTACGCCCCATAGAAGTTATTTCCTTGATTATGTCCAAGGGGATTTTGGGCTGGTTTATTTGGGAGATAACGAACCCTATCAGATTGTTGGAAAAGGAAGAATCAAGATTAAGTTGCAGAATGGGAATCATTGGCTACTACAAGAGGTGAGGCATGTTCCAAAGCTCAGTAGGAATTTAATTTCAGCAGGGCAGCTAACTGAACAAGGTTGCACTGTTACATTTACTGATAAAAATTGGAAGGTTTCAAAAGGTGCCTTAGTAGTAGCAAAAGGTGTGAAAGTAGGCACCTTATATCTTTGTACAGGTCATACTGTTCCTTCTACTTTAGATGTTATAGAGGAAAAACAAACAGGTTCAGGAACAGTTGCTGCAGGTTTGCAGGAAGAGACCAGAAAAGTTGCCGTAGGTTCTGAAACAACACTGTGGCATAACAGACTTGGGCATATGAGTGAAAAAGGTATGAAGGTACTTCATTCTAAGAAAGTTTTACTAGGTCTGAAATGTATTAATATGGATTTCTGTGAAAGTTGTGTGTATGGAAAACAAAAGAGAGTCAGTTTTCTCAGAGATGGGAAGCAAAAGAAAAATGAAAAGTTGGAGCTTGTGCATACAGATGTATGGGGACCAGCTTAGGTATCTTCTTTTGGTGGCTCTCGGTATTATGTTACATTCATAGATGATGCAACTAGGAAGGTTTGGATTTATTTCCTTAGACAGAAATCTGATGTATTTGAAACATTTAAGAAATGGAAAAGCTTGGTTGAAAATGAGACAGGTAAAAGATTAAAATATCTCAGATCTGATAATGGCGGTGAGTATTGCAGCAAAGAATTTGAAGACTATTGTTCCTTTAATGGAATTCGTAGGCAGAAAATGGTTCCAGGGACTCCACAAGGAAATGGAGTGGCTGAACGCATGAATAGGACAATAATGGAGCGTGCAAGGACCATGAGATTGCATGCTGGACTGCCTTTAAACATGTGGGCAGAGGCTGTCAACACTACTGTATATTTAATTAACAGAGGTCCTTCAGTTCCTTTGGGCTGTGGTATTCTAGAGGAAGCATGGACTGGCAAGAAGGTGAGTTATTCTTTTCTGAAAACCTTTGGCTGTGAAGCATTTGCACATATAGATTCTGAAAATAGAACCAAGCTGGATGCGAAATCAAAAAAATGTACCTTCGTTGGATATGGCATTGATGAATTTGGTTATAGGCTTTGGGATTTTGAAAATCAGAAAATTGTGAGAAGCAGGGATGTTATATTCAATGAGAAGGTGTTGTACAAAGATCAGTTGCAATAGCATGAGAAGAAAGAAAAGGATTATGTGGTGCTGGATGATACTCCAAATAGTGATGTTCCAGTGGCTCCTCATGCTCCGCAACAGCAACCAGAAATACCACAAACTCCAGTGAATGTTAGACGGTCAACAAGGATAAGTAGACCTCCTGAAAGGTTTTCTCCCTCTTTGTATCCTATTTTGTTAACAGATGCTGGTGAACCAGAAGGGTATGATGAAGCTATGCAGGTGAATACACAAGTTCAGTGGGAGCTTGCCATGCAAGAAGAAATGGACTCCTTGCTGAAAAATCAGACTTGGGAATTATGTAAGTTACCTGTAGGTAAAAAGGCTTTACCAAACAAATGGGTTTACAGGCTGAAAGAGGAAGATGGAGGTAAGAAATGATTTAAGGCCAGGTTAGTTGTAAAAGGATTTACACAGAAATAGGGCATTGATTTTGATGAGATATTTTCTCCGGTTGTCAAGATGACTTCTATTCGTACTGTTTTAAGTATTGTGGCTACTGAAGATTTGCATTTGGAATAGCTAGATGTGAAAACTACCTTTCTCCATGGTGATTTGGAGGAGGAGATATACATGGCACAACCACAGGGATTTGAGGTCAAAGGTAAGGAGAAACAAGTGTGCAGATTGAAGAAAAGCTTGTATGGCCTGAAACAAGCACCTCGGCAATGGTATTTGAAATTTGATAGTTTTATGGCTGAGCAAGGCTACAGTAGGTGTAATTCTGACCATTGTGTTTATTTTAAGAGGTTGGATAATGACAGCTACATCATTTTATGTTTATATGTTGATGACATGCTTGTAGCTGGGTCTAACATGGATCACATCAGAGAGTTAAAACATCAGTTATCACAGTCATTTGATATGAAGGATTTGGGGGCAGCAAAATAAATCCTTGGTATGAAAATTTGCAGAGATAGGAAGAATAGAAAATTGACTCTATCTCAGGCTGCTTATGTTGAAAAGGTGTTGCAGATATTCCATATGGAGAATGCCAAAGCTGTCAGTACACCTTTGCCTAGTCATTTGAAATTGACTAAGGAGATGTGTCCAAAGACACAAGAGGAGGAAGAGAAAATGTCCAAGATACCCTATGCTTCAGCTGTAGGAAGTTTAATGTATGCCATGGTATGCACAAGACCGGATATTGCACATGCTGTCGGAGTCGTTAGTAGGTATATGAGTCATCCTAGATTTGAGCATTGGAATGTGGTCAAATGGATTCTTAGATATTTGAGAGGTACATCTAATAAACACTTATATTTTGGGGGCTCTAATACTGATTTAGCAGGTTATGTAGACTTAGATTTGGCAGGGGATATTGAACCAGGTGGAGTACTACAGGTTATGTCTTTACTGTAGGTGGAACATTAGTGAGTTGGATTTCTAGGTTGCAAAAGGTGGTTGCTTTATCCACCACAGAGGCAGAATATGTCGCTGCAACAGAGGCAAGCAAGGAGATGATATGGCTACAATCTGTCATGGAAGAATTGGGTAAACAACAGGCTAACAGTTCTTTGTATATAGACAGTCAGAGTGCCATACATCTTGCAAAGAATTTTGCCTTACATTCAAAGACCAAACACATACAGTTGAGGTATCACTTTATTCGGTTAGTGTTGGATAATGGATAGTTAAGGCTGGAAAAGATACATACAGATGAAAATCCAGCGGATATGTTTACAAAGGCAGTGATAAGGGAGAAGCTGAGCTCCTCTTCAGCTTCGATTGGTCTTCTAGACTGAACACAATAAAAATTGAATAGTAGAGTCCAGGGTGCTTATTTCCAATGGAAGCTGCATGCGCAGCGGTGTCATCCAGGATCAGTCTCCAAGTGGGAGATTGTTTTGGTGTGGAGCCTAATCAGTCTCCAAGTGGGAGATTGTTGGTAGGTGGCGACTGATCAGGAAAGTACTGTACACTAGCCATGTATCCTCGCCGGGGTTCGGGGGCGGTAGCCCCTGAGAAATTTTTTTTTTAGGGCCGACTTAAAAAATCCTAGGGCCGACTTAAAAAATCCTATTTTTTATGACCGACATAAGAAAACCCTAATTTTTGTAACCGACAAAAAGGCTTGATAAAAAGCAGCCAAGGGTTAGGGTTTGAGTATTGTATTGTAGCATTTGCAGCGGTATTGAGTTGCAAGGATTGCTGATTGTAATCGGTTTGATTTACTGGATAATAATATTGGACTCTCTGTTTGGTGGATGTAGCCCGAGTTTGGGTGAACCACGTTAAATCTTGTCTCTCGCTGTTATTAATTCTATGTATTTCCATTTCTCTGTTTAATCTTTATTTGCATTTAATTGATATCTTCTGCTGGCTAACCCTAACAGTTAGCTCATAAAATTCATGTTTATCATGTTACAATAGTAGGACATAGTTCCTTATGTCATTGGTTCATGCCATTGGATCATTGGATTTGGTTGTGGTTCTTCATCATAACATGTCATGCTTTCAGGAGTTGGATTGGGTTGTGGTTCTTCTTCATGATAGGAGTTTGTTCATGTCTTCATGCTTCTTTGTCCTCCATGTCTTCAGTGTTCTCAGTGTCTTCATGTGTCAAGTATTTCTTCAGTGTCCTCATGATGTTGATGTTGATCACAAAATATGGTGTATTAGTAAGAGGAAACCATGGAAAGGCCTTGAAAATATTTGAGTGGTGCAAGAAAGAGAAGGTATGATGTAGAATAATGGATGTACAAATCTCTCCCAACTCAAGATCAACCTTGTTACAACATCATATTATTGTTTTATGCATGAGGAAGGATAAAATGGGTGTAGCCCTTAAGATCCCTAAGATAGAAAAACTGCCAAACTTTGACAAAGGTTTTCTCAGAATTTGTGGTAGTTGGGAACATTTTGTTTGGACTTGCAAGTGCACGTGGGGTCCGTCTACAATAACCTCTCTCAGTTTCGTTCAACTCCAGTCCATTTGACCATGCCAGAATCAAACACATTCTTGCAAAATGCTTCAGTTTCATGTAGTGGAAAGGTGCTAGGAGTGACATTTTGCATTCCATAGCTTGTGGGGCCGAACGGACTTCACCAACGCGTTGGGGTGGGTGGGTAAATGCTAGGGGAGGTCTCATTTTGTGTGCCAAGCATCACAGTCGTTCGGGACAATAGGCTACTGGCAAAGTCCCTTAAGATCCCTAAGATGAAAAAACTGCCAAACTTTGACGAAGTAGTTCTTGAAATTCGTGGCAGCTGGGAATGTTCTGTTTAGACCTGCAGGTGCATGTGGGGTCCATCCATAATAACATCTCTCAGTTTCATTCAACTCTAGTATATTTGACCGTTTCAGAATCAAACGCATTCTTGCAAAACGCTTCAGTTTCATGCAGTGAAAAGTGCTAGGAGTGACATTTTGCATTCCATAGCTCGTGGGGCCGAACGGATTTTTCCAACGCATCGGGGTGGGTGGGTAAATGCCAAGGGAGGTCTCATTTAGTTTGCCAAGTGCCCCAGTCATTCGGGGCAGTAGGCTACCAACAAAGTCCCTTAAGATCCCTAAGATGAAAAAATTGCCAAACTTTGACAGAGCAGTTCTTGGAATTCGTGGCATCTAGGAACATTTCATTTGGACCTACAGGTGCACGTGGGGTCCGTCCACAATAACCTCTCTCAGTTTTGGTCAACTCCAGTCCGTTTGACCGTGTTGGAATCAAATGCATTCTTGCAAAATGCTTCAGTTTCATGCAGTGGAAAGGTGCTAGGAGTGACATTTTGCATTCCATAGCTCGTGGGGCTGAACGGACTTTGCCAACGCATTGGGGTGGGCAGGTAAATGCCAAGGGAGGTCTCATTTCATGTGCCAAGTGCCCTAGTCATTCGGGGCAATAGGCTACCGGTAAAGTCCCTTAAGATCCCTAAGACAAACAAACTGCCAAACTTTGACGGAGCTATTATCAAAATTCATGGTAGCTAGGAACATTCCATTTAGACCTATAGGTGCATGTGGGGTCCGTCTACAATAACCTCTCTCTGTTTTGGTTAACTCCAGTTCATTGGACCGTGCCAGAATCAAACGCATTCTTGCAAAATGCTTCAGTTTCATGCAATGGAAAGGTTGCCAGGTGCCATATTTTTTATTTTTCTCATCATGGGGCCGAATAGACTATGCCAACACGTCGGGGTGGGTGGGTAAATGGTAGGGAAGGTCTCATTTTGTGTGCCAAGCATCCCAGTTGTTCTGGCCTTTAAGCTACCGGCACTTAGCACCTTTCAAGTTTGTCAGTAGCTTGCAGCCCGGAATGACTGAGACACTTGGCACACGAAACGAGACCTCCCCTGGCATTTACCCACCTACCCCGACGTGTTGGCGCAGTCGGTTCACCCCCATGATGAGCAAATAAAAAAATATGGCCCCTGGCAACATTTCCACTGCATGAAACTGAAGCATTTTGCAAGAATGCGTTTGATTCTGGCACGGTCAAACGGACAGGAGTTGAACAAAACTGAGAGAGGTTATTGTAGATGGATCCCACATGCACCTATAGGTCCAAAAGAAACATGCCCAACTTCCATGAATTCTGAGAACTGTCGCATCAAATTTTGGCAATTTTTTCGTCTTAGGGATCTTAAGGGACTTTGTCGGTAGGCTGCTACTCCGAACGATTGCAGCGCTTGGTACATGAAACGAGACCTCCCTTGGCATTTACCCACCCACCCTGATGCATTGGCAAAGTCCATTCGGCTCCACGAGCTATGGAATGCAAAATGTCACTCCTAGCACCTTTCGAGTTTACCGATAGCTTGCAACCCAAAACTACTGACACACTTGGCGCATGAAATGAGACCTCCCTTAGAATTTACCCACCCACCCAAATGTGTTGACGCAGTCGGTTTGCCCCCAAGACCTATGGAATGCAAAATTTCAGTGTTAGCAACTTTCTACTTTGTTGGTAGCTTACAACCCAAAATGACTGGGACGCTTGGCACATGAAACGAGACCTTCCCTACCATTTACCCACCCACCCCGATGTGTTGGCGCAGTCTATTTGGCCCCACGATGAGCAGAACAAAAAATATAGCACATGGCAACCTTTCCATTGCATGAAACTGAAGCATTTTGCAAGAATGCGTTTGATTCTAACACGGTCAAACATACTAGAGTTGACCAAAACAGAGAGAGGTTATTGTAGAAAGACCCCACATGCACCTGTAGGTCCAAACAAATTATTCCCAGCTACCACAAATTCTGAGAACAGCTCCGTCAAAGTTTGGTAGTTTTTTCATCTTAGGGATCTCAAGGGACTTTACCGATAGCCTGCTGCCCCCAATGACTGGGGTGCTTGGCACACGAAATGAGACCTCCCTTGGCATTTACCCACCCACCCTGATGCATTGGTGAAGTCTGTTTTGGCCCCACGAGCTATGGAATGCAAAATGTCACTCCTAGCACCTTTCCACTGCATGAAACTGAAGCATTTTGCAAGAATGTGTTTGATTCCAACATGGTCAAATATACTAGAGTTGAATGAAACCGAGAGAGGTTATTATGGATGGACCCCACGTACACCTGCAGGTCTAAACAAAATGATCCCATCTACCACGAATTTCAAGAATTGCTCCGTCAAAGTTTGGCAGTTTTTTCGTCTTAGGGATCTTAAGGGACTTTGCCAGTAGCCTGCTGCCCCGAATGACTGGGGCGCTTGGCACATGAAACGAGACCTCCCTTGGAATTTAGCCACCCACCCCAATGCGTTGGCGAAGTCCGTTCGGCCCCACGAGCTATGGAATGCAAAATGTCACTCCTAGCACCTTTCCACTACATGAAACTAAAGCATTTTGCAAGAATGCATTTGATTTCGGCACGGTCAAATGGACTGGAGTTGAACGAAACCGAGAGAGGTTATTGTGGAAGGATCCCACATACACCTGCGGGTCCAAACAAAATGTTCCCAACTGCTACAAATTCTGAGCAAACCTCTGTCAAAGTTTGGCAATTTTTCTATCTTAGGGATCTTAAGGGCTACACCCATTTTATCCTTCCTCATGCATAAAACAATAATATGACGTTGTCACAAGGTTGATCTTGAGTTGGGAGAGATTTGTACATCCATTATTCTACATCATAGCTTCTATTTCTTGCATCACTCAAATATTTTCAAGGCCTTTCCATGGTTTCCTCTTACTAATCCAGCCAACCAGGACCTTGAAAATGGTGTAGCAGTAACATATAAGGCTAATAAATTAGGTAAAAGATCCATGTGATCATCTATTTTTAGTTTTAACATATTTTTCTATCATCATTGACCATTGTATCCATGCATGTGTAGGTATATCCATTGTATACATGTTGACAACTTTTGTAAAATGAACTCAAAATGACTCTATTGACCTTACACATGGTCTATTATGACCTTATTAGACCAAATAAACTAAATGGATAATAGTTGTCATAGTTGTTTAAATTAGTGTTTGTGCATCCATTTTGATGTAATAAGGCCTTGCAGGAGTGACCAAGGTTGTTTTCAATTAAATTAATGATGCCCTAGGCAGGCAGCCTGTGTGTTTTTGGTCTATTTGATAGTGCAGTGATGAGGGTTTTGAAAAATGGTTAAAGAAGGGTCTTGAATAATTATGCTAATGAGTGATTCAGTCCATATAGGACCTAACTCAACCTCTGGAGTGCAATTTTTAGTTTAGGGGTCAAGAATAGTAGTTGATGCTTTGTAAAAGTAGGCTAATTAGGCCTCATATACAAATTATCAGTCCATTTTTGAAGGGAATGTTCCAAAACAACACATGGTGCATTTGAGGTATGTTGTATAACATCCAAATGGGTATCCTAATATGTCCTCCTTTGTGTCAAAGGTCATGGATCAATAAGTTATGTTCCAAAAATCAATTTTTTGGAGGGCTACTAGCTTGTAAGGGCAGTTTATGAGGAAGAATAACCTATATGCAAAGTTTATGTTCTTGGTGACCATGAATGGTCTTTTTATGTCACATTCATCATTTCAAGGGTGTTTCATGAGTTGGTTTGCAGAGATTGAGGTTTTAAACCAAGTGTTGGGTTTGTAGTCTTGATTGAGTTCATGTCTAGTTGAAAAAGGGTTTGGGGTCTTAGCCCATTGTTGTGAAATATGTTTCCATGGTGTTGAGTCATCCTCCTTACCTACTGCATCACCCTTGTAGACATGTATGCAAGGTGTGGAAGCATAGACAAGGCACGTGAACTGTTTGGCATGATACCCCAAAGAAATGTCACCTCATTAAATGCAATGATTGCAAGATATGAACAAAATGGATTTTTTGATAAGGCATTAGAAACTTTCAAGCAAATGCGATTGGTGGGTGTAAAGAAAAATTCCACAACCTTAGCCAGTATCCTCCTTGCCTATGCCAAAATGGACATCCATCAAAATGATAAAACATATGGGAATTTTGTTAGATGTTGTAGTTGCAACTACCCTCAGAGACATGTATGCAAAGTGTGGAAGCATAGACAAGGCACATGAACAGTTTGGCATGATGCCTCAAATAAATGTCGCCTCATTGTAGAACAAAATGGATTTACTGATAAGCCTTTAGAAAGTTCCAAGAAAATGCAATTGGCAAGTGTAAAGCCAAATTCCAAATTCCAAAACCTTAGAAATGGTATGTTTGGAGCATAGTATAGACATCCATCAAAGCATAAAGGATATAAGAATTTTGTCAAATGTCGTAGTTGTAAGTACCCTGCAAGACAAGTATGCAACTTGTGTGTACGCATATATAACGGACATGAACTATTTGACACGATGCCTCAAATAAATGTTGTCTCATGGAATGCAATGATTGCAAGATATGCACGAAATGGATTTTTCATAAGGCTTCAAAAACTCTCAAGCAAATGCACAAAAATAAATTTCAACCATTTACACAAATTTTGACACATCTAAAACCAAATTACACAACCTTAACCAACTTCCTCTTTGCCTATGCTATAATGGGATCTAGAGAACATGGTGTGGACAACCATCAAAGCATAAATGATATAGGAATTTTGTCACATGTATTGTATTTGCAAAGTTTCCCTTGTAGACATGTATGGAAAGTATGGAAGCATAGACAAGGCACGTGAACTATTTGAAATGATGCCTCAAAGAAATGCACAGTCCCATAGAATTCAATGATTTGCAATATATGCACAAAATGGATTATTTGAAAACAATTTATAAACTTTCAAGCAAATGCAATTGACACTTGTAAAACCAAATTCCTGTAACAATAATTGATTATCATATTAAATATTTAATATAAACTGTCATATACATAATGTCATGAACATAACATCTAGTTTATATAATAAGCCATATAGGCATGTCCAAACAAAGCCATACAGGTAAATATACAAAAATATACATCGGATCAACATACAAAAGTATGTATACAAAGCCATCTAGGCATACAAAAAAGTTCCCAAAAACTAGTTTCCTATGGACTTTTAGGAAATAATCGGTGGCGGCCCTTCTTTGACTATGAAGATGAAGAGCCAATCAGTGACACATCCTCTCTCTGCCATTGAGTAGACCTCTTCAAATAAATTTCATCCAGCTACACCTATTAATACAAACAAACAATATGCACATTAGTATAGAAAATGTATGAAATATATAACATCACATATGTAATTGATCACTTATCACCAACCGATGATCACTCTCTGTCATCTTATCTCTCTCTCTGTCCGTAGTTGGATGGACTGGAGTTGTGACCTCCTGTGAGAAGCATCAAGAAGCAAAATTGACTAACATAAACTTTATTTTTATACATCAAATGACATGAGATAAAAAAAAAATACAAAATTATGATATTTTCATGTTATTAGCTCATCCTCAGTCAAAGGATTTGCAGACATCATGGCCGCATCAATGCCTATCTGCGCTGACTCATGCAGATGAGGAGGAGTCTCCATTGTATTCAGAATCTGAAAATCAAGTTCAAGATTATTCAAACAAAATAAACACATAACATTATTTTAAAAATGCATAATGATTAGAAATGGTTAAATTTACCTCCGTAAAAGTGGTGGTTTGGCATCCAGGGGACCAAGGAAACCGTGGAGGTGCTGGTGACTGTTGAAATCATCAAATTGTCACAAAATAATATTACCATTGACATATCTACAATAATTACGATTATGTGATAAATTACATACCTGCTGACTTGACCTCCTCTCATAACCCTCTAATGGATGGCTAACGAAGACAGGATGAAGACTCTGACCTTGGAATTTCATTGCAAAAACAATTACATACATTATTTTTGATTTATAATATAGATAATCATATAAAATTAATTACAAATTTAAAATAACAATATACTAAATCAAGATGAAACTTGTAACAAATTACCTGAGAGTCAATACCAAATGTATGCTGTAAGAGATTGTCACTAAGAACAAGATCATCCAATATGTCCTGCCACTGTGTCGCAGCATGCTGCCCCTGTGTCGCAGAGTCCTGTCGTGCCTCCTGCGTCCCATAATCACATAGATTCCCACATGTACTGCACAAATGTGGGGACACATGATGCCTACTACTCTCACCCTCATCGGCATGCTGTGATAGAGTTTGGGTGAGAGTAGTTAATGAATGTAAAGTCTCCAGCTCAACACTCTCCTTCAAAGCCAAAGGGAGTGACCTATGTTCTAGCCTTGCTTGGGGTATAGGCACATGGTCTTCATCTCGTTGAGCCCTAGGTCTATCTTAGGCAGAGCCACCACCTCTACCCTGGAACTCACGAATGTTAAAATAATTTAGAATCTTGTTGAGGACGAACTCACAATAGAGTTTCCTCATGAAATATTGCGGTACCTCATCAGTATTGCATGGCCGCTCATCAAAGACCATGTACCATCTATCCCAAAAGTTTTAGGATATGTCTTCATTCCTACACCAATGTATAGGAAACCGTTTGCAACTTTCTTCTAATCTTTGGCCGGTTTTGGGATTAATAAATTCTGCACATAATTGAAATTTTGTAATTTTTTCCTTCTTGACTTGTTCATATGACAACTTGTCGGCATAATATTGCTGACTCCTCTCCCTATAGTCTTGGAATTCGGTGATTTGTTTTGTCACCAAATCCATGTGGGAAAAAATCTCCTGTAGTGATTTTGCAAGTGCCCTCCTACGTTCAGTGGTTCCACTTGGATTGTTTAGGGTTTGAATAATAGTTTCAAGATGTTTCTTGTTTTCTTCTATTATCCCTAGGTAACATTTGTTCTTGATCATCCCTTACATGAAAAGGAGGTGAAGGTGGGTTTTGAGGGTTTGGAGGGTTTGGAGGGTTTTGGGGGTTGTTTTCACCCTCCTCAACTGGATTTAGGTTTTCTCCTTCTCCAATAACTGTGAATACAATAAAAAAAAAATCAAACATTGAAAAACTAAAAAGTTGTTCTCAAACTAACAAAATCAGACAAACCCTACCTTCTTCCTGTGCTGGAGCCTCCAAATTTACATGACGATGTCTTTGGCGGTGAGGTGGCATTATGAATTCCTTGTTTTCTTCGATGCACTTGATTCAATGGCCTCTTCTTCAATTTGATGGCATTTTTGCTTGTTTTCTTTGCTGCTGTGAGGAGAGAAGTCGCGGCGTGAATGAGCAGAAATGCTTTTTTTCTTTTATTGAAAGCAAAACGCAAGCGCGTTATAATGTGCTTGCATTATAATGTGCACGTGTTTTTTTTAAATTTTGGAGATGGTGGCGACTTTTTGGTCCCCCATCTCCTTGCATTTACCCTCTTACTTAATGACTAGGCTCTTCCAATCCTTCTACAACAATCCATTTCTAGAAACTTCCTCACCTAAAACTCTCTATCCTTCTCTTTCTAGAAACCTCTGACTTATCTAGACTCATCTCACTTTCTATGATTTTGTCCTTTTTCATTTTTGTCTTTTCTCATTTAATTAATTAATTATCATTGGTGGGAGAAATTACTACAACAAAGTGGACATTATGTTTAACAATGTGGGTACTGGAGATAACCATTGAAATAGCATTGTAGAGTATGAGATGGAGCAATTTGAATGAACCATGAATGTAAACGCAAAAGGAGTAGCATGCAACCAACATTATGATACCCAACAGAAAAGGTTGTATAAATGCGGGTATTGGAGATAACCATTGAAATAGTGTTGTAGAGTATGAGATGGAGCAATTTGAATGAACCATGAATGTAAACGCAAAAGGAGTAGCATGCAGCTAGTGTTATGATACCCAACAAAAAAGGTTGTATAATTTCTACAACCAATATTGTAGAGATTATGGGAGCACTACACCTTATGCATACACGACCTCAAAACATGCAATAATAGGCCTGACTAAAAATGGTGCAGCTTAGCTTGGGAAATATGGTATCAGAGTCAGGTGTGTTTCTTCTTCTCATGTTGCAATGGGCCTTGTAATAGACTTTGTAACAAAAGACAAGGCTATGGTGGAGGCATGGGGTAGCAGCGTAAGCATCTTGAAGGGAGTGATTCTTAAAGTAGGGGTTATTGCATAGGTTGCTTTGTATTTGGCCAATGATGAATCTAAATATGTCAGCGGCCATAATCTTGTTGTGGATGGAGGTTTCACTATTGTAAACCATGAATGGGGACTCTACATGCCATAACACCTTTGAATATTCAGTCCTCATGTCCTCATTCAATATAGCCTAATATAGTAGCTATGAATAGAACATGTGATTGTATTTCAGTGATGTGAGAGAACATTACAATATTTAAATTCTGTGTAAGATAGGTAGTTTATATAGAACTTGTTATATACATGACATGATTTAGTTCTCACGTCCTTATTAAATAAAGACTGATACAATAGCTAGTACAGTGATCTAAAAGAGTTTTACAGAAAAAAATTCTTAGGAAGATAGTTTATTTAGAATTTGTTGAATGTTTTTTCTTTAATTATGATTTTTTCCATGGTGGTTTGTCATATGATATAAACATGTGATATTGGGTAAAATGTGTAGAAAGACACCTGATGTGCTTGTGGATCAAGTTCAATTTGATCATATAATTTTTCAGTGCTAGAAGTTTGGAACAAATTTGGTTCAATTTACCTTGACATTTTGCATATCTTGATGAAGAATGATAAAAAATTTGGGTGAGAAACAAGGCCTACTAGATAAGTTTTAACATACGTTTGTGGGTAAGTAATAAATACACATTCCAGACTTCCATTTATTGGATTTTCTATCCAAATTTTGCATTATCAATAGATAAAACATGGCCATATAAACCATGGTTACATCTATCTTTGATGTGAAGGAAAAATGGAGGCAAAGTACTTTGCAACAAGAAAATAGTAGGTAGTCTCTTTGAAAAAAGTGGCAGATCTTTTACTAGTTTTCACCTATATGTGGTTTAATGGTTTCATGATTAATTTATTTTATATGTTTCTCCTGTGTCACTTTTTGTTTACTTGCATTTATAGACTTTAGTTTTTAGATTGTTTTAATTCCACATTGCATTTATTTCCTTGCATTTTTTGATATCTATATTTTTTCTCCACATTGAATTGATTTCTTTCCATTACAAATCTCTTTATCTTAGACTATGTTTTCATATAACAATCTATTTCAAATATATTCAAGCACACAAAGGTATATTTCGCAAATTAGTGGACTTAACTGGCATCACGTCAATCATGGAGGTATCCTTTTCACTGTGACTAATATTTGGACATTAGTTTATGATACACATGTTATAGTGCCATGAATATTAACAACAACCAATTGCAAATAATTTTTGTGTGATATGTTTTTTCTGTGTATTGTAGCACGTTACAGTCTCGTTTTTATTATATAATTCAAGATGAACATAAAGGTATGCTTACTTGTAATTCAAGTTATTTTTGGGTATTTATTGGTAGTAGTTTCATTTGAGGATGTGTATGGGTGCATAGAAGTGTAAGTTAGTTAAGAATCAGCTTTTTCTTGAACTTTTAAAGTATTTCTCTAATTATGCATTTTTAATGAGGGTTTTAATTCGACCAGTTGGAGTAGATGATCTTATGTTTACAAGTTACATTGATGATGCAAAGGCTGGCAGATACCAACTTGACTTGATTCTAGACAAATTGAGTTCATGATTAATTATCTGTCATTTGTGTGAACAAGGGAAATATATCTTGAAAATAAATTACATGTGTTTAGGGTGAAAAAGGGGGAAATGTTTTCATTTAGGTTTCAAAGGCAAATCCCCACTTCTCACCAAACATTCAAGGGCATATCAATCAAGTTGAATCTCCACTAAGCTAGAGCAATCACCTATCAGGTTGGGCTGCCACTTGGAATGATGTGGAAGTTCATATGTATCAAACAATATCTCAATTTTATGCTCAATTACACTTAAAACCCTAAATAAGCAAATTACCAAATTACAGCAAATCCTTTCAGACCAAGGTGAAGGACAGATATTTAATTCACTGCTTTTCAAAGTTCAGAAAGCGGAATAGTTAGGGACACTGGGACTAACGCCCTAGTCCAAGGTAGAATATTTGTCATGGAATTTGAATCTTCTTCTAACACTAATTTGCACTGTATCTTCCATTTCTATCTCGAAAAGGATAGACACAGGAACTAACACCCTTGTCCTGAAATGTTCACCTTTGTCCTCTACTTGTCAGATCTCAAATCCCTGTTGTCTGCAACCTCCTTTATGCAACTCCACTTTGCAAAACTTGGTACCTGTAACTTGCAATCACAAAGGAGTGTGGGAGGGGGTTGTGGTGTTTAGAGGCTTGCCTCAGTCAAGCCTTGGAGAGACATTCAAGTCTTCTAAACACTGTTGTTAGATAAGAGTGCGTATCCCGACGGGATAGAGGCAAAAATCCAACTGATAAATGATTGAAAACACAATAGATATCACCTTGAAGTGTAGATCCCATGGAAGGAAGATGCTCTTCATGCCATTAGGAGATGGAGTCAAATTTGCAAATACAAACACAATAATTGAAAGGAAGCTAGGTGTGCGGAAATCGCTTCCTAAACTAATCTAATGAGGGGAGAGATATGCAAATTCTTTACAACCTTTACAATTGCAGCAATATGAAACATATATCAAAGATATTACAACAACAAACATAAAAGAAGAATGTAGATAGAGAGATGTAGACACCAGATGTACGTGGGGAAAACCTTTTCAAGTAAAAAACCCCACACTCTAAAACCTGCACAATGTATTATCTAAAACAGTTACAGTTTACAATACACTTGTAATGCAAGTTCTTCCAAGAGTCTTCAAATGTCAATTCTAGAGTTTTCTGGCAGCATAACTGTACGTGTAAAAACACTATGCAACTACAACTCCAAACTATGCAATATATAGAGATTACAAGGCAAATATTCAGAGCATCTTGGGATAGGCATCCACCTTGGCCACATGGCCATTATCCCACATCAAAGGACACTTGTCCATGCTGTAAATACATCCCTTACATCTGTCATACATGGTAGATTTGACTTTCCCAATATGGAATGCTCTAGGCTAAAAATAGACTATAACAGATGCTCTTATGCATCTTACAATTGTCATAGATTTTCCCAAGATAACAACCTTTAATGTTGTAAGAGAATCCATCATACAATGCTAAATATAGTATATTCCTCTTATAACATGTCATAGCCCAACTTGGGCACCCAAAGGTGCCTTTCCCTCATGCAAAGATCCTCATCGACACTTGTCATCACTTGTCATAGGAATCTCCAAACTTGGCTCTTACGTGTCATAGATTCTGTCATATAGAATATTGTCTTCCACACACCACAATATGCTAACACATGACATATTAGTGCCACCTCAAATGGGATGCCCAAATCCATGTAGGTTTGACTTGACCATCCAAGTCACATTCCAAGCAAGATGACATGTCACCATGCCACCTCAACTATGTGACCAAATTGAATGTGCAAGTAATGACAACATTAGGAAATAAATTATTATTCAAATAAATAAATAATGCTAGGAATTTGCAAAGGTTGAGACACCTTAATTCCCAACAATAAAAACAAAGTACTGCTTTGCAACACAATGAATGCCTTGAATCAAAATCACAAAATCACAATGCTCATCTAAATTCCATCTAGTTTGCAAATGAAACCTAATCATGCTTATATATGCAACTACAAACATTCCCGCTAAGAATTTTGTAATTCAAACCAAGAGATGTCGGCATAGGACCTAAATAACGGTCATAAAACTGACATTTAAATTTAGGGCAGACCCAAAATAGGGCAGGACTAGGGCGCTAGCGCCCAAGTCCACCCCCTTGTTTCTATTCAGGGATCATTAAAATAGCAACCCCTAGGTCCTATTTACCATAAGACTTCAGGGTTTTCTTATCGGGAGTCAAAATTATCATGCAAGATGTTCTAAATGCATTCTAAAGACTCGGGAGCTAACCCTTAAGAGGGTAAAGCCCCCAAGGGGACATTTTCTGACATAACATTTAGCCCCCACTTTAATGTATGTATAAATGCAAGGACAATACATTCATTAAAGTACGGTCAACAAACACAACAAACACGCCAAGCACGGTGAAGACATGCCAAACACATTGAAGACAATAACATGCACGCAAAACATGGAGAAGGCATCATTGAAGACACGTAAAACACAATGAATACAATGAGTGCAGTGATTATTTCTTTTTCTTTTTCTCATAAATGAAATGCAAATGCAAGTATAAGAAAAGTAAACACACAACCCATAATGCAGGAGGGACTCATCGCCACTAGTCTTTAGTCTATATATGGGCAATAGACACGTAATACAAATCTCAGAGTGTAGGAGGGACTCATTGCCACTAGTCTTTAGATTGCACTTTGAGAACAAACACGCCATACAAATCCCAAAGCATAGGAGGGACTCATCGCCACCAGTCTTTAGATTATGCTTGGGAACAAACAAGCCATACACACACCATGGAAGACATGGAGAAAACACAAAAAATAACTGATGGAAGAAACCTATTGCTAGGTTCACAGCCATCTTAGGCATGCTACAGGCACACACTGACGATTGGGATTCGCCACAACAATCATCGAAGACATGCTTAAGGGTTAGGATAGTCTCAGATCTACCCCACCTCCATAGAGGACTTTTAGAAAATGACAGGATGTGCAATCTCTTTGAGAAATACACCATCCCCACCTCCGCAGAGGGCTTAAGATAAAAGAATATACATGATATCCCACCTCCACAGAGGGCTTAAATGATTGCAATAGATTCAAGTTTTACAAACACAATTTGCTAGCATCTAAATTAGACAGCTTACCTTATATGCCCCCACCTTAAAGTGGTTGATATCATGTACCAATATCAAGAACGTTAAGGTAGGAAGAAAACACACAAGGGAACACGAGCTCTTGCAAAGGCCATGCCCCCCAAAGGTGACATGTACTTTACGATTGCCGAATGTTCCCACAAACACACAATTCCCTACAAGAAAAGGTGTTAGCATCCATATAATCATGATAAACAACAATGCATGTAATCATTCACGTAAAAAGCCAAGGAATGCAAGATCCAAGATAGACAAAGTGCATGGAGCAACAATATTGTTGTGTTTTGTAAGTGTAATAAGACAACATCAAGATAACACACATAGTGATTTTACTAGCCAAGCGTCGGATGATATATATCAACCCCGTCGTCATGTATGGACTAGGTCCATTTTTTTATTTCTCACTGAAGGGACACTAGGTCTGTATCAGTATAATATGTTTTTCATCATTCGCCAACTAGATAGAACCACTCGAGGAAGGGAAACAATAAATCAAGAGAGGAGAAACAAGTGCTGTAGGGATAGTCAGATAGGAGGGTGCCCCTAAGTCACCAACCGCAACGCTATGTCCATAAGACACAACACACAACAATGAAAATAGAGGAGAAATAATGTAGAAGAATGATGATAAAAATAGAAGAAGAGTCACAATAGAGGCGGTCTCTCGGTATCCTTGACCTTATGAGAGTATCAAAGGTCATCCTAGGAGGCCTAAACAACACATAACACATCACGGGGGAAACACAACACAGAGGTAAAGGGTTAGAGATACTTACCTGCCAGTACAATCGTACTAAAATTTGGAACTTGCAAGCATCTTGGAGAGATGCTCTATCAAGTTTTGTGCGAAGCTTGAGTGGTTATTATGAAAGTCTTGTTTGTTGGCAGGGAGTCCATACGATGGTTGTTTCTCAAATTGTTGCGTATGTGACATCTTTTGTTGCTTATGAGGAGGAGAATCACTATTATTTCCAATTGATGATAATATTCTTACTCTTTTCCTATCCTTAGCTCTTTTTGTTTGTTGAGTTCGTCTATCATGTAGTGACAAGGACCATCTTGTACTATTTCAATCTTTTCTTTTGTCAGAGTCTCTTGCTTCAGATGTTTCATTTGTCTTTCTGATGTGTTTTGGTTATCTCCCGATCCTTGAAGGGATAATAGAGGAGGAACCTCAGCATAAATACCATTCCTTCATGGATGAGGTGATACTTTAGTATTTTCCTTATCCACTTCTATTGTAGCAATAATCTCATTGTAGTTCAAATAGTCATCTTCTACTTCAAGTGTGTTTTGTTCCATCATGTTATTATCGGTATGTTTAGGGAAAGGATTAGTAAAGATTTGCAAATGTTGATTCGGCGGAGCAACTGACTTATTTCCGTTGTCATTTACACCCGATACCTGTATAATATTCGAGTCAACGAGGTCTTGTATTTCATGTTTAAGATGCATACATCATTCAGTATCATGTCCTTGTTGCTGATGAAAATGACAAAAGGCATTAGCATAGAAATAAAGTCCTTGCATTTTACTAGGATCCAAAAGTTTAATTGGGGGAAGCTTCATGAGGTTATTACTCATAGCCTGTTTCATGATAGAATGATAGGATTCAGATATAGGAGTGAACTTTCTTTGTTGATACGGTTCCTTCTTCAGATTAGTGATAGTAGACACTCGTGAAAAATTTGAATTTTATCCATTAACCTTGATGAAAGTCTTATTATTCCTCTTAAAGTTGTTTTGTGAAGCCCCACCTGCGGATTGACCAACTTGAGCCGATGAGTTTTGATTTTCATACTGACTAGATGAAAATTGATAATCATGAAAGGCGGTACATAAATGTTGAAATGAGTTATACTTCATAAAGAGAATCTTATCATGGATGTTAGGTTGTAGATTTGTAATAAACACCTTCTAAACATCCTCATCCTTCATCTGATATTGAATTTGCATATAGAGAGATTGATACCGACTAATGAACTCAGTTAATTTCTCTTTTGGACCTTGCTTGCAATGAACTAAATCAATCAAGGAGACTTGCTGGTCCAATGTTTGCTTGGAAATGTTGTAAAAATTGATCAACTAATTGTGAAAAAGAATGTATTGAATTCGGAGGCAAAGAGCAAAACCATTCTAAAGTAGTATCTTTGAGAGATCGCGAGAAAAGTTTTGTTAACAAATCCTCTTCAAAGTAGAAATCACTACACATAGTCGTGAATGCTACCACATGAGTATTAGGATCACCTTTTCCACCATATTTTTCAAAGTGAGGAGTCTCAAACCTCTCAGGCATAGGGGTTCTCAAGATTGCATAAGATAGGGGATTACAGGCATGATAGGTTGGTATATTAGATTGCGAAGAATTTGTCAAGTTTGTCACCTTTTTGTTGTAAAGAAGTCATGCCTTGCAATAGTTGGTTTAAGATGGCATCATTGGGAGATGCGGTTTGTTGTAAGGAATTAGAACCAAAGTAAGGAGGTGATTGAGCCTGAGTAGTGAAAAGTGGAGGCTGTGAATAGGTGAGTGGTGGTTGGACATAGTGATAGGTAGAAGGTGGTTGCGAATAGTTATATCTAAGAGGTGGTTGAGAATAGGTGGGATGAAGAGGTGGTTGAGAGTAATTATTCATAGAAGAGGTCACCTTAGGTGCCATATTTTGATAATTAAATCCCACAGCTTTGTAATTTTGTGAATTAGTGCCATTAGATGCTCTAATACTAGTGGTAGCATTACTACAAGCATTTGCATTAGTGGTTAAAATCGTTGATGTAAATGAAGATATTCCCATAGTCGATATAGGTGCCAATACTTGCGTATGAGATGGTGACGACATATTCTTAATACCATTCGCACATTCAGTCATCGTCATGACATTATTGTGTACTATATGCATTAATCCTCGAACAACATTAATACCATATTGTCCTTCTTTTATCAATTCTCTTATGTTGTGAATCACAGGTATAGCTTCTTCTGCTATCCTTTCAGTTTCAAAAAATGCTTGAAAATCGGTTAGTTCTTTGTCAAATTTGTTTATTTTCTCATTAGGTACATGTGTGACCACCTCAATAGTGTCCTCAACATCATGAAATACTTGATCTTCCATAGTGGTTGTATGAGGTATAGTATCTTGCAAAATTTATGTTTCTCCTTTTGTAAAGGTGTTTAATGGATTTTCAGAGGTAGGGATATCGTTTCCTTCAAGAGCACTAGATCCCATGAGTCTCCTACTTCTTCTTAAAGGGATATTTCTATTAGGGAAGTGAGTTATAAGACTCATACAAAAGCATGCAACACTCAATGCAGAAACTAATAGAACAAACCCTAGGAGAAAGATATGTTTAATATCTAAAATGTGTGATTTTTTTTAACTTTTTTCAATGCAAATCACTAGGAGAAGAGGTGTTGTGAAGAATTTCAAGAGGGAAAGAAAATAATATGCCTTAATAGTCCAATGATGCAGCAATATCTTTCACAACATGCTTTTGATACAAATCTAGAGTGATGACAAGTCAAAACCTCGTGAAAATACACCCAAAATATGCAATTTTCACCAATTTTCAATGCAAATGCCTAATAGGAAGCGTGTTGTAAGGAAATTAAGGAGGGGCAGTAGATAATAACCTTGATAACAGCCAATTAATGCAGCAAAATCCCTCACAATACGCTTGTAATGCAATTCTAGAGAGACGATAAGGCCAAATCTAGTGAAAAAGCAAGGTTTTCAAACCATAGACATGAAATTTTGCAAAAAAGCCACTATGATGCAACACTACAATTAGAAATTAGTCCTAATAAGTGTTTGAAAAGGGTAGTATAATATGAAACAAGATTTTGACTACAAGCCCTGGCTAATGCAAAACTAGGTTTTTTTAATGAAAAATGCACAATTTTAAGCATGAAAATGCAATGCAAATGAATACTAAATGATGAATTTATGTAATTTAAATTAGATCTAATGAAAATGATAGAAATTTAATGAAATTATATGCCAATTAAGTCAAATTATGCTAAAATGCAAGCCTAGAATGCAGATTTTTTTCAAAATTTTCAATTTTTTTGTAATTTTTCAAATGCAATAAGTGTATGATGAAAAATAAATTTCTGATTTAATGCAAAAATTAGAAATTAAATACAATGCAACTAAATTAATGCAAATTATGTGAAAATGCAAACCCTAGAATGCAAAAATTTTTGAATTTTTTTGAAAATGTTTCAATTTTTTTGTAGTTTTTCAAATGCAATAAAATGAATGAATGTAAATCTATCACACAACACTCAGCAAGGTGCCAAAAAGTCCAAAAACATGGGTTCACCAAAATGTTTAGGGTGAAAAAGGGGGAAATGTTTTGGTTTAGGTTTCAAAGGCAAATCCTCCCTTCTCACCAAACATTCAAGGGCATATCAACCGAGTTGAATCTCCACTAAGTGAGAGCAATCACCTATCAGGTTGGGATGCCACTTGGAATGATGTGGAAGTTTAGATGTATCAAAAAATATCTCAATTTTATGCTCAATTACACTTAAAACCCTAAATAAGCAAAATAGTAAGCAAATTATCGAATTACAACAAATCCTTTCAGACCAAGGTGAAAGACAAAGATATTTAACTCACTATTTTTTGAAGTTCAGAAAATGGAATAGTCAGGGACACTAGGACTAATGCCTAGTCCAAGGTATAGTATTCGTCACAAAATCTGAATCTTCTTTCGACACTGATCTACACTGTATCTTCTGTTTCTACCCCAAAAAAGATGGAGGGCACAAGGACTAATGCCCTTGTCCTGAAATGTTTACCTTTGTCCTCTGCTTGTCAGATCCCGAATCCCTGTTGTCTACAACCTCTTTTCTGCAACTCCACTCCATGAAACTCGGTACCTATAACTTGCAATCACAAAGGAGTGTTGGAGGGGGTTGTGGTGTTTAGAGGCTTGCCTTAGTCAAGCCTTGGAGAGACATTCAAGTCTTCCGAACACCATTGTCAGATAATAGTGCGTATCCCAATGGGATAGAGGAAAAAATCCAAATGATAAATGATTGAAAACACAATAGATATCACCTTGAAGTGTAGATCTCATGGAAGGAATATGTTCTTCATGCCATGAGGAGATGGAGTCAAATATGCAAATACAAACACAATAACAACAAAGTACTGCTCTGCAACACAATGAATGCCTTGAATCAAAATCACAAAATCACAATGCTCATCTAATTTCCATCTAGTTTGCAAATGAAACCTAATCATGCTTATATATGCAACTACAAACATTCCCGCTAAGAATTTCGTAATTCAAACTTGAGATGTCGGCATAGGACCTAAATAACGGTCATAAAACTTACATTTAAATTTAAGGCAGACCCAAAATAAGGCAGGACTAGGGTGCTAGCACCCAAGTCCACCCCCTTGTTTCTATTCAGAGATCATTAAAATAGCACCCCTAGGTCTTATTTTCCATAAGACTTCAGGGTTTTCTCATCAGGAGTCAAAATTATCATGCAAGATGTTCTAAATGCATTCTAAGGACCCAGGAGCTAAAAATTAAGCGGGAAATGCCCCCAAGGGGACATTTCTTGACATAACAACATGAAAAATATAATATTGCAATGCTTAGTGTCATAAATACTATAAAATTTATCTATATATGATCTCTCGGTTTAATACAAGGTGTCACACTCATGTAGAGTACATGGTGTCATGCTTTGAACATTAGGCTTATTTGTGTCCTTATCAACATAAAGTTTTATACCACATAGGGTAAAAGGGTAGCTAATCAAATAGGTAACATAATTGACATTTAAGCATAAATGTATGCTTAATTAGGGTTTAAATCCATATAAAATGCGTCTAAGACTATCGTAGGCCACATATGGGTTGTTAAGCTATATTGGGCTCAAGGACACCTGGAATACATTGAAGATGGAATTGTTTTTCCCTTAATTAGAAAGTATTTTTCAAAAAAATTAATTTTAATTGAAATCATGCATATGTATCCCTATTTTGAGCCAAATAGCCTCTAGCTGCTACTTAGACACTAGATGGCAAGAAATGGCTCTAGGGCACAACATATGTAGTTAGGCAATTTACTTGGCTTCTTGAGGTGTGTAAAAACAATCTTATATTATCATTTTGAAAGGTTGCCTATTTGTCAGATTCATTTTCCCATGGCTTATAACACCTCTGAAACTAAACTTTTGTCAAATTTGGTTACAGGATGCAAAAAAAAACATATAGGACATGTCCTCATTTTGTCTGGGGATCATTTGTATCGTATGGACTACATGGAATTTATACAAGTTTGGAATGAACCCAATACATTGTTGTATTCACCTTGCAACTTTTATTTCTCTTTCCAAATGTTCTTAAATTTATTAACCTATCTTTGTTCAAAATTTGGTTGCACGATTGACTCTCCCCTTGAACACTTTTGGTTTTTGAAATATGATTTTGATTTTAGGAATTAGCTTGTGTTTTCTAATTGCATGCAGAGACACATTGATACTACAGCTGATGTAACAATCTCACGTGTCCCAATGGATGATAGGTAGGATTCTTTGCCATCAACAAAATGTTGTTCATGTTTACATTTTTGGAGTTGATGGTCATTACTCAATAAGTTTCTAGAGAATGAACTGCATTGCTATGGAATATTTTAAGTGATTAGTGTATGTAATATAAAGTGAGATGTTCTTCTTTATTTATTCTGTTTTAAGTAACTTTTTTCCAAATTGGACCATTAAACATATCATAGAATTCATCTTACCTTGACCTTGGAAACTGAAGAAAGTATGAAGGACAAATCAGTTTTGCATAATGAGTTATAGTTGTTAACTATATATTTGCTCATTGTTATGTTTATTTAGATGAGACTGATATTATATAATTTGGCTTTTATTCATTGTTCTGTGAAGAATTTGATGCTCACTTTTGTCTATGGTTGTAGATTCCAACATTGTTAAGGATATATGTTATCCTAAATTTCATGGAGATTCAATCTTATAGACAAGAAACATAAATTGTTAAAGCAATAGATGAATTTTCTGATGGGAATTTGCTATTACCTAATGTCAAACTAGAGGTTTCTCATATAGGGAGATTTTATATATGTGCTATGAGAATATTTTGGCACATGGAGGCTATCTCATAGAACTAAACTTGGAAAATAACAAACAAATATGAGGAACCAATATTTAGGAGCTAGTGGACTACTTTATGGATGCATGCAAGAAGTTCAAAGAGATGCTAAAGACCTAATGCTCTGAGTTTCAAACATGTTTGAACATATGAAGAAAAGGAAAAATCTTTGTTGAATGGTGGAGGTTTATATATGCCTAATTGCATGACGAGTTCACTAATCTAATATAATTTATGCATCAAGAAGACTATTGAAGACTACAATAAATTGAAGGTGGACTTAGTGGAAGTTTGGAGAGACTATGTTATGACACACATAGGTTTTGTTTGTTGATGGAGACTATGATATTGATGTTGTTACTTGACCTAAGGATGTTCAAATGTAACCTTTTGAGGACAATTTTGTCATTTTTTGAAGTCAAATATATGGCTTTTCTTATTCCAAAATTGGGCTTTCTTTTGTAAAATGTAAATTGTATTTGTCTCATGTGGTCTATTGGAGGGAAAACCTTCTAGATTCTCTACCAAGGAGGGCTATATGTATATAGAAATATGATGTTCAAAAGGTTTGAAACCAAACTATAGCTTCCTAATACAATTCTATTTTTCTTTTTTGTTCTTTTTGTTCTTCTTTTCCTAGTTTTCCAATCAAATAGGTCTTACTATCTTGTACTCTTTGCATTAAAACTCATGAGTATTCAATGAATTTGAGGGAAGTTTTACATCACAGAGAGTTTTCTAGTAGAAAATTATTTTGTGTGGTCACCCTGAACATTCTAGGGCAACTTGAACACAAAATATATAGTTTGCACAAAGACTACGGAGTGTATGATTGCAATGTGCACCTAAATAGAGTGGTTGAACTTGTTGTTTTATTTATGTTCCTTGAATCCCTAGAAGATGCACCCTCCTTTGTATTGGTTGTGAAGCATTGGATTAGGCATAAGAGTAGTTACAACTCAAATTTGTCAACTCATAAAGTGATGTTTGGAGAGAAAGACCAGCATACTCATTCTTTTATTTTTTTCTCTTTTCCCTTCCTTTTGTAATTTTTTATACCATTAATTTGATTAGGATTAGGTTAGAGTTAGTTTATATTTAAATTTTGGATTTAATGTATGTATGTTATATATAATTGATGAATCAAAATATAAATTTGAGTATTAAATGATGATCAAAATAGAGTTTTGTAAATCTCTACACTTTGAAAATCTTGCAAGATCTTTCAAATCAAAACAATAAGAAACTATTGTCCTTTAAGATTTTGTTGGAGGCCCTTGAATGAGATAGTCAAAATGCTCACTTGTCGGGTTGCTCAAATGCTTACAAAACCCATTATCACACACTAAAGACTCATGAGGTTAACCACCTTACAAGTAGGGTTGCTCAAGTTCTTACAAAACCCATTATCTCACATTGAAGACTCATGGGGTTAACCACCTTTCAAGTAGGGGAACAATCTTGTTCCAACATGTTGTTATGTCAAAACACACATCAATAGACCTTGTGATTTTCATTTTGTACACACATTAAATGCATGATCATCTTTATGAGCCAAATGAATGATGTGAATCATCTAACAACCCTTGTAGTCCCAAAGTGTGTCAATGTTCTCAACTGACAAGTAGGAGGTATTTTTTGCAATGTATCAAATTATGTTATTGATATCAGTATTCAACTACATAGTTTTTGAGTCAAACTAATTGACCCATATTTCATGAGTAGTGGTTCACACAAACTCATCTCTCATCAGAATGAATGGTACACTTAGCACTTATTTCTTTTAGGTGATTCACAGGGGTGAAGCATCAGACCTTACCAGGAAGTCACCCTTCCTAGCACTACTCTAACTCAAGTGTGCTTAACCATGGAATTTCCCCCAAGATCAAGCCCACTTATCTTGCTACCCATTTGTAAAACCTTCATTAAGTGTCATACCTTATGAACCATTCATTATAGAGCCCCTTTAGCTCATCTATTGACAAGTAGGAGGTATTATTCATAGTGTGTCAAATTATGATATTGATATCAATATTCAATTGCATAATTTTTGAGTCAAATTCATTGACCCATATTTCATGAGTAATGGTTCACATGAACCCATCTCTAATGACAATGAATGGTCCAATTAGAATTCATTGCATCTAGGTGATGCTCATAGGGGTGAAGCATCAAGCCTTCTCGGGAGGTCACCCATCCTAGTACTACTCTAAATCAAGCATACTTAACCATGACATTTCCCCCAAGGTCAAGCCCACTCAAGTTGCTACCACATTTGTAAAACTTTCAGCAAGTGATATGCCTTATGAACCATTCATTATAAAGCCTCTTTAACTCATCTATTGACAAGTAGGAGGTATTTTCCACAATGTGTCAAATTATGATGATAATATTAGGATTTAACTACATATTTTTTGAGTCAAACTCATTGACCCATTTTTCATGAGTAGTGGTTCACATGAACCCATCTCTCGTGAGAATGAATGGTCCACTTAACACTCATTACATCTAGGTGATGCTCACAAGGATGAAGCATTGAGCCTTCCTAGGAGATCACCCATCCTAGTACTAATCTGACTGTAGTGTGCTTAACCATGGAGTTTCCCCCAAGATTATGCCCACTTAGCTTGCTACCCCACTTGCAAAACTTTTAGCAAGTGTTGTGGCTTATGAACCATTCATTATAGAGCCTCTGTAACTCATCTATTGACAAGTAGGAGGTATTTTCCATAGTGTGTCAAATTATGATATTGATATCAAGATTCAACTGCATAGTTTTTGAGTCAAACTCATTGACCCATATTTCATGAGTAGTGGTTCACACGAACCCATCTCTCATGACAATGAATGGTCCACTTAGTACTCATTGCATCTAAAAAAATGGTAGTGGTTCACAAAAGTTTGTTGGGAACCCCAATTTTCAACTATTTGCTACTTAGAGGTGCAGTAAAAATGGTTTTCACCTCTAAGAATTTATTTTAGTTATAATCCACCAAAAACTGGTATTCAAAATCTAACTGTTTAACAACGCTTGAAGGTTTTCATTGTTAGATTTTATTGCTTTTCTTCTTCTTCTTTTTAATTTTCTAATATTTATACTGAAGGCATTCCATTTGGAAAATAGATACTTGTTTTGATAGATCAACAGTAGGTATCCAGCGAGAGGTGTGCAAGACGATTCACTAGTCGTCCACCATTGGATCTTGCCATTGACGTTTTCCATCGGTCCATCACGTTTTTGGTGCAGGAGCACCTTAGGTTTAGTAGGTTAAGTGTAAGTTGTAATTTTGGTTTTCTTATGTTGGTTTTATGTAATAAGGTCATCGAAGACCATGTTATGTGTGTTGGAGTCCATATTAGGTCTCTAGGTGTGTTGGAGTGTTAAGTTGCACAAGTTGTCAAAAGTTGCAAAACATGGAATATGAAGTCATAAGTTGTAAATGAGGGAAGTTGGACAGTTGTAACTCAAAAAGTAGTTGAAAACTGTTGGTACATGTTTAAATAATCCTTGGAGGTCAAAACCAAGGTTGGGGGGGTTACATTTTTAGAAGTGAAATCAATAAAAGACATCCTTGTTTCTGCATTTCTGAACGTTAAATTGTTGTTTCAGAGCTTGGTACGACCTTGTACGGTTGTTTTATGATGTGAGACCAATTGAAAATGAAATATAATTGAGTCTACTTCCTTATGCTTTTTATTGCATCCAACTTCATTGTGTTTCAAGCAAGTTATGCCCATTTTACTGTAAACATGTTTGAAACCCTAGTTAGGGTAATAGTGAGCAAACAAATCAATTTTTGAAGGCTTCCATACAAAGTAACCTCCCTCGATTCTGAGATATTTTTTATAAGGTCCAAATGGGTGTCTGAAACTATGTTTACATTTTTGATATCATGTTTGCAACGAAACTTATGACCAAAAAACCCAATTTGTTGCTCCCATGTTTGTTCAGGCAATTAGGCCTAAAGACTAGGATAGTCAATTTTTAACCTTGTTGTTCCAAAACAACCATACCTTAATCTTGGATATGTTGTTAAAGGGCTTAAAGGGTACTCAAAAGTGTTTTCACAGTTTGGAAGAAAGGTCTACACATGGAGATACGATGGAAAACCTAGTTTGTGAGGGCTACTAGAGGATTGAGGTCTAGAGACCAAAAACCCACCATTTAATGCTTGGAAGATTGAGATTTTGGTTGATTGAGATTGGTTTAGAGTTTTACACCCCTGCTTTGCATTAGTTTTCCACTGGTTCATCGTATTTTTTCATTTTCTATCACCCCCCATGGAGTTTGAGCGGTAGAAATTGCCGATGTCCTTAAAGAAATCTCGCGCGTTAGTTAAAACTTTTTATACTTTTAACAGGGTTCATTTGAAGATACATCACCTATTCTAACATAAAAAATGTGATACCATTTAAATGATAAGGTTAATAATATTCAAAATTTTATGACAATTTACATAGTCATCAAAAAATTATTCATCCATTTTTTAATGATAAGATTAATAATATAGTTCAACTTAAATATTTTATTTTAGGTATTTATAATTACAATTTATGAAATTTAAATATCCATGTAAATTCGTAATTAGTTTCTGATTTTTTTAAATTGGATGTCTTAATATAATTATTATATAATATTATAATTATGTGTATATATTATAATATTATAAAATAAAATAAAAATATTATTTGCGAAGCATGCAGTTTACTCAATTCATGAAAGCTTGATCTTTTTGTCTCTATTTTGGATTAGGTTTTAGTTTGTGTAAAGTGACTATTATCCTTGAATTAGGTTTTATCTTTTAGTTTGTGTAAAGGGTTATTATCCTTAACTTTTGTATAAGGGAAGTAAGGAGTTTTTGGTTTTACATTATTGAATCTTGATATTAAAATTTCATATTAATCTTTCAAATTATCTCTTACTTTTTAGTTTCTACCAAGGAAACTATAGGCGAGGCCTGTTCTTAACTAGTTATTAATAATTCTTTTTGTAACCAATGAGAACTGAAATAGTTTTTCTATTTAAAAAATATTTAGCTATTACTATTGTATAGATGCAAATATTATAACAAAAACATATTTGAAAAATATTTTTTCTTTAATCTAATTGGCAGAAAATGTTTACCCAATAAGGGGGATTAATGCGCATCCATTACAATAATGGCCTCTTTCTTAACTTAAGGATAATAACAATATTCGAACCTTTTGGCCTTGCTTGAAATGAGCACAAAGATTTATTAAGTTTATGACCTTATAAATATATGCATATACATTATTAACCTGAACGATGATTTGAAATCAAATTCGATTAGTATTCTAGTAACCTTTTAATAGGAAAGATTTAAAATGGGGTATACATTGTTGATCATGGAAGTGTCTGGTGAGGTGGCAGACCTTTCGCGAGTAGGGAGAGATATTCTTGGAACGAGAATTCTTTTAGAGAAACCATTTCTTCACCGGCAAACGAGAGCGCATTCGCATAAACACAAGTAGTTTTGAGCTAATTCGCATATACACAAGTAGTATTTTGGAAAGAAGAAAAATGTCAGTCTTGGAGGAGGTGGTGGGAATACACAGAGATAATACTCACTCTTACACATACAGGAGCACAGAGACATTGCACAGCTGGGTAGAAGATTCGGTGACAAAGACCAGTAGGAAAAGCTAAGAAAGGATATAACTTAAGTGTCATCTTCGTACCTTCATCAGGAGAAGAAAATCTAAGTGGTAAGAGTTTATTGCTCTCAGACCTTAACAAAAATCAGTCAAGATATGGCACAGTGATTATTATAAGGTCTTAAAAATCTCATGTGTACTTCATCGCTAAACTCTTTAGAGTTAATAAGTCAGTATATTCCTTCAATCTTTGCTTGCGAACATATTAAGACATGTTGTTCTTTAGAATTATGAAAGAAAGGTTTATCTATATAATATAAAACCTTCGAGAGGATGAAGGAACCAGTTGTGATATACTAGAATTTCCTCTCTTTCTCGAGAGGCTACCAGTGATACAGTGAACATGAGCAAAGTCATTCTTCATCACTTGTTTCCCTTTTCTCTAAATCAAGTAATTCCCATAGCACAGTAACCTATAATGTGGAAGCGCCATAAAATCAACATTTTAAATTACATTATTTGTAGTTTGGTATTGAAATTTGGAAGATTTTATCCATCTAATGCAATTGTAATTTTCGGCTACAGGCAAATTTACTGTCATGACAAATTCATCTCATGAAAAATTCACAGTCATACTAATCAATAATTGCCAGTGCTCTTTAGCATAGTATCTTATATTAGATAAGTTCTGATTTGAACATCATAATTGTATTATTGTTAATAAATTTATGCAAAACTTTACTCCTCTCCCTTCTGCCCACTTGATTTTGGTTGTTATCTGATATGACATCATTTGGTAAGCTCTAATACAACATCCTCAAACATTTTTGGCTTATTTCTATGCTGGTGCTTGATATGATAGTTGCCTTTGTGTTTTGTGTTCTCATTTGGAGACTTTGTCTTCCATCTTTGCAACTTTCTTGGGCATTACCAAAAAATTGACAAATTTCAAGATTATTATAAAGTTATTATATTATCAACATTGTTTCCAAAACTAAGCAAACACAACAAATTAAAACATGACTATTCATGAACATTTTGGCAGAAACTTCACTGCTCTGTAGCTCTTGTTAAAAATAGACTATAATTTTATTTTTATTTCCATTTTAAAATTAAATTATATCTATTATTTTATTTTTAAATAATAATGAATGTAAAAAAATTAATCTAGCACCAAAACTATAATTTTATATAACTTAAAAAATTATTAAACTAGTATACCTATATTTAAAATATATATCTAAAGTACGCTGAGATATATCCTTCTCGAGGTGCCTATTTTTTAATCAATTTACCACACATAGGTGGAATAGGCGCCTCCAAAAGGATATCTCTCAGCGTACTTTAGATATATATTTTAAATATAGGTATACTAGTATAATTATTATATAATATTATAATTATGTGTATAGATTATAATATTATAAAATAAAATTATATATAATATAAATGTTACATATAATATATTTAATATAAATATATAATTTAATACTATAATATTATATTAATAATATATTTAATAATTTACATTATATTTTTTTTTGCTGCGTAAAAGATAATTTATATATATATGAACTTTGAAAATTACAAAATGGCTATTATAGCTTGAGTTGCAGTATTACATTCTACCTTCATTCCCTATATCTGCAAACTATCACTATCAGACCATGCAGGGTCTCTGCAAAAAAATGGGAAAGGCCACGCAGGGCCAAAGAGAAAAAACAAAATTTGCCCTTACATGGCTACTGAGATTTTTCTGACTATCTATTTGTCTATCATCCTTCTAACAAGCCGAGAACATAACAATACATAATTTAACACATTATCTAGATTATACCAGGGGGCTATCACAGAATCATATGAGGTTCATCTCCTGCGCCATGACCTAGAAGGGCTGCACCCAATCGAACTGGCCATTCACAGCCTCCATTTGAAGCATCTTTTTGAGGAAAGCCACCGATTTCTCCACCTTCTCCATGTGCTCAATCAATGGCATACCTTTTAAATCGAGGATGAAGGGAAATACCTTGATCACTTCTCCCTGGTCCTGAGACAGAGGGATATCTCTCAGTCGTGGAACCCCAATCCTTGCAAATACTACTCCGAGAGTCTTCTCTAGTATAATTTACATTATATTAAATAAAATAATAAATATAATTAAATATGGATTTTATATATAAGTAGATCTATTTAAATAATAAATATACATAATATATTTAATATAAATATACAAATTTATAATTTAATATTATATTAAAAAAAAATATTTAGATTTTTTATGGATTTCTTTAAATGTTATATTTTTTTTTTGAATTCATTATACTATACAAAAATGGGTCCTTTAAACTGGACCAAAATACAGATATAGATAGAGTCTAAGAGATCTTTCTAAGCTATATTTATCTTGTTTGCCACGCAGGGCATTATACTGGATATATATGCCTTTAATTAAATAGTATATAAATTTCAATTTTTTAAAATTTTCTTTGCTGTCTCAGAGTCTTTCTCTTTCTTCTCCTCAAGATCTGGTTTAAAGTAGATCCAATGGTTCGCATACTTCAGTTCCTCTTTCATGATTTTCGTTTTGCCTTTTTTAATTAACTCTTGATACTTTTTCTTTGACACTTCAACTATCAAGGAGATCTGCACAAAAATATTATACATCGTGAGTCTACGATTAGGCTCAGTAAGTGCCCTCCTAATGCCTTGGTATTTTTCACTATTCCTTACTTTCCATAAAAACCAAAGAATTTCAGTAGTATAAATCAGCCAATACAAATTGTTACCTTTTCCAATATTATCTATTTTGCCAATCATAATTTCATTTATCCTTCCTTTTTGCATTACATCAACTAAAAATATATTCCATATTTCCTTAGCAAAAAACATTCAAAAAAGAAATTGAAAATTGTTTCATTTTTCTTGCAAATTTCATAAATATTCATTCTACCTATTTTTTGGATTGTGAATTGTGCACAAATTATATTCAAAATAAAGCAAGAGTTACAACCTAGTGATCAAGCAGACCACACCAAAATAGTTGTAGCTTACAACAACCCAAAAACACTTATAACTTCACTAATACATACGGACAATTTTAAAACTAAAACCTAAGTATATATTAGAGAGAAACAAAGTTTATAATAAAGATCCTGAAGACCATGCTGCTATCACTGTATTACTATAATGATCAAAACTTCTAAATCAAATAATTCTTGTATTATTTCCTCTATTGAAAATCTGTCCTAGTTTCCACTAACTGCATCCAAATCATCAACATCAGCTCTTGGTCTCTGAGTATTGTTGCCTTCTTCTTGATCTGCAAACTGATTATAGTAGCCTTGACTATCATCCAAATCTGAGTCTTCTGCCCTTGGTCTTCTCATTTCGTCCCACATGTCTGCTCCCCTTTCTTTAAGCTTTGCACAATCTTTAATCATCTTGTCTCTTACACTTCCCCCTTGATAAGTGCTAGAGGTGAAATTTTGAGACACAATCTCCCACTGCTTATCTAACTCACTTTTGGCCCAGTCCTTTTGTAACTTCTTGCAATATAGTTTCTAGAAATCAGTGTATGTGTTATAGAATCTTGGATCAAATCTTTTCATCTTCCCTGCACAGAAATCTGATTCTTTGATATCTTCTTTATGGAACATGGCTCCAGTCTCCATTAATTACTTGAATTTGTCAATTGACATCTCCATAGTAACTGCCACCTGCTCAAAGAAGTTATAATTTATGAGATCAAAGAAAATCCTAGTGAGTTGCCTTACCCTGCCTTGGAAATATTCCTCGTTCCTTTTCTTCCAGATAAACCATAAAATCTCAGTAGATAGAATAAGCCAAAACGAATTAAACTTTTTGTTCAAGACATCTACTAGAACACATATAACTTTTTTTTTATTTGCATGAAAGGAGGGATTCCAATGAGAAATATTACCCATGAAAAAGAGCCAGACTTTTTTAGAAAATAAACAATCAAAAGAAATATGGACTGTAGACTCTTTGACATTACACATTGGGCACCAGACATCACCAACACTAAGATTGAGTTTAGTGAGAAAAAGCAACCATTTAAAACAAGCTTTTTTTGGTTCAAGGATATTAGACCAGTTCCATTTGAGGTTGTTTGATAAGGATTCTGGGCAAAGAGTGTCACCCCAAGTCACAGAGATGTGCTGTAGAATTTCATGTGAGTTAGAGAGCATATTATAGATTGATCTTGGCTTTGTTTGCACATGTTTGTTCCCATCTATCCAACACAACATATCAATATCAATTTCCTCTTTGATGATCACCCCTGATTGAAACTTACAAAGCATGGTTTTGAACAAGGTTGAGAAAGTTCTGAATTGATTATCACTAAGATGGAATTCCTCTTTAATTTGGCTCCACTTTTTTGGATGTCCATCTTTAAATAGATCAGTGAGTTTTGAGATCCCTATAGAATTAAATTTATGAGCAGAGCATCCCTGTAATAAGGCAAGAGGTTTGTTTTTGTGCTTAATGTTCCACTAGATTGATCTCTGACCCCATAAACAATGATTATCAAAATCAATAGCTGCCCTTTGTGGCATAAACAACTTGATTTGATCCCAAGCTTTCCATATGCTCTTGAAAATAGTAGATCCCGCAGGTTTAACAAAGAGGTCTCCAAATAGAGTATCATAGAGGTGCAATGTGCCCCAAGATTTTTTTATGCAGGGACTTCATTTAACAAATTTGTTCTTATTAATACCTTCCAAGGTTCATCACCTACCAATGAATTGATAATCCATTTGACTGCTAGGCCAAGACCCTAGAGCCTCAAATCTTTAAGCCCTAGACCCCCCAAATCTTTACTCATGCAGCACCAACTCCACTTAACTAAGTGTTTTTTTGATTTATCCTTACCATTTGACCACAAAAAATTCCTTATTAACTTATGAATTACATCAAACTAATAGTTGACAAAAAGCCACATAGAAGCTCGTAGTATATTGAATAAGTTGACATGATTTTCTGGCATACTTGCATTCTGCCGGCAAGAGATAGATGCAAGCTGTTCCAATTCTTGAGTTTCTTTTCAATCTTGGTAAACAACCAGTGCCAAATGAGTTTCAAAGAGGGATTAATGGCAAAAGGGATTCCAAGGAATCTGACCATTACCTCAGGCACCCCCATTTCCATTTCTCAAGATCAAGCCAGTCACGAGCAACACGGTCCCAAGAGAGGAGAATAGATTTTGAGGGAGAGATCTTAGCCCCAAAAGCCAAACAGAAGATATCAATTTTATGTTCCAGCCTTTCAAATTCTAACTCATTTATCTTGGGAAACAGGGCAGTATCATCTGCAAATTGCACATTGAGAAGTTTCTCACCATTGGGTAGGAGAATACCATGCAAAGCACCTTGAATACACCCCGTTCTCAAAAGAAAATGCAAAGCTTCTGATGCAATTACAAATAGAGAGGGAGCTAGGGAACATCCCTGATAGATTGACCTCCCCATTCCAAAGGGAGTAGACAGTTCCCCATTAACTTCCACTTGGGCTGAGGCTTTCCTAAATAACATCATGACCATATTACAAAACTTATTGGGAAATCCTATGGCCTTAAGAATTTTAAAAATAAATGACCATTCAACCCTGTCATAGGCTTTTTTGAAGTCCAAGAGAAGAATACCTACATTCTGATTGGAATCCTTAGCCCATTGTAATGCTTCCCAACTTGTAATTAGGTTCTCAAGAATATATCTGCTTTTAATAAAACCTGTTTGAGTGGAACTTATTACTTCTGGCAAAATATCTCTAACTCTTAATGAAAGCATTTTAGCAATAATTTTATAGGAGACATTCAAGAGTGTTATGGGTCTCCAGTTTTTTATAAGAGTCTTATCACCTTCTTTAGGAAGGATCCTGATGATACCTTTGTTAATTTCCTCCCCCAAGGAGCCTCTGGCAATAGATTCATTATACAGCTCAAAAAGATCATCTACTATCCAATCCAAGTTAGCCTTGTAAAATTCCATAGGGAGGCCATCTGCACCTGGGGATTTCCCATTTTTTATTGATTTTATTGCTGCCTCAATTTCATCTTTTGAGATTTATTTATCAAGTTGTTTTTCATCTTCTCATTTACCTTTTCCTTGCAAATTCTCCCACACAGCTCTCGAGCCTCTCTGCAACCCATCTTGGAGTCCTCTGCTTTAAATAGTTTTTCATAGAAATTCTTAAAGGCATTTAGAATATCTTCTTGGCTATTTAGTGTGACTCCATTCTCAACAATAACCCCTATGTTCTCTTTGATGTTTTTGGATTTAAGGAGATTGAAAGAATACTTCGTACCTTTATCACCATCTTCTAGCCAGTTCATCTTGGCCCTGATCTTAGCACTTTGAGCCTTCCTGATTTGAACTTTTCTTAACTTGTGTTTGATATCTCCCAACCTTTCAACTAAGCTTTCCTTTTTGGGGTTATCTTGCACTAGTTCTTTAATTTTAAGGTATTCATGTTGTAAAAATAGTTTCTCTTTTTTCCTGTCTAATGCATATTTTTTCCAACAATTTGAAAAATAGCCTTATAGGCCTCAATCAATCTACTCCAGTATATAGAAGCTCATTTACCCTTAAATTGAGTTGAACAAATATTCTTAAGAGTTTTGATCCCATTCAAATAGTCTTGATCTTTAAGAAGCTCACAATTTAGTTTGAAGGAGGTATTCTTCTTGTTCTTTTTAAGATTTCCATCTTGATTCTTGATTTGCAACACAATTTTGATAAGACAATGTTCTGAAAGAGGATTTGGAATTACTTGCACTTTGTTTGAATTTTTTATAGGCTAGCACAAGAAGGCATTTTTATCAAAGTAAAATCTATCCAACCTACAGTGAATTCTTTTTCTTTCTTTTTGACAATTAGACCAAGAGAACCAAATTCCACTGCTATTTCTTTTTTTACCTTCTAGTGGGTCAAACAAGTTTAAAGATTTCTTTAATCTCTTCCAAAATTTTTTTTCATTACCCTACACCCTAGAGGGTTGCCCCCATGTTTATCTTGTGGATGTTCTACCATATTAAAGTCTCCCCCAAACACCCAAGGAATCCTTGGTAACTCAGAAGTCAACCAATTCCATAATTCTGCTCTGTTATAGTATTCATTGGGGGCATAAATTGAACAAAGACCAAAAGTCATCCCTTACAAGTCTAAAATAATCTAGATACAACTATTGTATGGAGAGTGTCCTGAGTTTTGAATAAAATTTTCCCACTTCTTGTTCAGCAAAATAGCATTACCACATTTGCCCTTATCATGATTGGTGGAGAAAGAAACATCTCTCCAAATAAAATGAAGGGTATTTTCCATTGTAAATCCTACAGCTTTGATTTCTTGGAGGAACAAGATATCCTTATTTTTGCATTTATTACAAAAATCTCTAACTGCATATTTCATTTCAAAGGATTCCAAACTTCTGACATTCCAACTAAAACATCTCAAACAATTCATAGAGGTTTAGAAACAGAGGAAATTTTTAACCTCAAACAACGGGCTATAGGCTAAGGCATATCATCTTTGCCTTTCTTGCCTAGCTTAACTGATCTATTTGATCTACTCATATTCTTCCTTTTCTTATTTTCCTCCTCAAAGGACTCAACATCAAGAGTAACTTTCTTTCCTTTAGCCAAGGCTTTGCTATGGATTGCACCTCTCATGGACAAGGCAACCCTACTACCCTATTTTTGGAGGTCAGTTGCTAACCCCAGGGGATCTGCTTCTTTTATTTTGATAAATTCAACTCTAAGCTTATCCAACTTCTTTCTTTGATCAGCTACCTCCCTAATCTTATCTAGGGCAAGCTATTGAGCAATTTTTTTTTTCTAATTGAAATGAATCCATCATCACAAGACATGTTAGGTTTATCAATGTCTAAGGGCAAATCATGAACTTTCTCGGGTTACCCAATATCAGCCCTTCCTACATTAAAAGACTCAGAAGTTTGTTGAGTCTCCTCTATTTGGGAGATAAGGGAAGGATCCTCATCCATCGAGTCCATCTCCCCTGAGTCATCTTCAAAGAAGAAGCTTAAATTTTCATCATGGGTGCTATCCGATTCACATACTACTTGTTGCTCACTGTCAAAGACCACGGAAGGCAATCCTTCATCACTATTAAAATTGGAATCAACCAATTTGTCATTTGGCTCCTCCTCTGTTTGTATAGGGTTTTGATCATGGGCTAAGTGAACCTTAGAGATCTCCAGGGGAAGACTCCTAGAGTCCGAACCCACATTAATTGATGGATCATTAGGGTTTTTTCTTTTGTTTCAAATGCTAAGTTATCTTTTTTGAATCTCCTATTAATAGAGGGGCAATCCTTCCTTTCATGGCCATTCATTTTACATAAGAAGCAAGAATTAAGCCTGCATAGCCCAACAAAATCACATTGAATAGATTTATCTCCCCAGTTAATCTCCAGAACTTCTGGTATTTGAGTTCTAGTATTAAATGCTACCAGAAGTCTTGCATCTAAATGTGGTAATGTAGACCTAGTTTCATCTACCTTTTTGATTTTCCCAAAGGGTTTTATAATTTCTAGTAGGAAACTCCAAAATTACACGGGAAGATTTTTGATGAGAACCCATCTAGGTATAGAACAAAACTGAATCTCATTATGTGTGGTGTATGGTGCCCAAGAGAATGCTTTGAAAAGTGTTGGCCCAATATTCCAATAATCTTTTTCTACCACCCTCTTTTGCATGTTATGACTCTTGAAAAAGATAACAAAAATTCTAGTTTGGATCATTCTGCAGAATGAGAAGTGGATGCCTAATTTCTTTTCCCACACAGATATTAACCAATTATCAAAGAATCTTCTTGAAGGCATTTTCTCCAAGTTAATGCAAGTAGAGAAAACATCAATGTTCTTTAGCCTAATTTCTTCTTTTCTAACTGCGTCAAGCATATCACCATTTGGACATAAAGAAATTTTCCTGGGCTGGGCACGAAACTCACCTTGAAGTCTCTCGTCATCCTCTCCATTCTCAATCCTCTCCGTAGTGTGTCCACTAAAATATCTGAGTCCTAATTTGATCTCGAAGCCCGCATTTTCAGGTGGAGTTTTGACATATTCTGCTCTCAACACTTCCATGTAAGATTTCAAATTGTTAGGTTGAACATTCTCATCTGCCCCACTTTTATTCTCCATTATGGAATAAATGCCAACATTAACTCCAGGCACAACCAAGTATAACCTACGTCAGGAAAAGCACATCAATGCGCCAGGGTGACACAGGGTGACGGGAGTGCTAGGAGGCCAAAGAACGGGGAATCACCTAATGCAAGAAAAAGTAACTCAATGCAAAAAAGACCATACAAGGTAGACCACTCATGCCACAAAGAAGAGCAATAAAACACCAAAGACCACCGTTAACTCTAAGCCAAGGCAAATAACAGTCCTGATAAAATTACAATATATCCAAGAAAATAAAGAACACAAAATGTTTCCAATGCAGGGAAGGAACCACATAAAGATGCACATAGAGGATTTGGAACCAAGAAACCCTCGTGCACCCACTGGGATTCATTCAATCCTTTTTTAATCAAGATTTCATTCATTCTACCTTTTGCATCAAAGTTAGGTAATTTTTGAAGTAACAACATCCATTTAAATTCAACTTTTTTAGGCTCTATCACATTATTCCAAAGATAAGAAAACACATTATACCAATCTTTTGATTTAAATTGATATTCCAATTTCTATTCAATTGATCACAAATATCAATAGGAGGATTCAATATAAATTAACATCCTTTGCTTTAATTTACTGTATTTATCATTGTTAAGCCAAAGTAACTGGCCATCATATTTATTCTCATCCAAGACAACTTTCTCAATACTATCTTTTTGTATTTTTATTCTCTCATATGTTCTTTTTTGTGTTAGGGGGATATCATATTTATTGCATAATTGTTCCCATGAGATTTATTCTTATATATTAGATCCTGGAATGCAACAATACCTCTTTTATTCCATTCTTTTGCTGAACACCCTTGATGAAGGGCCAATGGTTTATTATTGTGGAATGTATTCCACCAAATGGATCTTGAGAGGAATATTCTATTAATTTTAGGTTCTATTGGATACTTGTTCATAATAGATTTCTTACTATATTCCCAAGCCTTCCACATGCTTTTAAAGACATTGGATCCATCTGGGGAAATAGGAAAACAACCAAAAATAAGATCACAAAGAGGAAGATTTTTCCAAGTTTTGGCCCCCCTAGGAATACTATTTGAGATATTGTTCCTAACAAGGACTTTCCACGGTTCAGTACCTACAAAACTTTTACAAATCCATTTCACAGCTAGAGCTATCCCTTGTTTCTTTAAGTCTTTTAGTCCTAACCCCCCTCTCTGTTTATCATTATAGCAGATTTCCCATTTAACATAATGAGATTTTTTATTCCCTTTACCATCAGACCATAGAAAATTTCTAATATTTTTTTGAATAGATTTAACTTGGTAGCTATTAAATAACCAGATTGAGGCATAATAAATGTTGTAAGAAGAAATAATTTTTTGGAAAACTTGTGTTCTTCTAGCAATAGAAAGGTACTGCTTGTTCCAAGAATTAAGTTTATTGTCTATTTTATTTTTAATCCAATTCCACATATCTTTTAAGTTTGGTTCTACAAGAAAAGGAATTCCCAAGTACCTAACTATTTTGTTGGGACCTCCCTATTGAAATCATACTCTTTGAACCAATCTAGTTTTTCATTTTTCCAGGCAAGCATGATAGTTTTGGCTTTAGAGATTTTTGCCCCTACCGCCTAGAAAAAAATCTCCATTTTCTTCATTAGATTATCAAAATTAATCTGTCTCAATTCAATAAAAAGTGTTGTGTCATCAACAAATTGTATATTAATCAACTCATCTTTATTAGGCAAGTAAAGACCTTGCACTTTTGCACTTTGGGTAGAATCTCTAAGAAGGTAATGTAAGGCATCAACTGCAATAACAAAAAGAGAGGGGGAAAGAGGACACCCTTCTCTAATTGACCTTTGTAACTGGAAGTCCTTAGTCATTTGACCATTAATTTCTACTTGTACAATAGCATCTTTTAACAAAGTTTTGATAATTCTACAAAAATATTCTAGAAAGCCAAAAGCCTCCAGTACCATTAGGATAAAGGGTCATTCAATTCTATCATAAGCTTTTTCAAATTCCAATAGGAGAATACCCACATCTTGATTAGTTATTTTGGCCCATTTCATGACCTCCCAACTAGTGATCAAATTTTCAAGGAAGTATCTCCCCTTGATGAAACCTGTTTGGGTACTATTAATGATGTTCGGGAGGATCTCTTCTATTCTTTTAGCAATAAGTTTTGCTAAAATTTTATAGGACACGTTCAAAAGAGTAATGGGTCTCCAATTTTTAATAAGGGTTTTATCTCCTTCTTTAGGGATCAACTTGATAATGCCATGATTGATTGAGTTGCCTAGAGATTCTCTAACAATGGCTTCCAAGTAGACTTGTAACAAGTCTTCACTAATCCAATTTGTATTCTTCTTATAAATTTTTTTAGGTAAGCCATCACTTCCCGGGGATTTATCATTCTTTAGAGATAAGATTGCCTTATCTATTTCATCCTTTGTAATAGGTGGGTTGAGTAATTTAGCCATCTCATTATTTATCTTTTTAGGGATAAGACTGTTACATCTTAGCCTAGCTTCATTCCCTTGAGGCCCCTGGCATTCAGAGGTAAAGAGGGACTTATAATACATGTAATTTTTTTCTTGGATCTCATCCTGATTTTTAACCAAGCCCGTTTCATCCCAAACAACTTCTATAGCCTCTCTTTTTTCTTTAGTTTTTAGGCAATTAAAGAAGAATTTTGTATGGGCCTATCTCCCAAAGTCATCCAATTTACTTTGGCTCTTTTTTTTATACCTTTATACTTGTAATTCTGGATTTTCTCGAGTTGGGATTTAGCACTAGTCATCTCTTTATTAAAATCCAGGTTAATTGGATTGTTTTGTACAACAGATTCAATTTCTAAAAGCTTATTTTGCATCTAATTTTCTAGCCTCCGCAAGTCTTTTGCTTTCTTTTCACCTATAGTTTGAAACACTTTTTGCCACCCCTGAACATTTAAATTCCATCTATCTACAACTGATAAGTCTTTTCTAAAATTCTTGTTAATCTCCCTAAGGGTGAACACAACATTACAACAGTCATCATTTATTAACAAACTTGTATTCAAAATAAATTTATAAGCAGTGCTCTTTTGTCTATCTTTACAATTCCGAAAGTTAATACTAACCATAATAGGGTGATAGTTAGATAAGGTCCATGGTATAACCTTCACTCTGGTATTAGCTTCCTCCATTTGGTCAAACTGGAAAGAGTCCTTATGAGCATAAAACCTATCAAGTCTGCAATAGATTCTCTTCCCCCCTTGTTGAAAGTTACACCATCTATACCAAATAGACTTGTTAAATTTTTTTCTACCTTCAAGAGGATCAAACAATCTCAACTTATTTTTCATTTTTGTCTAGAAAAACTTTTCATTCCCTTTCTAGCCCATGTCTATCCCACCTAATTTGTCTTCTAGATGTTCTATCATGTTGAAATCCCCTCCTATTATCCATGGACAGTCTTCTAAATTAGACAGCCAGTTCCACAACATAGATCTTTGTCTATATTCATTAGGGGCATAGATATTGCATATACCCAATTTAACACTATCTTTTTGCAAACAAACCCAAACAACCTTATTGCAAATGGAGACTCTGTGGTCAACAATCCATTGAGTCCAATTGTTGGAAATCAGGATGGCTGCTCCTCCCTTGCCCTTCTCATGATTTTTGGAAAAGGATATTGCATCCTTCCAAACAAATTTAAGACTGGCCTGCAAGGAAAAATCAATTGATTTTATTTCCTGTAAAAGAACAAAATCTTTTTATTTCTCTTGATTAAGAAGTCTTCTTATAATATACTTTCTATCTGGGGATTCTAAACCCCTAATATCCCAAGAGAGACATTTAAAATTCATCTTCTTCCATAGCATCAGAGTTAACCTCTATATTTCTAAAGGATTCAAAACATTTAGGCAGGGCATTTTGCCTACTGCCATTTCTCAAATAAGGTACAACTAGTTCTTTCATTTTTTTTCTTCTTCCTCTTCTCTTTTTAATCAACGTCTATTTTGAACAAGGGATTCTAATGTCTTCATTATCTAGGGAGCTATTTTCACCTCAAATCTCATCTAGTGACTCTACTTTTTGATAGTTTTCTAACTGTTCCTTTTCATGGGTCCAGTGTTCTTTAGAAGTCGTTATGGATTTTATTATGTCTACCTTATCCAAATTATATTCTTTAGCTTTCATCCAGTTTAAATTTTTAGTTCTATCAAGATTCATTTGGTGATCTGTCATTCCTACCTTCTTGGTATCTTCCCTAGTTGAATCATGAATAGAATCTCGAGAGGTAATATCCTCCCTTGGCTCTTCAATCTGCTTAGTACAAATTACAGAGTCATTATTACTGAAGGCTCTCGGGTTCAACATTGTCTCTTGCTCTAAATACTGGCGATCCAAGTCTTTTTTTAAATTTTCATCAACATTATATAGGTTATTTTTAATCTTTCTGTTATCTTCAATTTGTTGTCTTATTCTTTCCAGAACCAACTCCTGTTCATTTTTATTACGCATCTTAAGGACTGGTAAAGAATCAACACCCCCTGAGGCGTATCTCCCTTGTTATTGTGGTCATTATCCCCAAACCATAAGCTAATGGTAAGTAAGTTATCTGAGGCTAGCAGAGAGGGAACTTCAAGGCTCGACCTTCCTTCTACATTAACAAACAAATCCCCTATAAATGTTATATTCAAAAATCTAAATTAGAATTTTATTTAACATATGATGAAATTGATTTTAATTAAAGATTAGATTAATGAAGTTAAATAAATATAACTGCTATCATATATTTATATAAAATTTATTGTAGATTTAATATTTATATATATTTGTTATTTAATTAATTATTTATTTTGTGTATACAAATATTTATTTTGATATATTATTATTTATATAATATAAATATTTAAATAGAGACATAATATATTATATAGAAAGAAATGTTAAAATACAATAAAATACAACGAATTCTTATAGTCAAATATAACAATGATAGATAGAAGGCATATAAAGTGAGTTTTAACTTCATTGAATTTTGAAATAAAAAAATAATGTCTTTAACTTTTTATGAATCAATCCATCTGAATTAAAATAGGAAACATAAAGAGAAAAAAATGATTTTATCATTTTCCTTGGCCCACACAATGATAGATTAATGGTCACATGTCCTCTTATTGTAATTGATGGGGAGAGTCCTTAGTGTTAAATCATGCAAGCATCTGAGTCTATCTCTGTGGAGATACGTCGACCAATTAGTAGTTGATGCCTCAACAAGGATGTCAATGTAGGTTGATAGCTAAGTATGGTTTCTATATAGATTGATGGTCACATGTCCTCTTATTATAATTGATGGGCAGAGTCCTTAGTATATGATGTTAAAGATTGCGAGCAACTGAGTCTATCTCTGTGGAGATACATCGACCAATTAGTAGCTAATGCATCAACAAGGATGTCAATGTAGGTTGATAGCTAAGTATGGTTGCTATACCTTTGATAAATTACTTATGACTATATGTAAACATAACAACTTAGAATCCTCACAAGTGTCCATTCATTTAGCTAGCTGGCACTTATAGTACTTCCTGCAAGTGTTCCTCCACCATTGACCTGCAATACATGCCTATACTTAATAAACTTCCTCTTTCTACAATTGTTGCTCATCAGCTTGTGTGTCAAGTTCTCTAAATTGGGATCTAAGTTATCATATTCAAAGATATGTCCTAGGACCATAGTTTCATAACTCAAATCATTAAAAGCATCATTTAATCAAAGAGGAAGGAATCAAAACATTGTAAATCCTAGGTCTGTATCATAGAGAGAGTGAGAGAGATTTAGATAGAGAGGGACACAAAGATCCCAAACACCTATCACCTCCTCAAAGTGTGAACCTAAGGGTAGAGGGGGGGACAATGAGAAACAATGAAAGAAGGGGGAATAGAGTGAAAGAAGAAGAGAGAGAAGAATAGAAAAAGAGATTGATAGAATATAACAAAAGAGATAAATAGACATAAGAGATAGAGAGGCATAGAAATAGAGAAAAGATATGAAGAGAGAAATGGGGGAGGGGTAGAGAAGATAGAGAGATATTTAGGAGATAGAAATAGGGAGAGAGAGATATATATAGAGAGATAAATACACAAAGAGAGAGAGAGAGATAAAAAGGAAGAGGGAAATATAGAGAGAAGGGGAGATACATAAGGCCACCATGACATAGGATAACCCAATGGGATACTACCATTAGTGTTGATGAACGATAAAAAAACTTATTTAACTGGCCTTTGACATTAGCATGCATGTGCCATAATTGTGACCCCACTACATGGCCATGTGCCATGCAGTTCTTAGCATACAAAATATAACTTATGACCAATCTAACTTGTTTAGTTTATAATTGGGCCATCAAGAACTAACTCTAGAATCCATGACCTTCATTCCACCGACCATAGATCCTATCTAATATGTTGACTTAAATATATCATTAACTAGCACACGTATGCCCTTCCTTCACACGAAAGTGTTAATGATTACCTATACGCAACCATTGATAAAATGCTTCAAACAAACTATAGTTAATGGAATTTTCAATGTAACATATTTTGTTACAACTCAACCTTACATATGTGTCAAAGGAATCCATCATATAGTATCAATAAAATACTAATGAAACTAATATACAAATACCTAGTAATGATGCAAGATAATTGAAAAAACATAATGGATGCATTATTAATGTCACATTGAGCGATGAGTCATGGGTGATCAAAATCAAACAATTAGTGTCTCGACACACAAACGAAGAAGCCCACTCATGGTTTGCTAGCATTCCAATCCATTTTCATTTTTACAAAAAGAAATGCATCAATAATTAGATTATGAATATTGCAATAATGGCTAGCTATGAAATTTTATAATTTTATTACTATGTAATGGAAGGTTTAAATCTACTATTATGTGTCATCAATTTACAATTAAGAGAGCTTGACTCTTATGAGATCAACTTAGTTAAACCTCTTATGAGTAGAGATAAGGGATTCAAAAAATATGTTGGCTCTTTGCAACTAGGTTCAAGAGCCAATGTATTGACCCTTTTCATACCATTTTGAACATATGGTGGCCTCTTAAAAGTGGTACCCATATATAAATCTTTTGTTCTTCTACATTTACTATGTGATGCATGAATTTTAAGAATGACAAAACAAGGAAAAATAAAATGTGACATTTGCAATATAGATGCATCTTTTGCTCAAAATAATAACTTGGAGCTATTTTCATGACCACTACTTTCTTAAGATTTTCTTTGATATAAATAATTTTTGGTTTGTACAAATGATGTATATCGTGAATATATAATAATTCTTCTAATACATATCTGTCAAGACACCAATGGCTAGAACATAGCTTAACAACATATATGCTTTGGGAAAATCAAGTCAACAGAATGCCTTGCATTATTCTATGGAGATTGGCATTTCTCTCTTCCTTGTTGCATGTACTTCATCCATTAATGTCTGCTTCCTTTTCCCACTAATTGGATGCATTTCATCATTTAGAATAAAAATGAGTCAATATTGTTTGCATAAATATTTTTCCTACATGCTAAAATTACTTAGAGGCTATCAATTACAGTTTAAGACACTCTCAAAACAATGGAAGCAACTAGAAAAATACACTAGAAATCAAGCATGGTCAACCATATAATGTTATGTGTTCTCCATCTTTCTAACACTTTTCAAAATGGCACTATTTAAAGAAGAAGAATAATTTCACTATACAATTAAAGTTTCATCAATGCTTTCCACTCTTTGACAAACATGGGGCTAAGAATCTACTCCAAAACATATGAATCCATAGGAAATGTACATATGCCCTCCTCTTAGACTTATAAGCTTTATGAGAATGCAAAATGACTTCATGTAAACACAAGGATATGTAGAGAAGAATAATAGTAACAAAAAATTGAACAAGAGAAACTCATAAGTACTAAGAAGCCATAGTGAAAACCAACAATTATACTCAAATTTGGTTAATTTATGTCATAATTGATACTACTAATCTGTATAAATAATAAACCTCAATTCAAAATGGATCTCACTAAAGCCTATCTGCCTCTAAAAACTCAAGACAAGAACATGCATGTTGATTACAAATAATTCAATATTCGATCAACACTATTAGCATTGGTTCAAGATTTATCAAAGGTATAGCCACCATACCTAGGTGTTGACATAGATTAACATCCTTATTAATGTATCAACTACATTTTGGTCCATGTATCTCCACATGGACCTAGATAGAGAGAGAAATAAAGAGAGATGGTAAGAGAGATTGAGAAGGAGAGACATAGGAAGAAAGAAGGGAAGATAAATATGGAGAGAGATAGAGAGATAGAGTGGTAGATCAAGAGAGATAGAGAGGCAAAGAGATAGAGAGGTAGAGAAAGAGAGATAAAGAGAGATGGTAAGAAATAAGAAAGAAGAGAGATCAAGAGATAGAATGAGAGAGAGAGGATAGATAGAGGAAGAAACAAGGGGATATAGAGACATGGACATATAGAGAGGAAGACAAAGAGATAGAAACTGTGGTTAGCATGAATAATCAAACTAATATCTTCCCTAATTTGTTCCTCTATCTCTTTTTCTCTCTTCCTTTCTTTTTCTCCTCTCTCTGTCTCTCTATCTTTCTCTATGTCTCTCTTACCATCTCTCTTTCTCTCTTCCACTTTATCTCTCTATATCTCTACCTTTCTATCTCTCATTCTCTAGATCTCTGTCTTTTTTTGTCTCCTCTCTCCATCTCTCTATCTTTCTCTATGTCCCTCTCTTACCATCTCTCTCTATCCCTCTCTATCTAATTCTCTCTTTAGTGTGAAATGGGTACACTGGGATAACATGTAGAAAAGAAGTAATTAGTGGTATAGTGCATGACCATTTATTAAACTTGGGAAGAGAAGATACACTTTTATCAAGGGAAAGGTTGAAATGGAATAGATTAAATATGTCGACATCATGCATGCATAAATGCATATTTATCTCTCAATATCTCTACCTCTCTCTATGCACCTGAGTCTATTAAACATGTTTTCTAGACTTGCATGAATGGAAACAAAATTTATCCTAGATCTCTCCACTTATAATGGGTCATGGAAGACCACACTAGTAGTCTTTAAAATTTTATACAATATAATCGTTGAAACATGAAAGGAACTTATAGTGAAACTTATTTAAAAGTTTTGTTGTTCGAAATCATTCTCCACCTCTTGCTCTCTTCATGAGATTCAAATGCAACATTTCTACTCTAACTTTTCTCTTCAACTTGCCTATCTCTTAGTTATTATGAAGCAATAGTTCCAAGCGCATCAAAACCTCACTTAGCAAGTGTACAACTTGAAAGCCCAACTCAATCATATCAAACAAGAAACTATGGGCATTGAGATGCCACCTTGGTAGCCAATTCTCAATGAATCTGTTGGTAATTTTCTGAGACTGGATGCTTGCTCGCAGTCATCCCTACAAGGTAGCCATCATTGATCAACAGGATTCCTGGGCCAAGGGCCAACAGTATAGGAGATAGACTCTATAAATATCTCCTCTTCTTCTTTAGGCTCTACAGAACCAAGGGGGGTATTCCGTACTCAACATCTATGACAAATGCACATGAACTTACTTGGATGTCAATACAAAGCAGATAAATCCTCTTTGATGCAGACCAAAACTGTGGAATAAATGCAAAAGGGCTAGCTTTGGGCCTATATTCAGTTGTAGACAGAGGATTTTAATCCTAAACTACTTTGAATGTCCTAAAGGTTTCGATTTGAAGTTTTAATTTGATTTTGTGTTTGGATGCAAAACTGAGACTTTGGGTTGCAACCTCAATACAAGACTAGATCGGTGCCTATCCAGGGCTCGGAGTCAATAGACATACACATGTGAATGGCCAGCATAAACATATATCAAAGACTGGATATCAAGGGGATTTTTTAGTATCTGCCTTACAGATACTTCCCAAGACAGAGTATCCTGTTACCTCTGTTTACTGATATTCCTATTGCAATGTCTTCTTCCCAACACTTGATCTGAAACATTTAATCTACTCCTTGAGTAGAAGTAAGAAATCAAGCATTCAACACAACAAACCTATATTCTAGAATCATAAACACCCCTTAAATGCTTAGATTCATAAGAAGAACACACTCAATTTGGAGACAGATAACATAACACATGCAATATAGCATTACTCATTTAAATCAACATGATATCAGTAGATTTATGCAGAAAAACATACAACATGAGACTCATAAACTCACAAGACATCAAGAACAGGGCCACCGATGAAGTTGTATTCGATTACAGCACCAAAATTTGTCTAGTTTTCAACAACCAAATGAGTAACACAGTTCGGCTTTTATACCAAGACTGTGTACCCAGCAAAAATTAATTACAAGGCAAATAAAAAAATCTGCCAGATTCAATGCATGAGGAATGGCACTCAGAAATATTCAATGCTGTGGAGAGACAAAGAGGAATGAGCAGGTGGAATCAAGATCTGGGCCGCCGCTCATAGATCTTCATCTTCAATCGGGCGGTTGACCTATCACCTCGATCAATCGTGCCTCCTGAAACTGCCATTAATGCCATAGCTACTTGCAGCACCCTGAAGATGCAACAGCAGCAAGCCTTTGGAATTTTTCCCGCCCAAATGCGGCCGCGGATACAAAAAACTATCGCTGCTGTGAACTTGAAAGATAGCCGTCGATTTTGATTCCATCACTGAAACAAACGGCTCCAAAAAAAATGCTGAAAAGTCACCCACTTGTAATATCATGCCACATAGGCACTACATACTCCTACCACTGGCTTTTCACCTTCCCCATTTTGCACCTATCGCCTTGTACATGCAAAAGCATATACAATCACCTTATATACAAGTCGGATCTCAAATTATTATTCACTGCATTTTATTCCTCCATCGCGTCTGGGTTGTATGTCCTTTTGCTTGCATATCTTAATGTATAACTACATATACAAATGCCTCATACATACAAGGCAGATCTCAAAAATTTATTCGCCGCATCTGACTTCTCCTTCGGGTCTGGAATGCATATTTCTTCATTGTATATCGGCTTGCATATTCGATTGTATATTTGGAATATACAATCCCAAATATACAACGGCGGACGTCAAAACATTTCGCAAGTACAATTAATTCCTTGGCTACGTCCACCTTGCATCTATCCATTTGCATATTCTCGAAGGCATAATGCATATACATTCGCCCTTGTATCTCCCTCGCTACACTGTAGCAAAAGTATATTGGCACCTTTGTATGTCAAAAATATAAATACAAACATACAAAACCCTCTAACATACAAACAGGGAATCTTTCACGGAATATGCGAGGAATGCACCCAAATGCCGAATGAACCCAGGATATATGCAACAGCGGACCCCACCAAATGTACATCAGCCCTTCAGAGAGAGAAAAAGCTTGGCTACCGATGAGTTTTGTCTTGCCGATGAGCATCCCACTGTAGTGAATGTATATCAACTCTTTGCATATTTTTCAATGTATATTCCCTTTGCACATTTCGCTTGCATGTCCAACATACAAGCCCGATATACAAGCAGACCCGACATACAAACGCAGAATATTCCAAGAATCTTGTGGAAGATTCGCTATTTGTATATGCAACCCAATATGCATTTAAAATGCATATAACTCAATTCTTTATCATTTTTTGGAGGCCGATAGAGATTTCACAAGCCCACCAACATACATTTGCAATTGTACATACAAAAACTTAACATTTGTCATGAGTGCGAGAGGAAAAGGCGGTAAAACATTACATGGGGGCTGGTCAACCTATGAACACTAAAGCACAAGGATGAGACTTAATAACCAGGAACCCACCATAGAAAACCAGCATCATAATAGGCAAAACAATGCAAAACCCCATGACTTAGAAAATTTAGGGTTTGGATGGGAAAAATCTGCAAATGTTCAAACCTAAAACCCTAAACATAAATGAGTACTAACACAAGCTCCGATTGGGGACATGCAGGCGCAAGATTGCAGCGAGGACTAGACTACTCTGAGGCAGACTAGACAAAATGCAAAACTCAAAACATGACCGACTATACAAGGCATGTACAAAATATTTACACCTAGTTTACAGTGTGCACATAAGGTACTCATTTATGAGAAAAAAGCTTTAAGGAATTTACCGTGCACATGCAACTCCAGTAGTTCACCATTTAGGGCTTGGAGAAAATAAGAATCATCTCCACGAATAGTGCCAATTTGGTATGGGCCAGTCCATAAAGGCTCAAATTTACCGTGTTTGCCCTTATCCTGACTCTTTGCATTCCACATAAGGATCGGATCACCTATCTAAAACCTTCTCTCTGTAGCCCTTCTATCAAACAAATATTTCACTTTTTGCTGTGTCTTGATGTTTGTTTTCTGTGCATCTCTTCTGATTTCATCTAATGCAACCAGCTAATTTATTCTTTCGTTCATTGGGTCCTCAACTTCTTCATCATTTTCTTGTATTAATTTGTACACTGGCAAGAGATTGTTCACAGGCAACTTAGCTGCTGCACCGTATACAAATTCAAAAGGTGACCTTCCAATTGCTCTTTTTACTGTCACCCTGTCAGCCCATAATGCCAACTTCAGCTTGGAATCCCAAGACCTCTTGTTTTTATCTATCATCCTTTTGATGATTTTCATGAGACTTTTGTTGCTTGACTCTGCCTGACCATTTCCTTGTGGATGGTATGGTGATGTATGAGACAAATCAATTCCATAGTTGTTGCAAAAATTAATAAATTTGCCAGACCTAAAGCACATAGCATTGTCTATGACCAATTTGGCTGGTACTCCAAATCTAATAATAATATTTTCTAGAATAAAATTCATCACCACTTTGCTTGTAGCTTTTTTAGTTGGAATGGCCTCAATCCATTTAGTGAAGTAATCAGCAGCCACTAAAATCCAACTATGTCCTCCACTAGATTTTTCTGAGATTTCCCCTATAAAATCAATCCCCCATTGCTGAAATGGAGCTTCTATAGTTACAGTCTTAAGGGGCAATGCACCTTCATATTTCAGCTTTCTTGAGAACCTTTGGCAAGACTCACATTTTCTTACCATTTTGTGTGCATCTAAGAAGAGAGTTGGCCACCAATAGCTTGCTCTGAGAATTTTGTGGGTTGTTGTCTGGGCAGCATAGTGTCCACCACACACTCCATTGTGCATGTCACTTAGAATATCCTTAGCCCGATCTTTATTCACACATCTGAGTAATACACCATCAGGATTTTTCCAATACAACTCTCCTTGAACAATGATGTATTTAATAGCATGTAGCTTCAAGGTCCTCTTCTGATTATCACTGAGATGGGAAGGACAGTTCAAATTCTGCAAATAATGTACTATGTCCTTATACCATTCAGATTCTGACATATTTACAACTTCATTATGCACTACATTCACTTGGCATGCCTCTAGATTTGACTGTGTCATCAATTTTGCTAAACCTTGTCCTCTTACCAGTTTAGTGATCTGTATTTCAATGTTGAACTCCTACAATTTATTTATCCATCTGCATCTTCTTCCAGTTACTTCTTGTTGAGTAAAGATATCTTTGATTGCTGCATGAGGCACATATACAATTATCTAAGAGCCTACCAAATATGGCCTGAAGCTTTTGACTGCTCTGACTAGTGCATATGCTTGCTTCTCCATGATGTCATACTTCAACTCAGCAGCTGCAGTGACCTGCTAAAGAAAGCTATAGGTTGTTCAAAACCTTCTGCATTTTTCTGTAATAAGCATGTAGCAATAGTATGGAAAGAAGCAAATGAGAACAACTGAAATGGCTTAGAAAAATTAGGAGACTTTAGCATAGGTGCCATTTTTATAGCCTCCTTTATGTTCTGAAATGACTTAGTCGCTTCATCTTCCCATTTGATAGTTGCACCTTTCTTCAACATTTTAGAGATATCTTTTGTGGTCTCTGCAAAGTTAGGAACAAATCTTCTAACAAAATTAATTTGTCCAAAGAAGGATTGAACACCTTTCACTGTTCTAGGGATCTGAATTTTGTCAATTGCAGCTACCCTTTCAGGATCAATCCTGACTCCATCCTTGGAAACTATGTGTCCAAGCAATTTTCCTTCCACTACCCCAAAAGCACATTTCTTTGGGTTGAGTGAGATACCATATTCCAATTCTCTAATAAAGATTTGTCCTAAGTGCATACAATGCTGCTCTTCCTTTTTTCAATAAGCTGTCAAATTATCCTGATACACAACCAAGATTGAGTCAATTAATCCTGCAAAAGCAATGTCCATAGCCCTCTGAAATGTGGCACCTGCATTTGTCAGTCTGAATGGCATTCTCACATATACATAGGTTCCCCATGGAGTGGTGAAAGTAGTTTTGAACTGTTCTGATACCTTTACTTTCACTTGATTGTACCCTGAAAATCCATCCATCAAGGACAAAAGCACATAGCCAGTCACCTTTTGCAACATGGCTTCCATGTTTGGCAATGGATAATTGTCCTTCAAAGAAGACACATTCAGATTTCTAAAGTCCACACAAAGTCTGATGTCACCATTCTTCTTTTTGACTGGGACAAGGTTGGACACCCAAGTCAAGTGTCTGATGGGCATAATTATTCCAGCCTCCCTAAGCTTCATGAGTTCTTGCATTTTTCAAGCCAAGGTTGGGTTGATAGGCCTTTGTTTTTGTCTAAATGGTTTAGCTCCAGGCTTCAAAGGGATTTCATGCTGGAATAAATCCTCTCTATAAGCTTTCAGGTCCTCATATGACCAGGCAAAAACATGCTTATACTTTCTCAGTAGTGCAATCAGCATAGTTCTAATATGTGGCTTGAGCCGTTTGCCAACATATACCCTTTTGGGGGCATGAGATGTCCCCAAGTTTATCTTTTCTAAATCATTCTTGTTTGTTGGAGATGCCTTTGTAACAAATTGGTCCCTATTATCAAACGCTCTCTCTAAAGCAACCAGCCCTCTAGGGATTTTATTTGTCTTGAGTTGAATTACCTCCTTCCCTAAAAGAGTTTCTTTCCCATCTACAAATTCTACAAAGTTTTGAAAATCCATTTCCTGGTTCTCATATTCATCAATGCAATGTAGAAATCTTAGTAAATCCTTATCATCATCAAACACTTGCCAGCTGCATACAGTATCTGGCACTACAGGTCTAAGTTTAATCTCAACATTTGTAACATCTGTCAGAGTAATGTCATCTAGCCTTATGGCTACATTAGCCAGAAAATATGCCCTGACATTTTTTGATCTCTCAATCCAGTTTATTGAAAAAGCATCAAACAATTCAGTTGTATCCCAAACAACATGCTTATACTGTTTTAACCTCTTATTCTTTGATGCATACTTATCTCTGACTTGGGAAACAACTAACTTTGAATCCCCAAATACTTTGACCATCTTGATCCCATGCTTCAAAGCAACATTCAATCCTAACAACAGAGCTTCATACTCTGCAATATTATTTGTACAGGCAAACTTCAACAAGAATGAAAAATTTAGAAGCTTACCAGTTGGAGATAGAAATACAACTCCAGCACTAGAGCCTTCCTTCGAACAAGCTCCATCAAAATACATGGTCCATAGACCCTGTTGGTCAAGCTCTTGAATGCACATATCTCCCTTTTTACCCTCTCGATCATCTGAGACAACTCTGAAATTATCACAGTCAGTGCCCACAAAACATATATGCTCCTCTGACTCTTGGTCCTCTACTGTATCTAGTGACCTTTCTTCTCTGGTCAGTCTGACATCCTTTCCATTCATTGGAATCATATCATATGATAGGTCTAATTGCATACTCCCACCAATCAATGCTGCCCACCTTCTTGACAACAACATGCCATATTGTGGCTTGATATCAACAACTGTTATGTTCATTTTGTATGTTTTTTCAGGATACGCTGCCAGTCTGAAGTCCACATCTTTCATAATTCCAATGACAGGTACCTCTCTATCATCCATGGCATAGCATTTCCCACATGCCTTATCTATCTTTAACCTAGCTTGCTGCATAATGGCCAAAGACATGATATTCGTTGATGCTCCTGAGTCAAGCATACAATTCTTAATCACTTTTCTGTTTATGACAAGGGAGACATAAAATGGTTCAACCTATGAAGGGCATTTTGTCATGGTCATCCCTAAATATACTTCAGGAACTTCTTCATCAATACACATAGCTTGTTTCCTACCCTGAATTTCATCATTTTGATTAGCTTGACAGGGTACTCCTGAAATCAGGGACAATGTTTTATTTCTGAATTCTTCTACCTTCATCAGCTCCATCAATGGAACGGAAACCTTTACCTGGGACAAGACCCGAGTTATGTCAAATGGAGCATAATTTTGTATAACAGTTGTAGCCTGATCTACAGTTTTATTTTTATCCTAGGATGGTCCAGCTTTTATTTTTGTGACTCTCTAACTGTCATCTTTGATCTGGAAATTTTTGTTTTGATTCTCAACCTGGGGAATTCTATTTTCTGACCCTTGAGAGTCATGACCTATTTTTTGCTTAAAATTTTGCTTATTATTGTTCCATTGCTTCTTTTGTGTTTCAGTCCCTTTATAACTATGTACTGGCTGGCTCGCAAAAGTATTCTTTGGTTGGTGTGAGTTACTTACCTGAGCTTTACCCCTGAGATTGTAATTGCTTTTGACTTGGGCAATTGCAGCAGCTGTGAAGGCTCTAATCTCTTCGTCAGATGGTCTCCTCAAATTATTCAAAAATTTGTGTGAGTCCTGAGCATAAGCATAATTATCTTCATCATCTTCATCACAGGGAAACTGCTGGCAGACCTGAATCTCATTATTTGTGCTTGCATCAACATCATGAGAAAGATACTCCCCGTTTGTAGATAGCATATTGACATTATCATCCTCCATGCAATGCGGCTCATTGCATTCATCACAGGCCATGGCATTATTATATAGAGACTGAGCAATCATACATTGTGATTGTGAGTGAGGCACTTGGCATATTATACACCATGGGGTGTCATTAACATTATTAACCACCTTCTTCAAAGGGTCAGGTGTCTCCTTAACATTTTGAGTCCTTTGATTTGTATTGCTATGTGGGAGGATGGGTTTACCATTATGCCAATTAGTGTTATATGGCATATCATGTAATGATGGTCTTCTTTCTTACCTTTGGTAAACCTGTCTATCTGGACCAACCCCCTTTTCATTCTTAGCCACTCTATAGCTCAGGTCCTTGACAATAGTTGTCAATTTATCTAATTTATCCTTAGAAGTGGATGCATTGCCTTGAACGCTTTGAGATTTAGTATTTGGATTTTGCAAAATTTTGACATCATCTCTTCTATTTGTCTTACCAGATGCTTTTCTATTATTTTCAATATTTGTTGCTATTTTGAAGGCATCTCTGAGGCTTGCAGGACCTTTATCCCTTAATCCATAAGTTGTTTTAGCATCAAAAGCATTTATGTACAACACTATGCACATAGGTTCATTAGGCCTCAGGTGATGTGGCAGTTTGTTCAACACCTTAGTGAATCTAGCATTGAAATCAGCAACCTGTTCATTTGATCCTTTGGTAATGCCAATGAACTCATTTATGAAAAAACTAGGATCAGTTTTGTCATCATATTGTTCTTTGAAAATTCTTCTGAAGTCATCCCATGATGAAATACTCCTGTCAGGCAGACCCTTGTACCATTCTCTAGCCTCATCAACTAATGATTGCATAAATAATTTCATAAAAACATCCTCATGCTCAACCTCAAAGTTGTCCATGATATTCTGAAAAGCTTTTAAGTGGTCTTCTCCTAACATAGTATTATTTCCTAAAAACTTAGGCACTTGCAGCCTCACATGTTTGTCAATAGGATTGGGGTAACCAGGAATGCCATAAAAAACTAGTTGTCTGAATCTGTCCAGCTGCATAGGTTGCCTGCCAAACTGATTTGTATTTACATTTCTATTTGCATTCTGATTTCTTACATTGTTTAATGGTGTTCTAGCATTATTTGCATTCTATCTTTGATCATTATACTGATCCTAGACTTCATTTCTTTGTTGATTTCTCTGTACATTTGCATTTTCAAGGGTAGGAATTGAATCATTTTGAGCAACTCTCAGTGTTTGCACTTTCTATCTCATGTCATCTCTGATCTTTACTGCCTACAAATACTCTAATTCTACTCTCAGACTCTTAATTTCTTCGGCTAATTCCTCCTCTCTGGGCATAGAAGAGGATGGTTTCATTATATTCTGATCATCATTATCATCTCTTGGGGATTCAACTTCTTCAAATCTATGAGGGGAATCAAGGAAAGGGCATTCTTGTAACACTTCTGAACTCATTCTTAATCCACTACCCTATTGTCTTTCATATACGTTCTGGATTTCAGCCTCAGTGTTTGAAAAATAGGGTATTGTCCGCTCTGAAGATTCTGGATTGTCCTGCATATTATCATTACTTCTGGGAGAACCCTCTCGACTAGCTTGAACAGTCCCTTTTCTTCTATACATCTTTTTTATGGATAACTCTTCAAACAGAGGATTACGCAGGGATCTTCTCCCTTGCATACAAATTTTTATCTTACCGGTTGGGAGATTGTTCGGAGTCGCCACCTACAACTAGGAATTGTTTTCTTTTAAAATTAGGGTTCTTTCACAAAGCGTTCCCCAGTAGAGTCACCAAAATTTGTTGGTGACTCAGATGGGCACACAGATACTATTCTTTTTCATTAATTCCCTAGCGGAGTCACCAAAATCTGTTGGTAATTTTCCTAGACTGGATGCTTGCTCCTAGTCATCCCTATAAGGTAGCCATCATTGATCGATAGGATTCCTGGGCCAGGGGCCAACAGTATAGGAGAAAGACTATAAATATCTCCTCTTCTTCTTTAGGCTCTGCAGAACCAAGGGGGGTATTCCCTACTCAACATCTATGACATATGCACATGAACTTACTTGGATGTTGATACAAAGCAGATAAATCCTCTTTGATGCAGACCAAAACTATGGAATAAGTGCAAAGGGGCTAGCTTTGGGCCTATATTCAGTTGTAGACAAAGGATTTTAGTCCTAAACTACTTCTAATGTCCTAAAGGTTTTGATTTGAAGTTTTAATTTGATTTTGTGTTTGGATACAAAACTGAGACTTTGGGTTGCAACCTCAATACAATACTAGATCGGTGCCTATCCAGGGCTCAGAGTCAATAGACATACACATGTGAATGGCCAGCATGAACATATATCAAAGACTAGATATCAAGGGGATTTTTTAGTATCTGCCTTATAGATACTTCCCAAGATAGAGTATCCTGTTACCTCTACTTACTGATATCCTATTGCAAGGTCTTCTTCCCAATACTTGATCTGAAACATTTAATTTACTCCTTGAGCAGAAGTAAGAAATCAAGCATTCAACACAACAAACCTATATTCTAGAATCATAAACACCTCTTAAATGCTTAGATTCATAAGAATAACACACTTAATTTGGAGATAGATAATAGAACACATGCAATATAGCATTACTCATTTAAATCAACATGATATCAGTAGATTTATGCAGAAAAACATACAACATGAGACTCATAAACTCACAAGACATCAAGAACAGGGCCACCGATGAAGTTGTATTCGATTACGACACCAAAATTTGTCCAGTTTTCAACAACCAAATGAGTAACACAGTTCGACTTTTATACCAAGACTGTGTACCCAACAAAAATTAATTACAAGGCAAATAAAAAAATCTGCCAGATTCAATGCATGAGGAATGGCGCTTAGAAATATATAATGCTGCGGAGAGACAAAGAGGAATGACCAGGTGGAATCGGGATCTGGGTCGCCGCTCTTAGATCTTCATCTTCAATCGGGCGGTTGACCTATCACCTCGATCAATCGTGCCTCTTGAAACTGCCATTAATGCCACAGCTACTCGCAGCACCCTGAAGACGCAGCAGCAACAAGCCTCTGGAATTTTTCCTGCCCAAATCGGCCGCGGATACAAAAAACTATCGCTGTTGCGAACTTGAAAGATAGCTGTCGATTTTGATTCCATCGCTGAAACAAACAGCTCCAAAAAAAATGTTGAAAAGTCACCCACCTGTAATATCGTGCCACGTAGGCACTACATACTCCTACCACTGACTTTTCGCCTTCCCCATTTTGCACCTATCGCCTTGTACATGCAAAAGCATATACAAGCACCTTATATACAAGTCAGACCTCAAATTATTATTCACTGCATTTTATTCCTCCATCGCGTCCGGGTTGTATGTCCTTTTGCTTGCATATCTTAACGTATAACTACATATACAAACGCCTCATACATACAAGGCAGATCTCAAAAATTTATCCACCGCATCTGACTTCTCCTTCGAGTCTGGAATGCATATTTCTTCATTGTATATCGGCTTGCACATTCGATTGTATATTTGGAATATACAATCCCAAAAATACAACGGCGGACGTCAAAACATTTCGTAAGTACAATTAATTCCTTGGCTACGTCCACCTTGCATCTATCCATTTGCATATTCTCGAATGCATAATGCATATACATTCGCCCTTGTATCTCCCTCGCTACACTATAGCAAAAGTATATTGGCACCTTTGTATGTCAAAAATATAAATACAAACATACAAAACCCTCTCACATACAAACAGGGAATCTTTCATGGAATATGCGAGGAATGCACCCAAATGCCGAATGAACCCAGGATATATGCAACAGCAGACCCCACCAAATGTACATCGGCCCTTCGGAGAGAGAAAAAGCTTGGTTGCTGATGAGTTTTGTCTTGTCGATGAGCATCCCACTGTAGCGAATGTATATCAACTCTTTGCATATTTTCCCTTTGCACATTTCACTTGCATGTCCAACATACAAGCCCGATATACAAGCAGACCCGACATACAAATGCAGAATATTCTAGGAATCTTGTGGAAGATTCGCTATTTGTATATGCAACCTGATATGCATTTAAAATGCATATAACTCAATTATCTATCATTTTTTGGAGGCCGATAGAGATTTCACAAGCCCACGAACATACATTTGCAATTGCACATACAAAAAGTTAACATTTTTCATGAGTGCGACAGGAAAATGCGGTAAAACATTACATGGGGGCTGGTCAACCTATGAACACTAAAGCACAAGGATGAGACTTAATAACTAGGAACCCACCACAGAAAACTAACATCAGAATAGGCAGAACAATGCAAAACCCCATGACTCAGAAAATTCAAGGTTTGGATGGGAAAAATCTGCAAATGTTCAAACCTAAAACCCTAAACATAAATGAGTACTAACAAAATCAATGGCATAATCTACCCCTCATGTATCAAATTCTCTATTAAATCACTATTGTATTCAATCTACATACTATTTTTTAGCCATTGGTTAATGGTTTCAACATAGGATTTTGGTTGTCATTTTCATACAACAAACTTATGCATCAAAACCTCACTCAACAAGTGTACAACTTGTAAACCCAAATCAATCATATCAAACAATTATCAATGAATCAATGGCATAATCTACCCCTCATGTATCAAATTCTCTATTAGATCACTATTGTATTCAATTTACATACTATTTTTTAGCCATTGGTTAATGGTTTCAACATATTCTTTTTGTTGTCATTTTCATACAACAATATTATGAAATAAAGAGAGATGGTGAGAGAGAATGAGAGAGAGAAGGGAATATAGAGATGGAGAGAGATAGAGAGATAGAGTGGTAGAGCAGGAGAGATAGAGAGGTAGGTAAAGAGAGATAAAGAGAGATGGTAAGAAATAATAAATAATAGGGATCTCAACAAAGAGAATGAGAGAGAGAGAGAGGAGAGATAGAGGAAGAAATAAGGGGAGATAGAGACATGGACATATAGAGAGGAATATAAAGAGATAGAAACCATGGTTAGCATGACTATTCAAACTAATAACCCTAGGATTGTAATTGGCAACATCCAAGCCTAAAATTTGTCCCATGTTGATTGTTCAAATAAATTATCTTCATATAATCAAAATAATGTTCATACGGGTCTACAATTGGCAACATCCATACCTGCAATTAGTCCCATGTTGATTGTGCAAACAAATTTGCTACATAGAATCAAAATAATAATAAAGTCCATAATTTTCTTCACTTTGTTTTGCAGATACAACAGAATTGAGTGGTATGCCTAGACGATGCAAAGCAACTTCTGTACCCCTAATTATAGAGAGCAAAGAAATCATGGTATCCTTTAATGAACAAATCAAACTGATACATTTTTCCTCTTCTTCCATTTTTACATATATGGAAGCCAATTCACTCACTACTAGATGAAAATAATTTAAATGTTTGGTTACAAGTCTCCTTCATGTATATTTAAAGAATACAAATTTCTTTTCAAAAATAATTAGAAAGACAACCTAATAGTAAGTCTTAAAATAATTATTCATACAAAGGTTATGCATGTACCCATCTTTCTACTTAGAATTGAAAAGTAATTTCAATCCATACATTTTAGTTACCCTAAATGGCATACTATACACATATTCAAAGTAAAAGTATGGTAGGTCTTTCTCAAACGCTTTATACTTCCACTACTGACCCACTAGGTGATATGAAACTCTAAATCCAACCAATCATTTATCATGCTATGGTAAATGAAAATTTATAGCTTTATTTTCTATAGACAAACATTTGGAATACATACTTTATTTGAGCTTTATCATTTAAATTGGTTTCTTGTGATAGGTTTGATAGTGATCATTTTCTAAATCTAAGCACTTTCTTTTATGAAAATTGATTTCTTGCAATCCTCTAGGCTTTCATTCAATCCTTGCAAAAGGAAACCATGGTTAGCATGACTAGTCAAACTAATAACCCTAGCATTGTAATTAACAACATCCAGGCCTACAATTAGTCCCATGCTAATTGTTCAAACAAATTTATTCCATATAATAAAAATAATGTCCATATGGGCCTACAATTGGCAACGTACATTAATTGTGCAAACAAATTTTCTACACATAATCAAAACAATAATAATGTCCATAATTTTCAATACTTGTTTTTGGTAGCCTCTTCAATATGGGCAGGAACTTGGCTATGAAAAATAAGGAATTTATAATCTATTGAAGTCTAGATTAGTACAAAATGAAGGTTTCATTATTCTATCAAGTTACACTTGAATGCATTGTATCCATCTGTTATGTTCTTGTTCTTGCTTGTTAATATATTATAGGGGCTTCCACCTATTATCACATCAAAACCTCCAATTGAATTAATCATTTCATCTAGTCTTTCTTTTGTTAGATTCTCCACATTTTCCACCTCAATCAATTTACCTTTTGATGTGTTTTTTCTACCCAACTTTTGAGGATAAGATTGTTTTCTTTATATTTTTTGTAAATACAACATAATTGAACTTGGTATACCCAAACAATGCAAAACAACTTCTACACCCCCAATTCTAGCGAACAAAGAAATGATATTGATCCCCTTTACATATATAGGCCTCAAAATAGAAAGATGGTATCCTTTAATGAACAAATCAAAGTGATACATTTTTCATCTTCTTCCATTTTTACATCTTTGGAAGGCAACTGACTCACTACTAGATGAAAATCATTTAAATGTTTGGTTACAAAGTCTCCTTCATGCATCTTTAAAGAATACAAATTTCTTTTCAAAAATAACTTTTTTACAAGAAACTTATAGCTAAAATACCATTCAAGTGTCTTAGATGATTTCATGTAGATTTGAATTGGTCTTCAATTTAACTTTTTAAAGGATAGGTAAAGTGGTGGCATGATGTTTTATTTCATAGGATGGGGGCACCCCCACAATAAAAAAATTTGATAAACGTTGAGTCACTTTAAAACATTATAAACGAGTTAGTTACAATTATTTGCTTACTCTCAATACATAGCAATTTAAATATGACATTAATAAATTATCATTATATTTTACTAAATTTAGTTGATAAGGAGGTTTAGGAATGACTTTTCACAATTTATCTCACAAAACTTCTTAAAGGCATTTGATACACAACATTGAATGCACAAATACTTAAATATTTAGGCTCTTAAAAGAGTCATAAACTCATTACAAAGACAATTTTGAAAATTAGGATTAAATAATAATAATCAAATTATAATATCATAATACAAAGTTATAATGACATTATTTTAAATATTATTTTTAGTAAATACACATTATTAAAAAATATAAATGTTATCCCTAATTTAAATTATTATATAATTGTATGTACTATTATCATTAGAGCGTTGTGACAAATATGTGAATCTCAACTTGTCATCTTATTGGTCATTTAAGATTTATATATGGTTGCTTTATATCATATATTTTATTGTTATTAAAGATAAGAAAAAAAAGTTCACTAAAAGGTCATAGTTTAATTAGTTGAGTGGCCCATAGGGATGATGGTATGTTCCTTTATTACACCATCCACCAAGTCTCAAATCCCCTAAAAGTATGATTAAACCAAATTTAGTCCTTAGATGACTTTGCTAGACTAAATATCTTGCACCCCTAAAAGCAATTAGCTCAGTTGTTTCCATTATTAAATAAGCGAGAAGAAACCTTTTTCCAATATCCAAAAGCGTTCTTGACATCTATCCTTGTACTTACATCCAGAAGAACACCATAATCCGTAAGTTCTGATTTTAAGCCATCCTTAGGTCCAACTTAAAAAAGTGCAATTCTTCCAAATGATAATTAAACACTTCTAAATCTACCCTTTGCTAATTTTCAAAAGATTCTTAGCTCATGATTACCTTAGTGATTCTACAACAGAGAACTAAATCCCCCATAATTCTAGAACATTTTCCATAATAATATTACATTGGAGAATCCATATAAGCAGATAAAATATAACCGATTAGTATGAAACCTATCACAAGAAACCATTTCAAAAGATAAATCTCAAATAAAGTATGTCCATATAATTAAAATATTGTCCATAATTTTCAATACTTGTCTTTACTAACTTCTTCAATTTGGGGTAACACGACTATAAAAAACAAGAAATTACTAATCTATTTAAGTGCAAATAAGTACAAAATAAATAATACATTACCAGAATATTGTATGGGTCTACAATTTCAAACATCCATACTTGCAATTAGTCCCATGCTAATTGTACAAACAAATTTGCTACATAGAATCAAAATAATAATAACAATGTCCATAATTTTCAATATTTGGTTTTGGTAGCCTCTTCAATTTCGGTGGGCTATGAAAAATAAGGAACTTATAATCTATTGAAATTCGTAGAAAATAGAGGGATGCTTCCCCTCTATCCCATCACTTGTGTTCTTGTTGTTGCTTGTTAGATTATTATACGAGCTTCCACTATTATCAAATTATCAAAACCTCCAATTGAATTAATCATTTCATCAAGTCTTTCTTTTGTCAAACTTTGGACAAATTTTTCACCTCAATCAATTTACCATTTTTAATATATTTTCCACCCAACTTTTGACAACAAGCTTGTTTTCTTTACATTTTTTTGTAACACATTCAACATAAACATGCCTCGGGATATATGCATAATGTTTTAAAAAAAAGGGATGCATGCAAATAGAGACTACACACCAAACATGAAAGCTCACACATTTGAAGTAGCTACTAAGCAAAACATAGGATCTTGAAATCCATTAAGATTATGTAAATTGATTCAAGACAATCAAGAAAACAAAAGAAAAACATATACCATGGGAATAAACGACAATCATCATTCACTTAAAGATATGGAATTTGAACTTTCACAACTCCTTAGCGTACCCATTGCACACCAAAGTGCAATTACAAGTTTTATTTATGTTGAATATTTTCTAAAAGACACCCTGAGAGGTGACAAGAACTCTATCAAACATATGGAGATCCTTCTGTAGTTTAAAAATGAAACTATCTTTTGTAATTTGCTTCTTATAGAGCTTAATATTGTGACCATTGAAAACCAAAGCCATATGATTGGAGTCCATAGAGTGAAGTTCACCTACACCATTATCATAGACAACTTTGATCTTATACGACCCTAACCATCATGTATGGGATTTTCCTTTAAAGTCATATTATTTTGAATCATATTATAGTGTCCAGGCTCCTAGTTGGAATGATCGCTTACAACTAAAATGATCATGCCATAAGGCATATTTCTTTTGAACTACCTCTATATGAATGAGAGCCTCCTAATGCATTTAATCTAAAGAATGCAGATGTTTAATCCTTGCCTTTTGGGTGGCAATAAGATTCAACCCAATTCCAAAGTAGTATGTAAAGTTTTGATTTCAATTTTATAGGTAATACTACCTTCTTACCATAGACAAGATCATGAGGTGTAAGACTAACTTAGTAGTCTTCCATGTTTTCCAGTAGGTGCATACTACTTCAATAAGGTAGACTGCCCAATCTTTTTGATGAAGTGCTATTATCTTAGTGAGAACGTTCTCAAGTTCTCTATTTATGAATTTAGCTTGACCATTGGCTTGTGGATGGTATGGAGATGACTTTTGATGCTAAATCTAGTACTAATGAATTAAAGCAACAATGAGATTGAAAGTGAACTATGATCCTTGGTCTGTTACTATCTCCTTCAACATCACACCAAACCCTGTGAAAATTTTGGTGTACAAACACTTGGTTACTTTTGTATCATGAGCATGCTTCAGTGCCATAACTTCAACCCAGTTAGTGACATAATATGTACAAACCAAAATGTATTCCTTATTCTTGGATGGGAGATTAATAGGCTGAATAGATTCTAATATCCATTTTTCAAAAGGTTTAATGGATAGTTGTGGTTGAAGTGGCATTTCATCTGAACACGTGGGTTGGCCCATGCATTGACATTTGTCGCAATGCTGAACATATTTCTTGCAATATTTATGGAGTGTGGGCCAATAGTATCTAGAAGTAAGGATATTGGTTGTTGTGTGTTGTGCTACAAAGTGTCCTCCACATGCTTTTGTATGAAATGCTTGAAGTATGTCAAATACATCATCCTTAGCTACACACCAATGCATGACATTATCAATTCTAGTGCGAAAGAGAAGTCCATTAATCCATGTGTCCTGACCATTGAGCCCAACAAGTTTCCTTCGATCTCTAGGAGAGAAATGCTAGGGAAACTTGCATGTGATGAGATAGTTGGCAATGTCAACAAACCAAGGAATTTTAATAAAGATTGCAAATAAATGTTCATCAGGAAAAGTATCATCAACTGGAACCTGCTCATCAATATTTGTCAACTTGGATAGGAAATTTGCAAAAACATTATTGTGACTAGGTTTGTTAGGTATGGTGATATGAAATTCTTGTAATAATAATAACCATGTAGTGACTCTCCCAGTTATAACAACTTTATTTATTAAAAAATGAATTGCAAAATGATAAGTATGAACAAATACATTATATCATGTAATATGATGATGAAACTTATTAATGACATACATTGTTAGCAAAATGTGTGTTGTACACCTTGCATAATATTTATATATTTTATTTATGTAAAATAATTATTTATTTGTGGCACACATCTTAATTGATATGTTTAGCCACATTAGATATTTATTTGGTGTCACTTGTAAGAGTTGTATGTAACATTGGGTTAGTTATTTTATGTGTGTGGGACACATAGAATAATTAATTATTTATTTGGGAGATTATTTAATATTGGGCATAAAGTGAAAACTTACTTGCAAATATTAAATGATGGGTCAATGGTTTTGTGTATCCACGGTTTTGGGAACACATAGTTTTCCCTATACTACATCTTGTATTTGTGTGAGCTTGATTCTATAAAAGCAAGCACATGGTTAGTAGTTGGGGTTGGCTGGTTGGTTGTTTGGTTGTAGGATGTCATTGTATTGGGTTTCTCTTGTAAGTACATATGTGAAGCATGGCATGATATGTGTGGTTGCGTGCTTGGGCACATGAAGGATGCACTGAAGGATCTTAATGTTTCAGTAGTTTTCATGGTAAGTGTATTGTAATGTTTCATCAATTGTTGAATAATACATTGAGTATGGATGCTTTTGGAGGCTGGGTTTTTCCCTCTTGAGGGATTTCCCAGGATATATCTTGTGTTATCTTATGGCTTGTTTATTTGATTTTTGCATTATGGAATTGTTGTAAGCTTGTAATGCAATTGTTGTAAGCTTGAATGCATCATGTTCTCTCATAGGGTTATGTAGGAATATGTTTGATCAACCTGTAAATTACTAACATACACAACAACTAGGAATTATTTTTCTATAACAATATAATTCACTTCAGCACTAGTGAAATATTTTCTTATATAATAAATAGAATAGAAGACTGTACCATCCTTTTGGCTTAACACAACCCCCATTGAAGTATTAGAGGCATTCATATTAACATGAAATGACAACTCCCAATTTGGTCCTCATATTACTGGTGTACATGGTTATGAGATTTTCCTTAATGGCATCAAAAGCACATTGACACTCTTTAATCCAAGATAAATCATTATCCTTTCCTAGAAAAATAAAAAGTGGTGAAGCAATTCTACTAGAATTTTGAATAAATCTTTGATAATATCCTGCATGTCCTAAAAACTACATCTTTTTGACATGTGGGTATAGAGAGTTCTTGAATAATTTGTATATTCATGGGATTGACTTCAATACCTTTAGCAAAGATGCAATGACCCAATACTATACCTTCAGTCATTAAAATGTGACATTTTTCATGACTGGGAGAAAATTGGTATCTTCACACCGTTGATAGACTTTTTCAAGATTATCCTAAGCTTCATCATAGGTATTACCATAAACTATGAAATTGTCTATATACACTTCAACACAATTATGAATTAAATTAGCAAAAATGCTTAGGACATCTCTTTGAAAAGTTGTTGGTGCATTACATAATACGAAAGGTAAAACATTATAGGCAAATGTTCCACAAGACATGTAAAAGTGGTTTTGTCCTAGTATTCAAGTACAATTCTAATTTGATTATACTCAGTGAAACTGTCCAGAAAGAAAATAACTTTTCCCTTGCAAGAGTACACCAAGAACTTGATCAATAAAAGGCTATGAAAAATGATATTTTTTAGTTTCTTTATTAAGATCTCTATAATAAACACAAATTTTCCAGTACCTCCATTCTTTGGTACAACTACCAATGGTGAAACCCACTAGCTATCTGAAATGGGATAAATGGACCCTATATTGAGTAATTTTTGTAATTCTTCTTTAACAATCTCACATAGAACGAGATTTAATCTTCGTTGTGGTTGTCTCACTGGATGACTTCCCTCCTTTATATAAATATGATGAATGCAGTTGTCAAGGTGTATGCCACACATGTCTTGATATTCCCAAGCAAAGGTTGCTTTTTGATTTTGCAACATGGGTAGAAAATCATTTATTTGTGTTGCACTCAAGTATGGATTTATATTGTGTTTTTCTTGGTAAAATTTCCACTTCTTGTGATTTAGATGGTGTAGGTAGTTCTATGGATGTTAATTATGAAGTGGATGGAAGTGATGGATCAACCATTAATTATGTATTGTTGGTATGGATATTTCATTAAACAAGGACTATACAAGCAATTATGTGGTAATAGTTGATAAAGTATTATAAAATTTTGTAAAGATCTTGAATCACCAATGATCACTAGTACAAGAATGTAAAATTAATATCTCCAAAACATCATTAGACGAATTTACATTTTGAAAGAAATTAGAGATTATGGTTTCTTCTGAAGGTTCTTGTAACACGAGACTCTGGCCAATAGTTAAAACAAGGAATGGCTCTTCTCTATCATTGTCTACCCATACTGGATCCTCTGATTCCAACAAAGGTTGAGCTGGTGGATATAATGTCAATTGTTTCTTTTTCTCCCCATTATAAATGACCATGTCACTTGAATGACAATTCATAAAGGCAACTGCAGTAGCCAACCAAGGTCATCCCAAGATCAAAGGATCTCCCCCCAACTTTACTTTAGGCTATAAAATCATGAAGTTAGTGGGATAAATTCACATGAATCAATAGAGATAATGACATCTTTAATAATACCCTTAGGTTAAACTAAAAAATGATTAGCCATTTGAAGGACTGTGGGTGTAAGTCTTAGTCCTTGTGAACATAGTTTGTCTTTAGTTTCACTAACTAGTCATTACATTGACAGAAGCACCCAAATCAATAAGTGTGTTAGGAATAAAAACTTGACCAATACATACTTGAATCATTGGACTTCTATGATTTGAGTATTTAGGAATTTCACTAATCCCTAACATGAGATCTACAAGTTGTCCAATAACTTGGATAGTTTTTGGATCTTGTTCCTTATTTTGTTTCCTTGTGCACAATTCATGGACTATTTTTGTGTAAATAGGAATATCTTTGATTTCCTATAAAAGATGAATTTTTACACATACATTTCTCAATTCATTAACAAGATGAAATTATGGATGGGTTCTTCCTTTGGAGTATGGAATTGATCTAGTTATGGAGGTGGTGTTGGTTGTATGCATGTCATAATAGGACTAGGTTGAAATTCTTCAAATTCTTCATGTGATTGCTCAAGTTTAATGATTATAGGAGGTATAGGCCCTTGAAGTATTTTTATTGACCTAATTTGCAATTCATTAATATCAAGTATGTTGATAGGATATGTTCAAAATCTAGCAACCGAGCATTATTATAAACTGGTTGAGCTACTTTATTATTATTTAGATTGGGTGTAGGCTAGGTGGGCATTATAGTAGCCCTTGGTGGTTGAGATGAAATTGGTGGTTGATTATTTGATGAAGATGGTATGGGTGGTAAAATTTGTTGTTGTTGTGGTTGTTGGTATAGAGTAATAGTGGGTTGTGTAGGACATGATGGATATTATTGATAAGGAGGTGGTGTTTCCCTCCATGATTCTTGCCATGGTTGAAATAAGGGATGGTGTTTTGAGTATTGATTTCGCCACTTGGGATAATATGTTGGTTGTTACCAACATCCATACTTTCCAAGTGGAGAGGGATGTTGAAAAGGAGTTGATTGTCCACTAGGCCCCATGGGACTATAAGGTGCATTAAAATCACTAGTTGTACTTGGTGGTATAACTCTTGGTTGCCAAGGCCTTCTTTGAGCCATGTAGTAAATATGTTCCTCTATATACTCCATTTCTACCATATCTATTGATAATGGTTTCAAGGTGGCACTTTTGCCGACATCTTCCAAAGATGACATCTTCGCTTATTAAATGGACATTCTTCACTAGGGTGTCTCTTGCAACAAGTAGGATAGAAGATAGAAAGTGCCTTTTCAACTTCTTCCTATTTCTTGCATGTATATAAAGTGTCTATTTGTTTACCCATATGACTTAGAAGATCAATTTTTAAATCTTCAAGTAATGTACCTAATTCACACTTAGTAATACTTGAGGTACCATCCTAAGATACTTCTCTTTCAGAATAACTCTTTACAGATTGATGATATCTTGACTACTTCATGTAAATCTCATAAATATCATCAAATGGAAGATTAGAAATATCACCACCACCTATAAGATTTAAAGCAACAATACATTCATCATGAATCCCTCTTAAAAAAACATCTTAGTGGCCTCAGGTGCTAATCTAGTTTGACATGATCTTTGAAGACTAAATAAAAATATTTCTAAACAATCTTCAAGTGTTTCTTCTTCTCATTGAGACATTCAAAAAATTTCATCCCAAACTTTTTTTTTTCAATAATCTTGGTATTTTACCAAGAATTATTCTTTCATATTATCCCATGTGTGTACAATATGTCATCCAAGTCCCATGAACCATTGTAATGTTGCATCTTTGAGTGTGGATAGAAATAATTTAATCTTTTGGGTATCACTTTGATAATCATAGTTGTGACACAACACATCAAAATCAAATAGAAGCATTTTAGGATCCTTAATAAAAAGACCTCAAAAAATTGGTAGAGAAGAATGAGGTATATTTTTCATAGGTGCTTCCTCCTTAAGAAGTGCAATAGGAAACTCAAATGTTATGGGTTCATTATTGGGAAAAACTTGACTGGATTCATTATTTTCTCCTTCTACATCAACCATGTTTTTGAATGCCCATAGTGTCCAATGAACAATAAAAGATGAAAAGTGCAGGCTTATACTACCTTTGGACTATTATCTTACCACTACCACTTCGTAATGCATATGATGCCTTGAATTGTTCTGAAAGATTAGATGACTAGACTAAGTGGTTTTCTTGATGCTGCAAGTGATGATTGAAGTTCATGTGATTTATTTTCAAATGAAGGAGGGATGTTTGGGGGTGATCCAAAATCTAATTCTATCTCATACTCAGTTGTTTATTCTCCTGCTGACTCTATTGGTATTACAGTTGGCTTAATAACACACCTTTCTAAGTCGAGTTCAACTGAATCCTTTTTCACTTGTTTGTTCACAGGTTGTGGCTTGGTACTCATGTAGGATTTCCTCATTTTATTGTGCTAATCACAATAGGTTGTTTAACTAATCTACCTTTATTGTCTCTAGCTCGATTCCTACATCTGTATGATTAAAATAATATAAATCAATGGTAATTGTCTAGGCAAGGCTAACATTTGTGTGGACTTTCTCCTTGATGCACTTGTCCTAACTCAATTTACTATTTTAGTAGGCATTTAACGCATTTCCCTGGTAGAGACATCAAAATGTTTGGACAAAACTAAGGTCAATTTTTTGAAATAAATTTATCTTTGCATTTGGTAACAATCAATGTTCAAAATTTTAGATTTGGTTCAATCCTATGTCAATCTAGGGCATAAACTTGTGAAAGATGTAGTGGTTGTTTTCTCAAGGGTTGTAGGTAGCAAATTTCAGTAGAATGAGATGCAACTATCTCAATAAAGAATTTGTAAAGACTAAAATCATTCCCTAGTAATTGTTTAAAAATTGCTATAGGAACTGTGTGTAGGGTACATGAACTTTATGTGCAAGCTACAGGGGTTGTATTTTTATTTCAAACAAACTAGAAATTAAAACACTTAAAGAACAAACTACAATATTACTAGAAATTATTTGCTTTACTAAACATGTTTAATTATATTTTTTTCCAAAGAAATAGATAATTAAATATATGTGAATTAATACAAACAATTGTAATCACTCTCCCATATTAAAACTAGTCCAATAACATTAAGTTTACAAATCATAATCCCACGTCACTCATATAGAATGAAACTGTAAAAAATACAAAATAAAGAACATAAAATAATATCGTGAGCATGTCCTAAGAGTGAGCTCTCCTCTTGATCCACAGGGTGACTAAATAATCTACTGAAAGTTCTTCAAGATTTAAACTGGATTATATTATATATTATTTCTAACAAATACATATATATCATGTCTCTTCTTATGCCATGGTTTATATAGTTGTTATGGCTCACCTACAATAAATTGACCAAAAATATAGGGAGTCATTTTGGCCTGCAACTACTCTTCACCATAGTATAGAATTGAAACATCATTGATTACAACAACAAAATATTATAGAGTTGTTTTTGGCTTGTGGCCATTCCACACCATAAAAGTACAAAACTGAGAGATCATGTTAGTTGTATCAAAAGAGTTAATATTCAACAATTACTTATAAATTAATTATCAATTGGAATTAAATCTTTTGACAAGTGCATCTACATTTCATCTATGAACTACAAGAAGTCCTATTGTCCATCCTATTTGATCACACACAAACCAAGTAAATCAATACTTCCTAAATCAATTTTCCAAATTTTATTTTATTCCCATAAAAGTATTAAATTCCTTCAATCCCAAATAAATTATTTGTGAGAAAAGATAAAAAGTAAAAGCTAAATTGGTAGATAAATTGGGTAGGTAAGTTAAAATAAAAGACTCAAAATTATGTAAAATCGTCACAGGTTTTTAACTCATCACTCATCCCCTTATAGACTAGACTTATATCACTTGATTCCCTAGAATAAGTTGAGACACTATGCAGCTAGGAAATTGGCTCAATGACCAAGGGCATGTGCGAAAATATGGGGGACCAAAAAGTGGCCAAAATAACTTTTTAGTCCAAACATGATATAATGTGAGGGCATTATAGTGTGCTCGCATTATAATGCACTTACATTATGGCTCAGTAATTACTAAGCCTAAAGTGAGTCATAATGCACTCACGTTATTTGTGAGTAGAGATAAAAAGAGAAAATAGGCTCGTGTTTCATTATTTTACTCCAGCATACCTTCAAAACAAGAAAACATGAGTAGGTTTATAGTGCAAGTGTGTTTTGGAGAAATTGAAGGAGAAGCCACTTAAGCACGATGCCACCACAAAATTCTTGCACTCCATGATGTTGTGCACAAGATCCATGGGGTGAACAAGATGAACAAGGTAAGATTTCCATGTTTTTTCTAATTTTAAAAATGAATAATTTGTTTTGCAATATTTTGATTCAATTCTTTTTTTCAAATTTCAACAAATGAACCTAGTGAAATGCCTCCAAACCCTAATCCACCAAATAGAGGGGAAGATGATATTCCAACTAAAGAGGGGGCACAAAATAACCCTCCCAAACTCCTCCTTCTATTTCCTGACATCCTCACAAAGACACAAACAAACTATTTAGGGAAAATCAAGGAGAATGGAAAACAAATTTAAACCTTGATTGAAACATTAAAAAATCCAAATGCAACCAATCCACACCAAAGATCCCTTGCAACATCCCTATAGTCAATTGTTTCTCACATAAATTTTGTGACTTGAGCCAAATCAAGAAATGGGCAAATTATAGGGAGAGTTGCTAGCAATTTTATGAAACTAAATTGTCATACAAATAGGTGAAAGATAATTTTTTAAAAATCTGATCTATGTGCCTTGTTTGTTGATCGTAGATTCCCTATAATTTGCCTTATAAGGTGCAAAAGATTCCCCATTCATTGGCTCCAACACATAGGAATATCTCAAAACTTTTGGGATAGGTGGTGGATGGTGTTTGATGATCCACCATGAAATAATTATGAGGTCCCACAACATTTTTGAGGAAGCTCTATTTCAAGTTTATCCTCAATGAGATTACAAACTATTTTGACATGCAGGATTTCCAAGGTAGAGGCAAAGGCTCTGCACAAGATAGGGAGGGGACACATCGTGTCTAGGACCATCTAGTGAGACCCCTAGTGAGGCCATCCTTTCAACATGTCACACTCCCTTCTACTTTGAAGGAGAGTGTTGAGGTGGAGACACTACAATCTTTACTACAACATGATAGCCATCTTTCACATGCTAGTGAGGATGAGACTATAGGCATCAATGGTCTCCACATATTTTTTGTTCCTATGGAGCTCTATCTAATTATGGGTCTAAGGATGTTCCTGATACAGACATTGGAGAGGATGCTCCACACTTTTAGGACTATGCCACACAAGAACAAGAGTAGGATTAAGACACATCCATATTGGATAATATAGTAATGATGGATGAGTTACTGGATAGGACCTTTGGTATTAACACACAGGTAATTTTCTATAAGGTTATGTAATTTATTATATTTGTATTTGAAATATCTACTTAACTATATTAATGTATTATAAGTCAAAATTAATGTAAGGAATTGTATGCATTATGAAATTTTAGGGTCAAAGTACTCATCCTACATCTGCCAGCCATCTAATGCAAGCTTATGAGGCGACGTCGAGTCAAGAGGTATGTCATTTGTAACAAAATAGTAAATATAGTACATGTAAATGTTTTGTCATATATCAATGGTAATCCTATTTAATAATAATTTGATGATGAACAGGTGGATGTTGGAGCTCCAACATCAAGAGGAGTTGGTCCCTAGGGCTAGTCATAGATCAAGTTTCACTAAGGTAAATTTTATTATTTTTAATCATTATGCATTTAAATAATGTTATGTAGATTTTGGTCAAATAACGTTCTATTTTTAGTTGATGACAACAATTCAAACTCCTAATATTCATGACACAATGGAGGTGGGAATTGCTATATCTATTTTGTCTTCAATGCCTTTGATAAAGGTATGAGTCAGTAATGTAAATGTCATTATGTATTTATTGTTCTATCTCACGTCATTTAATGCACATAAATGACATTCATCTTTACTTTAATTTGCCTTCATACTTCTCATAGGAGGTCACAACTCCAACCAGTCCTTCTATAGATGAAGAGAGGCAATGAATGATTGAGAGGGATTATTAGTTTGTAGTAAGTGATTGATTACTTATGGCATGTTGTATATTTCATGTTTTCTATATAATTATGGATATTATTTAATTGTATTAATAGGTGGAAATTCAAAATATTTATGAGAGGAGGTCTAGTCGGTGGATGAGAGAGCAGGAGTCATCGATTATTTCTCCACCTTCACAACTAAGCAAGGGTCGTTGACTATTTGATAGCACTCCATAGGACTTTTGATGTTGGGACATTTTGTTGTATGCCTATATGGATTTGTAAATATATATTTCTATTTTACCGATGTATATCATTGTACATGCTTATATGGTTGTGTTTGTACATGCCTATATGACATTATATATACTATATAGCATTTTCATGACATTATGTATAGACATTTTATATTATATATATGATGATCAATTATGGTTACATGATAGATAATGTATCATGCTTAAAGTTTTGATATTGCCTACTTGTTTTTCAACATTTTCCATGAACCTCTCTAGTGAAGAACGTCTCAAATGCATTAAGAAAAAGATTATTGTGAAGCATTTACAACATTATATAGTTCTAGATAACTAACTAATTCTTGAAGTGTACATATAAATAAATGTGACATGACTTAAATTGTATCACAAGTTCCCTTAAGAAATTCATAATAGTCATGGATACATCTAATCATGCAACTACCCAACTTGACAATAGCTTCCTATAGTTTATACAAAGAAAACCCTTCCTTTATAGTACTACAAATTGCAATGATTGATTCCATAAATAACATTTAGGCTATAGGTTGAAAAATTAGATATTGATCTTGGCCTCAACTTTGAAGAATTTCTCTAATTTAGAAGAATCCCCTTACTATACACCTACCTTTTCAGATTCACATTCTTCTTGGTGATCCTTGCAATGTCTATTCTTTCTATCAAGGCATGGATCATGCTCTCTAGCCTATCAAGCTTTCCTTCCATAATGTATATTTTGGCCACATCTTCTTCAAACATTTAGAATCTAGCTTCTCCATTATCTTCTCTCACCATTTCCATTGTCTGTAACCACTTCCTTGATTCAATTTTGAGATCAAAATGCACTAGCTTCCTTTCCCACTCAATCTAGTAGATAACATAAACTTGTAACCTTGCAACAAACAAATACTCAAAGGATACAATTATTTTGATACCACTTGATCCATAAACTAGGGGATTAAATCTCACTTTGATATTAGCAAACATATGCTTTATGCAAAGAACTCCAATAAACCCTTAAAGTTCACTATTAACCACTTACACATGGATGCCATATAGGTCCGTAGACATAAAGACATGCAAATCAAGTAAATATGGAGATCTTCACACACACACACACACACACACATATGTAGAAAATAATAATAAAAATATACAAGTTGATCACGTACAATTTGCCTTGGAGAAAACCAAACTTAGAGTGAACAATCCATATCTAGAGAGAAAATACCCTTTGTTCCACTATGAACTTGAGTGTTTACAATTGTTTAGAGTGCTAGTGTGTATCAACAAGCTTGCACATTGTTTTGAGAGCTTCTATTACCAATAACACACTCCCACTTCAACTCAAATTTACACAAGTGCATAGTCATGAATATGGACTACAAATACCATACATAAGAGATAACTACTTTCCCAACATATAAAAGTAACTTGACCTTCAGATACAACCTCCTAACCTTGATAAGATGGAAAACCAAGTGCCAAAAAGCAAGATCAAACTCTCGAGTGATTTGAATTTCACTTTTTTGCATCAAGAATATTTCACCAATTGTGCTAGGATTTGTTTAACCATTGCTAACAATTCACCATGGTGAACAACATGTTCACCTCCTGTTGCAAGTAATGAATTCACCAAAGTAGGTTTTTTGGGTCATTTTGGGGTCTAAAACTTTGAACAAACTTTTTGAAGATGTTCCATTCTATATCTAATCATCCTTATCCATTATCATAGGCCCTTCTCATTGATACAATGATGAATTCACTCTCCAATTAACACATATCACTAAGACCCAATTTTTTGGATCAAAATCATTTTCCAATTAAAAATGGAATTATAGAGTTTGATTCCATCACCTAATCAACTTGAGAAATGCTTCTAATTGGATGAACATAAATCAATCAAGATGCATTTTATATGAATAAAAACTACTCTTTATTATACCACTTTTCTACATAAGAACTTTCACCATGAGCCCATCATCTATGCTCTAAAAATATCATTTCATGTTGAAAACAAATAGCCCCCATGTACTACATGCTTTCATGCTCTATAACTTGCATGAATTAATCCTTTCTTAATCTAAGCACTACACTAATTAAGTATTCCATAAAATAACATCCATCAAGATATTAATATTTAGTGGGTACCTTAGGAGTGGGTGATTTAGATGAAAGCAACCAATTTGAATGTGTAGATTAAAAAATCACATACTTTGTAATTTCCACTCTATATTATGCATTCATTTTAGTGTCCACTCCCTTGGTATGCTTTAGTACTCACTTAGCCTAATTCCAAGCTTAAAACCCTTCACTAAGATGACATGATTACCATAATTCAAATTTTGTATCGATTTCTTACTAATTTCCACCTTTAGATACAAATCTTTCTCCACCCAGAAACTAGTGTGATCATGGTAATGACCTTGGTCACTAGCATGATCATAGTAGTGTCTACACACAAACCACATTAAAGCATTTAAAAATACACGATCCTTTTGGAATTTCTATGTTTTTAAAAGGATATCTCAACTTAAAATTTATAAAAAACATATTTTAATCCTCATTTTGTCATCTTCAAATCTCTCTTGAAATTTTGAGCACTTCTTTTATGATTTAGATTATTGGCTTCTTCTTCCTCTCAATGTTTTGGCTATTTTTTACATTCTTGACATTTCCTATAACTCTTAGTTATTCTTCCATTATCAATATATTTACAACACTTCTTCCATAGCCAAAAATATGTAGATCAATCCCTATCCTCCTTCCATGGCATCCTAGTGAATCCATTTCCTTTATTCTCCTCCATTAGTAGGGCACTACACACACCTATAGAAAAACCTAATAGGCTTTTATTTTGTACACTTCTTCTAAGCACCCACCACCTTCACACTAGGAAACCACACACTCCAAAATTTCCAATCCACTCAATCAGGTTGAAACACACAACTCATGAGATTGACTAAGCTAGTATCTTTTGTAGATTAACCCCATTTTCTCCCTCTTCCTTCCACAAGTTCAAACACATGATATATCTAAGTATTAGGCCATTGATTCTAGATTCTACAAACATAAGGATAATTGTGAGGAAGATATGTAGATTCACTTAAAAATATAGCTTAATGATCAAAAGATGCCTCTGCCTGTTGTAGGTTAGTAGCACAATTTTGGGGTCAATAATGTAATTTTATGGTCAAGTTTGTGTTGTTGTAAAGTTCTTATTTCTTGTTCCTATTAATTTAGTAGTATTCTTTAGAGGTCACTATCTTAACTTATCTTGTCACTACCATAGTTTCTTAGACAACTATCATGATTCTAGGTCACCTTTGTTTATGTGCCAAAAACTAGTTTTTATAACTCTGGGTCATCCCACAATAGTCGGTCCCAAACTTGGGACATCAATTTTTTGATGGAGGATAGGCAAAAAAATTTCATGTTACCTTTGTTCAAAGATTTTTCTTCAAATGAAGCAAGCTTTGTTCAAGGATTTCGCACAAATCACCTTCGAGCAAAGGTCTTCCTTGGTTTGAAGATTTTCTTTGTACGAAGGTATTATTTTATTGATTGTGAAAGAATAAAATAATACCTTCGTTCAAATAAAATCTTCAAACGAAGGTATTATTTTATTATTTTTTAAAGACTATATCAGGTAAAAAACTCATTTTTGCTTGTCATTTCTACCTGACAGGTGAAAATGACAATGACAATGAACTTGCATCCAAAGGTATTCTAACTATTTACCTTGCATTGGGGCTTTGAGGATGACTCTGCACACTTGGGATCTCCACCAAATTGCCACGTGGTCGAACACTTAGAGGTTTTTTCCATTTTTACCAAGGTACTTTTCTTGTACACCTATGCAAATTTTAGTATGGTGTTTTCAAATTTTTTTCAAAATTGTAATTTAGTTTCACTATTTTTTATCAAAATTTTCAAACCCTATTATGTGAATTTACAACCCCTAATATGAGAATTTGAAACCCTATTATGTGAATTTACAAGTTCCCTAATATGAGAATTTACAAACCCTAATATGAGAACTTGACACCCTATTATGTGAATTTACTTGTAATACGAGAATTTGAAACCCTTAAACATCATTTTGAAACCCTATTATGTGAATTTTCTAACACTAATAGGAGAAGTTGAAACCCTAAAACATCATTTTGAAAAATGATTATGTGAATTTTGAAACCCTAAAACATCAAAACTAAAACCCTAAACATCTCTTTTGGAGCCCTAAAACATTAATTTGTAACCCTAAATTAAGGATGCCAAACCCCAAGTTGTAAATTTGAAACCCTAAAATGTGGATGTCAAGGGTAGAACAATGTTTTCCTTAATATTTTTGTGAATTAAGGGTAGGTGAAGGATCAAGGAATGATCCCAACTTCATATAAGATTGCATGCCATATGTTGATATGTAATTGTATTAATCCATCTACCAAAATGGACTCAAAACTAAATTCAAATTGGCATGGGTCTGCAAATGTCACCATTGCACTAGTTAAAACATTGATGTTACCTAAATCATATTTAATCGTGCAACTAAACAAAGAGAGGAGAAATTTTTATTGATGTAAAATATAGATGCAAATTCGTTATTGCAAGTTTAAGGTTGTAGTGAATGTTTTTCAAACTATAGTACTATAAATTAATTTTTCATTTCTTACATGAAACTTATGGACAAGTTTACCATAACGAATAAAATGTACCATTTAAATCCATGCATAAACTCGTATGGCCATAGTGCATCCAACATGTTGGATAAACACTATCCTCAAGGGAAGGAGGTAGAAGTATATGATCTAGACTAATGCAAGCCATAGAAAACACATCCTCATGGGTCCATCATATAAAATATATCATGAGAGTATCAAGGATGGAAGGATCACGTGTCACAAAAGATTATCCAAGGTTCTAGATAGGTTAAATCAAATATGTATATCACTATTTACATGCTCAAACCCTAATCAGGATATGATAGGAAAAGATAAACCAGGATGAATACAAACCATAGATAGATCTATTTAAGAAAAAGATAAAAGTGAGAAATTAGATCTAAGAACCATAATTAAAATAAAGGCCAAACTAGTACTATAAAATCCTAGGTCATGATGGAATGTCAAATTCACCGATAAATGTAAAGGAAAACCATTTGACTATTACTGGATACAATTTCAATACATCTAACAATTGTGTTACACAAAATGAACCCCTCGTCAATGATCATTGTTTCTTACACTTGAAGATGATTGGGGTCCATTAGACTTTATGTCTTATAGTTTTGGTGAGTATCATGTGAATCTTAAAAGGCTTATGGTATTCCATTATTATACATATGACCAAATAATGGCTATTTCAATATGGACCCTTAAATAACATGCTCTTGCATAGGAATGGAAAGAGTAGGAGTTCAATATGGTTCATGTGTTTATGTTTATGTCTGAGATATGGACATGGACATTTGTGTTTATGATTATGTTTGAGATATGGACATGGACATTTGTGTTTATGATTATGTTTGAGATATGGACATTTGAGTTTATACTCATGTTTAAGATATGGACATTTATATGTTTATGTTTATATTTGTCATGTATAGATGTTTATGTTTATGTATTTGATATGTATGGACATTTATGCATCTATGTATGGACATGTTTATGTTTATAAATTTTCAAACATGTATGAACATTTATGTTTATATATTTTCAACATGTATGGACATTTATGTATCTATGTATGGACATGTTTATGTTTCAAATGGACATAAATATGTTTATATTTGACATGGACAAATTTATGTTTGAGATATTTAATAAAGTTTTCATATAAATGCTTCTTGATATTTTCAATGGACCTATTTGATATTTACACATGTGTGTATTAGGAAATGTAATACAAGTTTCAATAATAAAATATTAACCTTAAAAATATTATGCTTATCTCAATCATGCCATGTATTTCAACCTGCACATGCTAGATGTAAGCTACATATTCTATTAAGTTGTACATATCTCAAATTTGAATTTTAAAATAAACTTTATAACTTTGTAATGATACACCATTCAAATCGAGATAAAGGACAAGAATGGTAGTTATATGACGAAATAACATAGGTTAGGCCCACATAAGTAGCATACGAACACAATATATAACAAATATAAATAAAACTTGGAAGATTTTTTATTCAAAAATAAAATTAGACCTCTAGACAATTTGACTTTCATCACTACTAGAATAAATACTATTACACTCAAATCATTAATTAGACTCTAAGTCAAATATCTAATCAAGTAACATTAACCAATTAACACACCATGAACATAATAACACTACATTGGAATACCAAAACATTAGCAACAAGGATTGACTTTGCAATATCCATTTAAATGACCATGAATTACAAACAAAGAATGCATTCATAACCTTAACTCAAACTTGTTTAATGCATAGAAACAACTAGAATTCATTCTATGCCCATTGTTAGTCAATTCATATTGTTGGTGTCATCCACCTCCCAGGAGCATGAACTGCAGAAAATAACCTTCACAATACGAGAGAAGCAAAGCTATTTCACTAGAGGATGAAAAATGTATTGAGATGCAAAAACTATTTACAAATGTACAATATATAGGTGTGTTTGGGAGCCAGTAGGTAAAACTACCTGAACGGTAAACTACCTAACTATCTAATATGCACCTAATTTAATATTTGTGTTGGATGCCTAAGTAAACTTAAGCATGGGTAAATGATATTTACTCATTTACTCCAACACCCCCCCTTAAGTGCAACTTAGGGAGATTATTATGCAATATCAAGATGCAATATGGGTCTTGACTACACAACCATGTTAAGTACCCATTTACTATGCAAATGCAATGCAATCTCTCACAAGTGGAGAAAAGGAGAAGAAAACTCCTCTCTAAAAGAGAGAAAAAAGATGAAAAAAAGTGAAAGGAAGGAGGACTCCACAAGACTCCCCAAGGACAACTTCCGTCACTGATCTCAACAAAATACAAAAGGAGAGACACTATGTAGCCCCCCATAGTAAAGAATAGAAATGCTAAAGATCCCCCCCATGATGAAGAAACTCCTGTGTTGATCCGGGAAGCTTGAAGACAAAAGAATATCCAATGTCTGCAAACAACATGCCTCCCTTTCGGGAGAAACAAGTCCAAACACTGATGCAAGAGAAACTCCAACTCTAAAACAAGAGAAGGGAGAGGAAGAATCAACATGAAAGATGCCTCTGAAAACTATCTTGGTGTCTCCACATAATCAAATGTCACATCATGATCAGGTACAACCTCAACTGAATAAGATGGATCAACAAGACCATGTGGAAACTTTGAAGCAACAATCTCCAAAGGCATAGATGGTGTGACAGTAGTGCTGCTACTGTCATAAAAAAAGGGATATATCCTCAAATAAATCATCCAAATTAGCAATGTGAGATTCACAAAACAACTCTGAAAGACCTATCAAGTGACTATCACACAAAGCAAGATATGAAGGATCAAGAACATCATGTTGTGCTGAAGAACCAACCTCTGAAGCAACAGGATCTGAAGTAGGAGAAGAATCTGGTGGTGCTCACCTAGGGTTAGGGTTCTAAAATTGAGTTTGTAGGTTTCTATTTTTATCCCTTCAAACCCTTAATGCCTTAGGTTAGGTTGTTCCTAGACCCACATGTAGTGTTTTGCCATTTTTTCCATCGCGCTTCATGAAAATCCTAAGTTTTTATAGGTGCAAGTGCAAATGTATGTTGGCGGGGTCAAAAGTCCACATCGGATTTCAAAAAATGGTGAAAAATGAGTTATATGCATTTCTAAATGCATATTGAGTTTGCATATACAAGGGGGAATCTATCGCAGATTCTCGGGAATATTCTGCGATTGTATATTGTGTTTGCTTGTTTAACAGGTTTGTATGTTCAGACATAAAAGTGAAAATATACAAGGGTGGCGGACATGCTTTCACTACAGTACAATGTACAAATGGTCTTGTATATCAGGTTACATACAAAGGTGCCAACATACATTTGCTACAGTGCGGCCGATATGCAAGAGGTGGGACCCACAGGTATACAAAGGAGTTTGTATGTGTTCATCATACAAAGCGAAATATGCAAGGGGTAGATTCCAAATATTAACAGATTGGACCTGGCATGCATACATACAATGGCTGAGTTGAAAGGTCAAAGGTATTTCCTTTGTATGTTTGTGTTGTATGTATATCCAATATACAAGCGCACATACAAGTGAAAGATACAAGTGAAATGTGCAAGGCGGTCAAAGTCAACAAAGCATTCAAAGACATGAAGGGGCCCGCCACTTGTATGTCCCGAGTTGTATGTGCTATATACAAAGGGTATATACAAGGAAATGAACATACAATCCGAATGCGAAGAGGAATATGTTTTGGCAGATTTCAGGTTGAAGTCCGTGGGTTGCATGTTGTATGTTGTATGTGTGATATACAATGAAAAGATACAATGAGATATGTACATTGTGGACTCCAAGAAATGTTCCAATCTAGCAGATAAAGTGTTGAGATCCAGCTTGCATGTATATGGCATTGTATATGCCTATATACAAACAAAGGGAGATACAAAGCCTAGATTTGAAAGTTTTTCAAATCCGATGGATAAAATGGCTGGGGTCTGTTGTATGCATATTGCATTTGTATGATGCGATATGCAAGGAATATAAAAGCCAATGTGCAATGAAAAAGATACAAGCTGGACCTGAATGAAATCTCAATTTGTTCTATAAGTATTTGGCGTCCGCGGCTTGCATATATGTATGCTTGTATATGTGCCGCTATACAAAGGTAATGAGATACAAGCTGGATCTCAAAGTGATTTCAATTTGTCCTATAAAATTTGAGATCCGACTTGTATATAAGGTGATTGTATACGCTTTTGCATATACAAGGGTGAAAAGGGCAAAATGGATGGCGGAAAAGTCAGCGATGGATGCATAGGGTGCTGACGTGGCACGATATCATTGGTGGGCAACTTTTGACGCCATTAATCTCAGCGGTGGGGAGATAAGATCGACGGCTGTGTTTTAAACTGTCAATAAAGGATTTTTCTATGCATCTGCAGTCATGTTTTGGGCAGGAAAACTCCATGGATGCGTTGCTGCAATTTCCAAGAGGAGCTGCGGGTAGGTGAGCCATTATTGGCTATTCGCAGAGGCATGGTCCGATGGTTGAACGGCCAGCTACCAGATTTAGGAAGAAAACCCTAGTGCAGCGGCTCAGATCCCGAACCCACCTGCTTTTTCCTCTATTTTCCCTAGCAACATTTATTAATTTAGGCACCATTCTGTGGTGCCCTGTATCTATCGAATTTTTGATTTTTGTCCTGTAATTAATTGCTGAGTACAGGTTCATGCTTTATAAGCAAACTGTGTTACTCATTTTTGTGGTTGTTGAAAATGAGACAACTTTTGGTGTTGTAATCAGGATACAATCTCATTGGTGGCTCTGTTCTTAGTATTTTGTGAGTTTATGAGTTGTATGTTGAATGTCTTATATACAGAATTCATCAGTTTCATGTTGATTTAAATGAGTAATGCTTTATAGCATGTATTTTGTTATTTGTCTCCAAATTGAATGTGTTCTTCTTCTGAATCTAAACAGCTAAGGGGTGTGCGAGATTCTAGGATATGGGTTTCCTATGTTGAATGCTTAGTCTTTTACTTCTGCTCAAGGAGTAGATTAAATGTTTTGGGTTAACTATTGAGAAGAATACATTGTAGTAAGGATATTTGTAAGCAGAAATAACTAAATACTTTGTCTTGGGTGTTGTCTGTAAGGCAGACTTTGCATAATCCCCTTGAAATCTAATTGTTGTTTTAGGTCTGTGATAAACATTCACATATATATGTCTATTGACTTCGAGCCCTGGATAGGCACCAATCTAGTCTTGTATTGAGGTTGCACCCATGGTCCTAGTTTTACATCCAAACATATTAAACAAACTCAAGCTTCAAATCCAAACCTTTAGGACATTAGAAGTAGTTTTAGGATCAAAATCCTCTGTCTCACAACTGAACATAGGCCCAAAGCTAGCCCCTTTGCACTTATTCCACAGTTTAGGTCTGCATAAACAAGGATTTATCTGCTTTGTGTCAATATCCCAGTCAGTTCATAGTTACATTTCATGGATGTTGAGTAGGGAATACCCCCCTTGGTTCTACAAAGCCTAAAAAAGAAGAGGAGATATTTATAGAGTCTATCTCCTGTACTGTTGGCCCCTAGCCCAGGAATCCTGTTGATCAATGATGGCTACTTTGTAGGGTAACTGGGAACAAGCATCCAGTCTAGTAAAAACACCAATAGATTTGGCGACTTCGCTGGGGAACCTTTGTGTAAGAACCCTGGTTTAAAAGAAAACAATTCCTAGTTATAGATGGCGACTCTGAATCAATCTCCCAACCGGTAAAGTAAGAATTTGTATGCAAGGGAGAAGATCCCTGCATAATCCTCTGTCTGAAGAATTGCCCAGAAAAATGATGTACAGGAAAAAAGGGATTGTTCAAGCCAATCAAGAGGGTTCTCCTAGAAGTAATGATAATATTCAAGACAATCCAGGATCTTCAGAGCGGACAATACCTTATTTTTCAAACACTGAGGTTGAAATCCAGAACGTATATGAAAGACAGCAGGGTGGTAGTTTGAGAGTGAGATCAAAGGTGTTTCAGGAACGCCCTTTCTTAGATCCCTCTGACAGATTTAAAGAGACTGAGTCCCCAAGGGATGATGATGATGATCAGAATATGATGAAACCATCCTCTTCTATGCCTAGATATGAACAATTAGCTGAAGAAATCAAAAGTCTGAGGGCAGAATTAGAATATCTGCAGGCAGTGAAAATTAGAGATGACATGAGACAAAAAGTGCAAGCTCTGAGAATTGCTCATAATGATTCAGTCCCCACCCTTGACAATATAAATGTGTTGAGAAACCAGCACAGAAATGAAGTTCAGGATCAGCAAAATGACCAAAGATAGAATGCAAATAATGCTGGAATACCATTAGATAATGTAAGAAATCAAAATGTTCACAGGAATGCAAATATAAACCAGTTTGGTAGACAACCTATGCAGCTGGACAGATTCATGCAGTTAGTTTTTGATGGTATTCTTGGTTACCCCAATCCTATTGATAAACACGTGAGGCCACAAGTACCAAAATTTTTAGGAAATAATGTTGTATCAGGTGAAGACCACTTGAAGGCTTTTCAGAATGTCATAGACAACTTTGAGGTTGAGCATGAGGATGTTTTTATGAAATTATTTATGCAATCCTTAGTTGATGAGGCCAGAGAATGGTATAAAGGTTTGCCTGACCGGAGTATTTCATCGTGGGATGATTTCAAAAGGATTTTCAAAGAACAATATGGTGACAAAACTAATCCTAGCTTTTTCATAAATGAGTTCACTGGTATCACCAAAGAATCAAATGAGCAGGTTGCTGATTTCAACGCTAGATTCACTAAGGTATTAAACAAGCTGCCACATCACCTGAGGCCTAATGAACCTATGTGCATAGTGTTGTACATAAATGCTTTTGATGCCAAAACAACTTATGGGTTAAGGGATAAAGGTGCTGCTAGCCTTAGAGATGCTTTCAAAATAGCAACAAATATTGAAAATAACAAAAAAGCATCTGGTAAGACAAACAGAAGAGATGATGTAAAAATTCTACAAAATCCAAATACTAAATCTCAAAGTGTTCAAGGTAATGCATCTACTTCTGAGGATAAATTAGATAAATTGACAACTATTGTCAAGGACTTGAGCTATAGAGTGGCTAAAAATGAAAAAGGGGTAGGTCCTGACAGGCAAGTTTACCAAAAGCAAGAAAGAAGACCATCATTAGATGATATGCCATATAGTACCAATTGGCATAATGGTAAACCCATTCTCCCACACAACAACACAAATCCAAGGAATCAGAGTGTTAAGGAAACACCTGACCCTTTGAAAAAGGCTATTAATATTGTTAATAACACCCCATAGTGCATCATATGTCAAATGCCTCACTCACAGTCACAATGTATGATTGCCCAATCTCTGTATAATAATGTTGTTGCCTGTGATGAATGTAATGAACCGCATTGTATGGAAGATGACAATGTCAATATGCTGTCTACAAATAGGGGGTATCCGTCTCATGATGTTGATGCAAGCACAAATATTGAGATTCAAGTCTGCCAGCAATTTCCCTGTGATGAAGATGATGAGGATAATTATGCTTATGCTCAGGATTCACATATCTTTTTGAATAACTTGAAGAGACCTTTTGATGAAGAGATTAGAGCCCTCACAGCTGCAGCAGTGGCTCAAGTCAAAAGCAATTACAACCTAAGAGGTAAAGCTCAGGTAAGCAACTCACACCAACCAGAGGACACTTTTGTGAGCCAACCAGTGCATAATCATAAAGGGACTGAACCACAAAAGAAGCAATGGAGCAATAATAAACAAAATTTTAAGCAAAAAACAAGTCATGATTCTCAAGGACCAGAAGATAGAATTCCCTAGGTTGAGGATCAAAACAAAAAATTTTAGATCAAAGATGACAGTCAGAGAGCCATGAAAATTAAAGCTGGATCATACCAAGATAAAAATAAAACTGTAGATCAGGTTACAACTGTTATACAAAATTATGCTCCGTTTGACATGACTCAAGTCTTGTCCCAGATAAAGGTTTCTGTTCCATTGATGGAGCTGATGAAAGTTGAGGAGTTCAGAAATAAAACATTGTCCCTGATTTCAGGAGTACCCTGACAAGCTAATCAGAATATTGAGACTCAGGGTAAGAAACAAGCTACGTGTATCGATGAGGATGAGACTCCTGAAGTATATCTAGGGGTGACCATGACAAAATGCCCTTCGCAAGTTGAGCCATTTTATGTCTCCCTTGTCATAAATGGAAAAGTGATCAGGAATTGTATGCTTGATTCAGGAGCATCAATGAATATCATGCCTTTGGCTATTATGCAGCAAGCTAGGTTAAAGATAGCTAAGGCATGTGGGAAATGCTATGCCATGGATGCTAGAGAAGTACTTGTCATTGGAATTATGAAGGATGTGGATTTCAAATTAGCAGCATATCCAGAAAAAACCTACAAAATGAACATAACAGTTGTTGATATCAAGCCACAATATGGTATGTTATTGTCAAGAAGATGGGCAACATTAATTGGTGGGAGTATGCAATTGGACCTGTCATATGCTATGATCCCTATGAATGGCAAGGATGTCAAATTGATCAGAGAAGAAAGGTCACTAGATATAGTTGAGGATCAAGAGTCAGAAGAGCATATATGTTTTGTGGACACTAACTATGAAAATTTCAGAGTTGTCTCAGATGCAAAAGGAGGTAAAGGGAGAGACATATGCATTCAAGAGCTTGACCAGTAGGGTTTATGGACCATGTATTTTGATGGGGCTTGTTCGAAGGAAGGCTCTGGTGCCGGAATTGTGTTTTTGTCTCTAGCTGGTAAGCTTCTAAAATTCTCTTTCTTGCTGAAGTTTGTCTTCACAAGCAATATTGCAGAGTATGAGGCTTTGTTATTGGGATTGAATGTAGCTTTAAGGCATGGGATCAAAATGTTAAGAGTGTTTGAAGACTCAGAGTTAATTGTTTCCCAGGTTAGAGATAAGTATGCTTCAAAAAATAAGAGGTTAAAATAGTATAAGCATGCTATTTGGGATTCAATTGAATTATTTGATGCATTTTCAATAAGTTGGATAGAGAGGTCAAAGAATGTCATGGCAGATTTTCTAGCTAATGTGGCCATTAGGCCAGTTGATATAACTCTATCTAATGTTACAAATGTTGAGGTTAAACTTAGACCTGCAGTACCAGACAATGTATGTAGTTGGCAGGTGTTTGATGATGATAAAGATTTACTGAGATTTCTACATTGCATTGATGAATATGAGAACTAGGAAGTGGATTTTTAGAACTTTGTAGAAGTTGTAGATGGGAAATAAACTCTCTTAGGGAAGGAGGTAATTCAACTCAAGACAAATAAAATCCCTAGAGGGTTGGTTGCTTTAGAGAGAGCATTTGACAATCGGGACCAGTTTATCACAAAGGCATCACCAACAAATAAGAATGATTTAGAAGAGATAAACTTGGGGACATCTCAGGCCCCCAAGAAGGTATATATTGGCAAACAGCTCAAGCCACACATTAGGAGTATGCTGATTGCACTATTAAAAAAATATAAGCATGTTTTTGCCTGGTCATATGAGGACCTGAAAGCCTATAGAGAAGATTTATTCCAGCATGAAATCCCTTTGAAGCCTGGAGCTAAACCATTTAGACAAAAACAAAGACCTATCAACCCAACTTTAGCTCCTAAAATGCAAGAAGAGCTTATGAAGCTTAGGGAGGATGGAATAATCATGCCTATAAGGCACTCAACTTGGGTGTCTAACCTTGTCCCAGTTAGAAAGAAAAACGGTGACATTAGACTTTGTGTGGACTTTAGAAATCTGAATGTATCTTCTTTGAAGGATAATTATCCATTGCCAAACATGGAGGCTATGCTACAGAAAGTGACTGGCTGTGAACTTTTATCCATGATGGATGGATTTTCAGGGTACAATCAAGTGAAAGTAAAAGAATCTGAGCAATTCAAGACTGCTTTCACCACTCCATGGGGAACCTATGTATATGTGAGAATGCCATTTGGACTGACAAATGCAGGTGCTACATTTCAGAGGGCTATGGATGTTGCTTTCGCATGATTAATTGACTCAATCTTGGCTGTGTATCAAGATGATTTGACAGCCTATTCAAAAAAGGAACAGCAACATTGCATGCACTTAGAGCAGATCTTTATTAGAGCATTGGAATATGGCATCTCACTCAACCCAAAGAAATGTGCTTTTGGGGTGGTGGAAGGAAAATTGCTTGGACACATTGTTTCCAAGGATGGAGTCAGGATTGATCCTGAAAGGGTGGCTGCAATTGACAAAATTCAGATCCCTAGAATAGTGAAAGGTGTTCAGTCCTTCTTTGGACAAATTAATTTTGTTAGAAGATTTGTTCCCAACTTTGCAGAGACCACAAAGGATATCTCTAAAATGTTGAAGAAAGGTGCAATTGTCAAATGGGAAGATGAAGCAACTAAGTCATTCCAGAACATCAAAGAGGCCATAAAGATGGCTCCTATGCTAAAGTCTCCTGATTTTTCTAAGCCTTTTTAGTTATTCTCATTTGCTTCTTTCCATACTGTTGCTGCATGTTTATTGCAGAAAAATGAAGAAGGTTTTGAACAACCTATAGCTTTCTTTAGCAGGTCATTGCAAGCTGCTGAGTTGAAGTATGACATCATGGAGAAGTAGGCATATGCACTGGTTAGAGCAATCAAAAGCTTCAGACCATATTTGGTAGGCTCTCAGATAATTGCATATGTGCCTCATGTAGTAGTCAAAGATATCTTTACTTAGCAGGAGGTAACTGGAAGAAGATGCAGATGGATAAATAAATTGTAAGAGTTCAACATTGAAATACAGGTCACAAAATTGGTAAGAGGACAAGGTTTGGCAAAGTTGATGACACAGTCAAATCTAGAGGCATGCCAAGTGAATGTAGTATAGAATGAGGTTATAAATATGTCAGAATCTGATTGGTATAAGGACATTGTATATTACTTGCAGAATTTGAATTGTCCTTCCCACTTCAGTGATAGTCAGAAGAGGACCTTGAAATTACATGCTATTAAATACATCCTTATTCAAGGTGAGTTGTATTGGAAAAATCCTGATGGTGTGCTATTCAGGTGTGTAGATGAAAATCAGGCCAAGGATATTCTAAGTGACATGCACAATGGAGTGTGTGGTGGACACTATACTGCCCAGACAATAGCCCACAAAATTCTTAGAGTAGGCTACTGGTGGCCAACTCTCTTTTCAGATGCACAAAGAATGGTAAGAAAATGTGATCCTTGCCAAAGGTTCTCAGGAAAGCTAAAATATGAAGGTGCATTGCCCCTTAAGACTATAACTGTAGAAGCTCCATTTCAGCAATGGGGAATTGATTTTATAGGTGAATTCTCAGAAAAATCAAGTAGAGGACACAGTTGGATTTTGGTAGCTAATGATTACTTCACTAAATGGATTGAAGCCATTCTAATTAAGAAAGCTACAAGGAAAGTGGTGATGGATTTCATTCTAGAAAATATTGTTATCAGATTTGGAATACCAGCCAAAGTGGTCATAGATAATGCAATGTGCTTCAAATCTGGTGAATTTATTGATTTTTGCAACAATTATGGAATAAATTTGTTACATGCATCACCATATCATCCACATGGAAATGGTCAAGCAAAGTCAAGCAACAAAAGCCTCATGAAAATTGTCAAAAGGATGGTAGACAGAAACAAAAAGGCTTGGGATTCAAAGTTGAAAATGGCATTATGGGCTGACAGGGTAACAGTGAAGAAAGCAACTGGAAGGTCGCCATTTGAACTAGTGTATGGTGCGGCCGCTAAATTGCCTATGAACAACCTCCTACCAGTTTATAAATTCATACAGGAAAATGAGGAGGCGATTGAGGACTCAATGACTAAAAGAATAAATCAGCTGGTTGCACTAGATGAAATGAGAAGGGAGGCACAGAAAACAAACATCAAGAGACAACAAAAAGGTGAAATATATGTTTGATAAAAGTGCTACAGAAAGAAAGTTTCAGATAGGTGATTTGGTCCTTGTATGGAATGCAAGGAACTAGGATAAGGGCAAGCACAGTAAACTTGAACCCTTATGGGTAGGCCCGTACCAAATCAGCGACACTCATGGAGAAGATTCCTATTTTCTCCAAGCCCTAAGTAGTGAATTATTGGAATTACCTATGCACAATCAGTTCCTAAAGCCCTACTTCTCATAAACGCTTATCCTGTAAACTAGATGTAAATATTTTGTACATGCCTTGTATAGTCGGTCGTGTTTTGAGTTTGGTGTTTTGTCTGGTTTGCCCCCGGTAGTCTGGTTCTCACTGCAATCTTGCATCTGCACGTCCCCAGTCGGAGCCACTGGTGGTGCTCATCTAGGGTTAGGGTTCTGAAATTGAGTTTGCAGGTTTCTATTTTTATCCCTTCAAACCCTTAATGCCTTAGGTTAGGTTGTTCCTCGACCCACATGTAGTGTTTTGCCATTTTTTCCATCGTGCTTCATGAAAATCACAAGTTTTTATATGTGCAAGTGCAAATGCATGTTGACGGGCTCAAAAGTGCACATCGGCTTTCAAAAAATGGTGAAAAATGAGTTATATGCATTTCTAAATGCATATTGAGTTTGCACATACAAGGGGGAATCTATCGCAGATTCCCGAGAATATTCTGTGATTGTATGTTGTGTTTGCTTGTTTAACAGGTTTGTATGTTCAGACATACAAGTGAAAATATACAAGGGTGGCGGACGTGCTTTCGCTACAGTGCGATGTACAAATGGTCTTGTATATCGGGTTACATACAAAGGTGCCAACATACATTTGCTACAGTGCGGCCGATATGCAAGAGGTGGGACCCGCAGGTATACAAAGGAGTTTGTATGTGTTCAACATACAAAGCGGAATATGCAAGGGGCAGATTCCAAATATTAATAGATTGGACCTGGCGCGCATACATACAATGGCTGAGTTGAAAGGTCAAAGGTATTTCCTTTGTATGTTTGTTGTGTATGTATATCCAATATACAAGCGCACATACAAGTGAAAGATACAAGTGAAATGTGCAAGGCAGTCAAAGTCAACAAAGCATTCAAAGACATGAAGGGGCCCGCCACTTGTATGTCCCGGGTTGTATGTGCTATATACAAAGGGTATATACAAGGAAATGAACATACAATCCGGATGTGAAGAGGAATATGTTTTGGCAGATTTCAGGTTGAAGTCCGTGGGTTGCATGTTGTATGTTGTATGTGTGATATACAACAAAAAGATACAATGAGATAGGTACAATGCGGACTCCAGGAAATGTTCCAATTTAGCAGATAAAGTGTTGAGATCCAGCTTGCATGTATATGGCATTGTATATGCCTATATACAAACAAAGGGAGATACAAAGCCCGGATTTGAGAGTTTTTCAAATTTGATGGATAAAATGGCTAGGGTCCGTTGTATGTATATCGCATTTGTATGATGCGATATGCAAGGAATATACAAGCCAATGTGCAATGAAAAAGATACAAGCTGGACCCGAATGAAATCTCAATTTGTTCTATAAGTATTTGGCATCTGCGGCTTGCATATATGTATGCTTGTATATGTGCCGATATACAAAGATAATGAGATACAAGCCAGATCTCAAAGCGATTTCAATTTGTCCTATAAAATTTGAGATCCGACTTGTATATAAGGTGATTGTATATGCTTTTGCATATACAAGGGCGAAAAGGGCAAAATGGATGGTGGAAAAGTTAGCGATGGATGCATAGGGTGCTGACATGGCACAATATCATTGGTGGGTGACTTTTCAGCGTGTTTTGACGCCATTGATCTTAGCAGTGGGGAGATAAGATTGATGGTTGTGTTTTAAACTGTCAACAAAGGATTTTTCTATGCATCTGCAGTCATGTTTTGGGTGGGAAAACTCCATGGACGTGCTACTGCAATTTCTAAGAGGAGCTGTGGGTAGGTGAGCCATTATTGGCTATTCGCAGAGGCATGGGCCGATGGTTGAACGACCAGCTACCAGATTTAAGAAGCAAATCCTAGTGCAGCGGCTCAGATCCTGAAATCCCCTGCTTTTTCCTCTATTTTCCTTAACTGCATTTATTAATTTGGGCACCATTCTGTGGTGCGCTGTATCTAACAGATTTTTAATTTTTGCCCTGTAATTAATTGCTGAGTACAGGTTCATGCTTTATAAGCAAACCGTGTTACTCATTTTTATGGTTGTTGAAAATGGGACAACTTTTGGTGTTGTAATCAGGATACAATCTCATTGGTGGCTCTGATCTTGGTATTTTGTGAGTTTATGAGTTGTATGTTGAATGTCTTATATATAGAATTCATCAGTTTCATGTTGATTTAAATGAGTAATGCTTTATAGCATGTATTTTGTTATTTGTCTCCAAATTGAATGTGTTCTTCTTCTGAATCTAAACAGCTAAGGGGTGTGTGAGATTCTAGGATATGGGTTTCCTATGTTGAATGCGTAGTCTTTTACTTCTTCTTAAAGAGTAGATTAAATGTTTTGGGTTAAGTATTGAGAAGAATACATTGCAGTAAGGATATTTGTAAGTAGAAATAACTAAATACTTTGTCTTGGGTGTTGTCTGTAAGGCAGACTTTGCATAATCCCCTTGAAATCTAATTGTTGTTTTAGGTCTGTGATAAACATTCACATATATATGTCTATTGACTCCGAGCCCTAGATAGGTGCCAATCTAGTCTTGTATTGAGGTTGCACACATGGTCCTAGTTTTGCATCCAAACATATTAAACAAACTCAAGCTTCAAATCCAAACCTTTAGGACATTAGAAATAGTTTTAGGATCAAAATCCTCTGTCTCACAACTGAACATAGGCCCAAAGCTAGCTCCTTTGCACTTATTCCATAGTTTTGGTCTACATAAACAAGGATTTATTTGCTTTGCGTCAACATCCCAGTTAGTTCATAGTTACATTTCATGGATGTTGAGTAGGGAATACCCCCTTGGTTCTGCAGAGCCTAAAGAAGAAGAGGAGATATTTATAGAGTCTATCTCCTGTACTGTTGGCCCCTGGCCCAGGAATCTTGTTGATCAATGATGGCTACTTTGTAGGGATAACTAGGAACAAGCATCCAGTCTGGGAAAAATACCAACAAAATCAACATAGGTCCGAAGAACTCCATAGTTCAAATGACCAATCTCTCCTGAGGAATTGCTACTAGCACTAGCAAGTGGAGTGTGAGGCTCCTAATCATCATCATCAACAAAATGAGAAAAAACATAGAGACGAGACTCATGATCAACTACACCAACTTCAATGACTTTGCCAGTATCAACCTCTCTAATGAAAACTGAATCTACAATGAACTCTATAGTCTTAGGTACCTCACCATGAGTAATCTGATAGATAGAAAGAATATTTGTGTACAAATCAGGAATACAAAGTACATCTCTGAAAAAACCATCACCAATCTCAACATTGCCTATCCCTGTAACATCCAAAAACTTACTATCCCCCAACAAGATCTTAGAAGTATTTGTAGGATGGAGACCCAAAAAAGGATCGGGAGAAAAAACCATGTGATGTGATGCTCCTGAATCCAAAAACCATCTATCTCAACCAGAGTGAACTGTAGAAGTAACCAATGCATGTCCTTTGAGCTTTTCTTCTTGACCTTTCATCCCGTTTGCAAATCTTACATTCCCTGATTGTGTAGGTTTAGATGAAGATGAAAGTGTTGCTGATGGAGAAGCTGTAGAAGAAGAAGGAGTCACAGATGAGGGCAACTCAATGTTGTTCTTCTGAAGAAGGTGTGTAAGCTCATCAATCTTCTTAGTATAACAATGGTGTTCATCATGACCTTTCTTCTTGCAATACAAACAACTAAACTTATCATTCTTAGGTTTATCCTCTTTTGAAGATGTGGAGGACTCATTAGACTCTATCTTAGCCTTAGGTTTCTTCTTCCCTTTGCTCTAAAATACTTGTGCAACTAATGCATGACTCTTAGAGACCCCATCTAACTGAGCAAGTTTGGCTTGCTCCCTAGTCAAACGATCACAAAATGTCTCAAAAGAAGGCATTTTAAAAGAATTACCCAAAGCATCCATGGTGGAGTAAAAAGTAGAAGAGAAAACAAAAAATGGACCTCTTAGCTTAGATAGAATCAAGAAAATAGACTCCTTGTCAGTTTTATCCTTCCCACATCCTGCCAATTGTGACCTCACAGATTTGAACTTGACTAGATAATCATCAATGGAAGGAAATGCATATGGGGAAAGAGAAGTCAATTCTGCCTCTAATTGCAAAGCACGGAACTCACTGATTTGACCAAACAATTTATTGTACTTATCCCATATCTCCTTGGGTGTATTACACTCCTCAATGTGGAAAAGCAAACTGTCACAAACATGCAAAGCCATCAAACCCATAGTTTCATCACACTTGTTCCTGTGAGCAAATGTCTCATACTCCTTAGTAAGAGTGGGTTGTTTATCATGCAATGTGGACCACAAACCCTTAGATTGGAGCAACCTATGCATTTTAATCTTCCATGTATGATATTTATGAGGAGTTAAAAGCTCAAATGAATCATGAGTAGCCATGACAATAAATGCACCAAAAGCAAGCAAAATAGACACCAAACTGATACAATCAGGTTTGAAACCTCCAAGATATCACATATAACAGCAAATGAAGCCTCTCAAAATTAATTTCACCTTTCCAAGATCACAATAATGTAAAAAACATGTACCTGAGGAAGAATCTCAAAAACGTCCATGGAGGCAAAAATTTAAGCCCTCGAGGGGCGATTGGTGGTGGGTTCCCGCGCCACGTGAGAGCCAAGTCACTGCCAAATCACCAAGCCAGCAAACCGAGCATACAAGCCACCACACGCTTAGAGTAAGAAAAAACAAGCCTGTGAACCTTGCTCATGTTATGTTGAGAGAGTAATAAGCTATTTCAATAGACATAAAACATACAACATAGGCAATGTGGGACTAAGTCCTAGTCCAAAATAATGCCCAAACATCATGACGTGCCCATCTCCACTTCCCCCTGGCAACAAATATGAAACCCTTAATAAAATATACTCATTTACTCCAACACATATAAGAAGCCCTAATTCAAGAACATAGCTTATTTAATGAAATGCATTCAATTCAATCAAGGCTATCCTTATCTACACATCATAGTGGTCTGTAAAATTTTAAGGAATTATTCCTTAGGACAATCTTCATATCTCATAGAATTGGAACAAGAATTTGAAGATCATCCTTCTCAAGTCAAGAGGTCTTGTTGATTTATGTTGTACAACTTTGATGGTACCTATATGATTAAAGACTATCTCTCCCTTCACCTATAACTATAGTGAGTAGGAACTCAATTAGGTAATTTAACATAATTATAGTTAAGGTCATGAACTCATGTATATAGTCACCCATCTTAGTAAAAACTAGAATGATCATACTCCTAGACCATGTGAAGAGGTATCATCCAATGTTGATTTCATAATATATATATCAAAGATTGAATCTATACAAGTTCATCTTATTTGAATGTAAATTAACTAGATAGAAGAGGCTTGTTAAGTTTGAGACATGAATGATAATTAAACTCACATCCAACTTTCTAAATACAGTGAACTAAAAAGTTAAGTTTTATAACTTTCTAATGATACCAAACTCACATGAGCACCGCAAAACTTTACTGGGGTTTCATAACTTCTAGATACCAAAAAAGAGCTTCCCTTAGCTTCAATAAATATTTATTTTGTACTGACAAGGCCAACAGTGTGAAGGTGGAAGCTCACGTGACCCCACGTAAGACCTAAGACACCTATATTTTATACCTTATTCTATTCTAGGCCTACAACACAGATTTTATACCTTATTCTAGTCTAGACCTAAGACATTTATAATCTACACTATATTTTATACCTTATTCTAGTCTAGAACTAAGACATATTTAGATTTTCTAGTAGACGTAGTAGACCTAAGACACCTAGATTTTATACCTTATTCTAGTTTGGACCTAAGACATATCTAAGACATATTTAGATTTTCTAGTAGATGTAAAGTTTAGCCCTAAGACATATTTAAGACACCTAGATTTTATACCTTATTCTAGTCTAGACGTAAGACATATCTAAGTCATTTAGATTTTGTAGTAGATGTAACTTAGACCTAAGACATATCTAATCCACACTTAGAGATTTTATACCTTATTCTAGTCTAGACCTAAGACAAATCTAAGACACCTAGATTTCATCCCTTATTCTAGTCCAGACTTAAGACATATCTAAGACAAATTTAGATTTTCTAGTAGACGTAGTAGACCTAAGACACCTAGATTTTATACCTTATTCTAGTCTAGACCTAAGACATATCTAAGACACCTGTTCTATACAGAAGACACCTATTAGATATATATCATTTTAAGACATGTCTAAGATGTGCTTAACTTAAAGCCTACATATATGTAAGAAAATATTATGTTGGCTAGTGTAGAGATCATGTACCTAAAATGAAATGATAACTTCAAATCCTTTGAGCTACATGATTGCAAAAACAATCTCCTGCCATGATGAAATGTAAATAAAATTAGAACCTAGAGATCATGAATTCTAATTTTTTTAAAAACTATTGAAATTAAAATTAACACATGAAAAAGCTATTGAGGCATAAATTTTAAAAGTGAATTACAACTAAGACATGCTTGAGATCTAGTAGACCTAAGACACCTACTACATCTACCTAAGGCAATATTCTACGATAGTAGGTCTAGTGAATACTTGAAATGAAATGAAAGATGTCCACATTTTTCATACCGTAATCGTTGGTTCAACTCGCTCTTAAGTAACATCTAACATTTTTTGATGGTTTAGCTTGTTCTTGATGAAGAGACAAGCCAGTAGCAATTACTAGGTGGCTATACTAATACACCATGTGGTGAGTTTGGTAATTAATAAAATGGATCTCACTTTGAACAATTTTGACTTATTTGAGATATGTCCCTTGCACTACAACTGAACCAATGGGAAACAACATTTCATCATTGGTTTATAGTTTTGTTAACTTCCTCCTCTCTTCTGTACAACATAATAAATAATAACTAATGGGTAAAAGCACAAACCTGTGTCACACTTTATAAAGGAATCGACCAACATCAAAAAAACATCTCAACTTCGACCACATAAAAGTGGTCTTTATATTTTGAATTTCAAAATGATGTAAACTAAGAAAATGTGGATCTCTTGTTGAAGTTTATTAGTCTAATTTTTTAGATTTTTTAGAAAATTGTTTTGATTTTTTTTTTTATCAATTTAAGAGCATATTTTGAAATGCTGAAAATTTGAAGAAAAAGTGACGTTCAGTTGACATCAATAAACAAATAGAAAAAAAATGTATTTTCCCCTAATTTTTTTTCCCCAAATAGGTGACTTCATTATCTAGGGCATGGAAAAAAAAAAGAATTTTTGATCTATATTTTTCTTGTAATAAAGTTTTAAAGTCAAACTTACCTGATTTTGATAGTTTTCAGTTAATGTCAACTATTGTTTAATTTTTTTTTCATTTTAAAAAAACAAATTATACCCTTTTGAAGAGGATTGTCTCCTCTAGGGCATCATATATTTGCCAAATTTTAAAATAATGTTTTACTTTTTTTTTTTTAGTTTCAAATTAGCCTCTTTTTGAACTTGAACAACCAACTTGCATTATTTTCAAATATTTATATCCTAAAATTACTCAAAATATAAAAATATATATATTTCCACATTTAGCACTCCGAGCTATACAAAAGGGTATTTTTCTTTTTTAAAAAATATTAATTTTGATTGTAAAAATATTGAGCAGAAGTTGGAAGTTTGAGAAAGTATGAGAAAATGGTGACTTTGCTGCCTAATAGGATGCCACATAGACAGATTCGAGCGAATGGTATTCTATCTAATGGGATTCGGCCGAATCCCATTCGGTCGAATCTACTCTTTGATTTTTTTTTTGGAAAAAATTTGTGGCTTTTTTATTATTTTTTAATTACTAAATTACAATAAATTAAAAAAAAAAGATTTCGAATGGAAGAGTCATATTGAAAAACACAATGATGTGAAAGTGTTTGTTTAATGTCTTTTTTTGGTTTTTTTGGCCTTTTTAGTTTTTTTTTTATTTTTTTATCTTTTTTAAATGAATAAATTATAAAAATTTGGAGAAAAAAGAACCACTGATTTCAACAAGGGCAAAGTCATATTAAAAAACACAATGATCTGAAAGTGTTTTTTTAATATTTTTTTTTGCTTTTTTAACTTTTTGGCTTTTTTTTAAATTATTAAATTATAGAAATTTGGAGAAAAAAGAACCACTGATTTCAATAGGGGCAGAGTTGTATTCTCAAGTACCATGCTCTAAAACATGTAATTGATTAAAACCATTGATTTATTGAATGTAGCCCTAGATCTTCAAAAAATAGAGGTTAAAGTCTTTGTACATGTTTTATTTTTGCATGCAGGTAAATTCAAATTTGATCAATTTGTGATGGGCAATAAAAAGACAAGAAAAAGGTTGTATGATCGAAGAAGAGATACTAGAAATGTAGATGAAGGAACATCTACTCAAGAACAACCCATGGGAATTGTTGATGACCAAGGAGTACAGGTACCAGAACAAATTGAAGGTGGTGATAGAAATCTTTTCCTTGGTATGGAAAATCTAATGGAGATGGATGAGGATTCTCTTTTCAAAAATATTTCATCTAAAGATATGGTACCTAAAAGCACAGTAAAATTACACTCTAAAAAAATATGGGACAAATTTTTTAAAAATAAGTCTATAATTGGAAGAGCATAGTTATTTGCAAAGTTATTCAGGAAGAAAGAGATGACCCCTGTTTTGGAGTTGTTAGGGGTTGATAATAAGAAAAAGTCATTAGGTTCATTAAATCAAACAATAGTTGAAAACTTACAAGAAGCATTGAATTCTATTGAAAGCAAGAGTCGAGCTATTGATTTAAGTGTTGCACGTAGAGCATTAATGACTGTAATTTCTAGTAAGAAATTATCATATAAAATACAAGTTCAAGCAATTTCCCAATTACTCAATGTTTCTAGGAGAACTGTTCAAAGATATATTGCAAGGAGAAATAGATTGGATGGAAATGTTGAGAATAATTGGGTAAATATTTGTAGGGTTCCCCGAAAAGATAGAATCTCAGAAGATGTAAAGGAACAGGTGATTGAATATTGGACCAGCCACTCTCGTGTTTCTTCCAATAGAAGGGACACTATACAGATAAAAGGTGAAGATGGTACAAAAATTTCACATCCAAAACATTTTATAGATACAACACAAAGTGAACTTTTTGAAGCATTTAAGCAAGAATTTTTAGATGTGAAGATTTGTCAAAGGATGTTTGAGAGTCTACGACCAAGTTTTGTATGTAGAAATAAGGTACATGAGACTTGTTGTTGTCGAAATCATGTTGAATTTCATCTACACTTGCAGTCATATAAAAAAGCTATGGCAGTAATTAATCCAAATATAGTCATCCCTGGAAGTACAACACAATTTGTGAAAACTCTTCTATATAAAAAATCAGAAGATTCAGATGAATTCAAAGTGCAGTGTATAAAAAATATATGTAATGATTGTGGAAATTTGAAGAATCTTGTACAGGTTGGCAATATTGATAATTCGATGCAAGTTATGTGGAAGAGATTTGAATATGAGAAGTACTCAACAAAGTCAGGAGTTGAGAGCAGAAAAATTGTTCTCAAAGAGAGTGAATTGTCAAGCAATGAGTTTATGAAAATTTTTTGCAATATCATATATCCACATATTGAACATTGTCATGGTGCTAGATGGCAAGCTAAGCAATTTCGTGACTCAAAGAATTGCTTTCCACCAGGTTGTATTCTGTCTATTGTTGATTTCTCTGAGAACTATACATTTAGTCCTCAAAGTGAGATTCAAAGTCAATATCATCATTTAGAGCAAGTTGCAATATTTGTACAAGTTTGTTATAGGCATGCTGAAGAACATGTGGATGGTGTACAAAGTAGCAAAGATGAACGAATTATCATCAAAGAGGTTCACTTTTATATCAGTGATGATACAGGTCATGATAGAAGCTATGTAGCCCATTGTTTTGCAATATTTTTTGAAGACCTAAGACGACGTCAAATAGATGCTTCACAACATTGGATATAGTCTGATGGATGTGCTGAAGTGTTGATTTAATTATTTTTTAAAATTATACTATATTTATTTGTGTAATTAACTTGTAGACTTGAATTATTCAGTTACTTAAATATGTTGTACCTCGATGTATATAGTTTATTTTATTTTATTTTAGTTTTAAATTTGAAATTGTTTGTAACTTCACAGGACAATTTAAGTCTGCAAAAGCTTTTAATTGGTTAAACCAACAACATATTAAACAGAACATTCAATTTTTGTGGAATTTCTATGAGAGTGGACATGGAAATGGAGAGCATGATGGAGCTGGAGCATGTGTGAAGCATGCACTTCGACAACATGAACTTGCAAGTAATACAATATGGAATACAAATTTAAATTTTTAAATATATTTTAAATAAATTTAAACTTGTTAGAAAAAAAGTGTAGATCTCAATATATTGCATGTGTTGAGAAGTGGAAGTTTAAGCAATTATGCAATTTAATGGTTTTGATATATATCTAATGTTGCAAATTTTCAATATTTCTCTTATTGGATTTTAAAAAAAATCTAATTATATTTTTTGAGATTGTCTTTTCCTTTCAACTAGAAAACTGAGCTTAACCTGACATTTCACCAACATGAACTTGCAGGTAATGCCATAAGGAATGTAAATGAAATTGTTGAATGGTGCAAAAGTCATTTCGCTGTCCGTGACTCAATATACAACACACGCTATTTTTGGGAAGTTAAAGGTACATAAATATTTTGTTTTGAATTTCAATGTGTGTACATGAATTAAATTTTCAATTTTATACACTTTTTAATTGGATGATTGAAATTTAAACAGATATTGATCGATCAACTCTTACTAATTGTCAAACAATTAGTGGTATTAGAAGTTTGCATCAAATCATGACAATAGGACATAGCAGGCCTCCTGTAATTCAAGTGAGAGAAAAATCATGTTTTTGTGCGGATTGCATTGAGAACAATGCAAATACTCTACAATGTGAGAATATTAGAGATGTGTATGTTTCAGAATGGGAAATAAAACAATTAGTGGCTATGTCGGACCCTTTTGAAGATAATGATATTGTAGATGTCTATAATCCTTTGTATTCAGCTGATTATGAACGTGTATTAGATTTAGTTGTTATAGGTAATTTTTTTAAATTTTTAAATTGAATTTTAACTTGTACATTTGATTTATAATTTTTCAAATTTTTAAATTGAATTTTAACTTGTACTACATGGTGTGTATAGGAGATATTTTTGTTGTTCTTGCAAATCCTGACAATACAGAAGGTGTAGATTACTATCTACTAAGATGTATGCAACCAAAATGCAAATTGTCAGAATCAATGACAGATGGTGATGGACAAGAGTATCCAACTGGATCAGTGGTTGTTGAAGGCACATACTATCAACAAACAAAGATAGATACAAATGGTATTATATTTATTGATTAAATGTCAAGTCAAAAGGTTCTGCATTATAGTCACTTAGTTATAGCAACACAAATAAATCTTGAAACTTTACCAAAAAGAGGATGTGCCAAACAAAGGTGGAGGTTGCCTATTGAAGATCATGAAAGGATTTTAGAGATAATAAAAGATAGAGAAGATCCAGATTATATGTACCAAGAACTTTAAGTTATTTTTGTACATGTATATATTTTCTATGACAATTTATTTTATGTTGAATTCAAATAATTTCATTCAATGTGTGATACATTACTTTTTTCTTATCATTGAAATAGATAGGTCATCAATTAATTGCAGCTCATATGTTTCTTTTTCCTACATTTTGGTGTTCAGATCTTACCTAATATTCAAGTCATCGTAAGATATTGTGATTCAATGAAATTATCTAAGCTATCCTCTATGGCTCGTAAATTCTAGATGTCATGGATGTCATGATAAAGTTATTGGCTATCTTATTTTATCTTAATGTAGCTTAATTGAATTGAGTTATTTTTGGATGTCATGATAAAGTTTAGTTTTTAAGGCCTAATAAACTATTTTATAGGTTAAAAAATTCTAGACATGATTGAGTATGATGCATGTGTGTAGTCATTTATGTGTTCACCAAGTTATTTGTTAAATCAACATGTTGGTGATCTGAGTTATTTTGTAATGACTCTATGGTATAAGCTTAGTTCTTGAGGGTAGGGAATGCCAATCTCAAGACCAATTTAGTTAAATAGCTTGTACAATTAGCCAAAGGATAGTTCAATCTTCAAACATGTGTAATTTAGCATCTTACTAAAATTCTCTTTCATTTTAATCCAAGTATAATTTCACTTTTACTTCACAAATTTAATCAAGTAGAAATAAATCTTAGTTAATAATATTTAAGTAATAATTTTTGAGTGATAATAAATGAAATTTACTCTTTTTTTATTCATGCATTTTACTTAGAAAACATCTATTAATGAAATATTAGCTTTTCTAACTTATTTATTATTTAATTCATACATAACTCAAGCAAGGAAATCATCTAACCTTTAATTTTAGTCTTTAATAAATTAATGTTAGTGATATATATATTGTTATACTTAGATAGACATTTCTTTTATCTAAATATCCAAATTCAATGTAATTGTGTCTATACAAGTGAATGAAATTTTATTGAGTTTGTTATGGATGGCATGGAGTTGGCCTTTGCTTCACATTTTCTTTCTTTTGGAGTAGTACATTGCACATGATCCAATTGTTATCATGTACTTATTATCATTTTAGATATAATTTAGACATGTAAAAAATGAAAAATAGGAATTTGTAATATGGTAGATGCACTATAATAGATATTACAAATAAGTACATTACAAGGCTAAGTAAATGCATACATCTACTCTAATTAGTAGCATGGGATTAAGTTCCAATTTATATCTCACTAGAAAACCAGTATACCGAACTAGTCATGTAACTTTCAAAAAAGAGATAAACTCATCATACAAAAATAATTCATGTTCTAGAAAGTTAAAAAGTAAAAATAGACCCTAAAATTTCCATTCCCTAAAAATAGGACATCCTTAGGTGGAATCTCCTTATCATCAAATGATATAGCCTTTTTTTCCTTGTGGTAAATATACTTAATAAAAGATTTAACTAATTGTGGAGTAGTGTTGTACCCAAATTAAATCTTCTCTATAGATTTTTTCATTATATCTATAATAAAATGATGTGCATATTGGGTCCCATAGGCATGCATATCTTGGCTTCGATTGTTGGAATTTGTTGAATAATGTCATACTCCTTGATTTTAGATGTGCATTGAGGCCTAGGAGGTTAAATAAGTTTTTTAGTTGGTAGGATAGGTGGTGGTAGTTGACATCTCATCCTCTTCCTAACCTTTGGAGTGTTCGCCCCACTAAGTTATAATCATGTGAATCTAGGGTTCCATGAAAGTAAGTTATATGAGACATTTAATCCATGTTGGTAGAAATTTGGTCAAGAAATAAATCATGAGAGGTCATTTCCAAATTTATTTTATCCTTATATGTGAGTTAGGGACCAAAAATTATATAATGAAAGCATAGGCCAAAGTCATAAAGGGAGTGTAAGAAAACAAGAGGAGTCAAACCCTTGTAAATCTTTACTATGTGAGGAGTCAAGCAAGAATGATTTCACATTTAAATATGCATCATTGGATCCATCATAGTCATCATGCAATAGTTCTTCACTAAGGCTTAGAATATCGTCATACAATGTAGAGCAAGGTAGTGAAGCATCAATGGGGTGTACTTGAGAAGTTAGAAAATTGTCATTTATGTATAAGCTATCATCATGTAAGGAAAGATAAGATGAAATACTACCACAAGAATTCATAGATTCAACAAGGGAAATATGATCATCACTATGCACAGTATTATGTATGAAAGGGGATAATGCATTGAAATGATATAAATCTACATGGGCATAGTGATAGCATGACATGTAACAAATGTATCATGAAAAAGTGTACAGTGTTATGCATAAGTAAAAGAGGTGTGGGATCACATGGTAGATTATTTGTACATGGATGTTCAATGTAATCATAAGGCATAAAATTCTTATGGAAAGTATGCGTAACTATCACTTGTATCTATAACATAAGAGGGTAGGCACTAACCAACTTAATGAAGGATATAAAAGATAAGACACGATGAAACAAAAAATCCATAGAAAACAGATGCATATGCAAATCGATAGAAAACACATGCATATGCCTAACATAGAAGGTCACAAGTATATCGAGAATAGATCTATATTAATGTGATCTATATGATAAGAATAATTCAAAATTGTGTATGCATTCATGTAAACTGTCAAGGAAGATACCTTAAAAGGAGCCATAGTGATGAATATCTGAGGGTGGGGTGAAGGGATAAAGAGGTATTTCACTATGTATACCAAAACTATGTATATCACAATGTGTTCTATTAATTTCTTATCTTCTATAAAATATCTCTTTCTAGAAAGCTCCCAAAACCATAATTTCAAGCCCTACTTAAAGATAATCATAAATCTATTCTCATACTTAAGAATACACAATTAAAATATTATCGTGGTTTGACATCCACATTTTAGGGTTTCAAAATAGATGTAAATAGTGTTTCAAACAAATTTTTTAGGGTTTTAAAATTCATGTATTAGAGTTTCAAATTTATATATTAGGGTTTCAATTTGACGTTTTATGGTTTCATATTAACATTTTAGGGTTTAATCTACATCCAAAATTTGTTTATAAAACATTAAAATATAGTGCATTTACCATATTAAAAAAATTCCTATTTGTAATATCTATTATAAAACATTGGCCTCTATTATATTACAAATAAGTAAATTAATGTTTGCTCTAATTTGGAAGCATATATCATCCATTTTTCATTTTTTATCATTTTAGATATTACAAATTCCTATTTCTAGTGATATTTAATCCCTATGATCAAGAATACAATGAATGTCTTACAAGGCTAGCTATGAGCCACAAACATGAACCAAATTTGCAAAAGACATGAATTGGAATCACAAAGCACATAACAATTATTGAGAAAGAGATTTGTTAACTACTTTTAGAACAATAATTTTATCTTTTCCAATTATTTATTTAAATCTAATGTATTTCTTGGCATGCAAGGATTAAAGAAGAATCATTTATGATTTGCTCATGAATCAAATTTATTATTTATTCAAATCCTAATGTGGTGATGTCTAATTAGAGTAGTGATTCCCTATTTGCTTCCAAATTGCACCAATTAGATCTTGTTGTAGTAGAGACTATTATTGCATACTTTCATTCAAACTATCCTTTGTATTTTTAAATATAATACAATTCAAGCAGAATGTCTTGATATGAGAAAAAATTAAAAAAAGGTTGTTTAAAGAGGACTTGCATACAACTGGAATTTGAAATGAAAATCATTGAGGGACTAAGTACCTATAGAATTGAATGTTACCACATTGCTAAAATGTTCAATTTGTATATAATATAAAATGTATATAATGTTCAAACCATAATATAAAATGTCAAACCATAATATAAAATGTCAAACCATAATGTCCAATGTCAAACCATAATGTCCAATGTCAAACCATAATATAAAATGTCAAACCATAATGTCAAATGTCAAACTGGATAATGTCAAACATAATAAGATCTAGATCAATCTGTCGATCCATGTGTGGATCTACATCTCGATCTCTCTCTGGATCTTGATCCATGTGTGGATCCATGCCTCAATCTCTCTCCGGAAGCCGATCCATGACCTGATGCACCTCTCTACACAAGGAAGTACATAATTTAATTTAATGTACATGTGTATATATATGTAAAATCATCTTAAAGTTTTGTACTTTCAACATGTGTGAATTTATCATGTAATTTATATATATTATAAATGTACCTCAAATGTATCATGCATGGGATCCTCTGCATGCTCTAGATCTCCAAAGTGCGACAAATTATCCCCTTGTTGCTATAAATTTTCAAATACAAGATTTTAATGAATAGTGAGAGCTACTTTTAAGTCAAATTTATTTAATATATACACATGTGAATTTGTAGAATGCAAAATATAGAAATTATTCAAGTACCTGCACATCCTGGAGCACTCTACCAATCCCACTAATCTCAGATGAATGAATGGTAACATTAGGAACACCTATATCTGAAGGTAAAGGACCAGTGCCAAAGAGAAGTGTGCTATATGTGCCATGTACATTAGGTGCAACCTGATGTTGTGTGGGGATTGTAGGCTGATCTGGAATATTCTGGTCCTTTGAAACTGCCTCACCCTGACCTGACTGTCTACTAGTATGTCATCTAATATGAGCCGATACAGCATCCAAAGTGTTGATAACTGAGAGGGGGGTGAATCAGTTATCCTAATAATTTTAACTTTCTGTGCTTGCTTAATAGTTAATGTAACATCAGATCAAATAAGCAAGCAGAATCATGAAATGGAAATAACACCAATACACATGACACAATGATTTTGACGTGGAAACCCTATTAAGGGGAAAGACCACAGGGTGATTAACCCAAGATATTATTCTCTGTTAGAAGAATAGAAGTTACAAAATGGCACTTGCCAATTAGGGCTCACTGCCCGAGCACACTACTCACAAGAGGCTCACTGCCTACAAAAGACTTACTGTATACACAAAGAAAACTTGAACTGATGAGAAGCATCCACACATGCTGAAGTTCAGTTTAGGTTAAGCTCAATAGACTGATCTACTGCACTTCATTCTTACTCTCCTTAAGTGCTGCTGTCCTTTTACATTTTGAACCTACTTTTCTGCCTTTTGTTCTATTCTACTTTTATTTGCACTTCAATTCTTACACGACACACACCTTCACATCTAAATCCATCTTGTATATATATCCGCACAAGTGATTTCAACACTTTTCTAGTCGGCATCCGGAATAGTCAATATTATCTCAAACTTTGGTCTGTCGGCTGAGTCCTTGCATACTAAGTAATGCAGATCAAGAATATGCTTGTAGAAGTTTTCAATCATGTCGGCCAATCATGAATGATACCTCAAGAAACTTAGTCATTAGCAATCCCTGTTTTGGATTCGAGTCTGATACTCTACCGATACAGTTCTTCCTCTGTCTGCTCTGTCAGACAGGAACCCAACACTCAAGTGTTCATATCTCTTCACCCTTCCATCACCGGAGGCTAAATCCTTGGAATCTATTAGTCAAGGTACTCCTTTTGACTTCACCAAATCCACACTTCACTGAAATACTTCCTCTGAGAGATCCAGACCTAACTATCGAACCTTTCCACATACTCTGTTCTTGCTTACCGAACCACAACATTCTTCACTCTGACTTCTGGTATAGACACACCATGTCCTACGGATGTGTGGGATGAACTTTGTTGCCATCAATGACAACATTCATGAATCCATATAGTGTCTCTTGCCAATAATCTCCCCCTTTGGCATTGATGGCAACACTTAGTGAAAAATGACTAAGTGTCACACTATACTCCCCCTTGGCTGATGCTCAGTCTCTATGTACATTTTCTGGAGCTCCCCCTTAGCTGAATTCCTCATTTTTCACTATTCTTCACTCCCCCTTTGACATCAATGGCAAAGGGTAGGATCTGCAAACCAAAATTTTCAAAATTTCAACTATACTTGGCCACATAAGTATATACATATGGCATACTTACATTTACTGAAGAATGTCTGCAAAAGTTGTCTTCAATTGGACAAATTCTGTTGCCCAACTTTGCTTCATTCTGTCCAAAATTGATATATGACTGCTTAACAGGAATGCAAACGCATCTGCCCTTTTTAGATCTGTCAGATCACTGGTCTGGGCTGTGATCTGGGCTTCTTTTATGGCCTCATGCATGGCCTCTAACTTAGGGATAATTATCCCTCTGAGTGCACCTAACCTACTTATTCTATTTTTCTTTTCCTTCTCCAGCTTCTTGATTTCATTCAAGACTGCAATAGTCTAACATTCTTGATTTATTATGGAGGATGAGAGAGGATCAAAATTCTTTGATAGATTTGTCAATTTGTCCTCCTGTTCTTTTACTTTCTTCTCAATATCCGTTGTTACTGTGGTCCAGGATATACAGAATTTATATATATCTCCTCTATCCTTAAGAGCATTTTCCAAGCTCTTAATCCCAATATTCATATTTCTCCTATCATTAGCTATTAACCCTTGTACCTCTGATAATCTTTTTGCCAAGAATTCCTTCCAGACCTTATCTTCTACTGACTTCTTTAGGGAATCAAAATGTGTGCTAACACTATTGACTAGAGATTTGAGATTACCGAATGAGGAGGCTGAGGAATCCTTCTGAAAAGATGGCATGATCTTTTCTAAAATGCTGAATGCAACTTCTATTAGCTCACAATCTTCCATGTGAGACTTCAGGAGTTTTTCTTTTGCCTTTGCATTGGCAAATGAAGCTATCTTTATTGTTTGAACCAAGGAGAGAGAGTCAAAGTTAAATGGACCTTGAAGTAACTCCTGTTCATCAATCTCCAATATTTCTTTTGTCAAGAAGTCCTTGACAGTTTTTGCAGTGTCTCTTGGAGACAGAGATTTCTTCTCTTCTGCACTGTCACTTATGTTCTTTTTAGCTTGACTTTCTTCTCTTCCTTTCACTTCTTCTTCTTTCTCCTCTATTCTTTCTTCTCCTTTAGATCCGGAGACTGTAGGGGAAATCGGAGGAGAGATATTTGTTTGTTCATGGGCCACCTCTTTCGGAGAAAAGGATTCCAAGTCCTTACCTTTATCTTCCCTTGTCTCCTTAACCTCTTCTGCTACTGTCTCAGTAGCTTCTTCTTCAATGTTTGTAGCCGAGGGATCATCACCTAAGTCCTCTATAATAGGAATGTTGAATCTTTTGTATGCATTCCGGAGGATCTCTTCTATCTCTTTTGCTACTTCCTCAATTTTTCTGAGCATAAGCTGATTCATTCTAGCTTTGCTCCGGAATTCATCCTTACAATCTTTAAAGATCATACTCTTTTGCTTAGGAGTGATTGAGGGATAAAGCTGAATAGCTATCTATTCCTGGATCTCCATATCTTTTTCTTTGGCATTATTCTTCCTCAATTCAAGTTCCTTCTCAAGGCTTTTAGGAACTAAAGATACAATCTCAATGAAAGCCTTGTTGTAGATGTTCTTATACTTAACCATGGCATCCTACAGACTCTTCTTATCAGCTTCACTATATTTATCATAAAATTCTATTAATGGCTTCAGATTTCCATCCATAGTGATTGCCTTGACTATATCATCTAAGGACAGGGTGGCTCTTTCAACAAACTCTTCTGCTTCTGCCTCCTTGGTTTCACTGGATATCTTCGTCTTTTTCCTTATTTTCTTCACCTCCTCGTCTGATTCAGTTTCTTCACCATCTTTCAGGCTAACATAGGATCTTGTTGCCTTTTTCTTTGTTCTCTTCTCTCCTTTTCTGGATGTCTGGACTTCCAGTTTTAATGTCTTTAAACTTTTATCAGAGATAGGTGCAGCGCTTTTAGAGGATCTGGTCTGGGAGGGGGATTTCACCGGATTACTTTCCTTTTCTGCTTCTTCCTTCTCTTTCTCTGCCCTTTCCACCTTTTCTCTGTTGGCATCAAGAGCTTCTTTTGATATGCCATATCTTTTGGCAATATTCTCTACTTCTTTTCTCACTTTTCTCTTTACCTCTGGTTGTCTAAGTTCCACATGAATTTTTATACTCAATTCTTCAAAGGTTCCAAACCTTTCTATTTTGGGATCCTTAGGTTGACTAAGCATGTGTTGGACATGCAGCTCCACAAGTTTCTCATCCACCTCATACCCCATTGGCATGATCCAGACTGTCCTTGGTTCCATAGCTTCCATTTGGCACTGATCAGTTTCAACCATAAAACAAATTGTATCCTTATACTTTTCAACTAGAGATTTGGGAATTCTCTCTCTTGCTTGCATCAAATTTTGGAAGTTCTTGAAGTAACCCCACAGAGCTGTATTTCTTGTCTTGGCATCTCCAAGCCCATGCAAATAGTCTCTGATTTGGATTGCAACAGGTTTGTCATTCTGCCAAACCCAACCACTTGATCTGGGTAGCTCACTCATGAAGTAGAAAAACAGACACAATATCAGCCCACCATACTTGAAGGAATTTTTCTTATCCTTCTTGATCTTCTGTAGATTCTCCAATAGTTGGTTTAGAAGAAGTTCACATAGATCATAGTCAGTATTTTCTTTTAGCATCTGATAAGCTGTATAAACTACAGTTCCTGGTATTGAATTTTCCCTACTAGAGTGATAAATTTTGTAACCAATTATCATGGATGCAAATTTGATATCCGGATCAGTGATAGCTTCAATTGTCATAGCTCTCTTATCAAATTTTGATCCGGTTGCATCACTCACTGTCTAATTTTTGACAGATTTGAGAACAGGTATCCCACCGGATGAATGCAAACTGGTTACTGCCCTAATTACATCTTTGGTGATCTTAAATGGTCTATTCAACCATAGGAAGTTATCATGTACTTTGCTCAACACATACCGGACCCATTCGTCTTCTTCAAAACAGGGGAAATGAATGTACTATGCAAAATGCTTATCCCGGATGGCCTTGAATTGAGGTTTGAGCTCAAAAGAATCATCTATTAACTGATTGTGATAGATATTAGCCAGCTTAGATTCCCCAAATTCTTCAATATTCACATGAATATATGCCCTAACATCTTCTACATGCAGAACCCCATGCAGAATGCTTGAAAAAGCGTCGAGGGGATCAACTTCTAGGGATTTATATGGATGCTTCTTAAATTTAGGTCGTGGCCTATCAGAAATCTTCACTATATTTGGAGTAGTCATTTTTCAAGGATTTGCAGAGAGATATTAAGAACGGAAAATACCTTTTGCGCTTCTAGGTTACACGGAGTGAGCCAGATCAATTGCTGGATGAATCAGATTCTGTAGATGATCTTTGATGGGCTTGAGGAATTTCTATTGCAGAGCTTCTTTTCGTTTCTTCTTGAATGCAGAATGAACAAATGCTTAATGAGAAAACCCTTATATTGCTCCGCAAACCCTAATATCAAGTTGCAATAAATGCTCGACCTAAGTCATTCCGGTTTGCCTTATTCGGATGACTTGAAGAACCAGATCAATCTTAATCTTAAACATCTTGCGGATCTTCCAAATCTTAACCATAGTTTACTTAGATGTTTCTCTTATGAGCCCTTTAATCCGCAACTCTCCTTGTGCCAGTTCCGGCACCAATTGACTGGCTGGGGGAATAAGGTTTTCCTTGTGTCTCCCCCTGAGCCAGAGCTCACTTTTTAATTTTTGGAAGGAATATCAGCACCAGAGTCTGGTGCGGATCCATCCCCTACATTCTCTATACTTTTCTTCACCCAAATCTTGTTCATCTCACTTTGAACTTCATCCGCATTCACTTTTTGTTTTCCGTTATCTTGATTCTGATTATGATATACCGGACCTCTTTTGTCCTGATTCTTGCTTCTACAGAATTTTGCAATATGACTGGATCTATTGCAAATTTGACAAACAACATTTCTTTGCATATTTGATTGATATCCTCTTGATCTGCATTGATTAGCCATATGACCCATTCTATTGCATGCAAAGCATCTACCATTGAATGAATTGTTCATTTGCATATTTCTGCATTCATGAGATTTGTGACCATACCTTTTGCAATTGAAACACTGTCCAGAGAAGGATTTATTAGTTTGATTCATTCTCTTTCTGCACTGATTAGCTTTATGACCAAATTTATTGCAGTTGTGGCAGTATCCATTGAAGGATGGATATCTTTGAGCATTAGGCTGCCTTACCGGAGGTCTTCTAGGCCTGTTCCTTGGATTTTCTGATCCAAAATTTTTCTGACCGGATCCGGAGCTTTCACCTTTTTCATACCCCAGGCCACACTTGTCATCTACCCTCTTTTGGCTTTCAAGAAGAACTTCAAGTTGAGCAGAGCTTATCTTGAATTTCTCTTTGTATTCATTTGATGTTTGAAGATCCCTTTTAATAGAGACAATTTGATCCTCAAGTTTTTCTTCATTATCTTTAGCATCTTCAAGATCAGATTCAAGATGCCTGATTATTCTATCCATCTTGTGGCAGTCTTCTAATTTTTCCTTGAGAGATTGTCTCAGATCATCTTCAGATTTTTTTCTTTCTTCAATTTCTTGGGTGAATTTCATAACTCCTGATTCCATTTCATGTCTTACCATGATGATTTCTTTTGATAACTTTTCACATAACTTGGTTTTCTCTTTCAGATCTCCATTTGTATCATTGGCTTCACCTTGACTTGCCAATTGCTGAAGTAGCTCCTTTCTCTTTTTCATAGAGAGACTCAATTTGTCTTTTAGTTCTTTTATGAAATCATCAGCCTGTTTGAGTCTTTCCTTTAATTCATTGACTTCAGAGTTTGACTGCTCAAGATCATCAAGGGCAGTCTTGAGTTGCTCCCTTATACCATATACATCCATTTGAATTCCCAGATCTTCCTCAAGCTGTTAGGCTCTTGTTAGGAGGAACTTGGCTCTGATACCAATTGTTGATAACTGAGAGGGGGGGTGAATCAGTTATCCTAATAATTTTAACTTTCTGTGCTTTCTTAACAGTTGATGTAACATCAGATCAAATAAGCAAGCATAATCATGAAATGGAAATAACACCAATACACATGACACAATGATTTTGACGTGGAAACCCTATTAAGGGGAAAAACCACGGGGTGATTAACCCAAGATATTATTCTCTGTTAGAAGAATAGAAGTTACAAAATGGCACTTGCCAATTAGGGCTCACTACCCGAGCACACTGCTCACAAGAGGCTCACTGCCTACAAAAGACTTACTGTATACACAAAGAAAACTTGAACTGATGAGAAGCATCCACACATGCTGAAGTTTAGTTCCGGTTAAGCTCAATAGACTGATCTACTGCACTTCATTCTTACTCTCCTTAAGTGTTGCTGTCCTTTTACATTCTGAACCTGCTTTTCTACCTTTTGTTCTATTCTTCTTTTATTCGCACTTCAATTCTTACACGACACACACCTTCACATCTAAATCCATCTTGTATATATATCCGCACAAGTGATTTTAACACTTTTCTAGTCGGCATCTGGAATAGTCAATATTATCTCAAACTCTGGTCTGTCGGCTGAGTCCTTGCATACTAAGTAATGCGGATCAAGAATATGCTTGTAGAAGTCTTCAATCATGTCGGCCAATCATGAATTATACCTCAAGAAACTTAGTCATTAGCAATCTCTCTTTCGGATTCGAGTCTGATACTCTGCCGATACAGTTCTTCCTCTGTCTACTCTGTCAGACAGGAACCCAACACTCAAGTGTTCATATCTCTTCACCCTTCCATCACCGGAGGCTAAATCCTTGGAATCTATTAGTCAAGGTACTCCTCTTGACTTCACTAAATTTGCACTTCACTGAAATACTTCCTCTGAGAGATCTGGACTTGACTGTCGAACCTTTCCACAGACTCTGTTCTTGCTTACCAGGCCACAACATTCTTCACTCTGACTTCTGGTATAGACACACCATGTCCTGCGGATGTGCGGGATGAACTTTGTTGCCATCAATGACAACATTCATGAATCCATATAGTGTCTCTTGCCAACACAAAGGAATACCATACTCATCACTGATAAACTAGTATGCTGATAGTAAATCAAGAATGGAAGCTGAAGCAACATTACGTACAATGGTGTCACTCATATGGGTCACATCTGATGGGGATGGAAGATCTGCACGAATGTAGGGGTCATAATTCGTGGATGTAGCCTTAGTGGGAGGAAGGCCAATCCGTGGACGTAGTAAGTATCTCCCTACACGATCAGATGACATCTAATCAACTTGAGTAGCAATGGTGGTCATCCTATCAAAAAGCCTGGATCTAGTCGGTGTGATTGCTGCATCTCCTGCTGCTGCTAATTCCAAATGTTTTGGAAGAATCATAAGGTTTGGACCAACTAATGCCCTCTTATTTTTGGGCGGTAGCAAATTTGGATGTCTAAATTGAGGTTTATCAGCAAACCTCCCCTTGCCCTGTCCAGCATGTGCAGGCATAGATGTGTAATCCACAAACAATCCTAAATGAAACTTAGCATATAATTGTTTGCAAAAATATAGTGGCAACTCGTCATTATGAGGCTATCTATGATTGGCTGCCAAAAATCTAGGATATAAAAATGGACCAACTAGTGGATATGTACACCTAGTAACAGTATAACCTCTAACTTTGTCTTTCCCAGTATAAAAAGGGAACATAGTATGCACATTATGTAATGAAACTCTATCAGAAATAGTTTTGATATTCTCAGTGCAAGTAATAGTCCTAGCAAGGGACCTATAAAACTCCTCAGTGCTAATATCATCATATGGATTGTATGATTTTATTGTCTCAATCATATGCCTAATCTCGCACCGAATATTAACTAATCTATCTCTATTAGCCAAATTTTGGGGGTTCTGCATAGTTTGAACCAAACATTTCAAAGCATTATCTAATCTAGAAATGCTATCAGTATAAAAATTATTCCTAGCCTCAGCTTCGCACTGAGACTGCATGGAATGATGAGATCCCTGATCATCAGCCATATCTAAATAAAACTATGTAAAGAGATCTGCATTTAATTAAAACAAAAAAATTAAATATGTACAAGCATTTTTCTTTTAAGCATACAAAAATATAAAAATGCAACATGTAGATCATCTAAATAAACACAAAGTTTAGATTTGCATGCAAAGGAAAAGGATTCAAAGATAAGCTTGGACAATTTACAAGATTCAACTTTTCATAAGTATATAATGATTTTCATAGCTATAATGGAAGAAATCTAATTAATGTATTATCAAATAAAGAGAATTGAAGTTACCAACAATTATGTTCATTGACATTTCATAGACTGAAATTTGGAATTATACTTACATTTCATAGATTAAAAGTGTATATTTAAAACAAACTTGACTCACAATCATCATTAAATATTCAATACCAAATGCAGGCAGTGAATTATACTTAATGATAATTATGTTAGGTGATTTTGACAAAGTGTTGAACCATATTGAACAGTTGCTCTTCCAAATAATGAACTTATAACAATTATGTTATGGGGATTGCCTGAAGAGTTATTTTAGAAAGAAAGTACCCCAAAACAAATGATATTACAAAGGGGATTGCTAACTCATAGCTTCAATCATCATTACATAATTTTAATTCCATAAGAACAATAATTACCATTTTACAACTTTTCTTAATAAAAAAATACAAAAATTAATAAATGAAAGCTGCAAAATTCTTCCAAGTTGTAAGTGAGACCTCCGTAGCTCTAATGAGATCCTCAAGCTCCACAATTAATCGTCATGACTCCATTCCATAAACCAACAATGGTGAGTCTGCCACTCAACATGTTGAACCCAAAGGCCCACCCCTCTTGACTATGGGAATGAGCTATGAATAGCATACACAAAATACAATCACTCAAGTGGAAATGAAGAAACACACTTGGTCATGGTTTTATTAACACATGATGAATCATATATGATTCCAAAAGGAAGGATTACAATGGTAGTCTAAGGCTTGCATGGCGTGGTTATCCACCTTATATCTCTAATATCTAAAGGTGAATCTTGGAGACATACTACACCTAGATCTTTCATATCCAAGGTGAATAAGAAGATACACTACACCTAGATCTCTAATATCCAAGTTGGGTAAGAATATGCACTACATGTAGATCTCTAATATCTAAGGTGAGAAATAATCAAACACTTCAAGCCTTCTACTTATATCCATCCTACAAAATCAAAGGAGAACAATTCTTCAAACTTCACAGAAACTGCAGTTCTTGATGCCTCTCATGATCAAATGATGCTTAGAAGAGGCTCCTATCATACTAGACATCATTAAAGGAACGTAACCAAAAAAAAGAATCCAAGCTTTCTAGTAGCTAAAAGATTGCATGCCTATTGAGGTTCATGGTCAAAGTCATGCACAGAAAATAAACAGAAGATGGAATACTACACGGACAATATTCAGTTTTAAGAACAAATTATTAGGTGTCAATTGGTTCCCAGGTAAAAGAAAGTTACAATTGTGAGAAGCCAAGAAAAGCACGATAAGCATGAGCTCTGCTCCTTGACAGAGGACAAAAACACTTGTGCTAGGTGTAGCTTCTGATATTCCTTAAAAAATGTTGTATTCATTGGTTGCATTGCATTAATATGTAGACAATGAAATGTAATTGAAGATAATTATCTATAAATCCCATTTGATCACCTAATGTATTCTTCACAACCTCCTTCTGAAAGTTAAGGATAATCAACATCAATCTAAGATAAGCTACAACTGTGAAATCATTATATAATGAATGCATGAGGTAAAACCCGTTGGAGAGGTTTTATGAGATGACAGATGCCTCCAGTATTTTGCATATTAGCAATCTAATCTACGACTTCAAGATGGAAAAAGGGGACTTAATTGCAAAGGATATTAACATGTTGAAAGAATAAAAGCATCGCAACAGTTATAATCATTCACAGAAAACAAAGAGAAGAAGAAATTCTACATGGACAATGTTCAGTTTGCAGAACAAATTATTAAGACCTGTGTCAATTGGTTCCCAAGAGAAGAGTTATAATTGTGAGAAGCCAAGCAAAATAATGATTGGTCTAAGAAACCTATTCCATGTGGAAAATAATTAGCACAAAGAAAATGAAATCGTTGAGTACATGAAAGAGATACTCCTAACACATTGAGAAAGGATGATATCAATATGTAAAAAGAGGTGAATTAGTGTGAGCTTTTTCAGCACCTCTATTCCTTGTACCAGCTGGAGTTAGCAGCCAATCCCGTATCCTAGAAAGCGAACTATTGATTTATGTTGTCCCGTATCCCACTTTAGAGAAGGAAGAAGCAACGGATTAAGAAGAACTTTATGAATAAGAGTATGAACCTAAAAATTATGAGGAGGTATATACATGTGATTATGTTGAAAAGTTTGACCAAAGTGAATATGATGCTTGTTTTGCTAATGAAGAAATCAATGAGTATGATCATATCAGTTATTACGACCAATATAAAATACCTAGACATGACAATCTCCATCTCAAGGATCTCATGAAATAGAGATGCAAAAGGGCATGACCTTTATCTAAAGATATTATGTAGGCTTTAGCACAAGTCATGGTTGTACAAGTTTGAAGTGACTATTATTTTAGAAATAGGCAAATAGGCATTTCTCCCAACTCAAAGGTTGTTGTTAAATCATATACTTCTAATCCTAATGATGATAAAGGAAAAAATAAAGGTAATGTAGAGGTTGAAATAAATATTGCACGACTCAAGAAAATAAAGGAACCCTTTATCAAAAAATCATTTAATACAAAAGATACATGTGGAAATACTAAGAAAGAACAAGTCCCTTCAACTAATGTTGATCCTTCAAAACATAATCTAGTGTAAATGCAAATGTCTATGAGTGAATTAACAAGTTCAACAAGAGAAAATGGGTATGAGTAAATATGAACTCCTTATGCAAACAAAAGGAAATTAGGGAAAAAAATCAAGTGTTGTAATATGTACTAGATGCACACTCTATCATAATATCTAAATCAAGTCTATTTCCTACTTACATGTCCTAATTGATATAATGTATCATCTACATCAAATAATGATAGAATTTCCACTAATTGAGTTGTTTAGGATTCCTAAACATAAAATTAGAGCATTAGTGTACTTGCCCATTCCCTCACCACATGTTTGTTAATCGAATAGCTATTCTAGTGACCCCTAGTTAATGTAAATGCACAAGAAAACATTGAGATTACCTAAGCACATCATCTGTGGAGGTTCAAATAAACATAGACCCTTTCTTTACTTCTTTTCTAACTAGTGGATGACTAGTACACTATTGCATGTTTCACTATGGTGCTTCTAGTAATGTTAAATGTGTCTTGAAATTGTAAATGAACTATGCCTCAAGATCTCTAAGTCTTATGGGAAATTGTTTGCAATGGTTTCAAGAGATGTACATGTTATTGGCATTATCAATAGTGTTGAGCTTCAATTGGCTACATATCCATGTGAATCCATTCTAATGGGAACCATTATAGTTCATTTCCCTATGGGTAATGTTTTTGTCACAAAATTGGGTTGCATCTATTGCAAGAAAAATATAGATGGATTTATCATTTGCCACCATCTCATTTCATGGTGAGAATGTCAACATATGTAGAGAGAAGGAAATGCTACACATTATTGTGGATCCTAAGAAATATAAGAATGGAGTTCTATATTCTAAAACTCAACCTAACCATTTCATAGCATATTATGATGATGTAGTAGATCTAGTTGATTGCACCTTATGTCCTCAAGCTTATTTTTATATGCCTAATTATTTATCAACCTTTTTTTCAATGCATTCTCAAAAGAGGGTTTTGGTGCACAAGACTTATCATAAATTTGTCTAATGTAAAGCATTTCAAATTTTTAGTAAGAAACTTTTCAATGCACTAATAATATAGTGCTAAGCATGAAGCAATAATTTTGGGACTGATTATTATGTTGAAGCATGGCATCAACTACTTAAAGGTTTATGGAGATTCATAGGTTATTATATAAAAAGTGAAAGGATCATACATAGAAAAAAACTAGAGGCTAAAAAGATACAAAAATGTAGTTTAGGACACCATTGATATGTTAGATTTAACAAAGATTATGCAATACTAAATCTCACTAAGATCAAAACAAAAAGATGACACTAATTCAAATGTACACAAGATTAGGATAATGGGATATTAACATCTATATTCAAAAGTCTATAGAACAAGGAAATAAACTATACTATATAGACTTTGAAAATGCACAAGTTAGGGTGACAAGTGTCCTACAGGAAAGAAATAAACTAGAGAACTAACTCAAATTATTAAGAGGTGTCAATTGGTTCCCAAGAGAAGAGTTATAATCGTGAGAAGCCAAGCAAAACATGATAAGCACAAGCTCTGCTCCTAATGGAGGATAAAAACACTAGTGCTAGATGCATCTTCTGATGGAGTTTCATGAAAGTATGGTGTATTTATTGGTGCACTATGTTAAAATGCAGGCAATGAATTGTACTTAATGATAATTCATAATTATCTATAAACCTTATTTCATCTGATGGATTCTATGCTGCATCCTTCTCAAAATTTAGGACTTACTGATTAAGCTTAAGTAGCAACTGAGAAACCATTGCAATGAGATGAACAGTGCCTCCAGGATTATGCATATCAGGAATCTTTAATTTTACTTGAAGATGGAAGGTCACTTGAATGCAGAGCACATTAAAATGTTGAAAGGAAAAACAAGGTTCTAACGTTAAGAAAACTCTGCCCTAATCATGGCCCAGCTAGGGTTTTAAAAAAAATTCCATTCCAATATAAATTGTGTTTTACTCTGCCCTAATTATGGACTGTGGAAATCAGATGTCTATCAATGCTTAGTGTTTTACTGTGAAAAAATGTACCATAATCATGGCCCGACTAGGGTTTTAAATAAATTTAATTAAAACAGAAAAATCTGTTCACAAGCACATAGATAGTGGTGCTTCACAAAAACAATAAAAACCCTAACATGTAAATATCATTCGAATTTACAAAATAAACAAATGCAATCATGATAATAACTGAAATAAACATAGCGCAGAACAGAGCAAAAAAGTCTTAAACTAAAAATGCAATGTACAGTTATGAGAACAAAAAAAGTCTTACACGGGCTTTGTAGGTTCCAGGTATTCGGTAGAGTAGCATCCACACGCAACCCACTCGACCAAAAACGCAACAAATGACCACCACAGCTTTTTTTTATGCTTTTTTTATGTTTGATGGATTCGATCGAAAGGTACTCGGCCCATAACCACTCGACTGAATAAATGCAGCCACATCGGCGCCAAATACACGCCATGTCGGTGCCAAGTTGATTCGATCGAATCCTACTCGGTCGACTACTACTCAACCTAAAACCACTCGATCGAAATTATTATTTTAGCTCAAAGTGTGACACTACTTTGTGTTTTTATCCTAACACCTCTTATGTTTCTAGCCTCTGCTATGGATATAAAAACATCTCCTGCACCACAATGAAATGTAAAAAATTAGAAGTTCTTGTCATGAATTCTAAATTTAAGAATGAAATTAAAATTAAATTTTATCAACATATAAAAAATTAAAAAATTGAACTACAAGAACTGCATAATACATATACCTTTTTTAATCAATCTTGAAATGTGGTCATAATCATTTGAAATAAAAATGTCTTCAAAGCTTTCATCTTCATTTTCATCATATGTGTCGATAACAACTAGTGACACCAAATTCCATTCACTGACATATCCACGTTGTTGGTTCTTGCAATTCTCACATTCTCCCAACATGCACTCATAAAAAAGAAGAGTAATCCCTAGTGCACAACGTCCACATGTGTGGATATCTGTACTCATGACATAATGCAAAGATATTGTTTTCTCTACCCTCTTACATCCATGCATTTTTCTTCTATCCACACCTACAAATTTTATATATACATCAAATATGATTTACAATTAAATAATTTTCTTGAAATTATAAAACTATAATCACAATCAAATAAAATAAATAAAATTTTAAGTAAATATTAAACAAGGCAAACTTTTTCAAACAATACATCCCTGATATCTCCTAGAACACTCTATTTGGATGTGGGTTCCTCCATGAAGATGTTCCGACTTCACATGTGAAGTGTTTCTTACAACATCATGTGCATCATTTATACGATCTCCCTCATAATTCATTTGATGTTTTCTTAAAGTACATCTGATGCAAGCTCCTACACCATCATGTTCACCTTTTCCATGCCCACTCTCAAAGAAACTCCAAACATGTGGTATATTGTCATGTCGATAATATCTACAAAGTGCATAAAATGACCTTTATAATTTGAATTGTGATGCACACCCATATGACCATACAAGATATTTTTTCAATTTTGACGACCCTTCTTGCCAAATTTTCAAAAAACTTCTTAAAGCAATGTTGTACAAAATGGGTGTCATGCTCTTTATCATCGCTAATATAAAAGTGATTCTTTTTAATGACTTGTTCTAGAACCTAAATGAGTTAGGAGAGTCAATCTAGGAGGTGAAGATTAAGAAATTGGTTCATTTTTGCTATCAATATAATACTAGAATATTCTAATAACAAAATGTCTTATTACAAGGTACAAAACCTAATGAAAAATTCATTTATTTTTACTTTTTGAAACTCATTAAATATACACCTAACAAAAGATCAATATAAATTAAAGATAATTTTTTAATAAAATGGATAAAACACTAATTAAATTATCATATAAATGCAATTGCTAGTTATACTACATCCTTAAACAAAACGTCCCACACTTCACTAAAACAAAAATACAAGAGTTATATGTTGCACTTGTTTATCTAAACAAAGGGGAAAAAAGTAAAGATTATAAAGTAAATAAATAAAAATTGAAAAGTAATAAAGACTAAATTAGTGAAGAGAGAATGCACATGATTGACATTTATACAGCTATACAGCATAGCTTCAAATAACCAGACAATTAAAGTTGTGCATTCATTCCACAGAGCTTCAACCGCATGCACGCGGTTCTGTACAGCAGTTATTTATGCCTCTGTAGGGAATGATAAGACTAGCAAGAAAATACATGGTTCACAATTTTACAACCTCGGCTCCAGCGACTTTGGAGTAAGTGAAATAATGCTCCGATACGTGTATTACAAACAGGAGATATAGTTTAGTACTGCGAACCATTTCCATTCAAAACCAATGCTTTTAAGAATTAGATTTTTATTATCATGTTTGTACAACAGTCGACAAATTTCTGTACATAGAACTTAGAAGTGACATCAAATATGGTGAAATTATCCGCCCGTATCGGTAAGTCTTGTTTTGGTTCCATAGTTCTAAAATATGGTTTTTATTTTTAATTAAATTAATATTATTTTTTATTGTCCTATAGGACAAGGTTATTTTTTTTTACAATGTAAATAAGATAAAATAATTTTTTAATAGTTCTAAAATAAAATAAAATAATTCATTAGTAAATAAAAATAGCTTTGATTTAGAAAAAAAGTAAACAATGTAAATAAGATAAAACAATTTTTGAATAATTTCAAAGTAAAAATAAAATAACTCTTGTCAAAGGACCTTTGGTCTATTGGTGAAGTTGAAGGGTTTTGAATGAGTCCAATAAGGATCAAGTCTTTGTGAGTAAATAAAACAAAATAAAATCTTAAATAGTTAATTGAAAAATTAATGAAAATGCATTTGAAATAATATTGAAAACCTAAACAAAGTATTAATTTTTATGAATATTTTTCCCTAGCCTTCATTTTTCCCTAGTGTTTGAAGGCCTAGCATGAGCGCTTAAGCCTCAACCTCATTATTCATTCCTTCTTTTATTTTCATTGATACAACAATGAAAAAATCCTCTTCTATGATACCACCAACCCTAGATATGCTTGGATTACCTCTAGATGCTTGGTAGAAGTTGAGTTTGACCCATCCACATAGGGGTGGTTGCCATGTCATATATTTTCTTAATTTGTTTGTGGAATTCACTCCACCATCTCTATGAATAAAGAAAATTAAATTAATTAATTATCCTATTCATTAAAATTAAATTTTAATAAAAAAATTAACAAGTGAAGTTTTAATATTTATTTATTTTTTAGTAAATAAAATGTTAAAACAATATTTTTTCTAAATTATTTTATTTAAAATTCTCACTTAATCATTTATTATCTAAAATTTCTATTTATTTAAAGTTTATTAAATAATTTAAATTAAAAGGAGTACAAACATAGAAGTTAGAGCAATAAATACAACTTCTATATTATATTTTTTAAACATGATTAAGCATTCTTTAATTTGATTAAAAAAATATTTATTTTTAATTAAATAATAAAAAATTAATACAAATTAATTATTAAAGAAATAAATCAACACCCGTAAGTAAAAATCCTTTATAAATATATTTAATATTAATAAAGATCAATGAATTTTCAAATCCATAATGTAAATATTTTGAAATAATTTTTATAAAATTAATAAAAACTTAAAATTTATGTTAAAAAATATTTAACAGCTAGTGCCATGGTAGTTTCTATCTCTCCGGGCGCGAGTTCCAACTTTTACCCATTATTCATTGTTGAAAGCCGTTGCTGGGTATGGGATTCAAATCTTAGCAGCAGTTTGAAATCCGTGGATTTCCAGTTCACCCACCAGATTCTCTGTCAGTGCACAGGCTTGTGGATTTAATGCCTAAATGTAATATAAATGAATTATCATGATAGATACCTCTGCAAGCAGAGCTATGCTAAGGATAAAATGAAAAATCAGACTGTGTTGCTATTACCTGGATGATCTGCTGGGTGACTCTGTTTCTGAATTTTACTTATGCCGATGAATTGTATAATAAGTGTGCCACTGTATGGGTTAGAGTAATTGATTGTAAGAGGCCCACTGTCTAAGCCTGGTTCAATTGTTTCCATTTATTATTGAGAGGGGATTACTGGGATTCAGCAGTTGTTATTTTGATGGTCCCTGTGACAGATGAAGTCAGTCTATACGGAACTTATTGCTTGCTGTCACCTGTTCAATAAATTGTTTCTAGTAGGGGAGAGGACCCAATTGTTGTGATAGTATTTGTGTATTTAAGGCCTTAGTAGTTGTGCCTGTAAGGTTGTTAGTGTTACTATAAGTACTTATAATTGAATAAAATGTGTTTATTAGATTTAAAAAAACAACAAATCATATGATGCCATATCATGGCACTAACAAAACATGACTTAATGCACACCAATTGGTCCACTTTTTTTTGGTGAACTATTTGACATTTCAACAAAAAGCGTACCGATGTGGCATCATATTTGATAATGTGGTCCTAAAACCTTAGTTATAAGAAGGGGCCTTGCCAAATAAACTGCTGTAAAAATTTTGGAGTGATTTGAAATTGTATGTATAATTTTGAGAGGCCTGAAATTAGGGTGCTCAATTATGAGGTCCTCTCCCCTATGTCTTGCTGGTATGTTCTTTGCAGTCTTGCATTTACCTCTTGTAATTCTTATTTTTTTAATATAAAAAAAAAAAAAAAAACTTTTACCCATTACGAAAAATTAAATGAGTTTGATTGATGAATTAATGTAACAGACCAATCAGGCAGAGGCGCTCACCGCACTCACGTACGTAAGTTGGCAACGCAACGGCCTATCAAGTCAACTCCAGACGAGACATCCATCTTTAAATGATCACCGTATCTACCCTGCAGAATAATTTCTCGGACAAGTAAAAGCTCCAGAGATGATGTTGCAGCTACAGGCGTTCTGTTTGATCTACGCCACACTGTGGGTGGGATGCCTGTGTGCTGGAAATGCAGGCAAGGTATCGAACTCCACATCTAACCAACGATGCTTCACAACACTCTTTCAGTTCGGAGCATCGCTCTTCGACACAGGAAATGCAGTCATCGCATTTCCGCGGCAGATTTTCCAGCCCAGCAGGCTGCCCTACGGCTCCACTTTCCCTGGCTATCCCGCCAACCGATTTTCAGATGGAAAGCTCATCATCGACTACTTAGGTAATAATTCCTTACAATTACGATGCACGAGCCATTTTGTTTTTCTCGTCATGTGTTCCTTCCTTTTACAGTATTGTGTGGGGTCTTTTCAGCGGACGCTTTCAAATTGGAATTGCTTCATCCTTATCTGGAAAGTGTGGAGCCACAGGCGACGAACAAAGCGGGTAGAGATTACAGGAGAGGAGTGTGTTTCTCGGTGGCGCTAGCAACTGCGTTGTCTGTGGAGGAATTAAACATCACAGGAATGGGGAGCAAGAAGATAGCGTTGAATCCGTTAACCTCAGATGTACAGTTAGAGTGGTTTGAATCATTCAGGGAGCGCGTTTTGGACAGCGGAACGAAGTCTAGAGGTATGGAGTACGCATATATACTTTTTAGAATGTAGTTTAAGGAATATTTTGAACGAATGTATGAAGCAGGAAAATTACCCATTTTTTGAAATTTAACTAGCGTTTGAAGCAGGAAAATCAAGCGATCTGCTACCCAGTACAGAGGCGATGGCAAACGCGCTCTATCTTCCGGGAGAGTTTGGAGTTAACGACTACCGCGTGGGGTTCCTGTCCGGTCGAAGCGTTGCCGAGCTCAAGAAGAAAGTGCCTTCTGTTGTTCTCAAGATCGTCCGTCTAGTGAAGGTCCTTTTTATAAAATGTCTTCATGTCTTTCGTTTCGTCACCAAATAAGGGAATTATGGCATAAGTATAACATATTATTAGTTTACATGCAGAAGCTCCATGGGACCGGCGCCAGGAATTTTCTGGTGGTTGGGGTCCCACCGCAAGGTTGCAGCCCATTTTATTTGACGGTGTTGAACGGAAGCAAAGATGAATTTAACTGCCTGGCGGAGGTGAACGAAATACATCGCCTGCACGAGACGAAGCTGAAGATGGCACTGCGAGACCTACGTGGACAGCTGCGGGACTCCAACATAATGTTTGCAGACTATTACAGAGCGTTCATGAGCGTATTGAAACATCCGGCAAAACACGGTGGGTAAAAATATTGTCTTGTTTGAACTAGTTTGATGGCTTGTATTGATTGAGTTGGGGAAGTAAAGCTGGTTTATTTGAACAGGAATAAAAGTGAGAAACGTTGCATGCTGCGGCGGGGGCGGAGAGTACAACTACAATCCTGCGGCTGTGTGCGGAACGAGGTCTTCAAGGCGATGTTCAGAGGCGAAGAGTTACGTGTACTGGGATGATTTCCATCCAACTGATACGCTTAACCAAATAATCGCAGCTATGTTTGTGTCGGGGAAATATCTTGAACCTCCCAACGTCTCGCTTGGCTGTCCCTGAGCAACAAGCTTCTTGACAATCCCAATGTCATTTCTTGTTCGAGCATCCATGACGGACCTCCTTAGTACCATATATCCATGCTTGTATATAAGAACTATGTCGTTGTTGGAGAGCATCTTTATATATATAGTTTACTCTATATATAGTTAGTTAGTATAGGTTAGATTAATTAAATAATAAAATAAATGTTTGTTAGGTTAGTTGGTTGTTGGGAAGTTACATTCCCATAAATAAATTAAGGGAGTTAATATAGGAATATATTGGCTTTATAAGTCATTGCAAATTAATGAAAAATTCAATTGAGGTTGTATGTATTGAATATTCAAAAATATCAATAAAATATATATTATTTTGTGAGATTTTGTTGTGTAATAATGGTTTGATTCAATCTATTTGTGTGTTCTCACCATTTTAATATGGTATCAAAGCAATATTCAATTCTGTGCTGTGAGAGATATGAGATAATTGAACGTGTGGAGGAGATCACCAATGTTGCGTGTGGGAAAAACCAAATTAACGTATGAGAGAATAAAATTTGTTAAGTCTACTTCTTTTGAAGCGTTGAAGATTTGATGAGGCGTGATGCAGAATAAAGGTATTTTGAGGATTTAGCTACATAGACTTATCAACCACAAGCTAGTGGAGCTTCCATCATTTGTGACTGAAGTTAATCATCCTAGTAGCTTTGGTGAAGCTTTTGCATGTCTCGAACTTGGTCTCAATATCCCCAGGATTTTGATGCAATGCGAAAGCTAATAGGGGCACCCATGGAGGATTCACCATGATGGTTTAATGACTCACTATTTATCTTATGGAAGCTCATTCAAGCCGTTGTCATGATCTGTGGTTGTGAGTTAAAATGGGCCCGAAACCAAATCAAAACCGTTTAATCTGGTATAGCCATGTATTAAATCCAAAGTGACAAACCATGAAAGTGGGAACCAGTTTTTTATGCTATGGTAGTGGTCGTGGATTAGAGGAGAACTAAATTATACATTGATGATAGTGGTCATGGTTTGATGTTGATGCTGAGTAAATTTTGATATATATTTTAAGCTTTGAAATCATTCTTTTTAATCTTTTATGAAGAGAGTTATATTTACATTGATGATTAAGAAAGATGTGGAAGTTGTCCTACTAAAATTTCTCTCTACCTTGAAAAATTATTGAAAGCAACTTGAAACAAAGATTTTAATAAATGGTGGATAGGTGAGTTGGTAAAAGAAATTTTATGAAGGCTTTTGGATTTGGTTTTTAGAGATCATTGGTTTGAAGTCTTTTTTGTTTCTTCTTAGACATCACATATAAAGTTGTTGATCATTTATATGTCAAAACCCATAAAAAATTCCTAATAAGTTGTGTTAGCTGGTCATAACATTTTTTTGAAGGCAACCAACAAGAGGAAATATAAACATGACTAGTGAGCATAATTTTGTTTGCCACTTGGATGCAACCAGCCATGGATAAGAATCTATTACTCCAGTTCAAGAGTTTGCCCTTGATTTTATTCAAAAACCAATTCCACATGTCTTTGAGAGAAACTCCAACACTGAAGGGAATGCCAAGGTATCGAGTGACAGAGCCATGTTTTATTTCTTTCCATTCAGTTGGGATCCATGCCGGACGGAGGTTAGAGCGAGTCATAATAAATTTAAAGTCTTGTGCATAGCCAATTTGGACCCTGAAATGGTACAAAATAGATCTAAAGTATCAATGGTGTTAGTCACCCCCTTAGCTGAGTTTTGGATAAAAAGCATACTGTCATCAACAAAGTGGGAATTGAGGGCAATGGCATTATTTGGTAAGCATACCCCATGGATAAGATTGTTGGCCTTCGCATGGTGGAATAAATACCCAAGAGCATTAGCTGCAAGGGCATAGAGGAAAGGAGCAAGGGGGCAACCTTGACGGATAGACCTTTGAAGGGGGAATTGGGGGGAAAGGGAGCCATTAACAGCTAGTTGAGCATTAGCATCCATGAATAACATTTTGATATGAGCACAAATTTTAGGGTCAAACCCCAACCATTGCATCTAGTTAAGGATGAAGGACCACCGAATGCGATCATAGGCTTTATTGAAATCGAGTTTGACAATAAGAGCATCTTGGGTAGTTTGCTGGGCCCATTCAACTATCTCCCATGCTAACATGAGATTGTCTAAGATAAATCTACCTCCTAAAAATCCTGTTTGCTCTAGTCACACTATCATTTGGGTAAAATATTTTATTCTATGCACCAAGGCTTTGGCTATGATTTTGTAGGAGGTATTAAGCAAGGTAATGGGTCACCAACCAGCCACAGTGTCTTCATCCTTGCCTTTAGGAATGAGTTTGATAAGGCCCTAATTAATAATTGGTCCCAACGTTCCAGTTTCAACTCCTTCAAGATACACATTGGAAAAGTCTTCTTGAATGTATGTCCACAAAGTCTGGTAGAATGCCACAGGTAGGCCATCCATTCCAGGGCTCTTCTCGATAGCCATGCTATAAAGTGCATCATCAATTTCTTCCATGGAGAGAAGTCTTTTAAGAAAATTACTGTAATCAGTTTCAATTTTGCAAGGTATACATTCCGCCACACACTCTTCAACAATGGGAATAAGGGGGTCACCTACTTTCCCATCAGTGAACAACGATTTATAGTATTCCAAAAAGGTTTGCATGATGATAGAGTGGCTGGTTTGAGGAGTGGGCCATCGGTAGATTTAAAGACTGATATCTGTTCTTTTTGGTGCTTATGTTTCAAATATTGAAAGAAGAATTTTGATCCTTGGTCACCATCCTTGATTCATTGGAGATAAGCATGCACCTGGGTACCTTTACCTTTGTAAACAACTAATTTTCTAAGAAAATGTTCAGTATGGGCGATAGATTGCTACAACAAAAGGTCATGGGGGTTGGCAGCAAGGAGAGAATGACCATGAATAAGCTGTCCATTGAGAGACTTTTCAAGTCTGCATCATTTAGCAGCAGCTCCCCGTCCATAGTCTTGAAGAAAGGAGGTACAACGAGCAATAGTTTTTTCCCACCAATTGATCCACCTGTCTTGTTGGGGTTTTGGTTCAGCATTCCAAGTAGCTAGTAGGCCATCAACGCAATCTTGCTATTGGAAATGAGTCACATTAAGTTTGAAAGGAAGCTCATTAGGGAGAGTTGGGGAGTTGGAGAAAGATAAGGTGGTGAAGATGGGAAAGTGGTCGGAAAGGGTAGCTGTGAGGTCAAGATGGATCGTAAGGCCCGACTGTGAAGGTTTGATACAATAGTTGGGGGAAATATAGAATCTATCAAGATGGCTCATCTTCCTTAGAAATCCTTTACAGTAATTAGACCAAGTGTACCAATGGGGCATGTGGAGGTCTTTTTTACCCAAAAGCGGATCATAAACACCTAAGGAATTACGAGCAAGAGTCCAAGCATCAAATTCTAATTGAGACAAGCGGGAATGACTAGCCCAACTATGATTAGTGGGATGCTCAACCATGTTAAAATCACCCCCCAATACCCAATCAACATTAGGGAGGTTAATGCGCATCCATTCCCAAAGCAAAGACCTTTCTGGGGAAGTGTTGGGAGCATAAACTGAGCAAAACCCGTGAACGGTGCCATGGGTGAGGACAGTTACCCAAATGCAATAGTTATTAGGGTCACTTCCAGAAGCAACCACATCTTTAGCAAGCCAAGGTGCAAGGCCAAGCACAGCTCCACCACAACCATCAGAGTGGTTGGAGTGGAAGAAGAGCGCATCTTGCCAAATAGAAGCAAGAGTGGCTTTTAAATGGATAGCATTAACTTTCACTTCTTGCAGCATGATGATATTAGAATCATTAATCTGAATAGATCTTCTAACATGATACTTCTGAGAGGGGATTGTTAAACCCCGCATGTTCCAGGACTGAATGTTACAAATCATTGGGATTACCATCTACTTCTTGGCATCATTGCATACAACCAAAGGACAAAGGGGGTTTGGGAATCATTGATCCATACTCACAAGGAATTTGCCTTATTTCTAAGTGGATAGTCAGAGCTTTGGAGGGAGATGCCCCTTGGAAGAAACTAGTCAGATTTTGCATACAGTCTGCCTCAGCTGCTCATCCTTAGGACACCGTCAGTTGGAATGACAAACTTTTGCTAACCCCTTTTTTCAAAACCCACGGGTCTGCTCCTTTCAATTCCATTTGGAAAGCTTGGTAGATCACCTCAACAAGACTTATTTGGTTCGATCAGTCCCTCAGCCATGGCTTAAGCTTTGCTAACTCCTGTATTTGGTGGAATCGGTTGATCCAACAAAATGGCAGACCACTAGGTACTATCTCTAGATTCAAAGGAAAACACCTCTATAAAAAAGGCATCCAAATTTTTTAGGACTTATGGGACCTTACCACCTTTCAATGGAAATCTTGGCCATTCCTTAAAACCCAGTTCCACCTCTCCCCCTCTGACAAGCAGCCAAATCTTGATAATCAACAGTTGGTTACGCCTGAACTCTACACTCTGTTGTCCTTGCACTGTCATGCTAACTTCTTGAATGACCAGAGGTGGCCTAATGCTTGCAGCATCCATTTTTTTCCCCTTAGAACCATTTACAGACAACTCCTTCCCTCAATCACCATCTCGCCTCGACTCAATGCAAAATGGAATTGTGCCTTCGTTCGTTCCAAATGGAATAAGCCCAGCCTTCAAATTTGGAAGTCCAAAGCAGATGCTCGGTCACAACTCTTGGCGTGGAAAGTACTTCATGTTAAGCTACCCATTGGTAACTGCCTCAAATTTATCTCCCCTCTTCCCACTTGTCCCTTTTGTGCCAAAGTGACGTCTATCAAACATGTTTTTTGGTTTTGCACTCACGCTCGTCAATTATGGCACTCCCTTTTCATCTCTCTACTTGCCCTTTTCCCTTGGACTTGGTCTTGGAAAGATGCCCTCCTTGGTGCCTCTTCATCATTTGATCTCCTCTCTCACACATGCAGACATGCTATAATCAATTTCATTTGGAAACTGCGATGTTTAACCATTTTCTTGAAAACCGTTCTCCCCCTTCAAATTGAAACCCAAATGGTCTGTGTTAATTTGTCTCTCCAGCTTGTGAATATGCCAACAGCATGGTTCAACACTTTACTAGATGGGAAAAAATAAGACCTTCTCCTATAGCTAAATGCTAATGTTGAATGACATCAAGGAGCGAATGATTCATGAAGTATACTGTTGTATACATTTTAGGACGGAGACTTAGTTGGGCCACACTAATTGATCTCAAATGCTTTTTGCCTTATGTTCAATTGATTCAATGTGCTGGACTTTTCTGTCATGGTCAACTTGGAGACATTTTACTAGCTATAGGGGGATACATTGTATTTGAAGTTGGATCTTCAAATGCGACAGTAATGGAACCTGATGGTCAACAAGAATGATGTCATTGCTTTAACAATTTTTTTGTGGCACTCATAAGAGGTGGAAGTTCTTTCTCAACTAGTTATCTTGTTGCAGCTACTAGATCATCTTTGGAGAGAGCTTTCACAACGAATGCAAGCCAAGCTCACTCTAAAGTAAAGTCTAGATATTTTGCATTGATATTTTCGGGGTTATTCTGGAAGTTTGAAGCAAATGGATGTTGGTAAGTTTAGTGATCATTTATCAACAAGGTGAAATGATACAGAAGCCATATGGTACTCTGCTCCACCATGAAGGTCATTATTTTTATTCAACAATGACAAAACTAGTTTGGGGTTGGAGATGAAACATCCATTGCAGTGGAGAACTATTCTGGCTCCTTAATGGACCTGCTCACTAATTCATTCTGCTAAATTTTCACCTCTTATCCCTACTACAAAAAGGTTGTAATATGTTTTGATTTTTCAATGACTGATGTAGCGTTCCAATTTCTAAAAGTTGGAGCACATTCTTGGGGTCTGCTGGTTACACTGACGTATTTGGTTTGCTATCCTTTGGGGTGATGATACAGGATTGGATTCATTCTGCAGATCTTCTCTGTCTTGCATCTTGTTTCCTTCAGTTTATGGTGTTGCTTTTATACTTCAGGGTTGTTTTTGTCCTAGGGATATAAGACTGTTGTTCTTTTTCACTTTTGTTCTTTGCTGGGCTGTACTCTGTGGAGTCCTTTGGTTGTTCTATAGTTGCTCTTTTGAGCATTGTCTTCTTGTAAATTTTGCTTTCTTCAATAAAAAAAGAGTGTGTTTAGAGCAATAAGAGATAAGGAAAAATAAGATGTCAATATGACTTTGGAGTTTGTTAGTGTGGTGACACAAATTCACAAAACGAAGACAACTAATGAAAATAAACCAAACAAACAAGTATACCTTCCTTTGCAAGCAAATCTAACCTCATCAATTGAGCGTAATTGGAATGCACCCAACTCCAATGGATTGCTCCTTTGATACGTGGATATTATGTGGATTGCTCATGTCAATAGCATAACTTTGATCTTCTAAGATAAATGAAAAGTAGCAGTGTAAGTTTACGAAAATGAGAGATGAATAAGAGCTTGAGAAGATGTTCTATTTATAGATTTGGAGGAATGAAGATCAATGGTGGAGAATGATCAGAGAGATTAACAGTTGAAATTGGATGATAGCTTTTGAACAAATGAGAGAGTGACAAGTGTCCTTGTCCTCTCATGAATCAAGGGAATTAATAGGTGAGTTGACTGAATCGATTAATCTGTTAACTAGATTGATTGATTAGTCAACTGAGTTGATTGACTTGTTAACTAGCTTGAATGATTAATCAACTAATTTGATTGATTAGTTAACTGATTTGATTGAGAGTGATTTGAGGGACTGATGAGAGAGAATCATGGTGAGACAAGAGTGAATTATGGTGAGAGGAAATTATGGAGGAAGTTAAATAATTAAATAATTTAATTTTTGGTGCACATGAATAATATTGGAAAATTAATAAAATATTAATTTTATTTATTTCTGGTGGAGAAAATAGAAATTAATTTTTTTATTTAATTAATATTGGAAGAAATGAAAAATTAATTAAATAATTGTGAAATTATTTAATTAATGCTAGAAAATAGAAAACTTAAATTAATTAAATAATAATAATTATTTAATTAATGCAGAAGAATAAGATATAGTGATAATAGACGAAATTAAAATCAATTAATTAAGAATTATTTAATTAATGTGAAGGTATGGCAAATGAAAAACTGAGTTGGGAAGCGAGGCTAATTTTAGGTGTCTACAGTTAGTTCAAAGCCTGCCAAATATTTTCCAATTATGTTTGCACATTAGTTTTGGAGTTACAAGGTTTTTTATTTACACTATTTTATAAAAGGTGTAGTTTCAGTGGAATTTAACACTTGATGTCTTCCTATGGCTTCTATTTTGCATTACGTGCAATTCTTAAGGAAACATGGCCACTAAATTTTGACTATCATGTGGCATATGGTGTTCTTGATTACATCTTATTTGATGTTAAATGTCGCACATGACATAAAAAGCAAAATCTTAAAAAGGGTTATGAAGCAGATATTGAAAATAATGGAGAAAACAAAAAGTGAAGAACTTATCAAACTTAAAGACTAAGCACATCCTTTATATTGGAGGCTAGAGGCACCTGAGGTAGGAGGAGTTTTTGTTATCTCAAGCTAGCTTCTCACAAAGAGATGATACATTGCATGAGAAGCACCAGTTTTGATTGGTGTCCCTTCATGGAGCAAGGGGAGCTTGGCAATTCTTGATAGTATTTGTGGATAGTGTAATTTCTGAAATAGTGTGGGATTGGTGTATCTACATTGGTTTAGTTACTTTTGTACAAAAGAGGGATTTTGTTCTCATTGCATCGGAGGAGGGATATTGACACTTTCAAAGGAAAGTGGACTCTCGAAGGAGAGTTGCTCTCTCATATGCAGCACTAGAGGAGGAATTTTGGTCCACACTCGGAGAAGATGTGGACTTTCAAAGGAGAGTTATTCTCTCATTGTGCATGGATGATGGGGATATTTATATTCTCTCATGTGGTACAAAGGATTTGAAGGTTTGACAGTCAGGAGATCCATTGATAGATTCAATTCGAGGTGTTTCTTAGGTGAGCAAGAAAAATTGGTGGAGGTGCTTCATCAAAGTTTCCAAAAGGGCTGCTATGTTCAGTCCTTGCACTGTTTCATCCTTTGTTTAGATTGATGTAATAAGAGGGGAATGTTGGAGTATTACATCTTTTTACACTTTACTATATAGTTAGTATAGGTTAGATTAATTAAATAATCAAATAAATGTTTGTTAGTTTTGACCTATTTTCCTCTGTTCAGAGTTAAATAGTTCACCTTGTATTTTCCTTGAAAATCTTTTAGAAATGACCCTATAGGGCTTAGATCCTTCAAATATTCATGTTGTGCCTTGTAGAAAATACCAAAAATCTCACCTTGAGAATCTTTGCCAAAAACCCAGAAAAACCCAGAAATCTTTTAGCTTCAAGTATTTTCCATCGTAGAGATTTCTCAATTTTGTACTTCCTTGTATGTATATTCACATTGTATGTTTGTATATGCAAGCACACATACAAAGGAAAAGATACAAAGAAACATACCAGGGTGTCATTGCTAAGACAAGCCCCATTGGCAGCCAATTCCTAGCTCTTTCTGATGGGCCGATGGCACATACAAGAGCCATGTACAAAGGAGAATGTATATTGACCGATGAAGCATACAAAGGGTCAACATCCAAAGTGTCTTCGACGTGACATGCATTGTCGACGGTCAAATCCAGAGTCCCGCTGATGGCCGATGAAGGCTACAAGAAACATACAAGGGAAAGTGTTCGAAGATAGTCATCGGTGAAACATTGTTCATCGGCAGCTAAGTCCTAGCTCTTTTCGATGGCCGATGAAGCATACAAGGTGGAATATACAAGGAAAGTGGGGTCCGCAAATGCAAGCAAAATATATGAAGATATGATACAAAGGGTGGGGTCCACTTTGTGTACAAGGTGATTGTATCTTATATACAAGTCTCCTTGTATATGGCACATGCAAAGAAAAGATACAAAGGTAAATATGTAGAGGAACATACAAAGGTAAATGTATATCGGCGACATACAAGGCCGACATACAAGGGTTACATACAAGGCCCAGACCCGATAAAATATTCAATCTGGTCTATAAAGGCAGATACCTTGTATGCAGCCTTGTATGTATGTCCACATTGTATATTTGTGATATACAAGTCACACATACAAGGTCCAGATCCGAATGAGGATCAAATGCAGCAGATAAAATGTTGGAGTCCGCATTGTATGTATACATGCAATTGTATATGCGATATACAATTGCAATATACAAGGCCAACATACAGGGGATTTCGGCGTGACCTCTTACATCGACGGCTCATGCAAAGTTCTTTCTGATCACTGATGGAGGATGTATTTTTAGCGATGGATCCCAGGGATCAGTTCAGCGACTAACCAGGTGGCGCCACGTGTCAGCTGCATTTCAAAGGCCGATTCAAAAGGTAAAGACCCACGTTTGTATGCAGGCACATGCATATACAAATGTATTTACAAAGGTGACTTCAAAGGCTTTTTAAACGCTGAAAGCAAAAGCATATACAAAGACATTTCGGCAAGACTTTGCACATCGGTGACTCGACTGGAGGTCATCCTGACAGCCCGACACAGCCCAATATATACAAAGCGCTTTGCATATGCAAAGGCATTTTCAAAGGAGGTTTCAAACATTGATGGAAGTGCAGATGCAAGGCGATATACACAGGCAGTTGACCGTAACTTTGACCGCGAATATCTTACACATCCTGGCGAATTTCTACATGCTGCAAAAGGCAAAAATGCTTATTTTTGCCTCCTCTTTCATTTGGCGGGCTTTTGATGGGAATATTTTTCACTTTCAATTTTGGATCTGGGTTAGCATGTTTTGGCGGCTGGACGTTTCAGCGACCAGTTTTTGGGCAAGATGTAGATATTTGTTTCATTCATTGCTGCACAAAGATGTTCAGCAGCTCACATTGATGACCGGAAATATCTCTCAACCACCTTGTTTCATATATTCATTGCTACAGATTGATGATGTAGCAGCTTGCTTTGACGACTCAAAATATCTTCTACCTGCTCTGTTCCAGATCTTTTATTCAATAGCTTCTACAGGTAGACGTCCCTTTAGGTAGATATTTTCTTACAGCTCATGGAGCAAATTTTTTGTAACCAACTTAGGTCAGATTGAAATGCTATATATACGTGGAATGAGATGTAAATAGGGTTGGAAATTTTTTAGCAAGGAGTCTTTCTGTTTCCAAACAAAGCTTTCTGCTACTGTAACTATGCCTTCTTATTGAATATATGCAAGTTATTTTTACCTCTTTTATGGATTTTGGTTTAGTGTAAATCTGCATGTGACTGTCTGTGAACATCTTTGTTCCTCTCAATCATTGTGTCTCTTACCTCTGCTAAGAATCATATGAATCTGTGTATCTTTGCTTGTTGTATCTGGTTATGTTGTGCATTTTCTCAGTACTGTGAGGGTTCTTCTATTCAACTCGGTGAATCACCCCTTTATTTTTAAAGTTTTCTATTTATCTTTCATTTAAAAGCATTCCTTCTCCCTTTTCCTCTGAAGATCTTGTAGATTTTAGGTGATAACCAGTTAAGGAAGCCGGTCTTCTCCGGAGGTCTGATCTCATTTCGCAAGGTCCCACACTTCGAGATCATTCCCATGTTTCTCCAGATTGCTAAAGTTTGACAACTGCAGCAAGGGTGCAAATCTGAGAGACAACAGTTAGGTTAATTGGTTGTTGGGAAGGTACATTCCCATAAATAAGTTAAGGGAGTTAACACGAAAATAAGTTATATTTATAAGCTATTACAAATCAATGTAAACTTCAATTGAAATTGTATGCATTGAATATCTGAAAATATCAATAAAATATATAATATTCTATGAGATTTTGTTGTGCAATAATAGTTTGGTTCAATCTCTTTATGTGTGCTCACCATTTCAATAGTCGTTAAGTTTTAGATAGTATAGATTTGGGAAATAATGAAATATCATGCTTATTTTATTTAAAATATAATTTTAATTGAATTATATTGCTTATATTTACAGTCAAACTTAGAAAATATATTTTTAATGACAACCCTTCTAATTAGATCCTGACTGAAAGGAATTGGATAATTAAAAGGAAGAATTATGTCATTCAAATGTTTGTAATTAATATAAAATCTATTTTTGCTTACAAACCTCTGAATGACATAATTCTTCCTTTTAATTATCCAATTCCTTTCAGTCGAGATCTAATCAGAAGGGTTGTCATTAAAAATATATTTTCTAAGTTTGACTATAAATATAAGCAAAATAATTCAATTACAATTATATTTTAAATAAAATAAATGTGATATTTCATTATTGCCTTAATCAAGACACTAATTTGTGGGAGAGACATGAGTCAAGGTTGCATGCCCAAATAAGAGAAAAACAAAAGAATTTAGAAGCTCAAAGAAACTGAATAGCTCGATGGCAAATTTCAGCCTAGGAAAACATCGATGGCATATCGGTAGATGTCTCTAATACTATTGAAAATGTTTCACAAATATACAAAGATGTCCAAAAGATATAAAACTATAGTTATGATGCACATACCAATATTGAAAATATTATACATTATAATAGAACCCTAGACACGAGAATTAATCAAATCATGACATCACAAACTAGAATGGAGGCAACCATGGATCATGTGCAACAAGAACAACACAGAAGCTTAGAGACAAATCAAAATGAGCTTAGTGACAAGGCCCTCCTAGATCATGTATCAGGAAAATTAGAAAAGGTGAGGGCATATGTCAAAAAGATCAGGGTCACACAAGTAGAACCTGATAGTTCTGATGATGAAAAGACACTTATAACTTTAGATAGGATTCCTCCTATAGTCAAACCCAAAAAATAGAAGGCTGAAAAATATTCTAGCTTAGGATATAAATATTTGAGTATTGAAGAAATTTATGAGAAGCTTAACATAAAGGTTGTGATTGAAGAAAATAATTGGGTAGAAGAAATAGGGTTAGAAGACATTTCTGAACCCATATATGCCCAACAAGAAATTTTTAAAGAAAAATTTTAGATATTGAATTAGAAATGGAAGAACCTAGTTGCGAACCACTACAATACTTTGAGACAAAATCCAAAAATGATGTAGAAGACTATGAACCATTAGCCAAAACCTATGAGAATGATGGGTTTGGTATTGAAATGGAAGAGGTTTTGGAAGAAAATCCAGGTCTAGAATAGATGAGGCCTACAACAACCAATGGATATATTACAAATATTGACAAAGTTCTTGATCCATATGATTTTCTTAGTACATGGTTTGACAATCTGAAAAATGTCTTTGAATTTAAGAATTATAATAATAATATGAAAGTTCATTATGCCACTAGATTGTTTCTTAGGAAAACTTAGAGACTTGTGGGATGGACTAGTAGAAGCAGGTCCTAGAGATGAAAAGAACAAAATTGAACAAGCAGATATGGGTAGGTAGAATATTTGTGGTCTAGGGCTTGAACAGTTGAAATTATGTTTGATTGACCAATTTTGCATGAACATGGAAAATAAAGTACGAGAGGCTATAAATACACTGTGTTCCGGGTAAGTGCAAAAAGATGGGGGGCCAAAAAGTGCCCAAATTAATTTTAAAAAAAATTAAGTCATAACATGAGCGCGTTATAATGTGCTCGCGTTATGGCTTGGTTTTGATGAGCCTTAGGCTCGTCATTACCAAGCCATAACGTGCTCGCGTTATGACTGTCTATAAAAAAAGGGGTTTCTAATCTCATTTCATTTCTTCTCCTCTATGCCCGCAGCCTGCAGACCCTAGAAAGCGCGCTCGCGTTATACAAAACTCCATTCAACACAAAAACCTTATCAATTCGTCGCCAAAATGCTGCCACGACGTCGAGTACGCCAAAGGAGTGAGTTATATTTGTTTTTTTGTTTGAATTTGTTTTTAAATAGGTAGGTTTTAGTTGATTTTTGATTGTTATTTCGTTAATTGTCAGGAAATGTTAATGCACCTCCTCCTCCTCCTCCTCAAAATCTACAAAATCCTGAGGAGGAAATACCTGCGGAACAACAACCTCCTCCATCCATTCCTCGACATGCCCCTGGAACACAAGAAAATATAATGGGGCAAATTGAAAACAACAAAAAAGAAATTGAAGATATAATTGCAAGGTTGAAAGATCCTTCCACTTCAACCTTGCATAGGTCCACGCTTGCCAAATCTCTTGAGTCTATGTTATCAAATGTAGATTCAATTAGCAAGCAAATAACTAGTTGGGCGGATAAGAAGAGAGAGTTTAGAGATTACTATTTAGACAAGTTATCATACCAAGATGTGAAAAAATTACAAATTACAAAATTAGACTTGTGTTCAATTTTCACAAACCCACAAACAAATCAACCTCCACCCATTACATGCAAGAGATAAGGGACAATTTTGGGCAAAGGTGGTGGATGGTTTTTGACCATCCTCCATGCAATAATAATGAGGTCCCGTAATACTTTTTGAGGAAACTCTACTACGAGTTTGTCCTCAATAAAGTGCCAAACTATTTTGATATGCGGGACTTCCAGGGTAGAGGTGGGGGGTCAGCACAAGATAGACCAGGGGCACGTCTTGACCCACAGCGGGTAGTGAGATGAGTAATCAGCAGACCAGCCCACGAGCATGTTTCTATCCCTTCCATTGTGAAGGAGAGTGTTGAGGCCGATACACTTCAGTCGATTAGTGCCTTGACCCAGAGCATCATAGAGCATGTCAGTCCTGTAACACAGAGTGGGTTGGGAGATAGTGCGAGGAGTAGGGTCCCACCCCATACTTGTCAGGCTTGCAGGTTAGCCTGTGGTTATTACCCCATGGACAGTCAGGACGCAGGTGCACAGGCTACATCTGCAGCTGAGCAGATGGTGATGATAGATACCCTCCTGAGTGAGACTTTCGGCCTTGATACTCAGGTAAATATTAGCAAGTTTATTGAATTTAATTTATTAAATTTCATTTTTGAAATACAAGATTAACTAATTTAAATTGATGATTTTAATAAAATTTCAGGGTCATAGTGTCGATGCAGTTTTCAGTGGTTCTCCACCTACATTTTTCACTAGATCATCTATTGTCAAGGTATGTAACTAGTAAACAATTATAAATATTACATGTGAATAGCATCGTTATATGAATGGTATTCTAATATCTGATTTTGGATGTTGAATAGGTTAATAATGTAGATTTCACGGCAACACCTGCCAGCAGTGGTGGACTTCAAAGCTTTACGGAGGTAATAAAATAAATAGTTTAATGAATGAATTGTACTTACTAAATTTTTGTATGTGATTTGTGTGCTTTATTGTGTGTACTTCCATGTTTAGATGAACATGTGTGTATGTTAGGAGCCATGATTTGCATCACTATTATAGTTTTCATAATTGAATAATGTTGTTTTATTTCCAGATGATGCAGGCTGCGGAGACACCTCCCCATGTTCATAGGGCAATGGAGCAGGGTGTGGCCTCTGCGATTCATAGCTCCATGGCATTGACAGGGGTATGAGGCAGATTAGTAAATTTCAATTTACATTCATTGTTATAGTTGTCTATTTTTAAAAAATCAAAAGATTATTGATTTGAAGTTTAATTTCTATCTGGATGTTTTCTATAGGACATGACATCACCAGGGCCTATTCCTGCTACTGAGGCAAGCGAGGAGACAGATTATATGTTAGCGGTAAGTGATTATTTTGTTAAATGTTTCATTTTTTATAACATGTAATTTCTATATATTAATGTCTATACTTTTTATTGTAACAGGTAAAGATGCAGGAAGACCTAAATAGGAGGAGTAGCCCTCAGGTTCGTAGTAGACCACCCACATGCATGTCTCCATCCCCTAGAAGATCAAAGGTTGCTCATGATTTACTCTCTTCACCAGCTAGAGGGGAATGACTTTTTATTGTGTTCCTTTGTTGTATGCCTATATGGCATGTGTGGACATATATTTTGTATTGTACATAGTTGACATTGTATGCTTATATGGCATTCTTATAAGCCTATATGGCTATTTTATATATATGTTATACTTATATCGACAGATATTGATGTATGCCTATATGGATATTTGGTTAATACAAATCTTTTTTATTGATGGCATCCATACTTGCATTATAAATCCACGTTTGAATGGATATTTGTAGATGGCTACTTCAAATATTTAAAGTCCGATTGTATTACATAGGATGTTTGTTGATCCAATAAGCTAGCTATTGTTATTCAAGTATCACCTAAACCTCATTTTGGAACTAAAAGATAAAAGTTGTATTTAAAAAAAAAATGAATCATCATGTTGAATAGAAAATATTAATATTCTTTATGAGTAGCATAGAATGTCAACTATATGCAATACAAAAAAATGAATCATCATGTTATTCTTTATGTTTGAGATCCTGAAAATGACGAAGTCTGGTAGCTTGATATCCTGAAACACTAGGATGAATATCCAAGTCATTAGGATGATTGCGCCTTGAGAAAAAGTCATTAAGATGAGCGCCTAAAGGAGACTTTCTTAAACATTCAAACATTGAGCAACAAGCATGAAGGGTTAAGGTGCAATTTGCAACTCATAAAGCCTCAAAAGGGTGCCCAACTTAGAGAGAGCATTCATTTAAGACAAGGCACCCATTGACACCTGTTCCACCATAAAAGTGCGCCTAAGGTGGAAGGAGAACAAGCCTCTGGTAAGTGAAGCGCACCTATTGTCTAAACCACTTCATTATGGCACCCTAGCATGAGGAGGAGTATATAAGTCAATAGGAAATGGTGCCTATAATGCAAATGAAGGACTAAGTGGCATTTTCAATAAGCATCAATTCACCTTGAGCTTTCAATAAATACATCAAATTGAGCCCCATAAGCCTAGGCGCCCTTTGCCTGCAAAAGAACCTTGTATCGACGTCAAGAGTTGGTCGTATCGGCGTATCGACAGACCTTGGTTAGGCTTCGCCGATAGTGGTTTGTCTTGCCGATGAGTGTGGTTCGAAGTTGAAGACATCGGTGTATCGAAAGATAATCCCATCTGCGCATTAGAAGAGCAGTTGAGAGATTCGCCGATGAAGGGGGTCACACTGACAGTCGAAATCCATCGGTGTATCGGCCCAACAAGATTAGAATTCACCAATGTTTGGAGTCTCACCAACGCGTGTGGTCTGAAGGTTGTCATTCGTGAGATCGGTGTGTCGGCAGAAGAGTTTTTGAGTGTGTCGATGGTATTAAGTCCTACCGATAGGCGAGGGACGTAAAGTCTCATATCGGATTGACAAAGACATCAGTGTGAAAGGATATAAAGTCATCGATAGTGGTTTGTTTGACCGATAAGAGTCAATGATGGGATGTTTGTCACAAGTGAAATCAAACGGAGTCATGGTGGCATCGGCTTATCGGCCGATGAAATTTTAAGCTCGCCAATGGTATGTTGTCTCACCAATAGTGAGCTCGAAGGTTCAAAAGTTGATAATTCTATGCTTCCATTATTTTTAGACAAGTCAACAATAGAGTGAAATACAGAGTATCTAACCCTCTCTTGAGCAATCTACCTCCTAGGCGCTCAACATTGAGGAAAAACTTCATAAAAACGCCTATCTCTTTCTTGGCAAGTTTTATTATTTTGATGGTTCTAACTCATATCTAGAGAACTTCTCACCAAGGTGCCAAAATAAGTTTAACCCAACTAAAGCAAGAAAATGCACCCAAGATGATTTCAATCAATTGGACTAGGCACCAATTTAGTGTTATTTTGACTCATTCACCCTCAAGGCGCTAAAGTATCATTCCTTCAATCAATCTAGTTTCGATGTTCCCATGTGTGATGTTCCAAGTAGGAGATAGCGCCTAGGGTCTTTATCTTATTTTTGAAATTCTAATGATTCCAAACACTTACCAATAGTCTCAAAAGATCCTATTATCCCTTAAGCGCTCAATCCTCTGATTTATCAAGGTGCTCAATCCTCTTCGAGGTGCTCAAACTCATTCAAGGTGCTATCCTTTAATACTTCCCACTTCAAACACTCTAGGGCACTCATAATTACTCCCATCACCAATCTTCCTCCTTAAAGCGCATTTGAGGACTTCTTCTTTATGCTAGGGCACTAATATGAAAGTAACAACTCAAGGTGCTATATGAAAGCTTGATCTTGGAAAGGCGCCTAAACTCATAATGTGAGTTATTTTATCAAATTTTCAATTTTAACGTCTTTTGGCAACTCCTCTACCAAGGTGCCATTTGATGAGGTGTTTGAAGCTTGATTTTCCCCTTAGGTGCACAAACTTGATGTTCTTGACCCTACAATGCACCTTGAGTCCCTAAGCTCTTACACTTATCATCTCTTATGCTACTTAATTTCATCGCTCTCATAAAGGCATTTTGAGGAGTATTACTCTTCGAACTCAATCTCTGGAACTAAGGCGCTCAAGGGTGAGTAAACGTCCATTCTTCCAAGGCGCTCATCAAGGTATAAAACAACACACAAAGGTGCCAAGATTACTCCACTCAACCTCAAAGCGCTAGATCATAACTAAATTTACATAAAGGTGCCAAATCAAATTGTCACTCAAGGGCAAGTGCACTCGAAAGGTCATCTATCTTCAAACTCAACTTCCATTCCTCTAGGCGCTTCCTTGGGTAAGTTTGGATGATCCCTTCATGCTTGCCGTTCAAGTGGCTTTAACTCATTATAGAGACTTCCCAAACTTATGGATCTAAACATGCTTTTTCTCAGGCGCTAAACTGGAGTTGTCTAGATGCACAAGTGTGCCTCCTTCAATGAAGTTCATTTTGTTAACTTAGTTCATCCTAGTGACTCAAGGGGTTGTTATATTCTTTAGGCACAATCTTTCATAGACTAAAACATTCACTCCATGTTAAGGCACTCAAAGGAGGCTCTAGAGATGGAAAATGGCGCCTTAACTCACTTGTGTAAATTTTAGACTTTTAGGCAATTACAAGATGTCTTGGAGGGCTCAATTCTTCAAGGCGCCCATTTTGTTCACCACTTGTAGCATCACTTGTTCAAGGCGCATGTTTGGGATTCTCCAAATGATGATATGCTCCTTGACTCCCTAGGCAGTTAGACTCCAACTCTAGGTGCAAGATAATGACGATTTGAGCTAAAATAAGCATCTAAAAATTGAAGGTATTATTTGAGGCTTCCACTCCAAATTCTACCTAGGCGCTCACCTAGGGTGAAATGATTATCAAAGTGTGCCTTAATCATTCCTTCCTCTACGCGCCCACTATCAGGATCAGGTCATCAAGGAGATCTAAAACTCAAACACCACTGACCTCATCATGCAATAACCCCAAGACATCATCTAAGCTTAGTCAAACACACTAGAGTTCAAAAAACGCAGGGGGTCCCCATTTGCAATGGGGTGATGTGTGATTTGGTCACAATAGACACCTAGAGTGAATAGGGTTTCATCCTGACTTAATACACTGCCTCCTTCTGACAATTTTTGGGGCAGCAGAAAACCTTTCACAACGGGCAAATGTCTTAGAGATGTAAAAAACTGAGAGAGGTTATTATAGAGGCACTCTACCTGATCACGTTGCCTCAGACGGCATGTTTCTAAGTGACACAGTTTTCGAGTAACATCTCGTCAAAGATTGCTATCTTTTTACACTTTGGACTCTTAAGGGATATCGTCGGTACAATGTAGCTCAGATTGTTTCAACATGTTTGGGTGAAAAATAGGACCATGCCTAGCGTAAATATACCCATTCAGACGCGTTGGAACAGTCAATTTGGTCGCATCAGGAGCAGGATGAAAGTTACACCCCTTTGCAACTTTACACTACCTCCTGACGATTTTTGGGGCAGCAGAAAACCTTTCACCACGGGCAAATGCCTCAGAGATATAAAAACTGAGAGAGGTTATTGTAGAGGCACTCTATGTGATCGTGTTTCCTCAGACATAATGTTTCTAAGTGACACAGTTTTTGAGTAACATATCGTCAAAGATTGCTGCCTTTTTACACTTTGGACTCTTTAGGGATATTGTGGGTACAATGTAGCTCGGACTATTTCAATATGTTTGGGTAAAAAAAGGACCATACCTAGCGTGAATGTACCCATCTGGATGTGTTGGAATAGTTAGTTTGGTCGCATCAGGAGCAGGACAAAAGTTACACCCCTTTGCAACTTTACACTGCCTCCTTCTGACGATTTTTGGGGCAGCAGAAAATCTTTCACCACGGGCAAATGCCTTAGAGATATAAAAAACTGAGAGAGGATATTGTAGAGGCACTTTACGTGATCATGTTGCCTCAGATGAAATGTTTCTAAGTGACACAGTTTTTGAGTAACATCTTGTCAAAGATTGGTGCCTTTTTGCACTTTGGATTCTTCAGGGATATCGTCGGTACAATGTAGCTCAGACTGTTTCGACATGTTTGGGTGAAAAAAAGGACCATGCCTAGCGTAAATGTACCCTTTCAGATGCGTTGGAATAGTTAGTTTGGTCGCATCAGGAGTAGGACGAAAGTTACACCCCTTTGCAACTTTACACTACCTCCTGACGATTTTTGGGGTAGCAGAAAACTTTTCACCACGGGCAAATGCCTCAGAGATATAAAAAACTGACAGAGGTTATTGTAGAGGCATTCTACATGATCATGTTACCTCATACATAATGTTTCTAAGTGACATGATTTTTGAGTAACATCTCGTCAAAGATTGCTGCCTTTTTACACTTTAGACTCTTTAGGGATATCGTGGGTACAATGTAGCTCAGACTGTTTCGACATGTTTAGGTGAAAAAAGGACCATGCCTAGCATAAATGTACCCATCTAGACGCGTTGGAACAGTCAGTTTGGTCACATCAGGAGCAGGACAAAAGTTACACTCCTTTGCAACTTTACACTACCTCCTTCTAATGATTTTTGGGGTAGCAGAAAACCTTTCACCACGGGAAAATACCTTAGAGATATAAAAAATTAAGAGAGGTTATTGTAGAGGTACATTACGTGATCGCGTTTCCTTAGACAGAATGTTTCTAAGTGACACAATTTTTGAGTAACATCTCGTCAAAGATTGCTTCCTTTTTGCAATTTAGAATCTTCAGGGATATCGTCGGTACAATGTAGCTCGGACTGTTTCGACATGTTTGGGTGAAAAATAGGACCATGCCTAACGTAAATGTACCCATCCAAACGCGTTGGAATAGTCAGTTTGGTCAGATCATGAGCAGGACACCAAAATGCAAAAGTTGCTTTGTGTAACTTGACAACATTGACACTTTTTTGCAACATGACTCAAAGACTCAAACTGACCCCAAATGACTCAAAGTGACTTAAAATCACCTTGATTTTGGTGCCCAATGTACATTATAGAGGTCGAGGTGCTCCTTATCATTCAAACATCTTAGATGAGCGCATAGGAAAGGAAAAAGCTCTAAGTTTCATCATCATGAGCACCTAATATCAAGAGACTTTAATGGCTCAAACCTTAGCATGGAGTCCTAAGGCGCATTTCATGTCTCCTTTCATCCATTTTGGCACTCTTATGTAGATTTTTCAACTTGATTTGGCGCCCTGTATGTGAAGGAAGATCTAAAGGCATGAAAGTGGATGTCGTATTGCAAGAGTTTGGATCATCAAAATTGAAAGAAATAAGTCTATTAAGCTTGGCCACCCTTGGTCTTCTTTTCATTCATTATGAGCACCTTGGGAGAATGGTATATAGGTCATCATCATGATTGGGCACCCTGGATCCAGAATGTTGGAGAGATCATCAAATGGTGTCTAGAGGAAGTAGGGTGAGTTATGAGTTTGGTCGCATCAAGAGCAGGACACCAAAAATGCATAACATGATGATGTAAAAATGTGTAACATATGTGTAAAAATGCAGGAGGAAATAAAAAAAAAAACAAACCTTACAAATTAATGTGCATACTTACAACTCAATGTAACATGACTTTACAAAATCAATGTGAATATTTACAAATTAATCCAATGAACCATCTGGGTCTACTCTACTCTTTATTGTGTCAAGTATTGCTTCATGGTCAGACTCATGCACCTTCCACAAAATTTTGTTCAAAGGTCTACCCCGATACGGGTAAGTGCAAGAAGATGGGGGGCCAAAAAGTGGCCAAATTAATTTCAAAAAAAAAGGTCAAAACGCGCTCGCGTTATGGCTAGGTAATGACGAGCCTTAGGCTCGTCAAAACCAAGCCATAACGCGATCGTGTTATGGCTTGGTAATGACGAGCCTTAGGCTCGTCAAAACCAAGCCATAACGCGAGCGCGTTATAACGCGCTCGCGTTATTCTTTTCTTTGCATTTTTCCTTCTCCACAAAAGTTTGTGCTGTTTTTCATGTTTTAAATAACGCGAGCGCGTTATGTTAAACTTAAATTTTTTTATGTTTAAGGCTATTAATCATGTATGTATGTATGCCTATATGTATGTATGTATGCATGTATGTATGCCTATATGTATGTATGTATCTATGTATGCCTATATGTATGTATGTATAGTGTCGAGGGTAGACGAGGCTAGAGATGGGAGTGAGCCAGATAGGGGAGGAGAGGGGTGGATAAGGATTGAGTGATTAAGGTTTAAGGTTAAGGGTTGAGCATTTAGGGATAGGATTTAGAGTTTAGGGATAAGGGATTAGAGTTTAGGACCTTGAGGGATTAGGGTTTAGGGTTGAGGCTTTAGGGATAGTGTTTAGGGTTAAGGGTCGAGAGATTAGGGTTAAGGTAGAGTGTTGAGGGTAGAGGGATTAGGGATAGGGTTTAGGGTTGAAAGTTTAGGGTTGAGGGATTAGGGTTTAAGGTATAGTTTAGTAGTTCTTGTGGATAGAGCCAGTAAACAATGGGAGATTATTTGCCTATTTCATAACAATATACCTCCCCCTTAAACCCCGAACCCTAATCCCTCAACCCTCAACCCTAATCCATCATCCCTCAACTCTAATCCCTCATCCCTAAACCCTAAATGCTATCCCTATTCCTAAACCCTCAACAGACTTGATACTATACCTTAAACCCTAATCCCTTATCCCTAAACCCTCCAACCCTATCCCTAATCCTTACACCCTCCACACTCTACTTTAACCCTAATCCCTTGAACCTCAACCCTATCCCTAAACCCTTGACCCTCGAACCTCAACCCTCAACCCTTCACATCAAACCCTAATCCCTCAACCCTTAACTCTGATCCCTCAACTCTCAACCCTAACCCTAAACCCTAAACCCTAAACCCTCAACCCTCAACGTCAAATCCTAATCCCTCAACCCTTCACTCTAATCCCTCAACCCTAAACCCTATCCCTAAACCCTCAACACTATACCTTAAAACCTAATCCCTCAACCCTAACCCTAAACCTTGTCCCTAAACCCTAATCCGTCAACCCTCAACCCTAATCCATCATCCGTCATCCCTTAACTCTAATCCCTCATCCCTAAACCCTAAATGCTATCCCTATTCCTAGACCCTCAACAGGCTCGATACTATACCTTAAACCCTAATCCCTCTACCCTTGACACTCTTATTTAACCCTAATCCATTGACTATTAACCCTATCCCTCAACCTCAACCCTCAACCCTCAACTCTCAACTCTCAACATTAAACCCTAATTCATCAACCCTAAACCCTAATCCCTCAAACTTAAACCCTATCCCTAAACCATCAACCCTCAACACTATACCTTAAACCCTAATCCCTATCCCTCAACACTTAACCCTTAAAACTTAAACCCTATCCCTACACCCTCAACACTTGACACTATATCTTAAGCCTTAAACCCTCATCCTTAAAGCCTCAACCCTTAATCCTTCAACCTTCAACCCTAAACCCTATCCCTAATCCCTCTACCCTTGACATTCTAACCCTAACCTTGACATTAAATGCTAATCTATCAACCCTAAACTCTAATCCTAAACCCTCAACCCTCAAAACTATACCTTAAACCCTAATCCATCATCCCTCAACTCTGATCACTCATCCCTAAACCCTAAATGCTATCCCTATTCCTAAACCCTCAACAGACTTGATACTATACCTTAAACCCTAATCCCTTATCCCTAAACCCTCCAACCCTATCCCTAATCCTTACACCCTCCACACTCTACTTTAACCCTAATCCCTTGAACCTCAACCCTATCCCTAAACCCTTGACCCTCAAACCTCAACCCTCAACGCTCGACGTCAAACCCTAATCCCTCAACCCTTAACTCTGATCCCTCAACTCTCAACCCTAACCCTAAACCCTAAACCCTCAACCCTCAACATCAAATCCTAATCCCTCAACCCTTCACTCTAATCCCTCAACCCTAAACCCTATCCCTAAACCCTCAACACTATACTTTAAACCCTAATCCCTCAACCTGAACCCTAAACCTTGTCCCTAAACCCTAATCCCTCAACCCTCAACCCTAATCCATCATCCGTCATCCCTCAACTCTAATCCCTCATCCCTAAACCCTAAATGCTATCCCTATTCCTAGACCCTCAACAGGCTCAATACTATACCTTAAACCCTAATCCCTCTACCCTCGACACTCTTATTTAACCCTAATCCCTTGACCATTAACCCTATCCCTCAACCTCAACCCTCAACCATCAACCCTCAACCCTCAACCCTCAACACTCAACTCTAAACATTAAACCCTAATTCATCAACCGTAAACCCTAATCCCTCAAACCTAAACCCTATCCCTAAATCATCAACGTTCAACGCTATACCTTAAACCCTAATCCCTATCCCTTAATCCTTAAAACTTAAACCCTATCCCTATACCCTCAACACTTGACACTATATCTTAAGCCTTAAACCCTCATCCCTAAAGCCTCAACCCTCAATTCTTAAACCTTCAACCCTAAACCCTATCCCTAATCCCTCTACCCTCAACACTCTAACCCTAACCTTGACATTAAACACTAATCTATCAACCCTAAACCCTAATCTGTCAACCCTAAACCCTCAACCCTCAACACTATACGTTAAACCCTAATCCATCAACCCTAAAACCTAATCCATCAACCCTCAACCCTAAACACTATTAATAAACCCTCAACCCTTGACACTATACCTTAAACCCTAATCCCTCAACCCTCAACCCTAATACCTCAACCCTCAACCCTAATCCCTCATCCCCAAACCCTAAACTCTATCCCTATTCCTAAACCCTCAACCCTTGATACTATACCTTAAACCCTAATCCCTTATCCCTAAACCCTAAACACTATCCCTCAACCCTTAACCCTTAATAATTAAACCCTAAAACCTATCCATAAACCCTTGATGCTCAACCCTATATTTTAAACCCCAATCCCTTAACCCTCAGCCATAAAACCTCAACCCTCAATCATTAAACCTTCAACCCTAAACCCTATCCCTAATCCCTCTACCCTCAACACTCTACTTTAACCCTAATCCCTTGACCATCAACCCTATCCCTAAACCCTCAACCCTCAACCCTCAACTCTCAACATTAAACCCTAATCTGTCAACCCTAAACCCTAATCCGTCAACCCTAAACCCTAATCCCTCAACCCTAAACCCTAATCCCTCAACCCTAAATCATATCCCTAAACCCTAAACCCTCAACACTATACCTTAAACCATAATCCCTCAACCCTAAACCCTAAACCCTATCCCTAAACCCTCAACACTATACCTTAAACCCTAATCCCTCAACCCTAATCCTAAACCTTGTCCCTAAACCCTAATCCCTCAACCCTCAACCCTAATCCGTCATCCGTCATCCCTCAACTCTAATCCCTCATCCCTAAACCCTAAATCCTATCCCTATTCCTAGACCCTCAACAGGCTTGATACTATACCTTAAACCCTAATCCCTCTACCCTCGACACTCTTATTTAACCCTAATCCCTTGACCATTAACCCTAGCCCTCAACCTCAACCCTCAACCGTCAACTGTCAACCCTCAACACTCAACTCTAAACATTAAACCCTAATTCATCAACCGTAAACCCTAATCCCTCAAACCTAAACCCTATCCCTAAATCATCAACCCTCAACACTATACCTTAAACCCTAATCCCTATCCCTTAACCCTTAAAACTTAAACCCTATCCCTATACCCTCAACACTTGACACTATATCTTAAGCCTTAAACCCTCATCCCCAAAGCCTCAACCCTTAATTCTTAAACCTTCAACCCTAAACCCTATCCCTAATCCCTCTACCCTCGACACTCTAACCCTAACCTTGACATTAAACACTAATCTGTCAACCCTAAACCCTAATTTGTCAACCCCAAACCCTCAACCCTCAACACTATACCTTAAACCCTAATCCATCAACTCTAAAACCTAATCCATCAACCCTCAACCCTAAACACTATTAATAAACCCTCAACGCTTGACACTATACTTTAAACCCTAATCCCTCAACCCTCAACCCTAATACCTCAACCCTCAACCCTAATCCCTCATCCCTAAACCCTAAACTCTATCCCTATTCCTAAACCCTCAACCCTCAACACTATACCTTAAACCCTAATCCCTTATCCCTAAACCCTAAACACTATCCCTCAACCCTTAACCCTTAAAAATTAAACCCTAAAACCTATCCATAAACCCTTGATGCTCAACACTATATTTTAAACCCCAATCCCTTAACCCTCAGCCCTAAAGCCTCAATCCTCAATCGTTAAACCTTCAACCCTAAACCCTATCCCTAATCCCTCTACCCTCAACACTCTACTTTAACCCTAATCCCTTGACCATCAACCCTATCCCTAAACCCTCAACCCTCAACCCTCAACTCTCAACATTAAACCCTAATCTGTCAACCCTAAACCCTAATCCGTCAAGCCTAAACCCTAATCCCTCAACCCTAAATCCTATCCCTAAACCCTCAACCCTCAACACTATACCTTAAACCATAATCCCTCAACCCTAAACCCTAAACCCTCAACCCTAAACCCTATCCCTAAACCCTCAACACTATACGTTAAACCCTAATCCCTCAACCCTAACCCTAAATCTTGTCCCTAAACCCTAATCCCTCAACCCTCTACCCTAATCCGTCATCTGTCATCCCTCAACTTGAATCCCTCATCCCTAAACCCTAAATGCTATCCCTATTCCTAGACCCTCAATAGGCTCAATACTATACCTTAAACCCTAATCCCTCTACCATCGACACTCTTATTTAACCCTAATCCCTTGACCATTAACCCTATCCCTCAACCTCAACCTCAACCTTCAACCCTCAACCCTCAACACTCAACTCTAAACATTAAACCCTAATTCATCAACCGTAAACCCTAATCCCTCAATCCTAAACCCTATCCCTAAACCATCAACCCTCAACACTATACCTTAAACCCTAATCCCTATCCCTTAACCCTTAAAACTTAAACCCTATCCCTATACCCTCAACACTTGACACTATATCTTAAGCCTTAAACCCTCATCCCTAAAGCCTCAACCCTCAATTCTTAAACCTTCAACCCTAAACCCTATCCCTAATCCCTTTACCCTCGACACTCTAACCCTAACCTTGACATTAAACACTAATCAGCCAACCCTAAACCCTAATCTGTCAACCCTAAACCCTCAACACTCAACACTATACCTTAAACCCTAATCCATCAACCCTAAAACCTAATCCATCAACCCTCAACCCTTGAAACTATACCTTAAACCCTAATCCCTCAACCCTCAACCCTAATACCTCAACCCTCAACCCTAATCCCTCATCCCTAAACCCTAAACTCTATCCCTATTCCTAAACCCTCAACCCTCGACACTATACCTTAAACCCTAATCCCTTATCCCTAAACCCTAAACACTATCCCTCAACCCTTAACCCTTAAAAATTAAACCCTAAAACCTATCCATAAACCCTCGACACTCAACACTATATTTTAAACCCCAATCCCTTAACCCTCAGCCCTAAAGCCTCAACCCTCAATCGTTAAACCTTCAACCCTAAACCCTATCCCTAATCCCTCTACCCTCAACACTCTACTTTAACCCTAATCCCTTGACCATCAACCCTATCCCTAAACCCTCAACCCTCAACCCTCAACTCTCAACATTAAACCCTAATCCGTCAACCCTAAACCCTAATCCGTCAACCCTAAACCCTAATCCCTCAACCCTAAATCATATCCCTAAACCCTCAACCCTCAACACTATACCTTAAACCATAATCCCTAAACCCTAATCCCTCAACCCTAAACCCTAAACCCTATCCCTAAACCCAACAAAACTACTTTGCCTTATGTTAGGTTGTTAAACCCATCATTTTTGACACTCTTCTCTTAAAGATATTTGAGTTGCAAGAATATGTCAGAAAAATGGCTATGAACTTTTTTAATGTTAGTAATGTTATATGGCATGTTTTTCTGGCCCATTTGGGGTTCATTATGACAATAGGTGTACACACTATGAGAAAAGCTTTGCATATGGTACATCCACAGTGAGTAATTAACAGTTGAAATCAGAAGGATGATCATTATGAGAAAAGCTTTGCATTGGGGTACATCTATGTTTCTTGCTGTGCACCCCACACTTAGGGGAGGTATATTGTTATGAAACAAGCAAATAATCTCCCATTGTTTACTGGCTCTATCCACAAGAACTACTAAACTATACCTTAAACCCTAATCCCTCAACCCTAAACCCTATCCCTAATCCCTCTACCCTCAACAGTCTACCTTAACTCTAATCCCTCGGCCCTTAACCCTAAATGCTATCCCTAAAGCCTCAACCCTAAACCCTAATCCCTCAAGGTCCTAAACTCTAATCCCTTATCCCTAAGCTCCAAATCCTATCCCTAAATGCTCAACCCTTAACCTTAAACCTTAATCACTCAATCCTTATCCACCCCTCTCCTCCCCTATCTGGCTCACTCCCATCTCTACCCTCCTCTACCGTCAACACTATACATACATACATATAGGCATACATAGATACATACATACATATAGGCATACATACATACATACATACATACATATAGGCATACCTACATACATGATTAAAAGCCTTAAACATAAAAAAATTTAAGTTTAACATAACGCGCTCGCGTTATTTAAAACATGAAAAACAGCACAAACTTTTGTTGTAAAGGAAAAATGCAAAGAAAATAATAACGCGAGTGCGTTATAACGAGAGCGCGTTATAACGCACTCGCATTATGTCTTGCTTTGGGAATCCCAAGCCTTGGGCTTGGGATTTGCTTTGGATTTCCAACCCAAAGGCTTGGAGTGCCTTATGAACAGTAACAGACGTGTTTTTCCATATTCTTCAAGATTTTAGATAATTTTGTTCGTGCTAACCCTCAGATTTGCACGTGTTTCAAGGTCAAACAAATCAAACACCTGGGTAATGTTAGGCTTTCTCTTAGCTATCTGACGATGTAATTTTTTTCACATTTTAACAATGTTAAGCCTTTCATCTTTAATTTTTTTTGTTTGTGTGTCCGTTTTTGGGCAAAAACCACTGTTTGGTCTTTTTTTCATTGTAAATTAACTATTCATTGAAATTTCAAAAAAATTACATATTTAGAAACTAGACTCCATTCTACAAATATTAAAAAAAGAAAAAAATGATTTTTGATTAGTTTTCAAAATTTATAGGGGTAGCACGGCCAAAATTCTATTTTTTAGGATGTGTCCACTTTGAAAATTAGTAAAAAATCAAATATTCATCAAATAATTATCAGAAAAATCGGGCATAAACTACATGCTATTAGCTAATTTCTCACCAAAGCGATTTTAAAAATACCAAAAAAAAGTTGACCTTTTGAGGGAGCCACAAAACATGCTATGTTATGTTTTTTTGACAGAAACAACACCAATTTCTGTGGCTCCCTCTTTTGAACCCCTTAATCTATGCCATTTTTAAAAAATAATAGTAGTTTAGAAAGTAGACTCAGAGCACTACGAACATTGTTTTGGTTGCATCTCCAAATTTTGAGTGTAACTATGCTCAATTTCTCATCCAAGGCCAGTATTTCCTGATTTCAGAAAAAAAGTGGCCACTTAAGACCCCTTTTTGGCCCCCCATCTTCCTGCACTTACCCATACTTTATCAAATGAACATTGGATGCCACGACAAGGTTCGAGTAATGAAGAATCTTCTAATGTGTGTCAAAGTCCTAAAATAGCCAAATATTAACACTCTTATGTGGGTACCTTCTAAGCCATGTTACAGTAATAACCACTGAGCCTGTAGGGTATTCGATGTTTTCTCCATCTGTAACAGGGGCCTCCAAGTTCTTTTTGGCCTTAACACAATGACATAAGTAATAATCTGTTCCCTCTTCATTATCTTCATCTGCAATAACTGCATATACGTGCCCTACATTGATATGTGTAGCAAATTAGATGAAATTAGTCAACATTACAAAAACACTACAAAGTCAGATGACATTACCTGGTTGAACTAGATGAAATTAGATGCATATACGTGCCCTATATTACCTGGTTGAACTAAATCTGATATGTGGTCAAAGTCAACTGACGATTCCATCTGTGTTAGTTCCAGTGCCGTCGGGGGTTGATACGTGTCAAGTGGGCTAAGATAACTTAACTGCCATTCGTCAACCCACTCCTTTGACTCGCACTCATCCCAGACTTGAATTGTATAGGAAGAACAAAAGCATGACATCTTTCATGTATGGATACTCCATGAACCTGCAATTGAGCTTCTGAAAGAGTGCATCTCATTTGATCCTGTCAGTGTACAACAATCCTCATATGGTGCAATGTTAGTATCATCTATCAACCAAAAAAATCTACGAACTGAAGACTTACCTTCATTACCTGGACCCATGGAAGCATTACACCACTCGAAAATCAATTTTGCATCTGTCAACTTTGCATTGTCTTTATATTTTAACTCTTCTCGTGTTATGGCTCTTTTGATACATGCTCCCCCTTTCCATGCCCGGCCTCAGAAAAGTTTCACATATGTTGAATATCTGTAAAATTATGCCTCCTACTCAGCCAATAGAAATTCTGCGAGTTCTTGAATTGTGACGCACAGTTATCCGACCATATGATATGCTGACTGAACGATATGCCCCTTCTAGCCAAATCATTGTAGAACATCTGAAAGTAACCTTACATGAGCTCCATAGAATGCGTGCGATCATCACTAATATAGAAATTATACTCCCTTATGATCTTTCTGTCATCCTCTGTACTATCATTTGCATGAATGAATGCGATGTGCACAAATATAGAAACTTATGTGGAGTTGTAATATTGTGATTGCACCTCACGTTGTGGTTGTAGACTGTAGTTCTCTGCAAAGTCGACGACTGAAACAATGCTACCAACCGGAAATGTGTCCTTGCATAACTTGAATTGCAAGTCCAACCATCGAGCTCTATGGGCATGTCTTGCATACTCATACACTATGCTGTCACGAAATATAGGCATAAACTAATACACTGGAATCTTTTCAATAACTAATTCACACCTCTTTGCTTCTTTACCATCTTTTGTATTATATGCCACTATTTTATACTTGCCAAACTCTACTAGTTCATTTCCAACCACATGTGTTATTTCCATATGTTCACATATTGGCAAATGTTGCAAGCCACTGCAACGATGACGTGCCATCCAAGCATAATTTCTTGTAGAATATTGACCTTCCTCTCTTTCACATAAAATTCTTGATATGAAGTCTCTTGAAGATGTTGGTGGGGCACATATGGCACAACCCTGCAAATCATTGTTAGTATGCATATCTAAACATATAGACTTATAAGCATCAAAATGGTTAGAAAATTCAATATGTAATCTATAACAACAAGTAGTGCGTGCGTGATTTATCTTAACATAGAAAGGTTTTAGCAATTCAAAATATCTTTGACAAATTTTAATTTGAGGATACTTCTCTAGAAATTTACCATAAAACTGTGTTTGAGTCTCATCCAAAAAATGCTTTGGATGTGGCTCGCAGTTCTAACTACCAATTCTCCTCCTTACCACATCCCTTTGATTCGAAGATACCCTTGTGTAATTCTTCCAAAAGTCTTCAATTAGTGATCTCAATGCTTCAACAATTGGTTTATCTTTTCATGGTAGTCTCCCCGAGAACGCCCATAATTCATTGGCATTAGTGTCCTTAATTCTTTGGCGTCTTCCAACAGCTCTTGATAAAGTTTTCCTATTAATTCTCAATTCTTGACTTGTCTTTCTAATGAGACGAGCTTTCCTCGTTTGACTACTTACTATAGTCGATGTAATCACATGCCGTGTTGCATTACTATCTTTTGTGCGTGAGGTGTTACCCACACTCTCATACGCACTCATTAGATTCTTGACAATAGATTTTTCACTTGAAGCCTCTGATGTTCTCAACCCAAGAATCTTCATGATAGACCTATACTTTATACTTCGCATCATTTCAACGAATAGTTGACATCTTGCAGTCTCATTTAACTTTTCAAAGAACAATCTCCAAATCCTGTTAGCATATCTTCTACAAGTGTGTTTTGGAATCTTACCTTCCATTGGATGCAAAATATTCTCATCAATATCAATCAAATACTTTGGCTTTCTATGCAAAATTCTAGGTGGTGTCAAGTTAGGTAAATTCATCTCAACATTAGGAATTTCATCAATATTTAAATGAGATGGGTTAGATGGCATACCTTCGATCGAAGATGGAATAGATGACATACCTTGAGGTTGAGGTGGGAATGATGGCGTACCTCCTTCATCGCATGTGAGTGATGATGTACTCTCAACTTGAGATGTGGTAGATGGTGTCCCTACATGTTGACTTGCGGTAGAGGACATGTCTCCAACTATGGTATTCAAATCTCTCGTACCACAAAGTTTTGCGTTCGTTCTCTTTGTGTCACCAATACCATATCTCTTTGTGATGGTTGTGGTTCCTCTTCAATTGGTATGTCTTCATTTATCGTGTCCAATTTCCTCTTCTCACGAAGTTCCCTCATAGCCACTGCTTTCTTTGCATTCTTATCTTCTATCTCTTCCTATGTTGGTTTAATTCTTGATCATTTCCTCGGCATGATGGAGAATTTGTCTATAGCATGATAAAGAGACCAATATTAATTCCTAAGAAATGAATACAAGATAATAGTGGGATTGTATTTTTTTATGTTGTAAGGATTTATTCTTGTATAGTTTGACATCATGGTATGTTAAGGTTTGTTTATTACACATAATTATTAAAGAGCCCAAGTGTAGAAAATATACATAGCATCATGTGAGATTGTAGGTTGCTTTCTTGATTGGGAATGTGTCTATTTTAAACATGTATGATAAAGCATGATAAAGTAATTCAATCCGAAATAAGGAAAATGTAAAGAACATGCATGTAAAGACTTGACATACCTAAAAAACAAAGATTTGAATGGAGAGAGTACCTAATTATGTAGTGTTTTTATCTTCTTGCATCAAACTCCTCAACAATTTGAGTTTTTCACCACTTGCTTCCTTTTCAATGTTAAATTGAATAACACTCAAATATCATTACTAAGAACAATACTATTAACCAATCTATAATGTTAAATTCCTAAAATTGAATCACAATTAACATTGCAACACTACAAAAATTGAAACTTGAATAGATATATATCAAACTTGGTGTGAAAACTATGTTATTTCCTCCTCAAGTTGGCAAAGCAGAAAAGGTGGTGGAAAGATCATGCAAAGGTGGTACAATGTGTCAAATGTGCATGTGAACTTCCCAACAACATGAAAGCACTTCTTTTTTGTCGGAGCACGTGTAGAATCAGTAAGAAAACAGAGCATGTGGGCCTGGATCACGAGGGTAACCACTTTTTTACCGTTTCAATAGCAAGACAAAACGCGAGCGTGTTATAACGCACTCATATTTTGTCCTGCTATAGATTGATCACATCCTTTGCATTGATCACATCTCTTTCCTGTAAGAGCTTGCTAGATGCTCCGCCATATGATAGGCATAACAATGAAGGGGCAAGCCCTCATAATCAAGTTCTTGATAGAAAATGCCCTCAACCCTCAACCCTCAATGTCAAACCCTAATCCCTCAACCCTTAACTCTGATCCCTCGACCCTCAACCCTATCCCTAAACCCTCAACCCTCAATGTCAAATTTTAATCCCTCAACCCTTCACTCTAATCCCTCAACCCTAAACCTTATCCCTAAACCCTCAACACTATACCTTAAACCATAATCCCTCAACCCTAACCCTAAACCTTGTCCCTAAACCCTAATCCCTCAACCCTCAACCCTAATCCATCATCCGTCATCCCTCAACTCTAATCCCTCATCCCTAAACCCTAAACGCTATCCCTATTCCTAGACCCTCAACAGGCTCGATACTATACCTTAAACCCTAATCCCTCAACCCTTAACCCTAAACCTTATCCCTAAACCCTAATCCCTCAACCCTCAACCCTAATCCAACATCCCTCAACTCTAATCCCTCATCCCTAAACCCTAAATGATATCCCTATTCCTAAACCCTCAACAGACTCGATACTATACCTTAAACCTTAATCCCTTATCCCTAAACCCTCCAACCCTATCCCTAATCCTTACACCCTCCACACTCTACTTTAACCCTAATCCCTTGAACCTCAACCCTATCCCTAAACCCTTGACCCTCGAACCTCAACCCTCAACCCTCGATGTCGAACCCTAATCCCTCAACCCTTAACTCTGATCCCTCAACCCTATCCCTAAACCCTAAACCCCCAACCCTCAACGTCAAATCCTAATCCCTCAACCCTTCACTCTAATCCCTCAACCCTAAACCCTATCCCTAAACCCTCAACACTATACCTTAAACCCTAATCCCTCAACCCTAACCCTAAACCTTGTCCCTAAACCCTAATCCCTCAACCCTCAACCCTCAACCCTAATCCGTCATCCCTCAACTCTAATCCCACATCCCTAAACCCTAAATGCTATCCGTATTCCTAAACCCTCAACAGACTCGATACTATACCTTAAACCCTAATCCCTTATCCCTAAACCCTCCAACCCTATCCCTAATCCTTATATCCTCCACACTCTACTTTAACCCTAATTCCTTGAACCTCAACCCTCAACCCTCAACGTCAAACCCTAATCCCTCAACCCTTAACTCTGATCCCTCGACCCTCAACCCTATCCTTAAACCCTAAATCCTCAACCCTCAACCCTCAACGTCAAATCCTAATCCCTCAACCCTTCACTCTAATACCTCAACCCTAAACCCTATCCCTAAACCCTCAACACTATACCTTAAACCCTAATCCCACAACCCTAACCCTAAACCCTAATCCCTCAACCCTCAACCCTAATCCATCACCTGTCATCCCTCAACTCTAATCCCTCATCCCTAAACCCTAAACGTTATCCCTATTCCTAGACCCTCAACAGGCTTGATACTATACCTTAAACCCTAATCCCTTGACCATTAACCCTATCCCTCAACCTCAACCCTCAACCCTCAACCCTTAACTCTCAACATTAAACCCTAGTTCATCAACCCTAAACCCTAATCCCTCAAACCTAAACCCTATCCCTAAACCATCAACCCTCAACACTATACCTTAAACCCTAATCCCTATCCCTCAACCCTTAAAACCCTTAAAACTTAAACCCTATCCCTACACCCTCAACACTTGACACTATATCTTAAGCCTTAAACCCTCATCCCCAAAGCCTCAACCCTCAATCCTTAAACCTTCAACCCTAAACCCTATCCCTAATCCCTCTACCCTTGACACTCTAACCCTAACCTTGACATTAAATGCTAATCCGTCAACCCTAAACCCTAATCCTAAACCCTCAACCCTCAACACTATACCTTAAACCCTAATCCCTCAACCCTCAACCCTAAACCTTATCCCTAATCCCTAATCCCTCAACCCTCAACCCTAATCCATCATCCCTCAACTCTAATCCCTCATCCCTAAACCCTAAATGCTATCCCTATTCCTAAACCCTCAACAGACTTGATACTATACCTTAAACCCTAATCCCTTATCCCTAAACCCTCCAACCCTATCCCTAATCCTTACACCCTCCACACTCTACTTTAACCCTAATCCCTCGACCCTCAACCCTATCCCTAAACCCTTGACCCTTGAACTTCAACCCTCAACCCTCAATGTCAAACCCTAATCCCTCAACCCTTAACTCTGATCCCTCGACCCTCAACCCTATCCCTAAACCCTAGTCTGTCATCCCTCAACTCTAATCCCTCATCCCTAAACCCTAAATGGTATCCCTATTCCTAGACCCTCAACGGGCTCGATACTTTACCTTAAATGCTAATCCATTATCTCTAAACCCTCCAACCCTATCCCTTATCCCTTAACCCTCATGATTAATAACATTGAACGTAAAAAAATTTAAGGGGAACATAATGCGAGTGTGTTGTAACACGCTCGCGTTATGTCAAACATGACAAACAACAGACTTGCGGGAAAGGAAAAATGCAAAGCAAAACATAATGCGAGCACGTTATAACGCGCTCGCGTTATGTCTTGCTTTGGGAATCCCAAGCCTTGGGCTTGGGATTTGCTTTGGATTTCCAACCCAAAGGCTTGGAGTGCCTTATGAACAGTCACAGACGTGTTTTTCCATATTCTTCAAGATTTCACATAATTTCGTTCATGCTAACCCTCAGATTTGCACGTGTTTCAAGGTCAAACAAATCAAACACTTGGGTAATGTTAGGCTTTCTTTTAGCTATTCGACGATGTGATTTTTTTCACATTTTAACAATGTTAAGCCTTTCATCTTTAATTTCTTTTGTTTGTGTCCGTTTTTAGGCAAAAACCACTGTTTGGTCTTTTTTTCATTGTAAATTAACTATTCATTCAAATTTCAAAAAAATTACATATTTAAAAACTAGACTCCATTCTACAAATATTAAAAAAAATAAAAAAATGATTTTCAATTAGTTTTCAATATTTATAGGGGTAGCACGACCAAAATTCTGTTTTTTAGGATGTGTCCACTTTGAAAATTAGTAAAAAATCAAATATTCATCAAACAATTATCAAAAAAATCGGGCCTAAACTACATGCTATTAGCTAATTTCTCACTAAAGTGATTTTAAAAATACCAAAAAAAAGTTGACCTTTTGAGGGAGCCACAAAACATGCTATGTTATGTTTTTTTGATAGAAACAACACCAATTTCTGTGGCTCCCTCTTTTGAACCCCTTAATCTATGCCATTTTCAAAACAAAATAGTAGTCTAGAAAGTAGACTCGGAGCACTACAAACATTTTTTTGGTTGCATCTCCAAATTTTGAGTGTAACTATGCTCAATTTCTCATCCAAGGCCAGTATTTCCTGATTTCAGAAAAAAAAGTGGCCACTTAAGACCCCTTTTTGGCCCCCCATCTTATTGCACTTACCCTTCCATGAAACTCTGCAATCTAGCTAAAATCACTTCATATGCTTTAACATTTGAAAAGTTAGCTTTTATAGCTAGATTACAAAATGATATGGCTACAAAGACTTATTTCTTAAATTCCATTCCTTGTAAAATTGGTAAAGTTGTTGAAACTCATGTCACTAAAAGGTTTGATCTTGATGATGTAACTCTTCAAGAATTAAGGGGTTATGTAGACTAGAAATTGAAGGTACACAATGTCTCCTTAAAAATGTAAATAGTAATCTGGATGAATATAATTCATCTTGTAATCTAAGGTCTTGTTGTGTGGTTACACAACACGCCCCATTTTGCCTTAGCAAAACAGGGACCCAACCTTTTTTTTTTTTGCTTCTGCTTGCTTGTTTTCTTTCTTTGGGCAGTTTGGTAAAATTCAGTCATGTGTGTCACCTTTGCTTATGCATGTGCATCACAAGAGGAGGTCAATTGCCAAAGTCAGCATTTTGTTGTTATAAACCTCATAGTTAGGAGGGGTACAAAATTCTAAGAAAGTTTAGCTTTTGGATCACCCTAATATTGTTTAAGGGAAGAAAGTTATGTTGAGTCAAAGTTTAGTCAACCCTGATATTCCACATGGGGGGTCATATTTCTAAACATCATTCATATTCGCTAACATAACCCCGACTTAGAAAATCACTAGATAACCATTAGATACTCGATACGCGAACGTCAAAATTAAATAGGAATAGGTACCTACCCGTCAAGAAACTCATGTATTCGCGGGGGCGTCATGTATTTCCTAATATCAGTCAGCTTACAAAAATATCACCCCTGCGCAAATATCACTCTGCGCTAGTATAACTATGACGTCATTTAGTTCCAACGAATGAAAGAAATCACCTTGGTGATGACGTAATCATCTCACCCGACCCACGGAGGGTCATATATCCAAATACCCATCATATTTCTCAATATGAGGATGACGTCACCAAAATCTGATAACTAAAGAACATTGATCACATGGTGATGTCACCACGATCTAGCCTTGAGGGGGTCACATTTTGAAGTATCCCTAATCTTAATTTGATGACCCGATCTGGCTTAGTGGTCAAAGATTGACCATATCACCCTGATCTTTAGTAAACAATTATCCCGCATAAAGGGGAGGGGTCATATTATCTGTTAGGGGGTCTTTTTTTTCAAATATCGCTAATCTTTGAAAGATCACCCTCTAGCATTAAATGCAATCAAAATGGTAGATGAAGCCCTGCCACTTTCAAATACAAATTCAACACTTGGCAGCATCTATGGGTTTCATGCAAATAATCGACGAATTCAATCAGAACAACACATATGCCCTAATTCTTCCTATTGATCTATTTAAAAAGTAAAATTCAAAGGTTATTTACATTTACCCTGTGACTAATTAAGAATTATAGAGCTTTGGAAGTCAAACCCTTCTCAGTCATCTGCTAACAGATCATGACCCTTGACGTAATGGAACGGAACGGTTGACCCTGCACATCTACACTTCCCGTTATCAGTCATATAATCAGAAAAATGAAAAGCGATATTAGGTAAGTAATTTAAAAACCCTCTCCATTGTCATTTTCTGCAAATATCCACGTAAAATGATTCTTTACTAGGTAAAATGCGCATGATGATGCATGAAAAGAATTAAAACTATGAATAATAGTTAGGAGATGCATGATATTGTTGAACATTTGTACAAGCACCATAGGGTAAGACATGCATATGTCTATTACAGGAATTAATGGCAGAGGTCAGAAGGAACAAATCTGAGGCCGAGTTTTTGAAACCTATGTTCATACGGCCCAAGGGAGTGGAGTTCAGATATGGTGTTATCAGTGACACGCATCAGGGGCAAACGAACTTGGATGAATGGTCAAGGAAATTAGACAATGATACTGACAACCCTATACTGGATAAGATATTTACAACATGGATGTGGCACACGTCAGGATTCCCATACTCTATGGATGCCATTGAGCTGGTAGTAGAGTGTGCCTAAAATTATAAACTAGAAACAAGGAGAGTAGAAAAACATGGCAGAGTATATGCTGACTTTTTAGTCAAGGGCATCACTGCTACATTTAACTTGCCAATCGGGAATAAGATAGTAAGTGTAGACCTCAATAAACTAGAAAAGGAGTATAACAACAATAAGAAAGAGGCAAGGAAGAGAATGCATCAGTGGAGGGCAAAGAACAGTACCTACACATCTTCGGCCAAGTTGCCAGTATACCTATATAAGTTTGACTTTGATGATGAATATCAGTATCTAATTGCCCTGTTGAGCAGGATGACCGGTAGACCACATGTTGGTAACTTTGAGAACTGGATGTTTGGAATTATCCAGATGGTATTATACTCAGATAACAAACCTCTATGGGCCAAACTCATCAGTGATTGCCTAGATGAGGGGATGAGGAAGTTAGAAGGAAAGGCATGCATATTTTACATGACCTTCTATGTTGTATATTCTTGTGCTTTCTGAGGAACATTTGATGCCCTACAAATAGTAGGCAAGGTGGGAAACAATGCTCGAGATGTGAATATTTTGGATCACTATCCCCAATTACAGAGAAAGGCATACATCCAGGATTACAAGTTGGTAAATGATTCATTTTCAATGCATCTAATCAGAACAATGGAGGAGGATCGAACGAAGAGATTGAGCATGGAAGCTCAAGAGGTTATTTACAAGTATGGAGCTTGGTTTATCCAATTCTCCACCTTTTCATACATAAGGATTGAGGGATTTGAAGGACAACCCCTCATGTTGCCAAGATACCCAACTGATAGGGTTATTTTAATGGAGTTTGTTAGACAAATATTTACTTCTGTTGAAGCTCACATGGAGAGGAAGAAGATCCCTCCTGTATTATTCCTAGTTTACATAGGCTGGTACTTATGCCCAGACAGACAAAGCATCAAGGATGCTTTCAGGGGGTTGAAACTCATGTACTTGCAGTCATTCCGTATCGCCAGGTCATATGACCCTTATGGCAGGATGCAAAATCTATTAGGAAAGCAAATACATCAAAGGCATCTGGAGGACTTTTGGATAGATTATGATGATGAGGCAAAGGTTAGAAGAAGAAAATATCAAAGGCTCACCCTAAATCAAATCCAGACCTTTGATTGCATCTCAGTGCCCGCACAGCTACATCATGATGATGGAAAGATAATGTCAAATGAGTATGAGGACAAGAAGGTGTATAATGACACCATTTCAGCACCTGATCTGACACATCCAGAGGAGACCTCCTTGGACCAAATAATGCAAGGGGTCATTCAACTAACCCAAAGTTGGGTAGATGCATAGATTACGAAATTGAAGAAGGGCATGGCCTTCATAGTCGACAACAAGAATAAGAGACAAGAATTGTCAGATGAAGAATGTGATGATTTTCTTATTGAGAAGAGAAAATCTAATGGAGAGAGATTACCCGCTGAAGAACAAAAGCTGCCATCCAAGGGTAAGAAGGTGGAGGATGAATAGAAAGGGGTGATTATCAAAAGGCTTACATCAAAAGGTGATGGGGCATCCACATCAACCCATGCGTCTTCATCACGACCACCCCCTGATAAACAGAAAACCAAGAGGATAGTGAGACCGGTCACTAAAAAATACAGAGAGGCAGATAGAAGATGAGCCCCTACAAGATGAGTTAGAAGAAGATAATCCCTTAGGAGGAGAACAATTGGATATGGAACCTAGGGATGATGATTTATTATTTACAAGGAAGAAAAGAAAGGAGGTGCTACAGACACGACCACCCACGAAGCAAAGGACAACCATGAGGGGAGGTGTTATCACTGATCCCATCATATTGAGAGGTATGGGTGGTTCATCCTTTAGGAGAGAGCTGCAACACGAAGTCCCCATCCCTGAGATTATTCAGTTTAAGACTGAGAGGATGGAGGAGTAGAAAGAAAAAGAGGTGCATATGGCTAGTAAGGAGTCCCCTTTCCCTCTGGATTATACTGTAGAGTTATCAGATGATGAGGTAGTTCAAGACGTGGCTGCTCAGCACATGGAGACCTTGGTTACCAATACCAAGATGACCCCTCATGGGACCCCAATGGCCAAAAAGGTAACTAACCAGGCAAGGGGTGAAAAAGATGAAACAAAACAGGATAACCTTGAGATGATAGCCTAGCAGATAGGGTTAGCTAACTTGGTTGAGTAGGTTACTAGTCCTGCAACAATAGACCTAACATACCGGGGTGATATCAACCCAAATAAAGATAGTGAACACCCTTTGGAGTCTGAAAAGGTTGATAGTATAGTGCATATAGAAGTTGGTGGGACGACCCCCAACACAGATAAAGGTCAAGGCAATATGCCCATGGAACAAGAAAAGATAGAATCACACCCTCAAAACATGGGTGATCAGGAGATGCCTGACAAGGATGCTGGTCAAGAGCAAAGTGTTTCATCGCCACATACTGAGGTGGGTGATCAGGGAAGTAATCCTGAAACAAAAGAGAAATCAGGTGATGAAGAGACCAGTTTGGAGAATGTCAGTGCACCTAAAGGTGATGAACAGAATCTGACACATGACAGGGGTCCTGACAAAGAGATAAAGGATGTGACCAAGGGTGATCTGGGTGATATCCAAGGTCAAATGGGAAACAACATTTCATCATTGGTTTATGGTTTTGTTAACTTCCTCCTCTCTTCTGTACAACATAATAAATAATAACTAACACCTTTTATGTTTCTAGCCTCTGCTATGAATATAAAAACATCTCCTGCACCACAATGAAATGTAAAAAATTAGAAGTTCTTGTCATGAATTCTAAATTTAAGAATGAAATTAAAACTAAATTTTATCAACATAAAAAATTAAAAAATTGAACTACAAGAACTGCATAATACATATACCTTTTTTAATCAATCTTGAAATGTGGTCATAATCATTTGAAATAAAAATGTCTTCAAAGCTTTCATCTTCATTTTCATCATATGTGTCGATAACAACTAATGGCACCAAATTCCATTCACTGATATATCCACGTTGTTGGTTCTTGCAATTCTCACATTCTGCCAACATGCACTCAAAAAATAAGAGTAATCCCTAGTGCACAATGTCCACATATGTGGATATCTGTACTCATGACATAATGCAAAGATATTGTTTTCTCTACCCTCTTACATCCATGCATTGTTCTTCTATCCACACCTTCAAATTTTATATATACATCAAATATGATTTACAATTAAATAATTTTGTTGAAATTATAAAACTATAATCACAATCAAATAAAATAAATAAAATTTTAAGTAAATATTAAACAAGACAAACTTTTTTTCAAACAATACATACCTGATATCTTCTAGAACACTCTATTTGGATGTGGGTTCCTCCATGAAGATGTTCCGACCTCACATGTGAAGTGTTTCTTACACCATTCAACAACATCATGTGCATCATTTATACGATCTCCCTCATAATTCATTTGATGTTTTCTTAGAGCACATCCGATGCAAGCTCCTACACTATCATGTTCACCTTTTCCATGTCCACTCTCAAAGAAACTCCAAACATGTGGTATATTGTCATGTCGATGATATCTACAAAGTGCATAAAATGACCTTGACAATTTGAATTGTGATGCACACCCATCTAACCATACAAGATATTTTTTCAATTTTGACAACCCTTCTTGCCAAATCTTCAAAAAACTTCTTAAAGCAATGTTGTACAAAATGGGTGTCATGCTCTTTGTCATCGCTAATATAAAAGTGATATTCTTTTTAATGACTTGTTCTAGAACCTAAATGAGTTAGGAGAGTCAATCTAGGAGGTGAAGATTAAGAAATTGGTTCATTTTTGCTATCAATGTAATACTAGAATATTCTAATAACAAAATGTCTTATTACAAGGTACAAAACCTAATGAAAAATTCATTTATTTTTACTTTTTGAAACTCATTAAATATACACCTAACAAAAGATCAATATAAATTAAAGACAATTTTTTAATAAAATGGATAAAACACTAATTAAATTATCATATAAGGGAGAGGGGCTAGTAGCCGCCCACCCTAACTTCACACATGTCAAGCACATAGCTAGACATATCGAATTTCGATGATTTTTTTTGGGTTTTTCCGTATGCGACCGAAGAGCTTAAAGCTATTCTTTTGGCTTCTGGGCACTTATACATTTCCTTGTAGGACGCGTTATGTGCACATGGGTCGAAAAATAATTATTTCAACATGTCGCCCCGTACATCCACACCGATGTGCCGGTAACCGCTCGCCATCACATTTGTACATTTGTCTTAATTTCATTGGTTAATTTACAAATGTATTGGTGCATTTGTGAACATGTACAAATGTTGTGAACATGTATTGGTGCATTTGTGTTAATTTATTTGGTTGGTATTTTACATGTATTGGTTCTTTTTAAAAATTTAATTGGGAGGTCAAGTGATTAAAAACATAGCGCTTATTGGGGCGTGGGCGGCAACTGGGCCCTCTCCCTTAAATGCATACCCATTACACTTTAAAGTGTGATTGCTAGTTATACTACATCCTTAAACAAAACATCCCACACTTTACTAAAACAAAAATACAAGAGCTATATGTTGCACTTGTTTATCTAAACAAAGGGGAAAAAGTAAGATTATAAAGTAAATAAATAAAAATTGAAAAGTAATAAAAAACTAAATTAGTGAAGAGAGAATGCATCTTTAAATTAGTGAAGAGAGAATCCATCTTTAAATTATCACCGTATCTACCCTGGAGAATAATTTCTCGGACAAGTAAAAGCTCCAGAGATGATGTTGCAGCTACAGGCGTCCTGTTTGATCTACGCCACACTGTGGGTGGGATGCCTGTGTGCTGGAAATGTAGGCGAGGTATCGAACTCCACAACTAACCAACGATGCTTCACAACACTCTTTCAGTTCGGAGCATCGCTCTTCGACACAGGAAATGCAGTCATCGCATTTCCGCGGCAGATTTTCCAGCCCAGCAGGCTGCCCTACGGCTCCACTTTCCCTGGCTATCCCGCCAACCGATTTTCAGATGGAAAGCTCATCATCGACTACTTAGGTAATAATTCCTTACAATTACGATGCACGAGCCATTTTGTTTTTCTCGTCATGTGTTCCTTCCTTTAACAGTATTGTGTGGGGTCTTTTCAGCGGACGCTTTCAAATTGGAATTGCTTCATCCTTATCTCGAAAGTGTGGAGCCACAGGCGACGAACAAAGCGGGTAGAGATTACAGGAGAGGAGTGTGTTTCTCGGTGGCGCTAGCAACTGCGTTGTCTGTGGAGGAATTAAACATCACAGGAATGGGGAGCAAGAAGATAGCGTTGAATCCGTTAACCTCAGATGTACAGTTAGAGTGGTTTGAATCATTCAGGGAGCGCGTTTTGGACAGCGGAACGAAGTCTAGAGGTATGGAGTACGCATATATACTTTTTAGAATGTAGTTTAAGGAATATTTTGAACGAATGTATGAAGCAGGAAAATTACCCATTTTTTGAAATTTAACTAGCGTTTGAAGCAGGAAAATCAAGCGATCTGCCACCCAGTACAGAGGCGATGGCAAACGCGCTCTATCTTCCGGGAGAGTTTGGAGTTAACGACAACCGCGTGGGGTTCCTGTCCGGTCTAAGCGTTGCAGAGCTCAAGAAGAAAGTGCCTTCTGTTGTTCTCAAGATCGTCGGTCTAGTGAAGGTCATTTTTTGAAAATTTCTCTTCATAAATGTTTCGTTTCTTCATAAAAAAAAAGGGGAATTCCGACATAAATATAATTGACATGCAGAAGCTCGACGGGACCGGCGCCAGGAATTTTCTGGTTGTTGGGGTCCCACCGCAAGGATGCAGCCCATTTTATTTGACAGTGTTGAACGGAAACAAAGACGAATATAAGTGCTTGGTGGAGGTGAATGAAATCCATCGCCTACACGAGACCAAGCTAAAGATGGCACTGCGAGACCTACGCGAACAGCTGGGTGACTCCAACATAATGTTTGCGGACTATTACAGGGCGTTCATGAGTGTTAAGAAATTGGTAATGTTTTAACTAGTTTGATGGCTTTGTATTGATTGAGTTGGGGTGGCAAAGCTAACTTATTTGAACAGGAATGAAAGTGAGAAACGTTGCATGCTGCGGCAGCGGAGGAGAGTACAACTACAACCCTGCGGAACGAGATCTTCAAGACGATGTTCAGAGGCGGAGAGTTACGTGTACTGGGATGATTTCCATCCAACTGATACTCTCAACAAAATAATCGCCGCTAAATTAGCATCTGGAAAGTATGTTGAACCTCCCAATGCCTCCCTTGGCTGTTCCTGAGGACCGAGCTTCCTAACAATCACAAGAGGGATGGAGCCCTAAAAGATCTTTCTGAGATGTTCTTCGAAAAGGAAACAAATCGTGATGCTTCCCCTCGCCATGGAAACAAAGGTGGCCCGCCGAATAATTATTTAACTTCAAATATTCTCTACATTTGTATTGCTCATGCACGTTATTTTCGCGTCTTCTAGTCGTGGAAATTTTTGTAAAGCAAGTCAATGTTTAGTTCCTGCCTTTTGGCAGGAATACTAATGCAATCATCCCATACATTAATTCATTTCAATGGACCAATCAGTATTGAATATTAAATTCATTTGTCAAAATGTGTAAAGTTGAAATTTAATTTTTTATTTACTGATTTAATAAATGCAATTTATCTGCTCTGCTATTGGTCGATTGGGTAAACAGTAATGTGAAATATTTCTTTTTATCCGCCTTTCAAGTTGGCAAGTTGGCAGGTGATGACCGTATAGGGTTTAATGGAGATGAGTTGGTCATGCATGCGATGACGGAGATGGCTGCTGTGTTATCATTGGCTCAGATTTAAGCTCTTAAGCTTGGATTTTTAGGAAGTTTGTTAACCATTTCTTCATTTCTTCACCATTTTCTAAACTTTTTTGTCTCAGATTAACGTGTGGAATACTCAGATTCGCATTCTCTGCATTTTTATGATTCGATCGATGTGCATTCTTGGCTGCAAAGGTCACACCTGTGCAAAGAATGAAAATTGGGGGTTTTAATACTTGTGAGTAGTTTTTTGCAATTGCAAAGGGTGAATCTACAATGGAGATCTTTTACTATGTTGTTTTTGCTTTTTGGTGGCTGTTGTGGCAGCTTTGGAGCTCAGCAAGAACAACAAAGATCGAATTTCTACTTCGGGGTCTCTCAATTCCTTCAAGAACAATTATCTTGTGGTGTACAATCTCATGATGGCTGGAGATTGGTTGCAAGGAACTTATGTTTACTTCCTCTACAGCTAGTATGGATTTAACAAGGGAGAAATTGGACAACTCTTTATTGCGGGTTTTGGGTCATCTATGCTTTTTGGAACAATTGTTGGATCACTAGCTGATAAACAGGGTCGCAAGAGGGCTTGCATAACTTAGATTTTAAGTTGTTTTACAAAGCATTCTCCTGAGTACAAAGTCTTGATGCTTGGCCGTATACTAGGAGGCATAGCTAAATCTCTTCTATTTTCAGCTTTTGAGTCATGGCTTGTTGCTGAACATTTCAAGAGGGGTTTTGATCCATAGTGGCTATCGTTGGCTTTCTCAAAAGCAATATTCATGGGCAATGGTCTAGTTGCCATTGTGGCTAGACTATTTGCTAATACCCTTGCTGACACTTTAGGTTTTGGTCCAGTTTCACCATTTGATGCTGCAGCCTGCTTCCTAGCTATAGGTATGGTAATTATATTCTCCACCTGGACAGAGAATTATGGAAATCCTTCAGAGAACAAGTATTTACTTACTCAGTTTAAGGGTGCTGCCGTGGCCATTGCTTCAGACGAGAAGATTGCACTTCTAGGAGCTATACAGTCATTATTTGAAGGTTCAATGTATACATTTATGTTTCTTTGGACACCTGCTTTGAGCCCAAATGAGCAGGATATTCCTCATGGGTTCATATTTGCAACATTTATGCTGGATTCAATGATGGGAAGTTCCCTGGCCTCTAGACTTATGGCCCATCCAACACTTAAGGTGGAAAGCTACATGCAGATTGTATTCCTTGTCTCTGGGGCAGCCTTAGACCTTGTTGCAATGAATTTCTTCTTAGAGCCTAGAAAAAAAAAGGGTGGAAGCATTACACCAGGAGGACGTCTCCAGCTTCTTAGATTTTGTGTGTTTGAGGGTTGAGTAGGAATATTCTGGCCTTCAATTATGAAAATGCGATCACAATATATTCTAGAGGAGGCTAGGAGCACAATAATGAACTTTTTCCGCATGCCTTTAAATATTTTTGTGTGTTGTGATTTATAATGTCAATGCCTTCCTAATCACAATCATGTTTGGCATGTGTTCAATTTTCCTCTTCATGGCCTCAGTCCTTCAGAGGCGACTCATGGTAGTTGCAGAGAGACAAGACTAGATCTCTAGATATGTGGGTTGGAACCAAGGAGCACAATACAGAGGGAGAGCCTCTTAACATGTAAAATCCTATGGAGATTCAAAGAAGATGTTAAAGTATTTGCTTGGACCTGTTATAAGCAATTAGTTTCTATGCAAATATTCATAGGGTGAGTAGTTAGTTTCCCTACAAAGTTCAAATATTCATATGATGAACATCTAGTTTCCCTGCAAATATTCGTAGGGAAAGCAATTAGTTAGTGGCCTATTTGGTCCTTTTGCTTCATTATTTGATCACATACATTAATTGGTTGATTTACTCATAAATTGGAGGAATGTGAAAAAATTAATCATCTTAGAACATCAGTTTGGGAATATTAGTTTATTTGTCTAGCTGGTGGAGGTCTCATAGTAGAGTATTAATATTAGCATAATTTTGTACCAGTTACGGCTTTATTTGGAAGATTGTTCTGAGTAGTCTTAGCCATGTACCAACTAGGTTATATGCCTGCAAACTGGAAGCTATTCAAGCCAAATTACTTAGAGCACTCCATTTGCTTGGTTACTTTGTGATAGAGTCTGGAGTGGTGTCTTGTAATTGCATTGATTTTTTAATTGCATTCAGCACAATAATATGAAATTTCTTAACCTAACCTTTTTCACCGCCATCGCCATTGCCATTTTCTTCCTTCATGTAATCGTGTAATTCTTTTTGTAACTGTGTGCAAATTGCAAAGAGCATAGCTTCGATTTCAGGAACTTTTCATCAAACAACCATTAAATCTTCTCTATCCCGAACATTTCATCTGCCAAAGGAGGTACTTCATAGATTTTGTTTAAGTGGGTGTCATTTCAAAATTGCTTTCATGGTACCCAAATTGTTTGTTTCACTATAAAAAGTTGTTGGTTGCAGGGAAGATATACAGGTTCTGTAAGTGACTTTGTTTTTCTAGGGTTGTTACTGGTGGAACATAGGAAACAAGAATTCAGTCTACATGGTATTAGAGGCAAGGTCAGTACTTCTTTTTTATTGTGATTGTTATTATTTGCTTGTTGGGTTTGAATAGTGATTTGAATTTTTAGAATGATTTTAGTTTAGAGAGTTATACAGAGCCATTAGAATTTTATAGAACTGAAGGCTAGATAAATTTCACTTCTAAACTTACCCCATATCTCTCAAAACAAAACTACCCTCTGAAAACTAAAGACTAATTGACTAAGAAACTGCCAAAGGAATGTAAGAGGGCCGTAAGTTCCTTTACTTTGCGGACATTACCTTCATATGGATAATGGTGTCTAGGAAAACATATTAACATATCTTTAATGATAATGCTAGTTGGAGTAGTCCATTTCGGTGAATTTGATTATCATGTAGATTGCTATGAACCAATCCATAACAAATGATTATATGCTAGAATTGTTTGGATTCTCCAACGATAAATATGTTTAGTTTATATGCCATAGGAAATATATTGTCAATATTGGGTTCTGTAAAATTCTATTCAATGGTGGTGTTGTCAATTCTTAATTGTTAATTGTGATATATTTGCTATCAATTCTTTTTTTCAGTGTTCTTCACTCAAATCCTTCATGTTTTATTCATTTCTAGCACTATTTGAAGCAATTTATCATTTAGATGTTGTTTTCTGGCCAAAAAAAACACAAAAGTGAAGCCCAGGTAATATATATGCATCATGCTTACCCAAACTTAACATTACATCCAATTTCAATGGCACCCACAGTCCAAATTAATATATATATATATATACTCACATAAGTTTTCCTTTTCAATGGCACCCATTAACTAGGTAATACATACATTGATTATATGCCCACATAAATTTTACTTTCCAGTGGTACCCATTGTCTAGATAAACTCTTCATTTTCTGTATACCAACATAGGTTTTTCTTTTCTGTTATCATTGGTGTATTCGTTGTGTATATACCCACTAGTTTTCTTTCATTGTCTGTTTACATACAATGAAATTACATAAATATGAGTTTTACTTTTCAATATAATCCTCTTAATGGTGGATCACATGAAAAACACCTACATAGTTATTGTTAGAAGCATCCTTCATCACTTACATGGACTATGGTATTGAGAAATGGTGAGCACCTATAGATTACATCCTTGGACAGAAATAACAAAAATATATAATAGTATATTGATGATTTTCTGATGTCTGCTACAATACAGGGCATTGGCTTTTTAAAGCCTTGTTATTCCCGTATATAACTTCTTATGGGAAAGTAACTTCCCAAAAACTAACCAACTAATTATTTACTTATATTTATTTAACTAACAATGTAATACTACTATTATGCCAACATTCCCCCCTTATTACATTGTTCCTGCAATAGTACCAAGGTACCCCCCTTTAATGCTAAAATACTCAACAAAGCTGATTACATAATATGAATACATATTTTCTAGAAGATCTTCTCCCAAAGAACAAATCCTGAACCAAGCGGGGCTCCATAATGCTGTCTCATCTACCCTCGGAAAGGCATAGCTTCGAGCTGTGTTCTTGAGCTCTTTAGTCCCAAGCTCTCAAATCACAGAGTCTTAAATTATTTGACAATGAACCCTAAGAGATACGACAAATCTCTGCCATTGTCTAGTAACCGCGAAAGGGTATAATTCAAGATCATATAATCTTTGAAGCTTGCTGGACAACAATCCATATTGAGCTCAACACCAAATCCCAAACCTGTCTCCAAAACAAAATCTTCACAAAACATACATTCTTCAAATCTGTCAGCGCCTTCAGTATCGACAAAGAAAAATAAAACCAAAACCAAAAATGCTTCTCATGCAAAGCATCATCTCAAAGCGAGAAGCTAACTTGAGATGATGGAAAATCCTCCATCCTCTGATTCCGCTGCCTCTAATTTGACCATGTTACACTTTAACCAACTGATATCTCGGATGAGTCTTTGGAGGCCTCATCAGGAATAGAAAAGATGGCCCTGAAAGCATAAGCTATCTTTGACATATGTGCATTCATGATGATAATGTCAATTTGATCCAATGGTAGATCCATACACTCATCAACCTTATATCTCCAAGATTTAAGATCCCTCTTTGAATTTCTGACCGCCACTTTAAAATATTCACGTGCCACTTCAAAAAAGAAACCAAAAGCAACTTTTTCTTACCTTATACCTTCACAAGCTATTTATTCAGATATAATTAAGGTGCAAATGATTAAAATAACTTGCATTTGAAGCTGATGTAATTCCATGACACCAAACTCTTGAAAAAAAAGAAATTAACCTCTAATTTCCACCCAAGAAAAAAAAAAAAATCACATTGGGCTGAAATTTTCGCCAACTATTAAGGACGTAAGCCGATAAAACTTGTAATCCTCCCTTTGCCAAATGTTTCACGCTGGCACCCTAATTTCTCGCATCCATCCGCCGCAAGGCACTAATATCTTCAATACAAGAAGCAAGATGGAGGAAATCTAAAACCAGATGAAAGGATGGCCAAATCTCCACGGTTCTCAAATGCTATTAGGAAGAGGATTCTCAAACGCTGTCATTCAACGCCTTCTAATTAAAATAGATTAAATGCCTTCAAACTTCTTTTGGACTTGGAGTGACTTATTATTGGCTCGAGCATCCCACAAAATAATGGAAGAATCATCACCTACACTGCAAAATTCCTGTGCATTGGAGAGGCAAAACTGCATGTCCTCAAAACAGCTTCTAGAATTGTATTTAAATGTCTCTCTTCTACATTTGACTCTCTGCCCTTCACATGGAGTAATATCAACATCCACACACATTAATCTCAGCAATGTCAAGATCTACACTAGAATCTAGTTGTCAACAACAGCACTACATCTCAAAATGCACGCAAGATAATATGTATGCTGGGTGGCAGAACTAGACATTTTTTAGATATTCCAACACCCTCAAAATATCTTCACACAACTCTAAAATATTCTCCAACGCCTTAATCAAACCTAATGATCTAAATTACATTCAATAATTCTCCTTGCAACTCAATGCATTTAGATCGCAGCATACTTATCTCAATCTGTGGCTTCTAAAACCTTCTCTGCAGTGTTTCCACTTCATTCCCTTCTGCAGCACTTAATGGCTTCTAACGATTTCTAATGCCTACCGGTCTCCTCCACAAACAACACTCCTTGCTCAGGTCATGCCTCCATGGCTCTGATACCATATTGAGAAATGGTGAGCACCTACAGATTACATCCTTGGACATAAATAACAAAAATATATAATAGTATATTGATTATTTTCTGATGTCTATTACAATGCAGGGCATTGGCTTTTTAAAGCCTTGTTATTCTCGTATATAACTTCTTACGGGAAAGTAACTTCCCAAATACTAATCAATTAATTATTTACTTATATTTATTTAACTAACAATGTAATACTACTATTATGCCAACATATGGAAATATCATATGTATCATTCTTAATCCAGATGATAGAAACAATGTGCATATACCCATGTCAGTTTCAGTTTGCTTTTAGGTGCCATCTATAGTCAGGGCAGGAAGTCTAAACCAAGAACTAGATTGTATTCAGAATCAATACATATAAATGTAAGATTGAGCTGCAAGAGAGTTGAATAGTGAGGAATATGCATTAAGGAATTTGCATGTTGTCTGGTGCAGATTTGAGAAAAAGTTTATCATCAAATCACATCAATCTCCTTGTCCCTGCCATCCGTGTTATAACACACAAAGAAGCCCAAGTGTTCACTTACAGACAACTTCAATTTGCTACAAAAAATTTTAACCCTACTAATGTTATTGGCAGTGGAGGATTTGGGTTAGTGTATAGAAGTGTCCAGCTTGATGGAAGAATAGTGGCCATCAAACAACTTGATAGAGGTGGAAAGCAAGGAGAACATGAATTCAGAGTTGAGGTGTGCATTTTTACCCTAAATTGGTGCCTTCAATTGAGGAGGGAGTGTGATTTGTTTCTTCTTCTTTTCAAGCTGATAAAATTATACATTTGATCTTGCAACAGGTGGACCTTCTGAGCCATTTGCATTCTCCCAATTTGCTTGAGTTGATTGGCTACTGTGCAAATCAAGACCACCATCTTCTTGTATATGAGTACATGTCTAATGGGAATTTGCAGGAACACCTTTACTCTGATGGTGAGTTCAAATTGTTAATTTATTCCAATGGTTTCTTACATGAACCAGCATAAAATCTCATTGAGGTCCACATACTTTGTTGATATTGCAATAGTATTAAGCACTAGACTCTTTTGGGTGCTTCACCAAAAAATAAACTTGACCTATGGTAAAGTAGCTGATTCATTATCTAGCACTCCTATGTAAGTACGCTTGCATAGTCCTTAAGGATTTCATCTTCTAAAAACTTACTTTTCCAAGATTGAAAAGTTCATGCAGTTGCACAGAAAATCTTATCTATTCCCAAACTAAGTCCAATGGTCTTGAAGATGAGCTGAGCTTAGGCATGAGTCTTATCTAATATGTCTGGAAACCTTTTAATGGATCTTCAAAATTCCTAGTCTAGTCTATCCCCTGCAGATCAACCTAGCTATTGGTCTTTGCACCTTTGCTGGTTGATTGAAATCGTCTTTGATCTGTTAATTGTGATAATTCAGAAAATATATTTACTTCAAAAAAGACAATCTAATAAGGATCCCATTCCAAATGAGTGCATGCTTGATTCTGTTTCTCTCAAATCTAAAGGCTACTTGCCCTACTATAGATTTAGAGAAAATCCTCAGTGCTTAAATCAGTGTTTTTAATGTAAAAGGGTCTCATGAAGGTGGTTCTATTCTTTGTGCTTTTGATTTGCTTGAGGGTTCACCTCTGCATCATTTCGCTCATTATGGTTTAATTTTCTCTCCCATGATGGAAAAACTGAGTTGCACTGCTTAGAAATTTCAAATTTACAATTTGAACATATGGTTGTTGATTCGTGACAGGTTCACTAGGCAATCCACCTTTATTAGATTGGAGAACACGGCTAAGAATAGCCTTGGATGCAGCTAAAGGTCTAGAATACCTTCATGAACAGGTCAGTCCTCCAGTGATACACCGTGATTTGAAGGCCAGCAACATCCTGCTTGATGAAAATTTCAAAGCTAAATTGTCTAATTTTGGGTCGGCAAAGCTTGGTTCAGACAAACTTAATGGTGAAATATCAACTCAGGTTCTAGGAACTATAGGATATGTTGCCCCTGAGTAAGTTCCGTAACATTTACCAAAGAATATTTCTTTTCAAAAGACAAGCACTAGATTGAGCAAGTTTACAGGCCATTGACCACATACTCAAAATATATTGCAGGTATGCTTTGACATGACACCTTACTACAAAATTAGATTTATACAGTTTTGGTGTTGTGCTTCTAGAGCTTTTAACTGGTTGTGTGCCTGTTGATATGAAGAGGCCTCCTAGACAAGGTGTCCTTGTCTCTTGGGTATTTACTCTTCCCCTATTTTTATCCCCTATATAATGTTCTTTATAGGACCAGATATTGTTTTAGTCCCAAAGGGCTTTTGGGAATTTAGCTTGTGAATTGGCATGGTTAGAGCAATGCCAAATGAATGATAGATTTAAAAGCTTTAGATACCTTCCCTTTGCCGAAAAAAGCTTGAGGGCAGTTTCTGGACTCTGCACTTTGTAGAAGGGTACATTGAGATGCCCACAAGCATATGTCTGACAGACTGGATTCTTCTGAAATCTGTAATCTCAATGCTGTGATACAAAATTTATTAGCTTGAGTGGTCACTTCTAGAGTGGCAATTTTTTGGTATACTTATGCCCGTTTTGAGTATTGTTTTCTTTTGAACTGACAAAGGAGAGTTTGTTGCTTTTTTTAGGCTCTTCCCTATCTTACGGATAGAGAGAAGGTCAGTGAAGTGGTAGATTCTTTTCTAAAAGAACAATACTCAAAGAAGGTACTAATATAGGTATTTTGAAATAATTTTCCTAACCTTCTTATCCTAACAAATTCTGAATTGCCTCGTGAACTAATGCAATTAGTGCACTCTGCAGGTTGCAGCCATTGCAGCAATGTGTGTACAGTCAGAAGCAGACTATCGAACTCTTATGACTGATGTAGTTCAATCTCTTATTCCCCTTGCTAGACAACACATTGGATCTAGAGTGACAAGCTCTCCCAACTTCTGCCATTATATGGTTACTGTCAAATCTTCCTCAATTGACAGTGGAAGCACAAAAATGATGCCTTGAACATCAGATTGAGCAGCAATATTGAGAACTTTGGTTATTTTAATTTCTATTGATTTGCACTCCATGCATTTCCAACTATTTAAAAACCAAGTATCCATTCTATCCAATCTGTACAAAAGGCAGGAACCTGACGCAATGTGTCTCTTGTTTACTTATGTAACATTCACTATGCAAATGTTTTGTGGCTTAGAACACAATTATCTTATATTAATTGGTAACATCCCATTTTGTGGTGTTTTTAATGGTTTGACTTATTTTTATTAAAATTTGGTAAGTTTAGTTCAATTCAATTTAATTTTTCTTAATTTAAGATTTATGATTTAATTTTGGAAGAGAGACTTATAGATAAAATAGGCCTATCTATGGGTCTCTTCTAAACATGTTAATAATGAATAATTTTAGATGGTATTTCATAGGTAGCATTGGACCTACATTACAATTACATCAAACTATAGGTTCAATATCCACAATTTAATTCCATAACCCATATTTTAATTATATATATATATATATATATATATATATATATATATATATATATATATATATATATATATATATATATATATATATATATAGAGAGAGAGAGAGAGAGAGAGAGAGAGAGAGAGAGAGAGAGGAAATCTACTTATTATAACCCATATTTTAATTGGTGTTAAAAGTATTTTGGTCTACAAACTTAAATTATGACTTACTAGTAGGACACTTGCTCCTCAAACATGCCTACATTGTTGTACCCAAGCTCTCAAACGTAACTATAGTTTCCAGTTTGGGGCATATTTCAGGCATAAGTGTATTGGGCATATGTGTTGCTTTTCCATTGTACATGGAAAGCCATCACAATATGCTATGGCACACATTCTAATTGTTCAATAAAGCTTGGCAAGATAGTTTATTTCAATTGGAATAATGCTCTGCTTCACTTTTAATCTATTCAAAATTCCACAACTTACAAAGGAATGTTATCGCGATATTACATTGTTCAACATTATCAAGCCAAAAGTTTGAATCTGGAAAGAATCTTCAACAACCTATGATACATCAATGATGCTACTATGTCAAAAATCATAAAGATTATATGAATAGTTAGTCGATCAACAATAATCAGGGTATGCTTCTACCACCTAATTGAGCCAAAAGAATGAAAGAATTAGTGCACAATTTGAGGGACTTGTAACTGCATTCTTTCAGGACCCTTGCTATATGTGATAACCTCCACCATTTTCTACATGTGATCACAACCATGCATGATGCAGCATTTTGTTTTTTGGCATGTCTCAATATAAATCATGTTCCATATTATATCTATGATTATTAAGCTATCAATTTGATTATGGAATCAACGAGTTGTTATTGTACGTGTGTTCTTTTTTTAGGTGAACCTCTCGCTAGATACTAAATATTTTCCAACATGTCGATATGATTTGAGTTTGTACCATAGTAACCTTCCAACAACTCAATGTTGCAATATCAATAGCAGTTGTGTTGGGAAACAACTACCAAGAAATCTATAACTTCAATTCCTCTCACATCAATCTCATATGATATTGAGGTTAGCATAAAAAGAAATCAGACATCATGGTATATCATCTCTAGTGAACTCCATTTCTAAGGATGTTATGCTTAGATAATAGACCATAAAATGTATATGCTTCTAGACAAATACAATGCATCTTTAGACATAATCAATGGCTATGTACTCACTTTCAACTTGCAAATGAGCTAAGGTTTCAAACTTACATGTAAATTACATGAATAAATGTGCAAAATGTTGATAGTTTATTTTTAAATTTGGAAGTTGTCAAGCAAATTGAAAAGAGGTAAAGTGGCAAGCAAGAGTTTTTGTTCTTTTTCTATGTTAAAATTAAAATCTTTTTCATTTCTTTTTAGGGTGGGGAAGATGGTGTTAGTGTTTAAGGCAAAAGGGATCTAACAAATCATACAACATTTTGCTTATTTGGTTCCCATAGTTTCTCCTACGATTACATTCCTTCTTCAACTTCACCTATTGTTGTTCCTTAGGCATGTAAGCCTTTAGGTGTGCCTGAGAATGAAAAAATTACCTTCAAATCTTCTGCAAGAGGGCTTGTTCATCACGAGAGGAGCAATTAAAACTAAGGCAAAGAAGATCACTTTCATCTAGTAGCCTAATAGATGGCTAATGTCTTCCACAACACTCTTCTTGTGGGCTTAAGGACACATTAAAATCCTTTTGTGCCAAAAGAGTCAAATGTAAGGGCAGAAACATGTGCAAACACCTTCCAGTAGAGTTTGAAGAAATCTAAGTGGCACCAATGGATGTTTTTAATAGTTATATACATAAATTTCTCTACTGGGTTGATTTAGAAGGCATGCTAAAAGATGTCTCATATACCCTTAGATTTACCAAAACTTGCGTCGCATCACTTTCACTACTTTTAGTTTCTAATCTTGTTCTATCATTCTTTTTACTAATAAGTCTTTCCCAATGTTATGCCTTATAGATACATATGATGAACTGCTTTCTTGACACAGTGCTGAGGAGATAGTTATTCTAAGAGATGTTCCTACTATTGTGTTTGACTAACATTTTGCAGTTTTTCACGATGAATTGCGAAAACGTTGAAAATGGGTTACTGCTAATTAGATTAAAAAAATCACTTTGATAATTATAGATCAATTTATCAAAGTCCCATAGTCATGAGACTTTGTTAGTACTTGCTGAGTCAAAAAAGAAAAACCATTAAAATTAAAAATACTATAAATAATTTTTTAATAGTATATTGTTAAAAAAGTATCTTGATTTTTCCCAAATTCAAGTAAAAAGTTGGCTTGCTGAGTTTTCACTGAGTTTGAGTCTCACAACTAATTCCCATCTCTACATTTTTTATTTATCTTCATTTAATAGCTCTCGTTATTTTCGCTTGCATCCAACAAAGATTCATTGGTTGTGGCAAGGAGCCAAGAAGTTTAGAAGATTGAATTTATTTTTGCTGTCAAAATTTGTATTAGAGGAGTTAGGCTCTTATTCCAAATGTGCATCGTGGATTGATGAAATGTTTTACTTGGTTTACACTCTATAAAAATGATCATTTCTAGACTCTTTGTTTTTTTATTCTCTTTACAAAGTAGGCTTTAAAATATGTTAAAGTGCGAAGTATAGACATATGTTGGTTTGCTTAAAAATTAAACAAGTATCCATTCAAAGTATTGCAAACTAGTACTATATCAACAACCCTTGATGAGTATGTGATTATTTTCATGTTCCTCAAGTTTTTTCCTAAATCCAAGTCAAAACTTACTTCCACAAGATAGGTTACATTCCACAATGCTCTTCTTGTGGACACCCTTTCTAATTGCTCTAACGTTGAATCTTACTTATGTTTCAAGGATATAAATCTAAGAAACAACAAAGAAAAGTAGTCTATTAAATGGGAGGGGTCTGAGTGGGAGACTCAATTTTGAAACTCATGTAGATGAAGAGCATCAGGTGGCAAGCTCTAGGTCCCAGTTATAGGAGCAACAAGCTTCGTGTTCGCCCATATGACCTTGGCACTAAAGAAGTGTGATGATGGAGTCTTCAGCCTGGACAACTTAAATGACTACTATGACCCAACCTTGAAGAGAGTGTGACATGTATTGTTAAAGAGCCATAGGATTTTCATCTTTGAGGGTGACATCAAAGACCAAGATTTGCTTCTCATATCCCATCTGCTTTAGACACATCATGCATCTCATAGCACAAGCTAGGTTACATTACACAATGGAAAATCCCATATGAAATGTGCACAACAATATTGTCGAGCTAGTGAATATATTTAAGTACCAATAGAAAGGTTGCATTGTGCAAAACTTTCAAATGATATGGTGAAAATTGTATTAAGTACATTGTTCCCAAAAAGTTCATTATCAATCAATATTGTTTGAATATGGATTGAAACATTTGCCAAAACAAAGGTAGTGTGCCTCAAATTTCCTACAAAACATATTGTATGGTACGATGTACATGCACTGCAAGCTCCCTAGAATGAATTTGTACCTTACGTGTTTGGTTATTTGATCTCCTTTAGTGAACGATATTAGATAGTGGTGTAGTCATTAGTCACACTCCTTACTAAGGATAATATGAGATCTCTACAAAAATTATGAATTATAAACTACAAATGTGATAATATCGATTGTTGTTTTCCTACCCTCAAATTTGTTTGGCATAATATGGGTAACATTGTTTAATATTTTAAAATCTGCATTAATCAATAGAGGTGGTGTCAAAAATATCTTTTTTCTTTTGTTTGGATTTTTATTATTTTAAAATAACAATACACTAAAATAAAAATTTAAATACAATACACATTATAAAGTTGCACATGAATAGTGATCACATTGTTTTTTCACTTTTATTCCCTTCTAATCTCTCCCCAAAACCAATTTTGTATGTGATTCACTTTATAGTTTTCATCAAGTCCATTTTTTCTTTGTTTTATTTCCTTTAGACAGATGATAAAACTTAGATTTCAATTGACTTATGTTATATTATATATTTCAACTACATCTAGATGTTCATTGAAATGTTTTGTTTACTTTTATAAGTTTTTTCACTCAATCTAATTGTGTACCTAGGCTCAAAATCTATTGATTTTTTTTATCATGCGTGGTTTTCTTTGGTTATTTTGAGTGCTTTTCATTTTTTTGGTTTTAACCTCAATTTACTCTCGGATGTGATTTTAGTTTTAAAGACAATATAAGTAGATTAAATTGTTTTTGGTTGACCCTCTAAACTTGAGGACTATAAATTAATGTCTTACCAAATAACTGAAACATAATCTCTCCCTAATCTCCTTAGTAATCTCTTTATCTCATCTAGAAAGCAGAGTACCCTGCAATAGCAAGTGCAACAATCAAAGTATAGTGTTAAATCCACACTCCACATGCACTACAAATGTGTTGGCCTCCTTTCATGAGAAGGAAGTCAATTACAAATTCCTCTTGGTAGACGTTTCAATAGACACTCATAAGCTATCTCATTTCGTCACTCTCAATGTAAGCAAACGAATGTTTTACTCACTTCCTTTCTTTCTTTCATACATTCACATCGCTCACCATTTGATTTGTTGATGCAACCACTTGGACAATCATGGGTATAGATATCGACCAATGCAGAGTGCTTGTCAACATGGAACAAAAGTCTTGACATTGAACATGGTGTTTGTGGTCACTTCACTACTAGCACCTTGAAGAAATAAGAGTAGGAGACCACGATCACATGTTTGGTCATGCAACTAATTGAACCCTTAAGCTTATGCCACTTACCCTTGTTGCTCCACATTAGGTCCTTTTGAGTTAATATGACCAAAGAGAGAGCTTTTACACACAACTCCAAAAAGAAGATTAAATTAGGTGCCTTGCAAGTAGGCCAAAGCTTTATGTGTTGCTTGGTTGTAAAAGATTATCAGCATGCCCATTGAACCTATGGGTCCAATTGCTAGTTTAATTTTTCTTAATTTAAGATTTATGATTTAATTTTGGAAGAGAGACTTATAGATAAAATAGGCCTATCTATAGGTCTCTTCTAAAACCTACCATGGATCTTTTTGAGCAATCAACTTCTTAACAATCACGATTCAAGGGATGGACACTCTTTATTTCTTGCCAAAGCATCCATGATTGTCCTCCTTAAAATAGTACCATATATCTATACTTATACATCCTAAGTTTTAATGAGTGAATGATATTGTTAAAATATAGATAGTAGAGATTTGGCAAATAATTAAATATCACATTTATTTTATTTAAAATATAATTTCTAATTTTTTATCTAGTTGGTGTAACTTTATTTATTTATATTTAGAGATACATGGTTTTTACATCACATGATTAATAGAAATTAAAATCTTAAGGAATTTGTGTAATAAATTTTCAATTACCTCTTTAAATAGTCCATATTGTGCTCCATTGAAGATTACAATGATAGAAATTTCATATTTCTATATAATAACTTGAGTATAAAAATAAATAATTTTGTATAAAAGTTGGTAAGTAATTTGATTTTGGTTTTGTTCTTATTTGCATTTATTTTTATTTTTATTGTTTAGGTTTGATTTTTTATTTATCTATTTTTTCTATTTCTTTGGTATGATAATTAATTCAATATTTGGCCCACTAGTTTTCCCTCCAATTATGAGAAGTGATAAATAGTTAAATTACACTTGAGGGTAAATTTAAAGATAAACCCCAATTCATTTAGAACATCTAGTGAACACATGAATTAATTTTTTTGAAGCACACATTATAGGAAAAAAATATCTAATGATATTAGCATTGCATCATCATCTTAGGGTATGTTGCATGATTGCTTTTTGTCCTCTTGATCTTGTACAAAATCTATTGGTATGGAATCCCTATAGGGGTTTGATACAAAGGAGTAATTGTCCTTGTTAAGTACAAAATATTACTCATGCAAACCAAGCTTTTATGTGTCGATAGATTAAAAAATTTGAGGTGAGTTGAAAGCAATTTTTTTGAAATTAATTTTATAGTTGTAGAATTGACCCTGACAAAAGAATGTAGTTTTTACATATTTTGACCTATTCAACTAATAAGCCCTAGTTTTATGCAATAGTGATGAATTGCTTTGGGACATTTGGCCAAGTCATGTTCCACATTGAACCCAAAGCTAAGTATTTGAATTTGTTATTTAAAAATTTGAACATATGAAACCCTCTTTCTTCTATTTTTATATGCAAATTGAACATCAAATGAAGGGTTTTCAACTAAGCCAACTCTTTATAATTCGTGTTTATCAAAAATATGTTGATCCCACACTCCATGGCACCCAAATAGAGAAAAGTATGAGAAATTAATCAATTCAAGTCCCAAATCCTTAAAATTCCACTCATTTTCCATCTCAAAATAAAATAATTGGTTTTCTAGTATGAATTTGTTGCAATAGTTATTTGATTGCCATGTGTTATCTTGATTATTATAGCACTCTCCAAAATGTCATGGTGATTGCTTATTTGTCAATGTAATTCTTGTGTTTTCCATGATATTTTGACCAATTGCTATGATATAAGAGAGTTCACCACATGCGAATGACAAGTTTGCTACTTGTACAAAGTGATGATTTTACCATTTATGATACTCTAGTTAGTGTTGATGTTTGTAACTTGAACAAAAGGTCATTGAGGTGTTCCAAAGACCATTCTTGCAACATGCATCAAGATTCAACAATTTTAAATTAAAAAGAATATCTTAGTCACATGTTGAAGTGAAATTTCATATGACTTCATTGGCACCAAGGGATAATTATTAGCTATATATCATCATTTGGCTATTTTTCACATTTCTATCCTTTTGATTTGACTATTTGTAAGTTTTTTGGAAGGGTTTAATTTGCCCATATTTGATAAGTTTTCTATGATCTTGAAACAAAATAGCCTCTAGTTATAAATTTTAATTATTTAAAATAAACACATATCACCTATTGTATGCAACAAATTGGGTCTTAATCACCATAGTTATTAGGGGCTATTTTTATTTTTCATACTTTTCCCATTTTAATATATTTGTTTAAAATTTATATATTGATAGGACATTTAAACATTGAATCACCGTAAAAGTCTTATATTATTAGAAAAATTTAGTCTTTGAATTGGAAACAAAATGGTGCTTAGAAAAATATTACCACAGAATCTAAAATTTAATTTCCAATATGAAAACAATTGCCTAAGATATTATACTTCTTTATACTGGATTTGGTAGGATTTTTATAAATAATTTAGTGGAGGAGAGGGAGGTAGGGAGAAAGAGAAGGAGGAAGGGGGAAGAGATTTCTTTTCCATTTCATATGATTTCCATTTTCAAGATTTATTATGATCACAAAATAGTCACTGAATGTAAAATATGATAAATTCATGACAATAGATATCTAATCAAAACTCATTGATTTTACTAACAATAATATAATCCAAATATGCCATTCACATATTTAAAAAAAAATTAAGATATCTATATAAAATAACATACTAGAACACTTATTTCATGACTTCCTTATATATAACATAATCATAAAAATATTTATAATTATCTTGTTGAAAATTTGAACCCAAGAAATTAATAAGAAATAAATTAATCCAAATAAATAATATAATTAGTGTTTTCAATTGTAAAATATACATAACAACTTTATATATATCTGACCCTAATTTCATAAGATAATAACAATAGGTGGCGGGTGGGAGTACACTAGTCCTCCTCTGTATATGTGGGGGAGAGGACCTATTAGGACATTTGGCAAGGTTGATATGGTTCTAGATAGTTAGGCACTCCCCCACCACTAAAGTGACACCTGTTGTCCATCAAATTAGGGCGCACACACAATATAAATATAATCTACGTATAATATAAACTACAAAAACCATTTTTTATGATAAAACATATCATATCCAAATATTATTACAACCCTAATTCATATTCATAAACGCAAATAATAAAATATAAGTTGAATGGAAGCCCTAATTGAATACTCTCTTTCTTTTGTTTTTTACCGTAGGTGCATTGGAATATAGGGGACAATTTTTGTTGATGCCTTTAAAAGGTTGATTAAATGCAGAGGGCATCGCGACCATCAAGGGCCGCGGTCCCCAAAGGCCTGCATTCACGTGGTAGGGTTGACTGGTCGAGCCCTGCCCTAGAATATTTTTTATTTTATTTTATTTTTTTTATTATATATATTTATGTATATTAAGATACATATATTCAATAATTATATATTTAGATTTTGCATACATGCATTTAAAAATAAGAATTTTTTTATTTATGAATTTGAAAAAATTTAATACTAGTAATTGGACCTATAGGTTCAATGGGCACGCTGATAATCTTTTACAACTACGCAACACACAAAGCTTTGGCCTAATTGTATGGCATCTACAAAGGCAACACCTTATACACCCCTTAGACAAAATAAAAGAACAAAAATAAAAATCACCTAAATATGCACCTCAAAAATTTCAAAAACCTCAATTGACAAGTACTTCAACTCTTTGAAGGATTCAAATTTATTTTTGGAGTTGCACGTGAAGCTCTCTCTTTGGTCCCATTAACTCAAAAGGACCTAATGTGGAGCCACAAGAGTAAGTGGCATGAACTTAGGGGTTCCATCAGTCGTATGACCAAACATGTGATTGTGGTGTCCCACTCTAATCTCTTCAAGGTGCTAGTAGTGAGATGGCCACAATCACCTTGTTCAATGTCAAGATTATTGTTCGATGTTGACAAGCGCTCTGCACTAGTCGACATCTACACCCATGACTATCCAAATGGCTACATCAAGAAGTCAAATGGTGAGCCATGTGAATGTATGAAATAAAGAAAGGAAATGAGTTAACTATTTGTTTGCTCACTTCCTTTATTTATTTCATACATTCAAAAGGATATAGCTTGTGAGAATCTATTCAGAAGTCCACTGGGAGGAATTTGTAATTGACTTCCTTCTCATGAAAGGAGGCCAACACATTTGTTGCGCAAGTGGAGTGTGGATGGCCCTATACATTGATTGTTACACTCGCCATTGCAAGGTACTCTGATTTCTAGATGAGATAAAGATACGTCATATTGTCCTTAGTAATGAGTGTGACCGATAAACACACCACTATTTCATGACATTCACTAAAGTAACTCAAATAATCAAACATGTAAGGTGTAGATTCATTCTAGGAAGCTTGGAGTGCATGTACATCATCCCTTTAAATAAAATATGTTGTATGGTTTGAAATTTAACCTTTAAGGCTTATGTGGCCGCCTTTGGCTGTGTCTAAGCCATAGTTCTTGATCTGTAGCATATTCACAAGGAATTGATGTTTGATGTCATCCACTAATTGTTATAGCTCTACCCCCATCTATTTGTTCCCTTCCTTAAATAAGGAACGTTGTTATTGTTTTATGATATGAAAGAGCATTTTGCACCATGTTTTGCCTATACCAAGGTAAGTTTAGTTGATGCATGGTAGTTTGCAGCCTAGCTTTTGATATCCATATGCATTTAAAATGACTAGATTTTCATTCTAATATGAAATATGACTCATGTCTTGTAGTTAACATTTTAATTGTAACTGAAACAAAGATAAATAAAGCTTTATTCCATGCAACGTACCTATTTGTACCTTCAAAAATATTAGTTGCAATTTGATACTCTACAATAATGTGATAGCAATTGCATCATTTTCAAGTGGGGAAGATGGGGCCAAAATAATTTGTAGAGTGCACAATATTCAAAACATGTTAACTATGTCAAAAAAGTACACATACATTTCCATTTGCATTTCAAAAAAATTCTTTTTATTCAAATCGACAAAATTCTACTTTGATATGACCCATACATTTCCATTTCCATTTTAAAACTCTCTTTTCTTGTAGTCCATGATCCTTTGGTATCATTTATTTCATTCCAAGCTATTCTATGCGCCTAGCAAGGAGAGTGTCTATTTTGAGGGGCTTAACAACCCCACCAATTGTGTACACCTCCACTTCCCATTCTATTGTATTATTTCCAATCTTGACCATACCTACCATTTGAGTTGCAAATTTCACATTGAGTTGCTTTATTGTAGGCTGTGAGCTTTGCCTCAACACTTCATTTTCCAAGACATTATCAGCGTACAATTTGCATAGGTCTCCTCTGTTAAGGCATTTTGTCAAACAATCCATGCACCCACATCCTAAACATTGTGGCCTCTGATTTGAACACTGTTATAAACATTCACTCGTTTACATGGTGTGGCCTTAGTACCGAGGATATATATTTTGAGGAGATTTGTCAAATGATTATGCCTTTATCCATGCTTTTACAATACCTTTAATACCTTTTGTCTTACATTTTGAGTATTGTGGCCTTAGATGATTTACTTAAAAAATTTTAAATATCCTACAGTCACAATAGTCAATTATAAGTTTACAACCTTCAAATGGGTAAATTTTGTACAACAGTTGTGGAAGAAGAAGAGGTGTTGTTTGCAGCCATCACCAAAATTGTTGCTTCCCAAAGACCGATGAATACGAAACCACCTCCTGTATGAATCAAAAACTGTTGAGCCATGCAAAACATAGAAATTACAAGTGAAAACAACTCAAAACCACTCGTAACATTTCACATCAATCATTAATAGAGTTTTAAAATAGGATAAACAACACTTGAGCACAAATGTCAAGGGTTTAGTTATTACAGTAGACCATCTCTGAAGTCCTCAGTAGGGACACTATTCAAAGGGTTCCAGATCATACACTACTTATTTGACCCACAACATCACGTAACCAGATATCTTTTGATTGTTGAAGTGGATGATGTTTAAGAATATCCAGAGACAGACGCCCTCACTCCATTTTTCGTGACTGACAAAATTAGTAAAAAGTAGGCTACTCGTCACCACTTTTTATTACTTATGAAAAGTGTTACAAGAGAGACTGCTAGGCGGATCCCCCAATTGAGGACCACTTTTTACCAGCTCCCCTGATAGACCCACCTGCATCTAAATCTATTCTCATAAAATTACAAACATAGGCCATTGTTACATAAGAAGTAGCATAAGTATGTGTGTCACTGTTTGGAGTTGTGTGATGTAGAGAATGTTTTTTAATAAACTTGTATACTAGAAGTAGTTGCATATACAATTTGAAACAAAAAATATAATAATGAAAAGGAAAGACAATATGTAGTATTTTAACCTAAGAAAACTTTTTCAAGTAAAGAACCCAGCATAGTAAGATCTTTCACAATTACAAAAACACAACAATTTTCCAATACAATAAAGAATCTCTTACTTCATCCTTAAACATAACACTTATCCAACATATGATGCAGATACGAAGGGAGGCTTGTGAAGCAAGTGGTTACAGACGTTCTGAAGACATTGAACATTACAGTATTAGATGTGGCAATTTGAGGAGGTGATAAAGTTTCTAAAAATAGATGATGGTAGAGATGATCGTTTGATTGTGGGTGTTTGGGGAATGGGAGGCCTAGGAAAATCCACACTAACAAAGGCCATTTATAATGAGATCCATCACCTATTTGAAGCTTCCTCTTTTGCATCTGAAGTTCGAGCCACTGCAAGGGAGTCCACAAAGGGCCTTCGAAAATTGCAACATCATGTGCTCTAGGACTTGATGAAAGATCACATAAAGTTTAATTGTGATAAAGTTCGATGTTCAATGCTACTTATTTAATTTGCATGCTATCTAGTTGGTTAGCTTTATCTTTATCAATAAAAAAAAAGTAAGTTATCATTTATAAAAAAAAAATTATTTGAGGGTTTAAGTTATTTTGTAGAAACATCATCATAATATGCATGATCAATATATTGATGCATAATTGATGTGTTATTTGTAACAATCTAAGACATGAGGCTTGAGAAGATGCAGTTTTAGTCCCAGGGCATAATTTCCACAACAATACTACTAGTTATTACTCATAGTGGCCCAACTACCTACCTAGAATCGAGATACTTACGTAGATCATTTGCTTTTCTACATTTCTAACCATTTAACAAAGAGTGACCACAGTTATTACCCGATAGGCTTTTATATGTGAGCATTATAGTGCTTGGAATTGTCTCACACCGTAAAATACTGCCGGGAAATTTTCTAAACTCGTCGGTTGTTCCTGTCGGCGTATTCCTTGAACCTCGTATGGGTGCAAGTGCTGATTTCCAAACAAAATTATTACATGTAACATACCTCCCAAGTGTTCTTCTGCATGGATTCCGCCCTTCTTATCTTGCCACGCTCCCACATTAAATTTCCATAGTCCCACTAAAGCCAAGCAATACATTCACAGGTAACGGTATGCCATTGCAAGTCGTGAATAAATTCCTCCAGTCTTAAATCTCTCTCTCTTTTTGGTTTGCTCTGTAGGATGGTTCTCCATCCTATTACAACAGCATGTGATCCAGGATTTGATGAAAGCTGACATAAAATTGAAGAGTGCAGATCAAGGCAAAGTCGTAATGAGAAATTGTTTGGCATCCATAAGGGCACTCGTCATTCTAGATGATATTAGCGACGAGAAACAGGTCGATGCTCTTGTGGGTGATTGGTATGGACAAGGTAGCAGAATCATTATAACAAGTAGATGATATTTACCATATGAAGGGGCTAAATATTGAAGAGAGCGCGCAGTTGTTCAGATGACATGCCTTTCTGAGAGCTTGCCCTGACAAGATATGACAGACATAATCGTGAAAGCTTGTAGGGGTCTTTCTCTGTCCGTGGAAATTATAGGTGCACATCTATATGGTAAAAGGAACATTAGATACCGGAGTGATGCCTTGACCAAAATTGAAAATGTTGAGTACGAAAAGATTTATCAGACTCTGAAAATCAGTTATGATGCACTTCCTGTGCAAGAGAAGTGGATTTTCTTAGACATTGCTTACTTTTTTATCACACTCAAGCTCCAGGACGGCATCTTCTTAAGCAATCAGGCTTACAGCATGGATTTCTATATTAAATTCTGGGGTGTTCTAGGGTGCAAGTCTGTGTATACCAGTCTCCAAAATCTTGAAGGGAAGTCACTCGTTGTAATACAGGAGCACAAATACATTGAAATTATGGATGAAGATCAATATGATGAACTTGGTCCCTACTTTTGTGAATTCAACATGCATGATCAAATAAGGGACATGGGAAGAAGAATGGTTGAAGAGGAATCATGGAACGATCCAGCTAAACATAGTAGAGTATGGCGTGAGGAGGATCTACTCAATGTCATGGCTCGCAAAGAGGTAGTCAACAAAACTATGACCTTCTGTTAGTTTTGTATATTCTTATGTTTTCTTGTCAACAAAACTATACTCCTAAACCATAACTCTATAGTTTTCCATCCATTAAATAGTTATATTTCATGTAAGCCAACAAACTCTTTTTCTTAATCAGGAAATGTCAAGTGTTAGAGGAATTATGTGGAAAAGATACTTGAAGCTTCAGGGCATAGATTCTCTGCAAATCCATGCATAATTTGGAATTCATGCTTTGGTGGGATTTAGATCTGATAACTCAAATAGCAATACTTCCTCTGAATCTGAGATACCTTGTCCTTTCAAATTGTCAATTGGAAGATTACAAACCATGTCTGGAGGTGAGCTAGCTTTGTTTTTGCTTGAAAATAAGAAAGCATAAGGTAAAGATTGCATTATAGTGGAGAAAAAGGTATCAGTAACATCAGGTGGCTGCAATTCTATTCAATAATTTTGGATTGTTCATCAACGTCTAATGAACGAATAGATCCTCTCCGCCATCATCACGAGTGATGAAACCATAACCCTTCTGCGAATGAATTGCTTGACTTTACCAGTCCTTTTTCCACCCTGCGCCATGGTTTCCTGATAGAATAGGCCCAATAAACAACAAAACATAACAGCAAATAAAAAATAGGGCAAAACAGAGTTAATAAACTCAGAAAAATATTTATCTAACTTGAATTATATTTCATCCAAAATGTTGTGTACAATTGCTTTGTACAATCATATATATAATTACAAAAAATTGAAGCCTGGAAGCTTCCATCTTTCTAGATAATTCTATATTTTAATTCTAAAAAGCTAGAATGTTCTATTAGCTTTATGGAAAAATCTAGAGAAAGCCTGACTTTCTATTGTGGAAAACTCTAGAGAAAACTTGTTTTTTCCTAGACAATCTTACTTTTCTTAACACCCCCCCTTAAGATTGGCTAGAATAATACAAAGAAAATACAAAAGAGAGGGGAAATTCAGAGGAGAGGGGAACATTATACTACTATCCCCGTTTAATATTCACCTCTAACATACCAAGCATTCCTCTTAATTTTAAGAATTTGGCTTCAATCATACTCTTAGTGAATATATCAGCTACTTGTTCTTCACTTGGACAAAATTGAAGATTGACAATAGATGCTTGAACAAGATCCCGAATGTAGTGAACATCAATCTCAATATGCTTTGTTTTAGCATGAAAAACTAGATTGTTGGCAACTTGTATGGTACTTTGATTGTCACAATACATAGTGTTGGCTGAACTTTGTAGAAAACCAAGCTCAACTAGAAGATTCTGAATCCAAAGTTTCCTTGCCTGCTTCTTTTGCTACTCTATAGTCTGCTTCACATGAAGATAATGATGTAGTTGTTTGTTTCCTGCTGCTCCATGTAATAGGTCCTGATCCAAGATTGAAAACATAACCACCAGTAGATTTCCTATCATCTATATCACCACCCCAATCTGAATTAGTAAATCTGAATAAAGAAATTGAAGATTTATAGTCATAGAAGATGCCAAAGTGTATGGTTCTATAGATGTATCATAAAATTCTCTTAGCAGCCAACCAATGACTTTCTTTAGGTGCCTGCATAAATCTAGATACAAGATTGACTACAAAACAAATATCCGGTCGAGTATGAGTTAGATAAACCAAACTACCAACAAGCTGTCTATATAAAGTGGCATCTACACTCTTGGAAGTACATTCTTTAGTAAGCTTGACTCCAGATTGAAATGGGGTAGATGTTAGCTTGCATTCAAACATGTTAAACTTTTCTAAAAGGTCCAAAGCATATTTAAATTTTGTTTTGTAAACCCATTTGCAACCAATAACATTCTTACCTTTGGACTGAGGCACAAGTTCCCAAGTTTCATTGTCTAACAAGGCATCATATTCCTCTTTCGTGGCTTGCTCCCATTCTTTCTTTCCTCTAGCTTGCTCATATGAGATTGGGTCATTTACTTGTAATACTTTGGCCATGAGAACACTACCATTCCTTCCTTGGATCTTTGAGCCTTGTCTATATATGTCTTCAACACTCCTTGTCTTTTGTCTAGCTGAAATGTCATCTTCTTCATCATCACTACCTGCAGAAAATGGTTGATTACAAGCATTAGTAGTTTCATTTTCAATAGTATTATCATCATTTATAGTGGTGTACACCTCATCATCATCAATATTGGCTCCATTTCTTTCTAAAATATCAGAAAAATGAGAAGCATTTATTGTTGTAGACTGAGAGGAAGTGGTTGTAAGTTGTGAATACTCATCAAACTTTACATCTCTACTAACAAAGACCTTTTTTGTTGTCAAATCATATAATCTGTAAGCCTTTGATTCTTCACTATAACCCACAAACAAACACTTACGACTCTTTGGTTCTAACTTTTCCCTCTTTTCATCAGGAATGTGTGCCCAAGTAGTACACCCAAATACTTTAAAATATCCAATGTGAGGATTTCTACCACTCCATGCTTCTTTAAGGGTGATATTTGTGAGGGCTTTAGTGGGGATTCTATTCACAATATATGTAGCACAAGAAACAGCCAAACCCTAAAATTTGTTATGCAAACTTTTAAAATGCAATATACAACGAGCCATTTCTAAAAGAGTTCTATTCATTCGTTCAGCTACCCCATTTTGTTGAGGAGTATAAGGAACTGTTCTATGCACCTTAATACCACAATTTTTACAAAATGACTCAAATGCATAATTGCAATATTCACCCCCATTATCTGTCCTTAAACACTTAATTCTTTTTCCACTTTGATTTTCAACTAATGCCTTAAACTTTTGAAAGACTTCAAATACTTCATGTTTCCTTTCCAAAAAATAAACCCATACTCTCCTGCTGTAATCATCAATAAAAGTGAGAAGATACGTGGCACCTGAAAGTGAAGGATACCCTAGTTCACATAGATCACTATGAATGAGATGCAACGGATAATTAGCTCTCCGTGATTTCCCTAAATCAAAAGGATCTCGATGATGTTTTCCTAACACACATCCTTCACACACACCTTCAGAAGCTGAAATTTTTGTTAATCCTCTAACCATATCCATTCTAACCATGTCTTGTAATTTTCTATAATTTATATGTCCAAGTCTAGCATGCCAAAATTTTGACATCTCATCAGTCTGAGCAATAAAAGCATGAGAGAGTGTGTATTCATTATCAACAAACCCTACAAATTTAAATAGACTCTCTTTATGATCAACTCTACCAATAGCAATTATATTGCTTGGGTCTTTTCTATCTCTAATAATAACTTGATCAGCAGTGACAACAAACTCATATCCAGCTTGGGCAATTTTATATACTGAAATAAGATTCACCCCTAATCCTTCAACCAGTAAATTTTTTTTCAAAGACCCATTTGTTACATTAACAGTCCCTATTCCTAAAATTGGAAGTCTCATTTTATTGCCAATAGTAATTTCTTGATCTAAATTCTTCTCTTCATAAAAATCAATAAACAAAGATCTATCCCTAGTCATGTGATATGATGCCCCTGAATCTAAAATCCATTCTTTATTAGAATCTGAAGCAAAGTATCCCCCCTTAACACTACTTTCAGGTCTAGCAATTACCTCCTTATTTGATTTCACTTGCCTTTTCAGAGAGATGGCTACGAAGCTATGCCTATCCTTCTTGCCATCCTTGATCCTTTCTTATTTGGGCTTGTATTGCTACCTTTCATTGTCCCTCTTCAAAAAAAAAAAAATCCATGTGATTCTCACCTCCACAATGCCTGCAAATAATGGGTTTTTTCCAACTTACTTTTCTGCACCATCATTTCTAGAAAATTGGTTAGAACCATCATTATTTCAAAATTTATAAATTCTTTTCCAATTCTTCTTTCCATCATATCTAGAAAATTTACTCTTAGCTGCATATGCATGATTCCTTTTTATGTATCCTTCTTTAATAAGTTGAACCTCTTCATCTAAAACAGACTTACAAAATTGATCAAAAGTTTGTTGGGGGGTATTGGGATTTAGTTGAAGAACCCTTTTCCTTGATTCCTTAAATACCTTGTATGGCTGGGGAAGCTTACTTTCAACCATTGCAATCAATTGAAAATCTTTTTTTGCATATTCAACACCTATTTTGTTCAGGTGGGCATTTAAAAAAGTAACTTCATTGAAGTAATTAGTCATTTTTTCAAAATCAGATGGATCTAAGTTCACCAATTTTTCTTCTCTACTAAACATGCTAACAATATCTGCATCTTTATAATATTTTTCCAAACTCTCCCATAGCTCTATTGGATTATCAATATCAACAAATCTTCTATTGAGATTAGGGCTTAAAGCTTTACCAATAATACCTCTAGTTTGTTCCAACTTGCATTTCCATAGCTCCTTTTATTTTTCACTTTGGGGTTCTCCAATTTCCTTGTTCACTATCCTCCATAGAGCCTTTTCTCTCAGAGCATTCTTGACTGCAATCTTCCAATCTGCAAAACCACTTCCATCAAATATTGGCAATACTTCATTTGTAGAGCCTATGTTAGCCAAAAAAAATCAGTCTTCAAACAAATATCACTCCAGCAATATAACAGCCCTGCGAACAAATATCACTTCCAGCAATCTATCTGCCCTGCAGCTGAACCTCTAGCTGAACCTAGAAAGAAAATCTAGCTGAACCTTGCTCTGATACCATGATAGGATAGGCCCAATAAACAACAAAATATAACAGCAAATAAAAAATAGGGCAAAACAGAGTTAATAAACTCAGAAAAACATTTATCTAACTTGAATTATATTTCATCCAAAATGTCGTATACAATAGCTTTGTACAATCATATATATAATTACAAAAACTTGAAGCCTAGAAGCTTCCATCTTTCTAGATAATTCTATATTTTAATTCTAAAAAGCTGGAATGTTCTATTAGTTTTATGGAAAACTCTAAAGAAAGCTTAACTTTCTATTATGGAAAACTCGAGAGAAAACTTGCTTTTTCCTAGACAATCTTACTTTCCTTAACATTTCCAACTTCAAACAAACAAATAACTAAGAAACAAATAAATAAACTTCTACATCTCCCTTCATGCTGCGACCCTCTTCATTGCTCCTCCTTGCATTCACAAAAAAGGAAAAGAAAATTAGAGAAAAACCTAGGGTTGCTTACATGCTTATAAATATAAGATCAAATCGGATATGGCACTATGAATCAGATCACATCATATTTGTTTCAAAGATATTTGATTATTCATATTTGATTATAATAAGTTGGTAAGCTTGCATTGGGTCCCTGTGCACTATGATCTAATTGCAATCAGATCTAATAGTGTTGTAGGTGGGAAAGGCGGTGGTATTTGTTTATTTTAAATGAGCGATCACAGTGTCCATGGCCCTCACATTACCCAAGGATAATATCGACATTATTACAAACTCCATATCAGCATATAATAAAAGGGAACAATTTATGTTTTTAATGGTCAAGATTGATTTCATGGTAGTCCTTTTAATCTAGACCCTTCATCTATATAATCCATCATGTGTTGCTCACATACGGAATGCTTTCTCTTAGTGAGCAGCACTACATGAAATGCATAGATTAGTGGTCCGGATTAAAAGGACTACTATGAAATAGATCCTAACTATTAGATTTTACAAACAAATAATAAATGATAAAAAACCAAAAAAAAAAAAAAAATACTCCAAGAAATCAAAGCAACCCACTTGGATTCCCACAACAATTTTTTTAAAATTTTAACTTTTGTCATTTGAGATAAATTTTGACTTACAACATACACCATAAATGTGGAAGAAAAGGGTCAAAATAACCCAAATGAGGCTCCCTAAAGAGGCTTAAATATCTTCTCTACGAGACGATTACATGCAGTCCAAGCTCTTATCTATGAGACTCACTATTTGCATTGAGCATATACCAAATCTTAACAAACCAAATTTCAATCAAAATGAGTCACTTATTGATAGTGATAACATGGGAGATCCGTCAAATCATATGAAAAATCCATGAAGGCTTTCGTAAATTTTGCAATATGTCCACCGTAGTATACATCGAATACAATGTTCAGAAATTTTGAATGCATTTTCCTGTTGCCGACAAAGACTTTTGCACTCAATGTGTATGAAATTTTGCTTGAAGGGAGTCATGTAGGCTTAAAGAGAATTAAAGAAAGTTATAGTAAGATTAATGGTACCGGCAACTACATGAGAAGCAACCACACAACAACGCATAACACTAAGTTTGAGGCGGTTAACGATTCCTACTACGTGGTGTTTGAGCACATGACAACGAGCAAAAACAAACAACCATAAAATTTTATCAAAAAAAATAACAACTATGAAGTTTGTTGCCGATGCTGCCTCTATCTACATCGTTGTGTCTTCCTAAATTTTACCACCAACTTTATCTTGTTAGAGTAAATATGCAGTTATGATATGCAGTAATATATAGCTAACTGAGTAGGCTGTGATTGAAGTAAGAGTAAATAGGTAATCTAGGAAATCAAATGAATTCATTGCATCTTCCCACTGGCAGATATTATAAATGAAATTCAACTATAGTACAACATGCGCCATTAAAACTAGCTTTAAAGATGCATAAATATCATCCCTCTTTAATATTTTCTTCCACCTTCCAGTTTTGAATAGTGCATCGAACTCATCTATAAAAGTAGTGCTTGTTTGTTATTATTCTACCATTGCTCTCACTTTCGCAAAAGCTGCAGTGCCTAGAGCTTGTATACCGTACATTTAACTGAGTTAAAAAATTCATGTTGTTAAGGTTGCAAAGATTTAGAAATGTATTGACACTTTAGATTTCTCTGCTCATCTCTTTCGGTTTGTTTAATCTTTTGTTTTCACTGTTATAGGATTTGTTTCACTATCTTCAACATAAGCTGCCACTAAAGAATTAACTCTCTTAGATGCATAAATTATAAGTATGGTGAGATAAAATATTTACATGGAAAGCCATGGTGTATAGGAAGATCACATCTATGCACTATCTTCTATGGAATACTATTTTATCTACTCCTAGAATGAAATAAACAATGCCTCCATTAACTTTATCTATGGGGATTACAATGGCATTGGAGGGATGGTTTATTTGGTTCTCCCTATCTTAGATAAGGTTTCCAAGTAGTATAAATTATCTATTAACATTATCTATGGGGATTACAATGATGAATTATATAGAAAAAGGGTCTAGTTTAAAAGGACTACGATCAAAAAGATCTCGTCCATCAAATTTTTATAACCGTTTAGAATTAAATATTTGATCACTACGATATCTATGACTGTTGTCTGGCTCACAAGCTAGATTTTGTGAAGAGTGGACAAAGGGATTGTGCACTCTGGTAGAAAGTCCTCATGTCTAACTCTGAGACTTGGTGCAGGCCATCTGATTGAGACTTGGTGCAAGAGCTGGCCATTAACAGGTAATGAAATAGAGTAGAATAGAAATAACATTAGTAGCAACAATGCTTATAGGAAATCTCTATGGAGGAGCAACAATCATTTCTATACGTGTCATTTACAATCTCTAGCACAAATCAAGATATGGTTGGGCGAACAAGACACGATTCCTCCAACCCGTCTCATTTCTTATCTCAGATCAAATGAAGGCCTTCATGCCCTCACAGAGGTTGTAGATAACCACTATTTATCCTTTGACATTGTGCTCAAATTAGCTATGCTCCTGATCCGGGAAGATATAAAGTGTAGTTTATGAAAACATAATCGAAATAGAATATATGGGGCGTTTCTGGGCTCAACATTTCTTGCGCAGATTCAACCTCATGTTGGAAACATGGTTCAACTAAAGGTAAGGATATATGGCCCTTTATTCATCTTTTCCATGAAATGCAGAGTTGAACCAAGGATGGGTGGGCTTCCTGAACGTGACGAAAAGCATGAAATTCATACATAGTTTTTCAAGCTTGTAGAGTACTATGATAAGTTGAAAAGTCTTAAACTCCTTGCAAAGTCAAAAGGGGCTTCTCAGGTGAGATTTATGCCTAAAAGAAAGAGATGCAATATTAATATAGTTCTATAGAATTTTTTGACAGTCTCTCCTAAATCTTCCCTTTCATTTGATAGAGTTTTCCTGATTGTATTTTACAGGGGAAAAACCTACGACCAAACGCTCATCAAATTTAACCCTTGCACTCACTCACCAATTCTATTCTTTATTTAATTTTTCGTAATAGTTTCAGCTGATAGCTTTTTAGAAACTTATAGACATGACATATTACAGAGAATAATGATATATACAACCACATAACTGAATGCCTATATATTATTTATATGGTACCTAAATTAGTAGTGATCTATGGATTAGCTATGGTTTTACTTGAAAACCTCATCTAAGATAGGGAGAACCAAATAAACAATGCCTCCAATGCCATTCTATAATTAATTTTTTTTGTTTTATTTTACTTTTTTATTATATATATTTATGTATATTAAAATACATAAATTATTCAATAACTATATATGTGATAAATTCCGTTATATATATTTAGATTTTCATACATGTTAAAAAAATAAGATTTTTTTTATTTATGAATTTAAAAAAAAATTAATATAAATGTATATGGATGAAACTTCTTTTATAAATAGAATTATATATGCTTTGTTTTCAAGAGAGATTTAATAAGGGCACTTTTTTAAGTTTTTCAAATCTTCTTGTATATACATTCTTTTTCCAATTTAATATTTACACAAAAGAATTCTAATTTTTACAAGTTTATTTTTCATTTAAAGTTGTTTAAATAGATTTTCATTTTAGGAGAAACTTTGGGAACCCTAAATTTCAAAATGATGCTAATGAGGAAAGTGCTCTCCATCCGATTGTTGATGGTTGTTTTAACATATTAGTTTGGAACGAATTAGTTCCTTTTGGAAATAGAATTTCTTCCCCGAAGGCTTTAAATACCAAGTCTTGGCTTATTTTGAGAATTTAGAGATCTATATGGTTTGTTCCTTTCAAGGGACTACTTTGATCTTAAATGAAGTTTTCACTTGACTCAGTTTTCTTTTATGGAGTTTCTCATATTTCTTTATAATATGATAAGAAGGTTCCTTTGGTTATTTTAGATTCAATTTAACTTAGCCATTTCAAAGTACATATATATAATTCAAATGTCTAAACCATAGTTGGAAAACTCGGCTCGACAAAACTTAGCAAGCAAATTTTTGGAGAGTAAAAAAAACCTCGGAGAAAACTCAGCAAACTTAAAAAATTGCTAAAATTTCATTAGAAACGCATTTTTTTTGCAAAATTCAATGAAAAGATGAATCGAATGAGTCGATAAATGAGTACAAAAGTGTTTTCTATTAAATTTGATTGACTTCAATGCAAATTGATTACAAAATCACATTCTCATGCGGAATCCTAATGGCTGAAGGCCTGATAGTCTGATACAAATTACAATAGATAGCTGAAAATGAAAATAGTAAAACTAAAAGTAAATACAACATATTACACCTTCCTCTTCCCTAATTTAGCCATAGCTAGGGAAGAGGCAAATGCTCTAGTCCTACGAGTCCGCAGTGCCGATGGCTCCTCAGTTCACATGGAAGGCTGTGGCTGAGGCTCGACCACCATCTTGGAACTATCTGGCTCTGGCTCTGGCTCTGGCAATGACTCCTCATGCTCATGAATGTCCTCCAACCCTACATCTCCTGTTACACCCAGATCCTCCATTGCCTGTCTCTTGAAATCAAGAATCTAGTCTGTGGTAAACAATGGAGGCTGCTCATCTTGCAAAAAATGGCAAAACAAAAACCTACCTGGGATTCAAATTTGCCTTCAAAATATGCAAAAAATGGCATTTGAATCCGATCTTCTCGATGCCACAATGTTGCAAATGGATTATTTTTGCTTGGGGGTTTTTCTATGCAGAGCTCAAAAAACTAATTTTTGTTTGTGTTTTCACTTTTTTGGCCATAGAGCCCTCTTATTCTGACGCCTACGAGTTTTTCGTATGGACTCGGCGAGTCTTTGGTGACTATTCGGCTATGACTCAGAAAAAAATACTTTGCGAAATAAAGTCAAAAAAACTTGTTTTCAAAAAAAACTCACGAGTTTTGTGTGACTTGGTGAAATTTCAGCAAGTTTTCCATCTATGGTCTAAACCACCCTTGCTTTAATCGTTTTTCAAATAAATAACAAAATATAAAATGGTAAAGAGATAAAAAGGACCCAAGTATTCTTAAGCATGGATATTTGGTCCACAAAGTAGAAAAATCATTCAGACAACTTCTAGTAGCAACACTACTCAACACATAGTTATGTAACTATTGAGATGTGATCATCAAAGAAACTTGACACTTGAACTTCAACATAAGAAACCATTGTATTCATGTGAAGATTTTAGATATTTAAATTCGCATACACCAATAAGTAACTAGTAATTCATTCAATGCCCATACTTCAACTACATATATAAATAACTCAGTCTTCTACACTCAATTTTGAAACAATTAAAATAATAGAAATACTAATTGATTTTATTAACTTCTATTTCAACTTCATTACAAGTTCAAACTTGAGGCTTTATCAATACATTATCAGTTAAGTAGCAAATATGGGAAATTGGTCCCATTATGTCTTAACAAAATCATGTTTGGATCAACATAACAAAAAATAATAACATATCCCCAAATCTAGTAACAAACTTCATTAGCAAATGTTTGTGTGGTGTCCACAGGTGTCATGGTATCTAGCTTTTTTGTTATTATTTCAACATTGGGGGTCCTCATGTTCCATTTGCATTCATTTTTCAGTCTCAATTGTAATCTTGATTGGATTCTTCTTATGCTTATAGTTGCTTTTACCTGAGTCCTTTGGTACTTGTGGAGTTATTGCGTAATTGGTGCTTTCATTTGTGCATGTGGTTATCTTCCTTGAGGTTTAATTTGGTTAGTCATATTTTAGCATCATGTATGTAGTAATGTTGCAAGGGTGTGTTAAAATATGATCAAGTTTGGTTACCATGATGAGGGTCTACTTTTGTGTGCATAGGTTCATTAATATTACCTTGAGCAATGGTTGTCCAAGTTGTCATTTTATGATTGCATTTAGCATCTTTATCTTTTATGAGTTATATGAATCATAGCCTTGATGTTCTAGTTTTATCAACCATTAACTTTACTTTTGTTCATTTGTGTAAACCTTCATTAAACTTAGCCCTTTTATTATGCATATGCAAATTCAAAATTGCTTTGGTGCCTAAGGTCCTACTATATTTTTGCCTTGTTCTAAGCTGCATTGAGGGTATTTTATAATTGTATTGCTTTTGTTTTAATTATTCACTCCATAGGAGGTCACTTTATGTGAAAGAAGTCCCATGCATCTTTAAGAGACCCACCCTGTCGATTATTATTAGTCCCTGCCTATGGCAGGGATATTATTGTTGTCACCTCAAAGTATTATCTTAGTCTTGATTCTTGTGTAGACAAAAAAAAATTAAGCTTTGTCAAATGTTTATTTTTTTCAACTATTTTTTTCATGAAAATTCACCAAAATTAATTTTTTTATTGGTTGCTGGCTATTTTAACCCATTGTTATTGATTTTCAGATTTGTTTAAATTCCCCTAAATTTTACTTAGGGCGAGTTGAAAATTTGAGTGTTTCTAATGTTTTCCCTTGTTTTATTAAAATAGAATAGATGCATGTGTTGCATGCTGTTGCATGGCAATTTGCAACGCAGCTCACGTGCCTTGTCTATGCTTCCACATTTTGCATACATGTTCAGAGGAGGAGATTGCTAAGGCTTGTCCATTTTGTCGTGGAAATTGTAATGGTTAAGCATCCCTGTGCCAAGGAGGTCACTTTTGATTCACTCTACTTAAACATAATCTACTTCAATGGTCAAACAGTCAATAACAATTTTACACCTCATTCATAACAAAAAGTGGTAAATATTTGTCTTATTTTTATTGACCAAAATTGACCTTTGACTATTGAAGTGGATGATGTTTAAGAATATCCCTTTTGATTTCTCCATTGCCGTAGCTCCTTGGAGCCAAAGTCATAATTACAGACATTGCTGATGATGCTGGTATAAAAGTTGCAGAATCTCTCTCACCGTGGACAACCTATATTCACTGTTTTGTGAGCAAGAAGCAAGACGTCAGTGCAACAGTGAATTTGGCCAGGAAAAGCACAGACAACTGGACATTATGTTTAACAATGCGGGTGCTGGAGATAACCATCGAAATAGTGTTGCAGAGTATGAGATGGAGTAATTTGAATGACGCAAAAGGAGTAGCATGCAGCCAGCGTTATGATACCCAACAGAAAAGGATTTAGAATTTCTGCAGCTAATATTGTAGAGATTATGGGAGCACTACACCTTATGCATACACGGCCTCAAAACATGCAATAATAGGTCTGACTAAAAATGGTGCAGCTTAGCCTGGGAAATATGGTATCAGAGTCAAGTGTGTTTCTTCTTCTCTTGTTGCAACGGGGCTTGTAAAAGACTTTGTAACAAAAGACAAGGTTGTAGTGGAGGCATGGGGTAGCAGCGTAGGCTGCTTGAAGGGAGTGATTCTTAAAGCAGAGGATATTGCAGAGGTTGCTCTGTATTTGGCCAGTGATAAATCTAAATATGTCAGTGGCCATAATCTTGTTGTGGATGGAGGTTTCACAGTTGTAAACCATGACTGGGGACTTTACAGGCCATAACACCTTGGCATATTCAGTCCTCATGTCCTCATTCAATATAGCCTAATATAGCAGCTATGGATAGAACATGTGATTGTAGTTCAGTAATGTGAGAGAACATTACAATATTTAAATTCTGCGTAAGATAGGTAGTTTATATAGAACTTGTTATATATAGGACATAATTTAGTTCTCACGTTCTTATTAAATAAAGTCCGATACAGCAGCTAGTATAGTGATCTGAAAGAGTTTTACAGAAAAAATTCTTAGGAAGATAGTTTATTTAGAATTTGTTAAATGCTTTTTCTTTAATTATGATTTTTTCCACGGTGGTTTTTCATATGATATGAACATGTGATATTGGGTAAAATGTGCAAAAAAGGCACTTGATATGCTTGTGGTCAAAATGCTTGTGGATCAAGTTAAGTTTGATCATAGAATTTTTTAGTGCTAAAAGTTAAAACAAATTTGGGTTAATTTTGAAAGGGAAAGAGAACCTGGCATGCACCTTACAACATACTATATTTTTCTTAAACAAATATTTAATAGCTTGATGCAAGCACATACTACTATGCCCTTAAAACTATGCCCTTAAAACGCAAACAAACATAGTTGATTTCCCATTACATTTAGAGAAAAGATAATGTAGCTTACAGATCTAAGAAAATTTCAATAGCATAATGGCATGTAAATTAACACTTTAAGAATATGAAAGAAGAAAATAGACAGAAAAAAAGAAACACCAATATACGTGGGGAAAACCTTTTCGTGTAAAACCCCACACTTCAAAGCATTGAACCAATGTATTAATTTGCAAAAACAATGTTACAATACACTTCAGGATCAAAGCCTTAACATGGAGATTTACATCTTGCTTCTCTGGAGGAAAACTGACAGCATAACCTTGCAGTAAAAACTCCCTGTAATAATGCTTCTTCAAAAACAATGAAATACACTTAATGTAAGAGTTGCAAAAGCCAAATGCCCTCAAAAAGATAACATAGATTTCTCCACAAACTCCTCTGCAAAAGCACACAAAGCATCCGCTTTTCATTATATTTTAAAACATAAAAAACTTATCCAATCTCCCATAGGCATCCACTTTCCAAAAAATATATTTTCCAACTTGAAAATCTTTTCCAATTTGAAAATCTTTTCAACTCGAAAATCTTTTCCAAATTAAATAATTTGAAAATCTTCAAAAAACAAAGCATATCCTCTTCATGGGTGCTCCAAAGAGATATGGATAACGTTTTCCATAAATGATAACTTCCTGCAATAGAAACCTGCTAAACAAGACTCAAGGTCCTCTGAGGTGGCACTCCTTGACTTTCTCAACAAAAAGCGAAAAACTACTTTTTGAGAAAAAAAAATAAAAAGCACAAAGCACAAAACAACTTTTGCTCAGAATGGCTTAAAAACACCAAATCTAAAAAAGTAAAAAGCTTCTTTTTCACCTCCTAAAAATAAGAAACACCAGAAAGGACTCTAAGATGGAGACACCTTAATCCCAACAAATTTACCTTGACATTGTAATGTCCCCTTTTAGGTTATCCTTGATCTCTTAACCTGCACAAAAGAATAACTGCTAGAAAGGGACATTAGTACTATTAAAGATCAATTTAGTGATGAAATCAACACATCATAATCATAATCAATGACAATGAACAAGAATGTAATGTTACCTGTGCATACATATATTCAAACCCTACAATCAAAGACATTAACACATATACAAGTACATATATTCTTTCATGATCATTAGGGTTAGTAACATCATGATCATAATCAATAATAATGAATAAGTACATAGATCTAAATGTATTTCCTCATACTTATACTTTAACCATGTTTGGCCTCATGATACAATTTGGGAATGGCGACATCAAGCCTGGTCATTAATCTAGCCCAAAAATCTACCCTAGCAGAGGAGGTGGAGATAATATGTTTAGAGCATCAGATAATCCTACTCCACTATCGTAGGCCCAAGGGTTTCATGTTCGCCTAGGAATACCATCACTTGGCAATCACCTACCATGTGAGCCATTAATAATAATAACAATAAAAAATCGTACGTCTAACAACCCAATGTCCTTCATAGGGGAAAAGGAGAAAGATTAAAAACATGGCAAGGTCTCACTCATCCCTCGTATATCATGAGTTAGGTTAGTATAACTATTGAGGTTAATCGTATGAGTTAGAGAGATTGTACCGATATGAGACTCATCTACTTAGATGATTTGAAGATGCATTATTGATCTTATGATCACAAATATAATTAGTTCCTTGCTTTCACACAAGGTTATTATAAGGAAATGGAATTCCTCATGATTATGCGATCATTCCTATACTAGGAACTCAATAAGATTAATAGTAGACCCACCAATGATGGCTAGATGAATGTGCAATCTCTGCACTTCTTGCTGATATAAATATATATTTATTAGATGGATTTGGTTGTCTTAGATGCTCTTGAATTATAATGTATTGTGTAGTTTTTGAATGCTTTTTGGAATTACTTCCTTTGCCTTGAACATTGATTGTGATTGTTTATTGATTGCAGACCAAATCCTTTTGATGATGGAATGAATAAGATTTAATGAGTTTCTTGCTTACTTTGAATGCTGGTCTGATCGATTGATATTGAGTATGGATGATTTTATTGTTGATGTTGAATAATGAGATGACATTGTTGATTGATTCGATGCCTATTGTTCATCCATCAATCTATTATTTATATTCTTTTATATCTTCCAATGGGTATGACTATTGGTCAATGGTGGTGTAGGAGCTCCCTATTCTAGTCATCTTTTTGATATGTCATGTTTTGTTGTCATGTTATATTGTTCTTCCTAAGGCTTTGAAAGCCATTTTCATGGGTTGTAATAAGAACTTGGTCCATTTGGTTGACTTGTCCAATCTAGACCTTGATATGGTCAATTTGAATGTAATTACACTCAAGAAACATGTGGTTTCTTGTGAAGGAAGTCATACCCAACGGTTAACTGCCTTTGGATAGCAGTTGTACTGTTGGTGGGGGAGAAACAGCCCTCAAGCCTTCAATAGGTAGTTGAATGTAATTACATGCCAAGAATAATGAGAATTGAAAGTTTTGGAGTGCAAAAACTGTCATTTTCTGCGTTTTCCTGGAAACAGTCACTCAGTACGGCTCTGTACGGATAGTAAGGAGTCTAAAACCTATGAAATGTGTTAGTGCTTTGAAATACCTTTCATTTGAGTGTAGTTAGGCCTCTTGAAACTTCCTGTGTTGTTAGAATCAAATCAATTTGTGCAAACTAGTCTGAAAACCCTCAAAACTAGGGTTTTGTGGCAAAATGAGTGATTTCTCCTCTATCCTCTGAAAGGCATCAACCATTTTTAGTAGGATGGAGGGAGATAGAGTATATTTCATGTTTTTGTTGCTTGTTAGGTTTTCACTTCTCACTTCAAGGCACTTGGCATGATTCTAACTAGTCTACATAGTGACTAGTTAGTGTGCAAATGGTGGAAATCGGTATGGTTTCAAGGAACAGTCAAGAGATCGACCAAATGGATGATGTATTTGGTGTTTGTAGATGAAAACAGACCTATGCAGGTGGTTGTTTGATCCTGAGCAAGTGAATGTGACACATTTCCTTTGTAAAGACCCCAAATTAGGCCTATTCCCTAAAGAGAAGATTTCACTGTCATTGGATGCCTAAAATAGAGTACGTGTTGATAACTGAGAGGGGGGGTGAATCAGTTATCCTAATTATTTTTGCTTTCAGAACTTTCTTAATAATCAATGCAGCATTAATTCAATTAAGCAAACATAACCATGAAATGGAAATACACATGACAATATTTTTGACGTGGAAACCCTGTTAAGGGAAAAAACCATGGGGTGATTAACCCAAGATTGTATTCTCTATTAGAAGAATGGAAATACAAAATGGCACTTGCCAATTAGGGCTCACTACCTGAGCACACTGCTCACAAGAGGCACACTGCCTACAAGAGACACATTGTTTACAATTTATAAAGAGTGTAATACAATACTTGAACTGATAAGGAGCATCAACATATGCTAGAGTTCAGTTCCGGTTAGGCTCTGTACACTGATCTGCTACACTTCATCTTTCCTCTTCTTTTGTGCTGCTTTTCTTTCACATACTGGACCTTCCTTTCTGCTTTTATTCGGCTCTACTGCTTTTTTTCGCACATCACTAAAAACCACGACACCTCTCACAACTAAATCCATCTTGTATATATATGTGCACAAGCGATTTCATCACCTTTCTAGTTAGCACCCAGAATAGTCAATATTTTCCACAAACTCTGATCTGTCGGCTGAATCCTTGCTTACCAAGTAATGCGGTTCAAGGATATACTTGTAGAAGTCATCAATCATGTCGGCCAATCATAACTTATGCCTTAAGAATCTTTACCATCATCAGTAACACATCCAGAATAATGTCTGATGTTCTGCCAGTCAGTTTTTCCTCTATCACACTGCCAATCAGGAACCCGATACTCAAGTATTCATATTTTTTTCTTCATCTATCACTGGAGGCTAAATCCTTGGAATCTATCACTCAAGGTAGTCCTCTTGACTTCCCCAAATCTGCACTTCACCAAGATACTTCCTCTGAGAGATCCAGACCTGACTGTCGGACCTCGCCACATGCTCTGTTCTTGTTTACCGGACCACAACATTCTTCACTCTGACTTCTAGTAGAGACACACCATGTCCTGCGGATGTGTGGAATGAACTTTGTTGCCATCAATGACAACATTCATGAATCCATATAGTTCAACTTCTTTTCTCACCTTCCTCTTGATCTCTGGTTGTCTTAGTTCCACATGAATCTTTATACTTAGCTCCTCAAAGGTTCCAAACCTTTCTGCCTTGGGATCTTTTGGCTGACTTAATATGTGTTCAATATGCAGCTCAACAATTTTCTCATCAACTTCATACCCCATCGGCATGATCCATACTATTCTTGGTTCCACTGCCTCCATAAGGCACTGATCAGTTTCTACCATGAAGCAAACAATATCCTTATATTTTTCAACTAGAGCTTGGGGGATTCTCTCTCTTGCTTGCATCATACTCTGAAAGTTCTTGAAATAGCCCCAGAGTGTTGTATTCTATGCCTTAACCTCACCAAGTCCATGCAAATAATCCCTGATTTGTATGGCAACCGGTCTATCATTTTGCCATATCCAGCCACTAGATCTGGGTAGCTCATTCATATAATAGAAGAATAGACATAGTATCAAGCCACCGTATTTGAAGGAGTTCTTCTTGTCTTTCTTTATCTTCTACAGATTTTCCAGAAGTTGGTTTAAAAAGAGCTCACAGAGATCATAGTCAGCATTCTTTCTTAACATTTCATAGGAAGTATATATTGTAGTTCCAGGTACTAAGTTTTCCCTACTAGAGTGATATATTTTGTATCTGATGATCATGGATGCAAACTTGATATTCGGATCAGTGATATCTTTAATTGTCATTACCCTCTTATCAAACTTTGATCTGGTAGCCTCAGTCACCGTTTGATTTTTGATAGATTTTAGACCAGGTATCCCACCGAATGAGTGCAATCCAATAACTACCCTAATGGCATTTTTAGTGATCTTAAACGACCTGTTCAACCACATGAAGTTGTCATGTACTCTGCTCAGGATATACCGGACCCATTCATCTTCCAAAAAATAGGGGAAATGAATGCACTGTGCAAAATGCTTATCCTGGATGGCTTTATACTAAGGTTTGATCTCAAAAGAATCATCTATTAACTGCTTGTGATAGATATCCATTAATTTGGACTCTCCAAATTCTTCAATGTTTGCATGAATGTAAACCCTAATATCTTTTGTATGCAGGACACCATGCAGAACACTGGAAAAAAGCTCCTAGGGGATCTACTTCCAAGGATTTGTATGGATGTTTCTTGAATTTGGGGTGAGGCCTATCAGAGATCTTCACAATATTTGGAGTATCCATCATTCAAGGATTTATAGAGAGATATTTGATAAAGGAGAATACCTTTTGCACCTTTCAGTTTCACGAAGTTAGCTGAATCAATTTCTGGATGAATCAAATTTTGCAGATGGTCTTTGATGGGCTTGAGGAATTTCTGTTGCAGAGCTTCTTTTCGTTTCTTCTTGAGTGTAGAATGAACAAATGCTTAATGAGAAAACCCTTATATTGTTTTGCAAACCCTAACATCAAGTTGCAATAAATGCTCGACCTAAGTCATTATGGTTTGCCTTATTCGGATGACTTGAAGAATCAGATCAATCTGGATTGTAAACATCTTGTGGATCATCCAAATCTTAACCATAGTCTACTTAGATGTTTCTCTTATGAGCCCTTTAATCTGCAACTCTCCTTGTGCCAGTTCCAGCACCAATTGACTGGCTGGGGGAACAAGGTTTTCTTTGTGTCTCCCCCTAAGCCAGAGCTCACTTTTTAATTTTTAGAAGGAATATCAGCACCAGAGTCTGGTGTGGATCCATCCCCTACATTCTCTATACTTTTCTTCACCCAAATCTTGTTCATCTCACTTTGAATTTCATCCGCATTCACTTTTTGTTTTCCCTTGTCTTGATTCTGATTATAATATACTGGACCTCTTTTGTCCTGATTCTTGCTTCTACAAAATTTTGCTATATGACCAGATCTATTGCAAACTTGGCAAACAACATTTCTTTGCATATTTGATTGATATCCTCTTGATCTACATTGATTAGCCATATGACCCATTCTATTGCATGCAAAGTATCTACCATTGAATGAATTGTTCATTTGCATATTTCTGCATTCATGAGATTTGTGACCATACCTTTTGCAGTTGAAGCACTGTCCAGAGAAGAATGTATTAGTCTGATTCATTCTCTTTCTGCACTGATTAGCTTTATGACCAAAGTTATTGCAGTTGTGGCAGTATCCATTGAAGGATGGATATCTTTGAGCATTAGGTTGTCTTACCAGAGGTCTTCTAGGCCTGTTCCTTGGATTTTCTGATCTAAGATTCTTCTGACCAGATTTGGAGCTTTCTCCTTTCTCATATCCCAAACCACACTTGTCATCTACCCTCTTTTGACTTTCAAGAAGAACTTCAAGTTGAGCAGAACTTATCTTGAATTTCTCTTTATATTCATTTGCTATTTGAAGATCCCTTTTGAGAGAGACAATTTGATCCTCAAGTTTTTCTTCATTATCTTTAGCATCTTCAAGATCAGATTCAAGATGTCTGATAATTCTATCCATCTTGTGACAATCTTTTGATTTCTCCTTGAGAGATTGCCTTAAATTATCTTCAGTTTTTCTTTTCTCTTCAATCTCTTGGGTAAACTTCATAACTCCTGATTCCATTTCATGTCTTACCATAATGATTTCTTTTGATAACTTTTCACATAACTTGGTTTTCTCCTTTAGATCTTCATTTGTATTCTTGACTTCACTTTGACTTGCCAATTGTTGAAGTAGCTCCTTTCTATTTTTCATAGAGAGACTTAATTTGTCTTTTAGTTCTCTCATGAAATCATCAGCCTGTTTGAGTCTTTCCTTTAACTCATTGACCTCAGAGTTTGACTTCTCAAGATCATCAAGGGCAGTCTTGAGTTGCTCCCTTAACCTATATACATCCATTTGAATTCCCAGATCCTCCTCAAGCTGTTAGACTCTATTAGGAGGAACTTGGCTCTTATACCAATTGTTGATAACTGAGAGGGGGGGTGAATCAGTTATCCTAATTATTTCTGCTTTCAGAACTTTCTTAATAATCAATGCAACATTAATTCAATTAAGTAAACATAACCATGAAATGGAAATACACATGACACAATATTTTTGACGTGGAAACCCTGTTAAGGGAAAAAACCACGGGGTGATTAACCCAAGATTGTATTCTCTGTTAGAAGAATGGAAATACAAAATGGCACTTGCCAATTAGGGCTCACTGCCCGAGCACACTGCTCACAAGAGGCACACTGCCTACAAGAGACATACTGTCTACAATTTATAAAGAGTGTAATACAATACTTGAACTGATAAGGAGCATCAACATATGATGGAGTTTAGTTCTAGTTAGGCTCTGTACACTGATCTGCTACACTTCATCTTTCCTCTTCTTTTGTGCTGCTTTCCTTTCACATACTGGACCTTCCTTTCTGCTTTTATTGGTCTCTACTGCTTTTTTTCACACATCACTAAAAATCATGACACCTCTCACAACTAAATCCATCTTGTATATATATGCGCACAAGTGATTTCATCACCTTTCTAGTCGGCACCCAGAATAGTCAATATTTTCCACAAACTCTGATCTGTCGGCTGAATCCTTGCTTACCAAGTAATGCGGATCAAGGATATACTTGTAGAAGTCATCAATCATGTCGGCCAATCATAACTTATGCCTTAAGAATCTTTACCATCATCAGTAACACATCTGGAATAATGTCTGATGTTCTGCCAGTCAGTTTTTCCTCTGTTACACTGCCAATCAGGAACTCGATACTCAAGTATTCATATCTTTTTCTTCATCTATCACCGGAGGCTAAATCCTTGGAATCTATCACTCAAGGTAGTCCTCTTGACTTCCCCAAATCTGCACTTCACCAAGATACTTCCTCTGAGAGATCCGGACCTGACTGTCAGACCTCGCCACATGCTCTGTTCTTGTTTACCGAACCACAACATTCTTCACTCTAACTTTTGGTAGAGACACACCATGTCCTGCGGATGTGTGGAATGAACTTTGTTGCCATCAATGACAACATTCATGAATCCATATAGTGTCTCTTGCCAACAATACAACCCTACAACTTGGTAGATTGTTGTATGTCCATAATGGGTATTTGAATGTGCAAAGAGACTAGCCTGTCCTTTGGAGGTTTGAGGAGTTATCCTTGGATTAGCCAATCTCAAGGGCTACAAGGGATAGGTCTCTTTAGGCACTGTCATAGTGTAGTCATACTGTAGTTTGCTGTCCACTATCCTTGAAGGTACAAAAATAGGTTATTGGGTCAGAGACCATATGTTGGTCATGTACTTGACAAATTTGGGTTGGTTGTAGTGTGAGATCCTATTGGTAGGGGTATTGGTAGTTTGGTGTTGGCCTAGAAGGTGTGTGTGTTTGTTGGTTGGGTTGAGTAGAGACTCCCCAAAAGAGAGTTGAGTAGTCTATGTGGGTGGACACTAGGGTGTGGTCCCAGACTAGGTCAGTCTCTTGAATTGCCTTGTATAGGCTTGTGTTACAAAGTGTTTGGAAGTTCTTGTGAAGGAAACCTTGAAGTCTAGGTTCATTGTGTGAATAAAACCAAACAACCCCAATATCTCTGCATCAAATGGTCATAATCTCCTTAAGGATTCATTGTCTTATTATTAATATTATCTATTTGTCTTATTAATCCTCTGTCGTTGCTCTAAACCTTCGTTGCCTTGTGATTTGTAATACGGTGCCTAAGTTTTAGTTAGCAAAGGTTATATTGTTTCTAAGGTTTGTTTGCTGGTAACAGTGATTCCCTTAAATATGATCGGGTCTCTTTTATGGGCTTTTCTATGGTCTCCCGATCCTCCTTAATGTACAACTGACTCATATTTGTTTAGTAATATTTATTATAATGATATTTGATGATTCATATTTAGATTTATATCATTATTTATATTTATAGATATATTTATATTTATAATATATATTATATATTATATTTAATAAATTTTATTATATTATTATTGTGACTAAATTAATAATAATTATATTTATATTTATTGATATATATTTATAATTATAATGATATTTAATTATTAATATTAATAATTATAATTGCTATTTATATTTAATAATATATTATTTATATTACCACTTTAGTATGTAACACTTAATTTATTATTTAATCTATATCGATTTATGAATCAAGCATAATCGATTCAATTAGTACTAGGGACATGAAAGGCCTCCCCACTCGAGATTGCTTGTCCTCAAGCAATTTTGGGTTTGGATGATCAATAATTTTAACTCCTTTTGATATATTATTGACCCTAAAGTGTGATAAGAGTCATGTTCAGATTAGTCCCTCAAGGAGTAATTAATTATGAGATGTAATGGAGAGAAATCTTGTGATCAAGAAGATTTGGTAAACCCTTTTTTTTTTGTTTTTAATTAACAATGTTATTGAGGTAATGTAGTTAATTAAGTGAAGGTAGAAAGGAAAACCTTTTCAATATTTTTAAGAAGAATTTTGGAGTTTTGAGAGTCCAAGATTAGAGATTCTAAAAATGAAACAATAGTGATGAAAAATCTGAAAGATAAATCTAATGGCGCTGTAGAGAGGATATATTTGGATCTCAAGTTGACTATAGTTATTAAGTTGTGGATGTGTAGAATAATTACTGCATGATGATAAGATAGCATGGCTCGAATGATCCTGGGATTTGTGGGTTATGGGCCCACAATATAACTTAGCATAGATTTATATAACACTTTGTCGTAGCTTGATGGTTTTATCTAAGTTACTTTTAATCAATAGAAGACTCAGAAAGAGACTCTTTGGAAGAAATGATCTAATATAGAAATTAATTCATAAATTTACTAGATCATTTTTTTCTAAATTACAAGGTTGAGCTGTATATTGTCATTGTTTCTATGAGTGTGGGATAGATCATATGTGTTATAGATTTAGTTAAGCATGATGATTTGGTCCTAAAGGGATAGAACAAATATGTTCTTACCTCAAGCTTCAATCTTAGGAGATGATTCTAGAGTGTAAGATATGTGTCAACAACCTTTGATTATGTTATTTTCTTGTGCTATAATGCTCATTGTGTTGACCATTTGGATGTTGTAATGATTAATAAGGCTGTAATTCAAGGTCAATACTATTGATCAGTGATGGTGTTGTTGGTCCTTGATGTATTTCAATTTTCTTATAGATTTGTACCTATTATGAGGACTGTTAATATTTGCTGATTATCAGGCTACATAATATTATGTGATTAAGAAACATTGATATGACCATTGAGTAGATGATCCTACTATTGCTTTGAAGCATTTACCATGTACCCTCTACTTAACATCATGACTATATGTGAATGTGATATCATGTTGGAGGGACTATCTGGTAACCTTTGTCATGTTCTATTTTGTCAATTCCATGGCAATGTGACTGCTCTGTAGTATTTTAGCTTGGTATTTTCATCTATGGATGCTTGTTGTGATTTAAGTGGTGATAATAATCTCATGGTCACAGGACTGTCCTCCAAGTTTTTTGGCATGAAGAAAAGTCTACTACATCTTGGCAGTACAGTCCTTAATAATTGTGATTATTCCAAGTAGGGTATATTGATCAGGAAGTCATTATGAATATGGAAAATGAGCAGTGTTTAAGGCATTTTGAATCATAACAAAGGAAAAGGTTATCAAAGTTTCTAAGTCTCTCAATATGAGTATGTATGAAGTGAAGATCTTAAATTTTCTAAGGTACTGTTGTCAACTGTGTGGGGCAGTCATAGGCTCATCTTAAGCATGTTACATTCTCTCATAATTTTTATGACTGTTATCATGCACTTGGGCCCCTTGGGCTGTCCATTTGAGGGGTCACAATCAGAGTTACCTTCATCTTGAATTGACTTATAAAACATTGAAAATGTAGACATGCTCCTATATGAAAGTTTGTTGTCAAAAGACTATTACCACTATTTTACATTGCATGATGAAGGTGCAGTTACCCCAGTGATTGTAATGGCAATATTAAACTTTAAGACTAGATTTGTTCAAGTTCATGAAGACAGCTATAAGAAGTCCTCACAATCACATAATTGTCAATGCACATTTACAAGGTTTCAAAGTATTCCATCTCACTGTTAATGCATGTCTCGTGAAATCAAGGTGTTACAAGATGAAGGGACCTATAATGAATCTCACGTTTGGTTGATCTCAAGGAAACTCACTAAATTCTGAGTGATAAAGGTTGTTATGGAAATGAAGCAACATCTAGTTAAGATCCCGATTCTGATTACAATGAAGATTGTCATAATTATTTGGAAGTAACAGTCCCAAAACAAAGTGTCTACTACTAATCAAGATTTAACAATAAGGACAACCATGAAGAGACACTGAATCTTATAGGTCTTTCCTTGAAGGGATAATAGGGATAGTCAGAATGCTGATGGGATCATTTGTATTCTGTCATCTTATGCAAACCTAGCTATGACTAAGATACATAGATTTCATAAGATTCTATTAGATTTAATGGTCATTGGCCACTTATCCAATCTTTTAGAACGGTATGAGAGGGTTTCAATGTAATTTATATTGCTTAACATTTGTAAGTCAAGGTTATGCCTAACAAGACTAAGGGTAGTAATAGAGTAACTTGCTATCAAAGTTTAATTGTATTTTACCTTAGATACTTAGGGGTAAATACATTACCATGAACTGGTTGAACATAGTTTATTATAGCATAGTGCCATATCTCTACATGATAGTTGGGTTGAGGTCATTACATTGTATCAATCCAATGAAGGGATGGAAGTAATTGTAGTAAGGCAAAGTTGTATGACAAACCCTAGAGAAAAGTGAACCTAGCACTTACATTTTAGAGCCAAGGCATAATGTTTTGATCATTATATCTAGACTAGGGTTTGTAAGAACTTAATTTGTGGGTGATAATGGTTACACTATTTAATCTATTATCTATATATAGTGTTGTAAACTCTTAACATTGATAATAAAGGACATAATAATCTTGAGAATGTGAACCATGATTGTGTTTATCTAGAAAGAATGATGAGGGAACAAAATTACATTTGTCTATATCATGATGAGTGAGGCTCTAAGTTATAGTTTATGAAAGACATGAATGATGAAATCATCTCAAAAATTTAGAGAGATGAATTTGTAGAGAAGGTAAATTCAAGTGTAGACTTGTGTATAATATATGTTGATATGATAGCATGGAGACAATCAATGATGAATAGAATTATCATTGGAGAGAAGATCCATGTTGAAGTATACATGAGGCACGAAGATATGTATAAGATATAATACATACGGAGTTCACATGAGTCGTGTAAGTTCCTATCATTCACAGGATGGCACGATGACTGCTCTGATACCACTTGTAATGTCCCATTTTAGGTTATCCTTGATCTCTTAACCTGCACACAACAATAACTACTAGAAAGGGACATTACTACTATTAAAGATCAATTTAGTGATGAAATCAATACATCATAATCATAATTAATGATAATGAACAAGAATGTAATGTTACCTGTGTGTACTAATATTTAAACCCTACAATCAAAGACATTAACACATATACAAGTACATATATTCTTTCATGATCATAATCAATAATAATGAATAAGTACATAGATCTAAATGTATTTCCTCATACTTATACTTTAACCATGTTTGGCCTCATGATATACTTTGGGAATGGCGACGTCGAGCCTAGTCGTTAATATAGCCCAATCATCTACCCTAGCAGAGGAGGGGGAGATATTACATTTAGAGAGTCAGATAATCATACTCCACTATTGTAGGTCCAAAGTTTTCATGCTTGCTCGACAATACCACCACTTGGCAATCACCTACCGTGTGAGCCATTAATAGTAATAACAATAACAAACCGTACATCTAACAACCCAACGTCCTTCATAGGGGCAAAGGAGAAAGATTAAAAATGTGACAAGGTTGTGCTCATCCCTCGTATATCATGAGTTAGGTTAGTATAACTGTTGTCGATTAGGATTGCACCCTTATGCAAAGTTGTGAAACTCTACAATCCTTTGAAACATGGGGACAAACTTAGGCTGTGGGTGACCTATATTGAGTTTGAACCTCCAGATTATGGGCTGGTTCCCTTAAAATATTTAGTTTGAATCTATGACTTTGGTTTGGAAAAGGGTAAAAAAGGACTTTCTAAAGGTAATAAAAACTGTTAAAGTTGGTGATGCACCTAATAATGATGGGAAAACTGCAAATCTTATTCACAATAGATCTCAGAAACCTTACCCATACAGACCACTTTGGCAAAATGATCACAAAAATGTTTCTAAGGAACGCTGGAAATTATCTTCTTTATGAAGGAAAAGGTTTTTTCACAAAATGAAAGAAAAGATTTCAGTAACAGAACCTAAGACCTGTGATATCACTATGCTTAACACTTGCAAGTAAGAATGAGACAATAATTTTAAAGGTTTTGATATTTAAACACATTAAAATTTCATCAAATCATCCATACAAGTAGCATTAATGGAAAGGCAAACACTTGAATTCAATGAAAAATAAAGGCAAATATTGCATGAGAGACAAAAAATGGAACCTATAACCTGCTGTAATCTCTATAAAATCTATAATCAATGAGTTACAAAACCTCCTTTTCTCTCAAAGTGTAAAGAGCAAAAAGGAAAGAACTAGCAAAAACTAGGTTTTGCTTTACAATATATAGCTTGCTCTCTCCAAGAGGCATGAAAAATAGAACTGCAGCTAACTGCCTCTAAAAATAAGTCCTCCAAAGTGATCTACAAGCAAACCAAGAAATCCCTAAAAATAAGGGTCCAAACAGTCACAAATTGAGAAAAAATAGCTCCAAGTTGATCCTCTTCATATGTTTGACCAAGAAGTTGACCAAAACTCCTCAAATTGCTCCCCAAATCATGCAAAAAGTCTCCAAATAGCCTCAATTAACTCAACTCATCTATTTTGCATGATCTTGCATTGCAAAATTGATGTGAGTGAATAATAAAATAAATAAGTGATAATTACTTTACTATTAGTTACATTTTGCATGATTTTTATGATTTTACAACTTGTGAAAAATAATAAAGTAATTTGTAGAATATTACTTTATTATTCATTTACATTGATTTAGTTGTTAAAACATGCATGATAGATGAAAAGAAAATAAACACCTTATCTCTCCAATTACACTTGCCTAATTTGCACAAATTGCATGATTTGAGCAAAAAATAGGACTCTAACAGAAAACAAAAATCTCTTTATGTCTCCATGCAAGAAAAAACTCCTAGTTGCATGATACATGCACTAAGGCAAAACATTTGCCATTATTGCTCCATTACATTGCCAAGGGGAAAAATATATCATTACAAAACACCAAGGCATTTTAAGGCATAAAATAATATACTCTGCCTTTTGTCTTCATTTATCATGCAAACAATATAGTTGTCTTCATTCATCTTGCCATTTTTGTAAAACTTTACCTTATCCATGCTCTTGTCATTTCACTTTTTATCCTGCATGCATTTGGTCAAATCTTTAAAGCACTTTACCCTTGTAAAATAAATCACCTTCTTCTTACACACTGCCACCTTGCATGCATATCTTCTCCTCATATGATGTTTCACCTTTGATAACCTTCTGACCCTTAGTGCAAAAAGTATAAGGCATAAAAAGCCCTTGACCATATTTAGTTTTTTCATGAGGCAATGTCGACCATATAGGAAATAAGAGGTTTGAAAAAATTATAAGGCATAAGCCTTTCCTCTTGATGATGTTGATCATTGACTCTACTAAAATCAAATGCATAAGTGCTTGTCAGCCCCTTCAAATTATGATGACTAGGAAATTTCAAGACTTAAAGTCTTGACCACGAGCATTAGGATAAGGTAATGATTTAATTTTTGTGAAGTCAAAAAACTAAAGAAACTTTGAGCACTCATTGAACAAAAGCAATGAGAAACCCTAAAAGATATTCTCATTTTTCATTTGGCATTCTTTGTCATTCGCTCTGCCACTCAAACATGACCGACTTAGGGTTTGAAATATTCAAGCATATCTCTCTTATTTCTATGGCTTTTGTGGCTGAATCCCTGGTATTTCTATGTCAAAACACAGCTTGGAATCAAGGTGAGCATGGTATATAAGATTTAACTGGCATTTTCCTTGTCTTATGTAGCTTGTTTTCTTTCAATGGCCGCGACCATGATGCCTATGCATTACTGTGCAATCTTTGACAATATTTCCCTTTGTCTGTCTGTGTCTTTCTGCAACTATAACTTATGCAAAAACCCTTCAAAAAATGAAGGTCGCGGCCAGTGATATAGTTCTGCATCAAAATAAAAGGTGAGCTTCTTCTAATTCTTCTTGCTTTATCTTTCTTGTATCTTGATTTTTTGACACTGTATATGAGAAATCATAAGGGTTTGAAGAACTCAGTGATGGGTTTGTAATTTTTTTGCACAAAAAGGATTTTCCCTAGCACGACTATTTCTATAGATGCATTATATCACTTTCTTTTGACTGTAAGTGGAAAATGGCACTAGGGTTTGAAAACTTCTGACAAGGGTTTGTTATTTTTTGCACAAATAGAACTTTCTCTATCACGACCATAACATATATATGACTTCTCTTTCATTTTTCTCTACTATAGATGCAAAAATTGCACAAGGGTTTCACCTTTCTTGGCATAGAAATGCTTATTTTTCTTGGCGACCATGCTTCATTTATTCTGTAGATGCAGAATGTATAAAAAGTCACTAGGGTTTTGAAGTTTTACAATGAGGGTTTCATTTTTCCTTACATAAAAAGAGCCCTCCTCTATCACGGCTATGCTTTATCATTATCCTCTTGTGCATTTCTTGGTTCTGTAGCTAGAAATATCACTAGGGTTTCAAAAGTTTGAAGAGTTTCTAACATTTTCAAGAGCAAGAAGGATTTCTCAGCCATAGCTTATCATTTATTGCACTGTATATTTCTTTCTATCAACAGATATAAAATGAAACAAGGGTTTTATCCACTTCTGTATGCAAGCTTCTTTCTTTAATACAACCATGGCATTTCTTGATTTCTGTAATTTTCCTCTACTAGAGCTAGAAAAATGGCAAGGGTTTGAAAATATGAAAAGTCTTGACATTTCTGGGCAATGAAAATTCTTCTATAACTATTCATGGTATTTTGTATGCACGAGACTTTGTAATCTTTTCAAAACATAACAAAAGTTTTGACATAGCTGCACTTTTCCTTGTCAGTTCAACTTGATCATTATCTCTATTTAGTGTCTGTCACTATCAGAAAGACATTATGAAAACTCAGAATGTTTTGAATTCCATAGCTCTTTTTTCCTATAGCATGGCTTGTTGTAGCTCTTTATGACATATTATCTTATCAAAAGTTGAAACTGGTTTCTTCTTACTTTACTTTCTGTGCATCCATATGACATATACCTGTTATCAGGTATTCTTGTCTGCATTTAAATGATTCTTGTAGCTGTATATTCTTCTCTTTCCTAAACATTGCTTACTGTAGCATGAAATATGACAGCAGAAAGGCATTCCAGGGATGGTAGAAATAAAGAAAAGTACCTTTTCATAGCTACATTTCTGTATTCAGCATGTTGGCAAGTTGATTCAGGACCATGATTCCTTTATGATCTGTAATGAGGCAAATTGAATATGTCTAATCTAATTTAATCAAACTATTATCCAAGTGAACATAGTTTATATGAGCAACTACTCCTTTTCATCTTTATCATGATGACTTCTCTTTTTTGCAAGTTGATCTTATGATGCATGATATTGTCTTGAATGATGCATCCTGTGTTTCAATCTGATATCCTTTTTAAATGAGTAGAAAAGTGAAACATGTTGGGCTCAACCCTTGTGGGAGCCACATTTTCTCCACATGTTTTAATGTCTTCAAATCAGCAACATTACTTTTCCTATACCTACATAGTGAACAAACAAGTTAGCATAAAAACATACCTTATGGAGTTGATTGATCCTCCTCATGATGTTCTGATTTGTGGCATATGTCTGATTTGACTCCTTCATATGAAATGCATGATGTTTGCAAGTTGATATGTTTGTTTGATAAAAGCATATGATAGTCTTAAATATTTGGAGCTCTTATAGGACCTTCCCCAATGATTTTACAAGTTCACTAACATGACTGGAGCTGAAAATGAAGATATGAACACCAGTCACCAATAAGGCATCAACCTTCAAACCAAAAGGCAATGATGGATATTTAATATTCTCATGTGTTCTTTTATCATTTCCTTTTATCATCAGATCTATAGCTTGCATATGTCTGCATTGCTCAGTTAGTCACTCCCATGACTTCTGTGGGACACATTTAAACACTTCTTTTAAACATGATTAGTTAATTTACCTTATGCAATTGATTTATATATGTTTCATTTTCAATCAATGCATAGGATAAAATAATTGAAATTGAATGTATGTTCCAAACAAGATATGAAATGACAGTTCAAATGAATACCTTTCTTGCTTGCTTTCAATTATGATCATTTGAATAATCAAATTGTCTTATAACTCTGAAAGATAAAAATAGTTTAGATCAACTGTCTCTCATTGACTATTTGATTCCTTGACATTAAAATTCACTTGTCATGATGGTTTGATAGTCCTGATTGGACGTTTGGATTATCATGACAACTGATCATTGTTTCCTCTTGTCAAGACATCAAATATTCACTAATTGCAATAACTTAAAAGTTTTCTTTTACTCCTTGTGAAACAACTACAAATTAGGTCCAACTAAATTTAGTGTGAACAAAATTTAGTAACATTTATGGCGACCTCTCAGGGGTGTTTGCCTGCTAAACAACTTAGGACCAGTAGCCTTGCAATTCCATTAGGCACATGAGTCTTCTTCTGCCATGAACTTTTGAAAAACTTTCTGCAACTCAAATTGATAGAAAAATTACAGCAACAACAAAACTGAAACTAAAACTAAACTAACTTGCTTAAGACAAAGCCAGTAACATGTGCAAAAGTACTTCTTGGAAAACAAAATAATAACTGAAACTAAATGTGCAAAAACACTTATTTGCAGCATAAGGTTGCTTCTCTAATAACACAACTTGAGGTGAATCCCATTGATTAGGATTGGCAACACCTCTCCATCTAACCTAGAAAGATGGAATGCATTGGGTTTCTTGCATCCTGTAATAATGTATGGTCCATCCCACATTGCATCAAACTTTGTATGTTGACCAAGTCTGCTCTTTAATTCATTCCATTTGAAAACCATATCTCCTTTTTTAAAGATTCTTGGGATTGCTCTTTTATCAAATGTCCTTTTCATTTGGGCCTAGTGTATTTCCAATGTTTTCAAGGCCTCTTTTCTGATTTCTTCAAGTTCTATTAGTTGTGCAAGCCTGATCTCCATTGGCTATTCTTCAAGTAATTCCAGTTCCTTTATGTAACTTAAAGTTGGTAGCTCAACTAATATTGGTAGTTTGGCTTTTTCCCATATGTAAGAACATAAGGTGAATTACCTTTTTCTCTTTTAGGAGTTATTCTATCAGCCCATAAGGCTAATTTTAACTTGTCATGCCAAGACCTTTGATTTTCATCAACTGTTTTCTTTATGATTTTAATCAGATTTTTGTTAGTTGACTCAGCCTGTCCATTACCTTGAGGGTAATAATTTGATGAAGTATTCAAAAATATATTATTTTTGATAGACCAATCAGACACTCTTAATCCAATAAATGCTAAAGCATTATCTAAAATAATTGAGTCGGGAGTACCAAACCTGGACACTAGACCTTGATAGAAATTCAGGACTGATGTTTCATTAGCTTCTTTCAAGGCAACTGCTTTAGTCCATTTGGTAAAATAATTAGTAGAAGTCAAAATCCACTTGTGTCCTTGGTTGGAAGGTGGATTAATAGGACCAATGAAGTCCAATCCCCACTTGCCAAATGGCAGCTCCACCTAGATTGGATGCAAGAGCATTGTTGCAAGTTTCTGTTTACCTGCAAAAACTGAACATTTCAAACATTTCTTTACCCATTCATGTGCATCCTTGAACATATCAGGCCAATAGTAACCAGCTCTCATAATTTTAAGAGCTGTTGTTCTAGCTGTAAAATGACCTCCAGAAGGTCCATCATGAAATTCTTCTAGAATCTTTTGAATCTAATCTGGCTATACAAACCTTAGTAAAACACCATTAAAGTCTTTTTGTATAAGATTCCATCAATCATAGCATAAGGAATTGCCTGCAATCTGTAGTATCTTCTTTTTGATCTATCCAAGCCTTGAGGACAATCACCAGTATGCAGATAATGGATCATATCATGCAACCAACGTGTAGGGGAATCTAGGACAATAGATGCTTCATCATTCTGTAGCACTGTCTTAGTTTTTCCTTCAAGTTCATTGCTGTATTTTTCATGATCTGCAAACTGTTCACATAGTCCTTTGCCTTGGACCAGCTTGGTAACTTTAATTTGAATGTCATACTTCATAACTTTTGTTATCCACCCTGCTCTCTTATCACTCAAATCCTTACTAAGTAAGAATTCTTTCACTATAGGTTGGGCAACCATTAACTGAATTCTATTATTTGAAAGCATATGTTTAAATTTCTTTAGGCTCCTAATAACAGCCAATACATGTTTTTCAACAAAAGAATATCTTACCTCATAGTCATGCAGAATTTGGCTAAAAAATGCCACAGGCTGTTCCAATCCTTCTTCATTCTGCTGACAAAGCATAGCTAATATAGTATCCACACTACCAAATGCATACAAAATGAAATCTTTGTCAAAATTTGGATTTATTAGTGTAGGTGCAACAACAAGTAATTCCTTTATCTCTTCAAAACTTTGCTTTCCTTCTTTGGTCCAGCTGAAAGGGATATTCTTTTTTAGCATTGTTGTAAGAGGTTGTAAAAGTGCTACTATGTTTGGAATAAACCTTCTTACAAAGTTAATTCTTCCTAGAAAGCTTTGTAAGCCTGTGCAGGAAGTGGTAATGCCAATATTGCAGTGATTCTTTCAAGATCAATTGATCTATTTCATCTTTTGACACTATGTGTCCTAAAAGTTTGCCTTCATGAACAAAAAAAATACTCTTTTTTGGGTTGAGTGAAACCACAAACTCTCTACATCTTTCAAAAATTAGTCTTAAATGATGAAAGCGATCTTCAGCTTTCTTAGAAAAAATAGTCACATCATCTAAGTATACAAGTACAAACTTATTAATCAGACCTTGAAAGGCCATATCCATTGCTCTTTGAAATGTTGCACCCGCATTTGACAAGCCAAAAGGCATCTTTATGTATGCTAGTGTACCCCAAAAGTTGTCTTGTATTGATCTTCTTCTTTAACTAGAATTTGGTTATAACCTGAATAACCATCCAATAAAGAGAATCTTTCTGGTCTAGAAACAACCTGTAATATGTGTTCCATGGATGGTAAAGGATAATGATCTTTTAAAGATGCTCTGTTTAAATCATGGAAATCAACACATAATCTGATCTCCCCATTCTTTTTCCTGATAGGAACTAAGTTAGAAACCCATGAAGTATGTTTGATAGGAAAAATAATACTACCTTCAATCAATTTATTCAATTCTATTTTCATCAGCACTTCCAACTTAGGATTTAGTGGTCTTTGCTTCAGTCTAATAGGTTTTGCATGGGACAAACTCAGGCTGTGGGTGACCTATATTGAGTTTGAAGCTCTAGATTATGGACTGGTTCCCTTAAAATATTCAGTTTGAATCTATGACTTTGGTTTGGAAAAGGGTAAAAAAGGACTTTCTAAAGGTAATAAAAACTGTAAAAGTTTGTGATGTACCTAATAATGATGGGAAAACTGCAAATCTGATTCACAATAGATCTCAGAAATCTTACCCACATAGACCACTTTGGCAAAATGATCACAAAAATGTTTCTAAGGAAGGCTAGAAATATCTTCTTTATGAAGGAAAAGGTTTTTTCACAAAATGAAAGAAAAGATTTCAGTAACACAACCTAAGACCCATGATATCACTATGCTTAACACTTGCAAGAAAGAATGAGACAAGAATTTTAAATGTTTTGATATTTAAACACATTAAAATTTCATCAAATCATCCATACAAGTAGCATTAATTGAAAGGCAAACACTTTATTTCAATGAAAAATAAAGGAAAATATTGCATGAGAGATAAAAAATGGAACCTGTAACTTGCTGTAATCTCTACAAAATCTGTGATCAATAAGTTACAAAACCTCCTTCTCTCTCAAAGCGTAAAAAGCAAAAAGGCAAGAACTAGCAAAAACTAGGTTGTGCTTTACAATATATAGCTTGCTCTCTCAAAGAGGTATGAAAAATAGAACTACAACTAACTGCCTCTAAAAATAAGTCCTCCAAAGTGATTCATGAGTAAACCAAGAAATCCCTAAAAATAAGGGTCCAAACTGTCACAAATTGAGCAAAAATAGCTCCAAGTTTATCCTCTCCATATGTTTGACCAAGAAGTTGAACAAAACTCCTCAAATTGCCCTCCAAATCATGCAAAAAGTCTCCAAATAGCCTCAGTTAACTCAACTCATCTATTTTGCATGATTTTGCATTGCAAAATTGATGTGAGTGAATAATAAAATAATTAAGTGATAATTACTTTACTATTAGTTACATTTTGCATGATTTTTATGATTTTACAACTTGTGAAAAATAATAAAGTAATTTGTAGAATATTACTTTATTATTCATTTACATTGATTTAGTTGTTAAAACATGCATGATAGATGAAAAGAAAATAAACACCTTATCTCTCTAAATTACACTTGCCAAATTTGCACAAATTGCATGATTTAAAAAAAAAAAAGGACTTTAAGAGAAAACAAAAACCTCTTTATGTCTCCATGCAAGAAAAAACTCCTAGTTGCATGATACATGCACTAAGGCAAAAAATTCACCCTTATTGCTCCATTACATTGCCAAGGGGAAAAATCTATCATTACAAAACACCAAGGTACTTTAAGGCATAAAAGAATATACCCTACATTTTGTCTTCATTTATCATGCAAACAATATAGTTGTCTTCATTCATCTTGCCATTTTTGTAAAACTTTACCTTATCCATGCTCTTGTCATTTCAATTTTTGTCCTGCATGCATTTGGTCAAATCTTTAAAGCACTTTACCCTTGTAAAATAAATCACCTTCTTCTTACACACTGCGACCTTGCATGCATATCTTGTCCTCATATGATGTTTCACCTTTGATAACCTTATGACCCTTAGTGCAAAAAGTATAAGGCATAAAAGGCCTTGACCATATTCAGTTTTTCCGTGAGGCAATGTCAACCATATAGGAAATAAGAGGTTTGAAAATTTTATAAGGCATAAGCCTTTCCTCTTGATGATGTCGATCATTGACTCTACTAAAATCAAATGCATAAGTGTTTGTCAACCCCTTCAAATTATGATGACTAGGAAATTTAAAGACTTAAAGTCTTGACCACGAGTATTAGGATAAGGTAATGATTTAATTTTTGTGAAGTCAAAAAACAAAAGAAACTTTGAGCACTCATCAAACAAAAGAAATGAGAAACCCTAAAAGATATTCTCATTTTTCATTTGGCATTCTTTCTCATTCGCTCTTCAACTCAAACATGACTGACTTAAGGTTTGAAATGTTCAAGCATATCTCTCTTATTTCTATGGCTTATGTGGCCAAATCCCTGGTATTTCTATGTCAAAACACAACTTGGAATCAAGTTGAGCATGGTATATAAGATTTAACTGGTATTTTCCTTATCTTATGTAGCTTGTTTTCTTTGAATGGTTGCAGCCATGATGACTATGCATTATTGTGCAATCTTTGACAATCTTTCCCTTTTGTTTGTCTATGTTTTTCTGCAACTATAACTTATGCAAAAACCCTTCAAAAAATGAAGGTAACAACCAGTGATATAGTTCTGCATCAAAACAAAAGGTGAGCTTCTTCTAATTATTCTTGCTTTATCTTTCTTGTATCTTGATTTTTCGACATTGTATATGAGAAATCATAAGGGTTTGAAGAACTCAGTGATGGGTTTGCAATTTTTTGCACAAAAAGGCATTCCCCTAGCATGACTATTTCTGTAGATGCATTATATCACTTTCTTTTGACTGTAAGTGTAAAATGGCACTAGGGTTTGAAAACTTCTAACAAGGGTTTGTTATTTTTTGCACATACAGAACTTTCTCTGTCACGGCCATAGCATATATATGACTTCTCTTTCATTTTTCTCTACTGTAGATGCAAAAATGGCACAAGGGTTTCACCTTTCTTGGCATAGAAATGCTTATTTTTCTTCACAGCCATGCTTCCTTTCTTCTGTAGATGCAGAATGTATAAAAAGTCACTAGGGTTTTGAAGTTTTACAACGAGGTTTTCATTTTTCCTTGCATAAAAGAGCCCTCCTCTATCATGGATGTGCTCTATCATTATCCTCTTGTGCATTTCTTGGTTTTGTAGCTAGAAATATCACTAGGGTTTCAAAAGTATGAAGAGTTTCTAACATTTTCAAGAGCAAGAAGGATTTCTCAGCCACAACTTATCATTTATTGCACTGTATATTTCTTTCAATCAGCAAATATAAAATGAAACAAGGGTTTTATCCACTTCTGTATGCAAGCTTCTTTCTTTAATACAACCATGGCATTTCTTGATTTCTGTAATTTTCCTCCACTGCAGCTAGAAAAATGGCAAGGGTTTGAAAATATGAAAAGTCTTGACATTTTTGGGCAATGAAAATTCTTCTATAACTGTTCATGCTATTTTGTATGCATGAGACTTTGTAATCTTTTCAAAACATAACAAAAGTTTTGACATAGCTCCACTTTTCCTTGTCAGTTCAACTTGGTCATTATCTCTATTTAGTGACTGTGATTGTTAGAAAGACATTATGAAAACTCAAAATGTTTTGAATTCCATAGCTCTTTTTTCCCGTAGCATGGCTTGTTTTAGCTCTTTATGACATATGATCTTATCAAAAGTTGAAATTGTATTCTTCTTACTTTACTTTCTGTGCATCCATATGGCATATACCTGTTATTGGGTATCCTTTTCTACATGTAAATGATTCCTGTAGCTGTATATTCTTCTCTTTCCTGACCATTGCTTACTATAGCATGAAATATGACAGCAGAAAGGCATTCCAGGGATGGTAGAAATAAAGAAAAGTACCTTTTCATAGCTGCATTTCTATATTTAGCATGTTGGCAAGTTCATTCAGAACCATGATTCCTTGATGATCTGTAATGAGGCAAATTGAATATGTCTAATTTGATTTAATCAAACTATTATCAAAGTGAACACAGTTTATAGGAGCAAAGTTCTGCTCCTTTTCATCTTTATTATGATGACTTCTCTTTTTTGCATGTTGATCTTATGATGCATGATACTGTTTTGAATGATGCATCCTGTCTTTCAATCTAATATCCTTTTCAAATGAGTAGAAAAGTGAAACATGCCAGGCTCAACCCTTGTGGGAGCCACATTTTCTCCACATGTTTTAATGTCTTCAAATCAACAACATTACTTTTCCTATACCTACATAGTGAACAAACAAGTTAGCATAAAAACATACCTTATGTAGTTGATTGATCCTCCTCATGATGTTCTGATTTATGGCATATGTCTGATTTGACTCCTTCATATTAAATGCATGTTGTTTGCAAGTTGATATGTCTGTTTGATAAAAGCATGTGATAGTCTTAAATATCTAGATCTCTTACAAGACCTTCCCCAAATTTGTTACAGGTTCACTGACATGACTAGAGCTGAAAATGAAGATACGAAGACCAGTCACCAACAAGGCATCAACCTTCAAACCAAAAGGCAATGATGGATATTTAATATTCTCATGTGGTCTTTTAACATTTCCTTTTATCATCAAATCTATAGCTTGCATATTTCTGCATTGCTCATTTTAGTCACTCCCACGGCTTGTGTGGGACACATTTAAACACTTCTTTTAAACATGATTAGTTAATTTACCTTATGCAATTGATTTATGTATGTTTCCTTTTCAATCAATGCAGAGGATAGAATAACTGAAACTGAATGTATGTTCCAAACATGATATGAAATGATAGTTCAAATGAATACCTTTCTTTCTTGCTTTCAATTATGATCATTTGAATAATCAAATTGTCTTATAACTCTGAAAGATAAAAACAATTTAGATCAACTGTCTCTCATTGACTGTTTGATTTCTTGAAATTAAAATTCACTTGTCATGATGGTTTGACAGTCCTTATTGGACTATTGGATTATCATGACAACTGATCATTGTTTCCTCTTGTCAAGACATCAAATATTCATTGATTGTAATAACTTAAAAATTTTATTTTACTCCTTGTGAAACAACTATAAATTAGGTCCAACTAAATTTAATGTGAACAAAATTTAGTAACAATAACTATTAAGGTTAATCGTATGAGTTAGAGAGATCATACCGATATGAGACTCATCTACTTAGATGATTCGAAGATGCATTATTGGTAGATTATGATCACAAATATAATTAATTCCTTTCTTTCACACAAGGTTATTATAAGGAATATGGGATTACTCTTGATTATGCTATCGTTCCTATAATAGGAACTTAATAAGATTAATAGTAGATCCACCAATGATGGTTGGATGAATGTGCAATCTTTGCACTTCTTGTTGATGTAAATATATATTTATTAGATGGATATGGTTGTCTTAGATTCTCTTGAATTATAATATATTGTGTAGTTTTTGAATGCTTTTTGGAATTACTTCCTCTGCCTTGAACATTGATTGTGATTGTTTATTGATTGCAGACCAAATCCTTTTGATGATGTAATGAATAAGATTCAATGAGTTGCTTGCTTACTTTGAATGCCGGTCTGATCGATTGATATTGAGTATGGATGATTTTATTGTTGATGTTGAATGATGAGATGACATTGTTGATTGATTTGATACCTATTGCTCATCCATCGATCTATTATTTATATTCTTTCATATCTTTCAAGAGGTATGACTGTTAGTCAATGGTCATAGTCTCCTTAAGGATTCGTTGTCTTATTACTAATAATATTTATTTATCTTATTAATCCTCCGCCGCTGCTCTAAACCTTTGTTGCCTTGTGATTTGTATTATGGTGCCTAAGTTTTAGTTAGCAAAGGTTATATTATTTCTAAGGTTTGTTCGCTGGTAACAACGATTCCCTTAAATATGATCAGGTCCCTTTTATGGGCTTTTCTATGGTCACCTGATCCTCCTTAATATACAATTGACTCATATTGGTTTAATAATATTTATTATAATGATATTTAATGACTCATATTTAGATTTATTTCATTATTTATATTTATATTTATAATATATATTACGTATTATATTTAATAAATTATATTATATTATTATTGTGACTAAATTAATAATATTTATATTTATATTTATTGATATATATTTATAATTATAATGATATTTAATTATTAATATTAATAATTATAATTGTTATTTATATTTAATAATAGATTATTCATAATACCGCTTTAGTATGTAACACTTGATTGATTATTTAATCTATATTGATTTAAGAATCAAGCATAATCGATTCAATTAGTACTAGGGACATGACAGACATTTTGCATATCTTGACGAAGAATGATAAAAACTTTGTGTGAGAAACAAGGCCTACTAGATAAGTTTAAACATACGTTCATGGGTAAGTAATAAATGCACATTCCAGACTTCCATATATTAGAGTTTATTTGCAAATTTTGCATTATCAATAGATAAAACATGGTCATATAAACCATGGTTACATCTATCTTTGATGTGAAGGAAAAATTGAGGCAAAGTACTTACTATGAGGCTTATCTTTTGTAATAGGTCACGCACTTAAATTTGCACCATTGCAACAAGAAATTAGTAGGTAGCTTCTTTGAAAAAAGTGGTAGATGGTTTCATGATTAATTGATTTTTATATGTTTCTCCCGTGTCACTTTTTGTTTACTTGCATTTATAGACTTTAGTTTTTAGATTGGTTTAATTCCACATTGCATTGATTTCCTTGCATTTTTTGATATCAATATGTTTGCTTCCACATTGAATTGATTTCTTTCCATTGCAAATCTTTGTATCTTAGACTATGTTTTCATATAACAATCTATTTCAAATATATTTAGGCACACCAAGGTACATATTTTGCAAACTAGTGAACTTAATTGGCATCACATCAATCATGGAGGTATCCTTTTCACTATGACTGATATTTGGACATTAGTTTATGGTACACATTGTAGTGCCATGAATATTAACAACAACCAATTGCAAATATTTTTTGTGTGATCTATTTTTTCTGTGTATTTTAGCACGTTACAGTCTAGTTTTTCTTATTTAATTCAAGATGAACATAAAGGTTTGCTTACTTATAATTCAAGTTATTTGTGGGTATTTATTGGTAGTAGTTTCATTTCAAAATGTGTATGGGTGCATAGAAGTGTAAGTTAGTCAAGAATAAGATTTTTCTTGAACTTTTAAAGTATTTCTCTAATTATGCATTTTTTAGTGAAGGTTTTAATTTGATCAGTTGGAGTAGATGATCTTATGTTTACAAGTTACATTGATGTCATGCAAAGGCTGGCTGATACCAACTTGACTTAATTCTAGACAAATTGAGTTCTTGATTAATTATCTATCATTTGTGTGAACAAAGGAAATCTATCTTGTAAATAAATTGCATGAAAAATATAATATTAAAATGCTTAGTGTCATAAATACTATTAAATTTATCTATATATGATCTCGGTTTAATACAAGGTGTCACACTCATGTAGAGTACATGGTGTCATGCTTTGAACATTAGGCTTATTTGTATCCCTATCAACATAAAGCTTTATGTCACATAGGGTAAATGGGAAGCCACATCATTGACAAAGCTATTGTTAATCAAATAGGCAACATAATTGACATTTAAGCATAATTGTATGCTTAATTAGGGTTTAAATCCATAAAAAAATGTGTCTAAGACTATCGTAGGCCACATATGGGTTGTTAATCTATATTGGACTCAAGGACACCTGAAATACATTGAAGATGGAAGTTTTTTTTCCCTCAATTAGAAGGCATTTTTCAAAAAAATTAATTTTAATTACAATCATGCATATGTATCCCTATTATGGTCCAAATAGCCTCTAGCTACTATTCAGACACTAGATGGCAAGAAGTGGCTCTAGGGCACAATAGATGTAGTTAGGCAATTTACTTGGCTTCTTGAGGTGTGTAAAAAAAACTTATATTATTATTTTGAAAGGTTGCCTATTTGTTAGATTCACTTTCCCATGGCTTATAACACCTTTGAAACTAAACTTTTGTCAAATTTGGTTACAAGATGCCACAAAAAAACATATAGGACATGTCCTCATTTTGTCTGGGGATCATTTGTATCATATGGACTACATGGGATTTATACAAGTTTGGAATGAACCCAATACATTGTTGTATTGACCTTGCAACTTTTATTTCTCTTTCTGGATGTTCTTAAATTGATTCCTATATCTTTGTTCAAAATTTGGTTGAACGATTGAAGCTCTCCTTTTGAACACTTTTGGTTTTTGAAATATGGGTAAGTGCAAGAAGATGGGGGGCCAAAAAGGGGTCTTAAGTGGCCACTTTTTTTTCTAAAATCAGGAAATGCTGGCCTTGGATGAGAAATTGAGCATAGTTACACTCAAAATTTGGAGATGTAACCAAAACAATGTTCGTAGTGATCTGAGTCTACTTTCTAAACTACTAATTTTTTTTGAAAATGGTATAGATTAAGGGGTTCAAAAGAGGGAGCCACAGAAATTGGTGTTGTTTCTATCAAAAAAACATAACATAGCATGTTTTGTGGCTCTCTCAAAAGGTTAGCTTTTTTTTGGTATTTTTAAAATCACTTCAGTGAGAAATTAGCTAACAACATGTAGTTTATGCCCAATTTTTTTGATAATTTTTTTATGAATATTTGATTGTTTATTAATTTTCAAAGTGGACACATCCTAAAAAATAGAATTTTGGCCGTGCTACCCCTATAAATTTTGAAAACTAATTGAAAATCAGACACACAAACAAAAGAAATTAAAGATAAAAGGCTTAACATTGTCAAAATGTGAAAAAAATTACATCGTTAAATAGCTAAGAGAAAGCCTAACATTACCCAGGTGTTTGATTTGTTTGACCTTGAAACACGTGCAAATCTAAGGGTTAGCACGAAAAAAATTATGTGAAATCTTGAAGAATTTGGAAAAACACATCTGTGGATGTTGAAAAGGCACTCCAAGCCTTTGGGTTGGAAATCCAAAGAAAATCCCAAGACTAAGGCTTAGGATTCCCAAAGCACAACATAATGCGAGTGTGTTATAATGTGAGCACATTATGTTGTGTTTTTTGCTTTTATGCATGTTTTCCGGTGTTTTCCTAGTTCGACATAACGCGAACGCGTTATAACGTGCTCGCGTTATGTTTTCCTTTGAATGAGATATGTTCAAATTTCATAAGTATGTTTCATGGATGTTTATATATATTCTTGTAGGTATGTATGCATGCTTGTATGTATGTACATGTATGCATGCTTGTATGTATGCATCTTTGTATATATGTATGTTTGTATGTATGCATGTATGTATGTAAGTGTTTTAGGTTTAGTGTATATAAGGACCTGAGCCTGTATAGTTTTGAGGGTTGAGGGTTGAGGGATTAGGGCTTAAGTAATAGGTAGAAGGTAGAGGGTTGAGGGTTACAGTTAAGGGTTAATATTCAGGTTGTTGAGTGTATAAGATTAAGTGTGTAAGGCGCGGGGATTAGGGTTTAGGGTTTACGATATGGATTGAAGGTATAGAAGGCATAGGGTGACTTGGGTTGAGAGCACGTATGGTTTAGGTTTAATTTAAGTATAGGGTTGAGGCACAATATTTGAGGTTTAGGATATAAGGGTGAGGTTATATGGTCTAGGGATGAGGGTTTGAGGGTGTAGGCTTCAGGTTTAAGGTATAGGGTTGATGATTGAGGTATTAGGGCTTAAGTATATTGTTGAGGGTATAGGGTTGAGGGTTTAGGGATAGGTTTTAGGGTTAAGGGTCGAGGGCTAGGGTTTAAGGTTTAGGGGTAAGGGATTAGGATTTAAGGTATAGTGTCTTGGGTTGAGGGTTTAGGAATAGGGATAGCATTTAGGGTTTAGGGACGAGGGATTAGGGTTGAGGGTTGAGGGTTGAGGGATTAAGGTTTAAGGTATAACTTGCTAAGGGTTGAGTGTTTAACGATAGGGTTTAGGGTTTAGGGTTGAGGGATTAGGGTTTAAGGAATAGTGTTGAGCGTTGAGGATTTAGGGATAGGGTTTAGGGTTGAGGGATTATGGTTTAGGGTTGATAGATTAGGGTTTAAGGAATATTGATGAGGGTTGAGGGTTGATGGATTAGGGTTTAGGGTTGATGGATTAGGGTTTAATGTTGAGAGTTGAAGGTTGAGGGTTTAGGGATAGGGTTGATGGTCAAGGGATTAGGGTTAAAGTAGAGTGTTGAGGGTAGAGGGATTAGGGATAGGGTTTAGGGTTGAAGGTTTAACGATTAAGGATTGAGGCTTTAGGGCTGGGGGTTAAGAGATTGGGGTTTAAAATATAGTGTTGAGCATCAAGGATTTATGGATAGGTTTTAGGGTTTAAGTTTTAAGGGTTAAGGGTTGAGGGATGGGGTTTAGGGTTTAGGGATAAGAGATTAGGGTTTAAGGTATAGTGTCGAGGGTTGAGGGTTTAGGAATAGGGATAGCATTTAGGGTTTAGGGATGAGGGATTAGGGTTGAGGGTTGAGGGATTAGGGTTGAGGGATGAGGGATTAGGGTTTAAGGCATAGTGTCAAGGGTTGAGGGTTTATTGATAGTGTTTAGGGTTGAGGGATTAGGTTTTAGGGTTGATGGATTAGGGTTTAAGGTATAGTGTTAAGGGTTGAGGGTTTAGGGATAGGGTTTAGGGTTGACGAATTAGGGTTTAGGGTTGACGGATTAGCATTTAATGTCGAGGTTAGGGTTAGAGTGTCGAGGGTAGAGGGATTAGGGTTAAAGGTTTAAGGATTGAGGGTTGAGGCTTTAGGAATGAGGGTTTAAGGCTTAAGATATAATGTCGAGTATTAATGGTGTAGGGACAGGGTTTAAGTTTTAAGGGTTAAGGGTTGAGGGATAGGGATTAGGGTTTAAGGTATAGTGTTGAGCGTTGTTGGTTTAGGGATAAGGTTTAGGTTTGAGGGATTAGGGTTTAGGGTTGGTGAATTAGGGTTTAATGTTGAGAGCTGAGGGTTGAGGGTTGAGGGTTGAGGGATAGGGCTGATGGTCAAGGGATTAGGGTTAAAGTAGAGTGTCGAGGGTAGAGGGAGTAGGGATAGGGTTTAGGGTTGAAGGTTTAAGGATTTAGGGTTGAGGCTTTAGGGATCAGGGTTAAGGGATTAGGGTTTAAGATATAGTGTCGAGTGTCGAGGGTGTAGGGATAGGTTTTAGGGTTCAAGTTTTAAGGGTTGAGGGATAGTATCGAGTCCATTGAGAGTTTAGGAATAGGGATAGTGTTTAGGGTTTAGGGATGAGGGATTAGGGTTGAGGGTTGATGGATTAGGGTTAAGGGTTGATGGATTAGGGCTTAGGGATAGGATTTAGGGTTGAGGGATTAGGGTTTAAGGTATAGTGTTGAGGGTTTAGGGATAGGGTTTAGGATTGAGGGATTAGAGTTAAGGGTTGAGGGATTAGGGTTTGACGTTGAGTGTTGAGGGTTGAGGTTTTAGGGTTAAGGGTTTAGGGATAAGGTTGAGGGTCGAGGGATCAGAGTTAAGGGTTGAGGGATTAGGGTTTGGCATTGAGGGTTGAGTACATTGAGGTTCGAGGATTGAGGGTTTTGGGATAGGGTTGAGGGTCGATGGATTGGGGTTAAAGTAGAGTGTCGAGGGTATAAGGATTAGGAATAGGGTTGGAGGGTTTAGGGATAATGGATTAGGGTTTAAGGTATAGTATCGAGCCTGTTGAGGGTTTAGGAATAGGGATAGCATTTAGGGTTTAGGGATGAGGGATTAGAGTTGAGGGCTAAGGGTTAATGGATTAGGGTTTAAGGTATAGTGTTGAGGGTTTAGGGATAGGGTTTAGGGTTGAGGGATTAGAGTGAAGGGTTGAGGGATTAGGATTTGACGTTGAGGGTTAAGGGTTGAGGCTTTAGGGTTTAGGGTTTAGGGATAGGGTTGAGGGTCGAGGGATTAGAGTTAAGGGTTGAGGGATTAGGGTTTGACGTTGAGGGTTGAGGGTTGAGGGTTGAGGTTTGAGGGTTGAGGGTTTAGGGATAGGGTTGAGGGTCGAGGGATTAGGGTTAATGTAGAGTGTCGAGAGTATAAGGATTAGGGATAGGGTTGGAGGGTTTAGGGATAAGGGATTAGGGTTTAAGGTATAGTATCAAGCCCGTTGAGGGTTTAGGAATAGGGATAGTGTTTAGGGTTTATGGATAGGGTTTAGGGTTGAGGGATTAGAGTTAAGGGTTGAGGGATTAGGGTTTGACGTTGAGTGTTGAGGGTTGAGGTTTTAGGGTTTAGGGTTTAGGGATAGGGTTGAGGGTCGAGGGATCAGAGTTAAGGGTTGGGGGATTAGGGTTTGACATTAAGGGTTGAGTACATTGAGGTTCAAGAGTAGAGGGTTTCGGGATAGGGTTGAGGGTCAAGGGATTAGGGTTAAAGTAGAGTGTCGAGGGTATAAGGATTAGGGATAGGGTTGGAGGGTTTAGGGATAAGGGATTAGGGTTTAAGGTATAGTATCGAGCCTGTTGAGGGTTTAGGAATAGGGATAGCATTTAGGGTTTAGGGATGAGGGATTAGAGTTGAGGGTTGAGGGTTGAGGGATTAGGGTTTAAGGTATAGTGTTGAGGGTTTAGGGATAGGGTTTAGGGTTGAGGGATTAGAGTGAAGGGTTGAGGGATTAGGATTTGATGTTGAGGGTTGAGGGTTGAGGCTTTAGGGTTTAGGGTTTAGGGATAGGGTTGAGGGTCGAGGGATTAGAGTTAAGGGTTGAGGGATTAGGGTTTGATGTTGAGGGTTGAGGGTTGAGGTTTGAGGGTCGAGGGTTTAGGGATAGGGTTGAGGGTCGAGCGATTAGGGTTAAAGTAGAGTGTCGAGGGTATAAGGATTAGGGATAGGGTTGGAGGGTTTAGGGATAAGGGATTAGGGTTTAAGGTATAGTATCGAGCCCGTTGAGGGTTTAGGGATAGGGTTTAGGGTTGAGAGATTAGAGTTAAGGGTTGAGGGATTAGGGTTTGACATTGAGTGTTGAGGGTTGAGGTTTTAGGGTTGAGGGTTTAGGCATAGGGTTGAGGGTCAAGAGATCAGAGTAAAGGGTTGGGGCATTAGGGTTTGACGTTGAGTTTTAAGTACATTGAGGTTCGAGGGTTGAGGGTCGAGGGATTAGGGTTAAAGTAGAGTGTCGAGGGTATAAGGATTACGGATAGGGTTGGAGGGTTTAGGGATAAGGGATTAGGGTTTAAGGTATAGTATTGAGCCCATTGAGGGTTTAGGAATAGGGATAGAGTTTAGGGTTTAGGGATGAGGGATTAGAGTTGAGGGTTGAGGGATTAGGGTTGAGGGTTGAGGGATTAGGGTTTAGGGATAAGGTTTAGGGTTGAGGGTTGAGGGATTAGGGTTTAAGGTATAGTGTTGAGGGTTTAGGGATAGGGTTTAGGGTTGAGGGATTAGAGTGAAGGGTTGAGGGATTAGGATTTGACGTTGAGGGTTGAGGGATTAGGATTTGACATTGAGGGTTTAGGGTTTAGGGATAGGGTTGAGGGTCAAGGGATTAGAGTTAAGGGTTGAGGGATTAGGGTTTGACGTTGAGGGTTGAGGGTTGAGGGTCGAGGGTTTAGGGATAGGGTTGAGGGTTGAGGGATTATGGTTAAAGTAGAGTGTCAAGGGTATAAGGATTAGGGATAGGGTTGGAGGGTTTAGGGATAAGGGATTAGGGTTTAAGGTATAGCATCGAGCCCGTTGAGGGTTTAGGAATAGGGATAGTGTTTAGGGTTTAGGGATAGGGTTTAGGGTTAAGGGATTAGAGTTAAGGGTTGAGGGATTAGGGTTTGACATTGAGTGTTGAGGGTTGAGGTTTTAGAGTTGAGGGTTTAGGGATAGGGTTGTGGGTCGAGGGATCAGAGTTAAGGGTTGAGGGATTAGGGTTTGACATTAAGGGTTGAGTACATTGAGGTTTGAGGGTTGAGGGTTTTGGGATAGGGTTGAGGGTTTAGAAATAGGGATAGTGTTTAGGGTTTAGGGATGAGGGATTAGAGTTGAGGGTTGAGGGATTAGGGTTGAGGGTTGAGGGATTAGGGTTTAGGGATAAGGTTTAGGGTTTAGGGTTGAGGTAGAAAAGGAGTGACTGGGAGACATAGAGAGGGGAGAGGTAGAGAGGTGAGGGGGAGAGACAAGTGAGATATAGAACATGAGCTAATGGAACGAGAGGTGAGATATTGTAAAGGTGCTATCGAAGGTGAGATAGGCAGAAATATTTATGGATCAATCTATAGCAGGACAAAATGCGAGTGCATTATAGCTATAGAAACGCTAAAAAAGTGTTCACCCTTGTGATCCAGGCCCACATGCTTTGTTTTCATGTTGATTATGCGCATGTTTCGACAAAAAATAAGTGCTTTCATGCTGTTGGGAAGTTCACATGCACATTTTACACATTCTACCACCTTTGCATGATCTTTCCACCACCTTTTCTGCTTTGCCAACTTGAGGAGGAAATAACATAGTTTTCACACCAAGTTTGATATATATCTATTCAAGTTTCAATTTTTGTAGTGTTACAATGTTAATTGTGATTCAATTTTAGGAATTTAACATTATAGATTAGTTAATAGTATTGTTTTTAGTAATTATATTTGAGTGTTATTCAATTTAACATTGAAAAGGAAGCAAGTGGTGAAAAACTCAAATTGTTGAGGAGTTTGATGCAAGAAGAAAAAAACACTACATAATTGGGTACTCTATCCATTTGAATCTTCATTTTTTGAGTATGTCAAGTCTTTGCATGCATGTTCTTTACATTTTCCTTAATTCTATTTGAATTACTTTATCATGCTTTATCATACATGTTTAAAATAGACACATTCCCAATCAAGAAAGTAGCCTACAATCTCACATGATGCCATGTATATTTTCTACACTTGGGCTCTTTAATAATTATGTGTAATAAACAAACCTTAACATACCATGATGTCAAACTATACAAGAATAAATCCTTACAACAAAATAAAAATAGAATCCCACTATTATCTTGCCATATTAACAAGTTAAAATACAAATGAATAGGTGCCAAGATCATACAAGTAGGCACATGACATGATGATTTGTATGCACATATCTTGGGCTAGGACATTCCTTATGCACCTATTCATGATGATTTGTACATGCACGACACAACAATTGTTGTTTATTCCTTCACAAGCCACCCAAATCCTAGTATCCCTAGTACCAACAAAACACCTTCTCAATTCCAAATCCTAGTATCCCTAGTAACAACAAACATGTCAAATTGGGTCTACCTCAACCTTTTCAAGCACGAAGTCCCATGTAATCTTTTCATGGCTGCAATAATTTGCTTTGTATGCTTTTTACCTATTTTGGTTGAGTGACATTTACTCTTTTACATGATGATTGTATGTACATTTACTATGAAGGGTTGAATGACATATATTTTAGTTATTTATATGGATTCACTTCTTAGGAACTAATATTGGTCTCTTTATCATGCTATAGACAAATTCTACATCATGCCGAGGAAACGATCAAGAATTAAACCAACATAGGAAGAGATAGAAGCTAAGAATGCAAAGAAAGCAGTGGCTATGAGGGAACTTCATGAGAAGAGGAAATTGGACACGATAAATGAAGACATGCCAATTGAAGAGGAACCACAACCATCACAAAGAGATATGGTATTGGCAACACAAAGAGAACGAATGCAAAAACTTCATGCAAGTCAACATGTAGGGACACCATCTACCACATCTCAAGTTGAGAGTACATCATCACTCACATGTGATGAAGGAGGTACTGTTGAAAACAAGGTAGATAACTGAGAGGGGGGGTGAATCAGTTATCTCTAATAACTTTACTTTATTTTTATTTTTATAATTTGAGCAGCATCAAAACACATAAGCATATATAATCATGAGAGAAGAAAAGAAATCAACACACATAACACAAGGATTTTAACATGGAAAACCCTGTTAAGGGGAAAACCACGGGGTGACTAACCCAAGATTGTATTCTCTGTTAAAAGAATAAGAAGTACAAAAATGGCACTTGCCAATTAGGGCTCATTGCCCCAGCACACTGTTCATAAGAGGCACACTGCCTACAAGAGACTCATTGTCTACAAAGTTTATAGAAGGTAACTAGGTGTTTGAACTGATGAGAGGCATCCATATATGCTAAGGTTCAGTTCCAATAAGCTCAATATATTGATCTAATGCACTTCATTCTTCCTCTGCTTTTAATGCTGCTGTTCTATCACATACCGGACTTGTATTGCTTCTTCGACACTTATCTCTGCCTTTATTCACACACTTTTTCTACACACACACCTTCATACCAAAATCCATCTGGTATATATATATCCGCACCAAGGATTTCAACATCTTTCTAGTCAGCAACCAGAATATTCAAGATATTTACAAAACACTGATCTATCGGCCGATTCCATGCTTAATATGTGATGCGTATCAAAAACATAGATATAGAAGTTATCAATCATGTCAGCCAACCATGTATGATCCCTCAAATAGCTTAGTCATCAATTACTCATCTGGATTGAAGTCTGATACTCTGCCGGTCAGTTCTTCCTCAGTCTGCTCTGCCTGTCTAGAACCCAACACTTAGATGCTCATATCTTTTCCATGATTCATCACCAGAGGCTCAATCTCTAGAATATAGTAGTCATGATACTCCTCTTGACTTTCCCAAGTTTGCAACTTGCTGAGTTACACCCTCTGAGAGATCTAGACCTGATTGTCAGACCTTGCTGCATGCTCTGTTCTTGTTCACCGGACCAGAACACTCTTCAATCTGACTTTCGGTATAGGCATACTATACTCTACGGATGTGTGGGATAGACTTTGTTTCCATTAATGACAACAATCATGAAGGCACATAGTGTCACTTTCCAACAATCTCCCCCTTTGGCATTGATGGCAACACTTAGTGAAAAATGACTATCATAGAAAACTCCCCTTTGGTTGATGCTCTGTCTTATGTACACTTTTACCAGAGCTCCCCCTTAGCTGGATTTCACATTTTTCACTACTCCTCACTCCCCCTTTGACATCAATAGCAAAGGGTGGAATCCGCACACCAAATTTGCAAAAATCAACCTATACATAGCCGCATAAGTATATATACATGTTATACTTACATATACTTAAATATATCTGCAAAAGTGGTCTTCAACTGTACAAATTCTATTGCTTGACTCTGCTTCATCCTGTCCAAAATTGAGATGTGACCACTCAACAAAAATGCATAAGCTTCTACCCTTCTTCAGTCTTCCAGATCACTAGTCCGGGTTGTGGTTTGAGCATCAGTTAAGGCCTCATGCCTTGCCTCTAACTTAGGGATAATTATCCCTCTAAGTTCACTCATCTTGCTTATTATATTCTTCTTTTCTTTTTCAAGCCTCTTTATTTCATTTATAATGGCAATAGCCTAGCACTCTTGATTCATTATAGATGTGGTGAGAGGATCAAAATTCTGAGATAAACTTGATAGTTTACCTTCTTGTTCTTTCACCTTCTTTTCAATATCCTCTGTCACTTTAGACTAGGATAGACAAAATTTATACATTTCTCCACCATCTTTAAGAGGATTTTCTAAGCTCTTTATCCCAATATCCAAATTTCTCCTATCATTAGCTATGAGTCCCTATACTTCAGAGAATCTCTTTCCCAAAAATTCTTTCCGGACCTTTTCTTCTGCCGATTTCTCTAAGGAATCAAAATGAGTGTTGATAGAGTTTATCAGAGACTTAAGGTTACCAGATGGAGAGGCCGAAGGATCCTTTTGGAAGGATGGCATGATCTTCTCCAACATTCCTGATGCAATCTCTATCAGCTCACAATCTTCCATGTGAGACTTCAGAAGCTTTTCTTTTGCCTTAGCTTGGGCAAAGGATGCTATCTTCATTGTCTGTATTAGAGAGAGGGAATCAAAATTGAGTGGTCCTTGAAAGAGTTCCGGTTCATCTATCTCCATCATCTCTTTATTCAAGAATTTCTTCACTTCTTCTGTAGTGTCTCTTGCTAGAGACTAAGTCTTTTCTTTTGGAATCTTGGAACTGTCATTAGAGATCTTCTCTGTTTGCTCTTCTTCTCTTCCCTTTACCTCTTCTCATTGACTCGCTTTTTCTTCTTTTCTTACTTTTCCTTTAGCTCCTGAGTCTGGAATGTCTGCAGTGGGATCCAGAGGAGAGATGTTGACTTCTTCATGAACTTCCTCTTCTGGAACAAAGGAATCCAAGTCTTTAGACTTCCCTTCATCTGTCTCTTTAGACCCTTCTACATTTTTCTTAGTAGACTCTTCTTTTGATGCCTTTAATCCTTCGACATCCATGGTAGAAGGTTCTTCATTTATTTCCTCTATGATAGGAAGGTTGAATCTTTTGAAGGCATTTCAGAGGATGTCTTCTGTTTCTTTTGCTACCTGGTCAATCTCTCCAAGCATTAGTTTGTTCATTCTTGCTTTGCTCTAGAATTTACCCTTGCGGTCCTTAAAGATCATATTCATTTGCTTTGGAGTAATGGAAGGATAGAGCTGAATAGCAATCTGTTCTCAGATCTCTAAGTCCTTTGCCTTAGCATTCTCCTTTCTTAGTTCAAGTACCTTCTCTAGAATTTTGGTAATTAATGAAATGATTTCAATAAATGCTTTATTATAAATATCTAGGTACTTAACTGTAGCTTCTTCCAAGATCCTTTTGTTTGTGTCACTATACTCATCATAAAATTTTGTCATTGGTTGCAGATTCCCATCCACAGTGACTGCCTTGATGACATCATTAATAGAGAGAGTAGGCCTTTCAACAAATTCTTCTACCTCTTCTTCTTTGTTTTTACCAGTAGAGGATTCCTCAGATGTTTTCTTCTTCTTCTTCATTTTCTTTACTTCCTCATCAGACTCTGTTTCTTCATCATCCTTTTGGCTTATGTATGACCTTGTGGCCTTTGTTTTTGTTCTCTTTTCTCCCTTTTCGGATGTCTTGGCTTCCAGTTTTGAGGCTCTTGAGCTCTTAGAGGTGGCAAGTGCAGAGCTCTTGGAGGATCTAGTCTGGGAGGAGGCTTGTACCGGAACACTTTTTTTTCTGCTTCTTGTTTCTCTTTCTCAGCTCTTTCTATTCTCTCTGTTTACATCAACTGCCTCCTTTGATATGCCATATCTTTTGGCAATTTCCTCTAGTTCCCTTCTCACTTTTCTTTTCATCTTTGGTTGTCTTAGTTCAACATGCATCTTTACACTTAATTCTTGAAAGGTTCCAAACCTTTCTGCCTCATGGTCCTTAGGATGACTCAGCAAGTGTTGGACATGTAGCTCCAGGATTTTCTCATCAATCTCATATCCCATTGACATAATCCAAACTGTTTTGGGCTCAACTGCCTCCATTAGGCATTGATTAGTGTCTACCATGAAGCATACTGTATCCTTATATTTTTCAACTATTGTTTGAGGAATTCTTTCTCTGGCCTGCATCAAACTTTGGAAGTTTTTAAAGTATCCCCAGAGTGTTGTACTTTGAGCCTTGCATCACCATGCCCATACATATAGTCTCTAATTTGTATGGCAACCAGTCTATCATTTTTCCATACCCAACCACTTGATCTGGGTAGCTCATTCATATAATAAAAGAACAAACATAGTATTAAGCCACCATACTTGAATGAGTTCTTCTTCTCCTTCTTGATCTTCTACAAGTTTTCTAAAAGTTGATTCAGAAGAAGATCACATATGTCATAATTAGCATTTTCCCTTAGCATCTGATATGCTATATAAATTGTAGTTCTGGACACAGAATTCTCCCTACTAGAATGATGATTTTATAACCAATTATCATAGAGGCAAATTTGATATTTAGATCTATGATATCTTCTATTGTCATGGCTCTTTTGTCAAACTTAGGTCTGGTAGCCTCACTTACTGTCTGGTTCTTGATAGATTTGAGTGCAAGCAACCCACCGGATGAGTGCAATCCAATTACTACCCTAATTGCATCTTTTGTTATCATGAAGGGCTTCATCAACCACATGAAATTGTCATGTATTCTGCTAAGAACATACCGGACCCATTCATCTTCTACAAAATAGGGAAAGTGGATGCAATGTCCAAAATGCTTATCCCGGAGGGCCTTGTATTGAGGTTTGAGTTCAAAAGTTTCACCTATTAATTGTTTATGGTAGATATCCATCAGCTTAGATTCTCCAAATTCCTCAATATTGGCATGGATGTACACCCTAACATCTTCTATGTGCAAAACCCCATGCAGAATGCTAGAAAAAGCGCCTAAGGGATCAACTTCTAGGGACTTGTAGGGGTGTTTCTTGAACTTTGGGTGTGGCCTATTAGTGATCTTAACAACCATTGGAGTAGCCATCTTTGCAAAAGATTTAGAGAGAGATATTCAGAAATGGAAATACCTTTTTATGCTTTTAGGGTTCACAATAAGTGCCAGAATAGGTCACTGGTTGAATCAGATTCTGTGGTTGATCTTTGACAAAGTTGTCAAAATTTGATGTAGAGCTCTTCCTTTCTTCTTCACAAATGCAAATGTGCAAATGATGAGTAAAAGAACCCTTTTATCTCTACGCAAACCCTAATTTCCTTTTGCAATAAATGAACAACTTAAGTCATTTGGTTGCTTTGTTTTGAGAGAGATCTTTCTGAATCACTGAGATGCACTTAGAATCATTTTCAATGATAATTGACAATGTATCTTCTTTCCTCCAATCATGCCATGAGTCCGCAGATCAATTTTGAATCATACCGGATTTGTCTATGAAGATCCTACTTTACCGGATGGCTATTAAACCAGATCAATCTTGGCTGATTAAACTCTTCAAAGCTCCTTGTGGATCTTTCATATTTTTATTGAGGGTTATTTGGATATTTCTCTAAGAACCCTTTAATCTACAACATTACATGTGCCAAATTTAGGCACCAATTGACTAGCTAGGGGAATTTATTTTCCTTTGTGACTCCCCCGGAGCCAGAGCTAATTTGTTTAGTTTTTAGAAGGAATATCGGCACCAGATTCTGGTACGGATCCATCCCCAACATTTTTTGTACTCTTCTTCACCCAAATCTTGTTCATCTCCCTTTGAACTTCATCCACATTCACTTTGCCTTTTCCTTTATCTTGATTTTGATTATGATGCACCGGACCCTTTTTTATCCTGATTCTTACTTATGTAGAATTTGGCAATATGACTGGATCTATTGCAATTGTAGAAAATAATATTTCTTTGCATACTTGACTAATATCCTCTTGATCTGCATTGATTAGCCATATGTCCCATTCTATTGCATGCAAAGCATCTACCATTGAATGAATTGTTTATTTACATATTTCTGCATTCATGAGATTTGTGACCATACCTTTTGCAGTTGAAACACTATCTGGAGAAGGATGAATTAGTCTAATTCATTCTTCTTTTGCACTGAGTTGCTTTATGACCCAAGTTGTTGAAACTATAGCAGTATCCATTGAAGGATTGATATCTTTGAGCATTTGGTTGCCTTACCGGAGGTCTTCTAGGCCTATTCCTTGGATTTCCTAATCCAAAGTTCTTCTGACCGGATCTGGAGCTTTCACCTTTCTCATATCCCAAGCCATGCTTGTCATCTACCCTCTTTTGGCTTTCAAGAAGAACTTCAAGTTGAGCAGAGCTTATCTTGAATTTCTCTTTGTATTCATTCGTTGTTTGAAGATCTTGTTTGCGAGTGTCTATCTGATTCTCAAGTTGTTCTTCATTATCTCTAGCTTCTTCAAGATCAGATTCCATATGCCTGATTATTCTATCCATTTTGTGGCAGTCCTCTAACTTCTCCTTGAGAGATTGTTTTAGATTATCTTCATTTTTTCTTATCTCTTCAATTTCTTGGGTGAATCTCATAACACCTGATTCTATTTCATGTCTTACCATAATGACCTCTTTTGATAGCTTCTCACATAACTTTTTTTTCTCATTCAAATCTTCATTAGTATCATTAGCTTCAGTTTGACTTGCTAATTGTTGAAGTAGTTCCTTTCTCTTTTTCACAGAGATACTCAATTTTTCTTTTAGCTCATTTATGAAATCATCAGCTTGTTTGAGTCTTTCTCTCAAGTTATTGACTTCAGAGTGAGATTGTTCAAGAACATCTAGGGCAGACTGAAGTTGTTCCTTCATACCATACATATCCATTGAGATTCCCAGATCTTCCTCAAGCTGTTAGGCTCTGTTTAGAGGAACTTATCTCTGATACCAATTGTTGAAAACAAGGTAGATAACTGAGGGGGGGTGAATCAATTATCTCTAATAACTTTACTTTATTTTTATTTTTATAATTTGAGCAGCATCAAAACACATAAGCATATATAATCATGAGAGCAGAAAAGAAATCAACACAAATAACACAAGGATTTTAACATGGAAAACCCTGTTAAGGGAAAAAACCATGGGGTGACTAACCCAAGATTGTATTCTCTATTAAAAGAATAAGAAGTACAAAAATGACACTTGCCAATTAGGGCTCACTGCCCGAGCACACTGCTCACAAGAGGCACATTGCCTACAAGAGACTCACTATCTACAAAGTTTATAGAAGGTAACCAGGTGTTTGAATTGATGAGAGGCATCCATATATGCTAAGGTTTAGTCCTGGTTAAGCTCAATATACTGATCTAATGCACTTCATTCTTCCTCTGCTTTTAGTGTTACTGTTCTGTCACATACCGGACTTGTATTGCTTCTTCGACACTTATCTCTATCTTTCTTTGCATAATTTTTCTACACACACACCTTCATACTGAAATCTATCTAGTATATATATATATCCGCACCAAGGATTTCAACATCTTTCTAGTTGGCAACCGAAATATTCAAGATATTTACAAAACACTAATCTGTCGACTGATTTCATGCTTAATATGTCATGCGTATCAAAAACATAGATATAGAAATCATCAATCATGTCGGCCAACCATGTATGATCCCTCAAATAGCTTAGTCATCAATTACTCATCTGGATTGAAGTCTGATACTCTGCCAGTTAGTTCTTCCTCAGTCTGCTCTACCTGTCTGGAACCCAACACTTAGATGCTCATATTTTTTCCATGATTCATCACTGGAGGCTCAATCTCTGGAATATAGTAGTTATGATACTCCTCTTGACTTGCCCAAATCTGAAACTTGCTGAATTGCACCCTCTGAGAGATCTGGACCTGATTGTCAGACCTTGCTGCATGCTCTATTCTTGTTCACCAGACCAGAACACTCTTCAATTTGACTTTCGATATAGGCATACTATGCTCTGTGAATGTGTGGGATAGACTTTGTTGCCATCAATGACAACAATCATGAAGCCACACAGTGTCTCTTGCCAACAGGTATGCCATCATTCCCACCTCAACCTCAAGGTATGTCATCTATTCCATCTTCGATCGAAGGTATGCCATCAAGCCTATCTCATTTAAATATTGATGAAATTCCTAATGTTGAGATGAATTTGCCTAACTTAACACCACCTAGAATTTTACATAGAAAGCCAAAGTATTTGATTGATATTGATGAGAATATTTTGCAGCTAATGGAAGGTAAGATTCCAAAATGCACTTGTAGAAGATATGCTCATAAGATTTGGAGATTGTTCTTTGAAAAGTTAAATGAGACTGCAAGATGTCAATTATTCGTTGAAATGATGCGAAGTATAAAGTATAGATCCATCATGAAGATTCTTGGGTCGAGAACATTAGAGGCTTCAAGTGAAAAATCTATTGTCAAGAATCTAATGAGTGCGTATGAGAGTGTGGGTAACACCTCATGCACAAAAGATAGTAATGCAACACGGCGTTTGATTGCATTGACTATAGTAAGTAGTTAAACGAGGAAAGCTTGTCTCATTAGAAATATGAGTCAAGAATTGAGAATTAATAGGAAAACTTTATCAAGAGCCGTTGGAAGACGCCAAAGAATTGAGGACACTAATGCCAATGAATTATGGGCATTCTCGGGGAGACTACCACGAAAAGATAAACCAATTGTTGAAGCATTGAGATCACTAATTGAATACTTTTGGAAGAATTACACAAGGGTATCTCTGAATCAAAGGGATGTGGTAAGAAGGAGAATCGGTAGTCGAAACTGTGAGCCACATCCAAAGCATTTTTTGGATGAGACTCAAACACAGTTTTATGGTAAATTTCTAGAGAAATATCCTCAAATTACAATTTGTCAAAGATATTTTGAAATACTAAAACCTTTCTATGTCAAGATAAATCACACACGCACTACTTGTTGTTGTAGATTACATATTGAATTTTCTAACCATTTTGATGTTTATAGGTCTATATGTTTAGATATGCATACTAACAATGTTTTGCAGGGTTGTGCCATACGTGCCCCACCAACATCTTTAAGAGACTTCATATCAAGAATTTTATGTGAAAGAGAGGAAGGTCAAATATTCTACAAGAAATTATGCTTGGATGGCACATGTCATCGTTGCAGTGGATTACAACATTTGCCAATATGTGAACATATGGAAAGAAAACATGTGGTTGGAAATGAACTAGTAGAGTTTGGCAAGTATAAAATAGTAGCATACAATACAAAAGATGGTAAAGAAGCAAAGAGGTGTGAATTGGTTATTGAAAAGATTCTAGTGTATTAGTTTATGCCTATATTTCGTGACAGCATAGTGTATGAGTATGTAAGACGTGCCCATAGAGCTTGATGGTTGGACTTGCAATTCAAGTTATGCAAGGACACATTTTTGGTTGGTAGCATTGTTTCAGTCATCGACTTTGTAGAAAACTACAGTCTATAACCACAGTGTGAGGTGCAATCACAATATTACAACTCCACACAGGTTTCTATATTTGTGCACATCGCATTCATTCATGCGAATGATAGTACAGAGGATGACAGAAAGATCATAAGGGAGTATAATTTATATATTAGTGATGATCGTACGCATTCTATGGAGTTCGTGTAAGGTTGCTTTCAGGTGTTCTACAATGATTTGGCTAGAAGGGGCATATCGTTCAGTCAGCATATCATATGGTCAGATAACTGTGCATCACAATTCAAGAACTCGCAAAATTTCTATTGGCTGAGTAGGAGGCATAATTTTACAAGTATTCAACATATGTGGAACTTTTGTGAGGCCAGGCATGGAAAGGGGGAGCATGATGGTGCAGGAGCATGTATCAAAAGAGCCATAGCATGAGAAGAGTTAAAGTATAAAGACAATGCAAAGTTGACAGATGGAAAATTGATTGTCGAGTGGTGTAATGCTTCGATGGGTCCAGGTAATGAAGGTAAGTCTTCAGTTTGTAGATTTTTTTGGTTGATAGATGATACTAACATTGCACCATATGAGGACTGCTCTACACTGACAGGATCAAGTGAGATGCACTCTTTCAGAAGCTCAATTGTAGGTTCATGAAGTATCCATACGCGGAAGATGTCATGCTTTTGTTCTTCCTGTACAATTCAAGCCTGGGATGAGTGCGAGTTAAAGGAGTGGGTTGATGAATGACAGTTAAGTTATCTTAGCCCACTTGACATGTATCAACCCCCGACGACACTAGAACTAACACAAATGGAATCATTAGTTGACTTTGACCACATATCAGATCTAGTTCAACCAGGTAATATATCTATTTGCATAGTTTTTGAAATTCCTAATGTCATCTTACTTTGTAGTGTTTTTGTAATGTTGACTAATTTCATCTAATTTGCTACACATATCAATGTAGGGCACATATATGCATTTATTGCAGATGAAGATAATGAAGAGGGAATAGATTATTACTTATGTCATTGTGTTGAGGCCAAAATAAAATTGGAGGCCCTAGTTATAGATGGAGAAAACATCGTATACCCTACAGGCTCAGTGGTTATTACTGGAACATGGCTTAGAAGGTACCCACATAAGAGTGTTAATGTTTGGCTCTTTCAGGACTTTGACATGCATCGGAAGATTCTTCATTACTCGAACCTTGTCATGGCATCCAATGTTCATTTGATATAGTATCGGGGTAGACCTTTGAACAAAAGCTTGTGGAAGGTGCATGAGTCTGACCATGAAGTAATACTTGACACAATAAAGAGTAGAGCAGACCCGGATGGTTCATTGGATTAATTTGTAAGTATTCACATTAATTTTGTAAAGTCATGTTACATTGAGTTGTAAGTATGCACATTAATTTGTAAGGTTTGTCTTTTTTATTTCCTGCTACATTTTTACACATATACACATTTTTACATCACCATGTTATGCTTCATGGGGTTAGACCTAAGTGATGGATGAAGTTGATCCTGAGAATAATGTATAAAATCTAGGTAATGTATAAAATATAGGTGTCTCTAGGTGTCTTGGTTTCTAACTAGATAATAGGTGTCTCTAATTATGTCTTAGGTATATACGATATGTCAACTAGATAGATAGAGACTAGAAAATAGGTGTCTTAGGTGTCCTGCGTCTTAGGAAAACTTTATTGACTTCAGTTGCACTAATGGTGCAGGGGCACCTAGGTTGTCATGCCTCCAAGAGGGGTCAAAAAATGAAATTTCATTTTGATTGAGTCAATTGTATGTAATAAGGTCTTCTAAGACCATTTAATTTATTTTTAAGTCACTTTGAATCATTTGGGGTCAGTTTGAGTCTTTGAGTCCTGTTGCAAAAAAGTGTCAATGTTGTCAAGTTGCACAAAGCAACTTTTGCATTTTTGGTGTCTTGCTCCTGATGCGACCAAACTAATAGTTCCAATGCATCTGGATGGGTATGTTTAGGCTAGGCATGGTTCTATTTTTCACCCAAACATGTCAAAACAGTTCGAGCTACATTGTACCAACGATATCCCTGAAGAGTCCAAAGTGCAAAAAAGAAGTAATATTTGATGAGATGTTGCTTGAAAACCGTGTCACTTAGAAACATTATGTCTAAGGCAACGTGATCACATAGAGTGCCTCTACAATAACCTCTCTCAATTTTTTATATCTCTGAGGCATTTGCCTGTGGTGAAAGGTTTTCTGTTGCCCCAAAAATTGTCAGAAGGAGGCAGTGTAAAGTTACAAAGGGGTGTAACTTTCATCCTGCTCCTGATGCGACCAAACTAACTATTCCAATGCATCTAGATGGGTACATTTACACTAGGTATGGTCCTTTTTTTCACCCAAACATGTCAAAACAGTCTGAGCTACATTGTACTGATGATATCCCTGAAGAATCCGAAGTGCAAAAACATAGGAATCTTTGATGAGATATTACTCAAAAACCATGTCACTTAGAAACATTATGACTGAGCCAACGCGATCATGTAGGGTTCCTCTACAATAACCTCTCTCAATTTTTTATATCTCTGAGGCGTTTGCCCATGGTGAAAGGTTTTCTGCTGCGCCAAAAATCGTCAGAAGGAGGTAGTGTAAAGTTGCAAAGGGGTGTAACTTTCATCTTGCTCCTGATGCGACCAAAATAATTGTTCCAATATGTCCAGATAGGTACATTTATGCTAGGCATAGTTCTTTTTTTCACCCAAACATGCTGAAACAGTTCGAGCTACATTGTACCGACGATATCCCTGAAGAGTCCAAAGTGCAAAAAGGCAGCAATCTTTGATGAGTTGTTATTCAGAAAATGTGTCACTTAGATACATTCTGTCTGAGGCAAAGCAATCATGTAGGGTCCCTCTACAATAACCTCTCTCAGTTTTTTATAGCTCTAAGGCATTTGCCCGTGGCGAAAGGTTTTCTGCTGCCCCAAAAATCATCAGAAGGAGGCAGTGTAAAGTTGCAAAGGGGTGTAACTTTTGTTCTTCTCCTCGTGTGGCCAAACTGACAGTTCCAATGTGTCTAGATGGGTACTTTTAGGCTAGGCATGGTCCTATTTTGTACCCAAACATGCCGAAATAGTCTGAGCTACATTGTACTGGCGATATCCCTGAAGAGTCCAAAGTGCAAAAAGGTAGCAATCTTTGATGAGCTGTTATTTGAAAACCATGTCACTTAGATACATTCCATCTAATGAAAAGCAATCACATAGGGTCCCTCTACAATAACCTCTCTTAGTTTTGTATATCTCTAAGGTGTTTGCCTGTGGTGAAATTCTACTGCCCCAAAAATCGTTAGAAGGAGGTAGTGTAAAGTTGCAAAGGGGTGTAACTTTTGTTCTTCTCCTCGTGTGGCCAAACTGACAATTCCAACGCATCTAGATGAGTATGTTTAGGCTAGGCATGATCCTGTTTTGCACCCAAACATGCTGAAACAATCTGAGCTACATTGTACCGGCGATATCCCTGAAGAGTCCAAAGTGCAAAAAGGCAGCAATCTTTGACGAGTTGTTATTCAGAAACTGTGTCACTTAGATACATTTTGTCAGAGGAAACGTGATCATGTAGGGTCCCTCTACAATAACCTCTCTCAGTTTTTTATATCTCTAAGGCGTTTGCTCGTGGTGAAAGTTTTTCTGCTGCCCCAAAAATTGTCAAAAGGAGGCAGTGTAAAGTTGCAAAAGGGTGTAACTTTTGTTCTTCTCCTCATGTGACCAAACTGACAATTCCAACGCATCTAGATGGGTACATTTAGGCTAGGCATGGTCCTGTTTCGCACCCAAACATGCTGAAACAGTCTGAGCTACAAACACTAACTAGTCTTTAATCTTTAAACACTACAAATACCATGATATCCTGCATAAAGCTATCTTTTAGCCTTTTATAAAGGCATGCCCATCAAATTCAACCGCATAGAGATGATTGTTTGTATTCCAAATTCCTTGTAAATACTGACCTTCCAATCCTTTTCCCTACCCTCATATCAATTAAATACGACCTTCAATTATGATATGGCGCTCAAGCTTATGAGAGTTTACCAGAGACGCTGGTTGAGTTAGGTTGAAGGGCTAGTGAACTAATGACTTAAAGACCCTTTAGTAGATTGATTTAAGTGATAGTAACTTCTGATTATAAGTCAATATTAAATTAAAACAAAAGTGTACTTTACACATGACAAGCAATTAAGTGTTTTAAAGTCTTAAGAAAAGTAGATTTTTTTAGGGTTTAATGCCCAATATGCAAACCCTAACTATCAATAAGATTATGATTATGAAAGCTTGTGTCTTCTCTAACTTCTTATTGCAAGAACAAAACCACATCCACCATGAATATGAACCTTGCATCATATCAACCTTTCAAGATAGACCTTATCATGAAAACCATATTCACAACAAAACCTTGCATGTACAAAACCACATCCACCATGAACATGAACCTTGCATCATATGAACCATGTTTGTCTTGTGCAACATCAACATGAACTGAGAGACCTTATCATGAAAACCATATTCACAACATCATGCACCTCGTGACCATCACCTACCTTGAATTACTGTATCACCTTATCAACATCATGGCATCAACCTTGACATCAATGACAAACAACCTTGACCCTTTGACTTCAATGGCAACCTTGAACCTTGATTGTTAATGACTTATGGAAGCCTATAGCTCCAATGTTATGTTGTATACTAAAATTAGGTAAGACTCAATGTAATCTCATAACCTCACCTTATATGCAAGAGGAATTACAATTAATAACCACAATGGTCATCAAGAGCTCATAAGCATATGATTTTGACTATCTTATTCAAAACAAAAAACATACTCTTTGCATCCCAATATGGTATAATAACAAGAAATTAAGAAATATTTTCAATTGACCAACTCATAAAGAATATGGATCAGCATAATCATTTGAATATTTTCAATTGAGCAACTCATAAAGAATATGAATATTTTTTTTTCAACATGATGATTCATTTTTATTTTAAATACAACTTTTATCTTTTAGTTCCAAAATGAGGTTTAGGTGATACTTGAATAACAATAGCTAGCTTATTGGATCAACAAACATCCTATGTAATACAATTGGACTTTAAATATTTGAAGTAGCCATCTACAAATATCCATTCAAACGTGGATTTATAATGCAAGTATGGACGCCATCAATAAAAAAGATTTGTATTAACAAATATCCATATAGGCATACATCAATATCTATCGAAATAAGAATAACATATATACAAAATAACCATATAGGCTTACAAGAATGCCATATAGGCATACAATGTCAACTATATGCAATACAAAATATATGTCCACAAATGTCATATAGGCATACAACAAAGCAACACAATAAAAAGTCATTCCCCTCTGGCTGGTGAAGAGAATAGATCATCGGTAGCCTTTGATCTTTTAGGGGATGGAGATGGATATGTGGGTGGTCTACTATGAACCTGAGGGCTGCTCCTCCTATTTAGTTCTTCCTGCATCTTTAGTTGATACAATAAAAAGTATAGACATTAATATATATAAATTACATGTTATAAAAAATGAAACATTTAACAAAATAATCACTTACCGCTGTTGCAAGTATGGGTTTAACCGGTGTTGTCATTGATGTCAACATACTCATGTTGCATTAATAAGAAGGATTGGATGAGCTGTGTGCTGAGGATATTGAGAAAATTAGTCTCAATCAGGAACAGTGAAGAACAGTGATGACAACAAGGTAAAAGTCCAAGATAGGTTGAGGATCAGAGGATGCAGTTTAAAGGGTTTGTAGATATAAGTCTTAAGATGCTCCAGTCAAGTTTTCAGAGGTCCACATGAAGATCTGAAGAAGTTATGGTTGTTCAAGTAGAATCAGCTCCGGCAGGTGTCCAGAGGTGACAGAGTGACATAGATAGGTCCGGTGAGGTCCAATAATGCATTATCCCGTTCTGTGGATTTGAGGAAGTGTTGAGGATGTCCCTGTGAAGTATCAAACAGATTGGTTCATGGTTTGAAGGTCTGGAAGAGCCTATTCATTTGTGACAGTGATGACAGACTTTGTTCTTGAAGCTCCGGATGAAGGAGAGAAGAATTCCAGTAGGATGATGAAGTGCAGATGTTCTTGGTGATTCAGGGAAGGTTATGATGATCGTTGGATCATGTCCAGTTCATGTTAGTGGTCTGCATTGAAGTTAGAGTTTGCATTTGAAGAATAACCACGAATATTGGTGTTCTTCTTGAGACTGGCCGACCGGATGTATTACACGTCTTCAGATGTTCTTGTAGATGTTTGCCAACTTAGATGATTGTTCCTAAGTTGATGCCTTGTATAAATAAGGGTTTGTGAATTCATTTTGAAGGGTGTCTTGTGGTGATAAGTGTGTGGTAGTGAGGAGAAGTGTGAAAGGCAGAGAAGAAGTTTTTGGGCTTAAATGGAACTGATTCAAGCATGGTGAAGATGCTATTTACCAGTTCATAAAGGTGATACTTATTTCTTTGTAGATGGTGTGTCTCTTGTAGGCAGTGAGCCCTAATTAGCATGTGCCATTTATTTTTTTCTATTCTTCTAACAGAGAATACATTCTTGGGTTAATCACCCCATGTTTTTTCCCTTAACCGGGTTTTACACATCAAAATCTTGGTGTCTTATGTGTTGATATGTTTCTGCTTTTGATTTGAATGCATTATGGTTCATGATTAATATTCTGCTAATCACTAAAGAAGATTCAAGTGTTTTATATGGAAAGTTTCACACAACTAATTCACCCCCTCTCTCAGTTGTGTGCCCTAAGTCTAATAATTGGTATCAGAGCTAGGTTCCTCTAAAAGGAGCTTAACCGCTTGAGGAGATCTAGGATGTCATCATACAAGAAGGATAGTCCGAAGTTTGATGGAACCAACTTTTCTCTTTGGAAAGGTCACATGAAATGTCACTTGCAGTATATGGGAATGGCGTACTGGTCCATGGTCACAAAAGCGTATGTACCTCCACAGGGTGGTCCGACAACCCTAAATGAAATCACAGATGCTAAAAACAATCTGCGGACCAAAGAGTCTCTTCTAAGCGCATTAACTGACTCAGAGCTCTCAAATGTTATTGACCTATGAACTGCCTATGAGATCTAGATTAAACTGGAACTTTTGCATGAAGGAGATGAGTATGTTAAATGTGCAAGGTTATAGAGTCTAAAAGGAAAATTTGAAAAACTGAAGATGAGAGATGATGAAAATATTACCACTTTTATGCCAAGAGTGAATGAGCTAGTTTGTGGAATTAGAAATTCTGGTGGAGTCTTGGATGAAAATGAGATTGTTGGTAAGATTCTCAGATCCCTTCCTGCCTCTTACAAAATCAAGGTTGCTTCCATTGATGAATTCAGATCCCATGCAACTGTCACAAGAGACCAATTGGCTGGCAAACTGACTGCTTTTGAAATGACTGAATTTGGAGATGATCCCCCCAAAACTGAATCTACATTCAAAGCCAGTGCCTCTGTGAAAGGTAAACAAGGATTTGATCTAGGAGAGAACTCATCAAGGAAATTGTGATGGTATGGAAAAGCAAGAAAAGACCTGGAAGAAGAAAAAGTAGAAACTGCTCAACTTGAAGCCCTCATTGCAAAGAGAATGCCAAGAGGATCCGGTAAGTATGAAGGAAAATTACCTTTTAAGTGTTTTAACTTCAATAAGATTGGTCATTTTGCCTCAAGATGTTTGGAAAGATTTTCAAAACCAAATCCTAACAGATCAAGGTTCCAAAAGAATTGTTACTGTAGACACCTAAAATTGGCTCAGGTTGAATTAAGTAAATATTTTGATATTTATCTTAATTCTTATTTCCTTCTGTCAATTAGAATCCCTAATTTCTTCTAATGTCCCAAGTCCTAAAATCCACCTCATCAATCCACCTCATCTCTTCCACCTCACCTCTTCCACCTCACCATGTTGCACATACAATTAAATATTCTTAATATTTAATTAACTAATATCCTCCATTTTCTAAAATAAATCTTTAAATCAATTATCCTTCACAAATTGAATATTTTATTCAATGTTCCCCACTAGCCTTCACCAATTGAATATTTTATTCAATGTTCCCCACTAGCCTTCACCCATTGAATATTTTATTCAATGTTCCCCACTAGTCTTCACCCATTGAATATTTTAATTCAATGTTCCCCACTATCCTCCACTATTGAATTCTTAATTCAATTGTCATAATCCACTAGGAATAAAAGATTCACTTTTATTCCTAGCCATTGATCTCATCTTTGGATCCTCACCTTCCATTCTATTTTCAGAAAATCTATAAATAGAACACTCTTCTAAGCCATTAAAGAGGAACTCATTTGCACAATCACTATACCCAAATTCCTCTAGGAAATCATTCTAGCCATTCTCATATCATCCTCCATCATCAGTGTGTTGAAGCTCATCTTCAATCACACAAAGTATCATAGCCATTTCTCCTTGTCATCTTGAGGAATTGAAGCAAGGAAGCAAGCTCCTTGAGGGCCCATCGTCATCATTCAAGATCAAGAAGAATAGGTGACCAATGGAAGCCGCAGGGTAACAAGGTTGTAAGTTTCATGCTTTCATTTAGCTATTCTTGTTATAGTAATCAGTGCTTCAGGATTTGACTGTGTGCCTATTTTTTGTCTCAACGTTTCGGATCATACTCCATGATCCATCATATTCTTGTTATTCGCACATGTCATTATTGTTTGGGTTATTATTTATCTTCATTGATCAATCCAATATTCCCATTCACAGTTACTATGTTCATGAAGAAGATGATAATGAAGGAGTAACAAATGATGAATCAGAGACAGGAAACAGATCCGGAAGTGAATGGGTGTTTATTGCCATCAAGGAAGAAGAACTAATATCCTCTATATCTACCAATCATAAAGTTGTAGAAAGAGCTCTGGCTGCTCAAGTTGAAGAAAAGAATGATTGGGTCATTGACAGTGGTTGCTCTCACCACATGACAGGTGACAAAAATAAGTTCATAGACTTGGAAAGGTATGAAGGAGGAGTGGTGAAGTTTGGTGATAATTCTGCTGGTAGAATTAGAGGAAGAGGAACTATTTCTTTTGATGGAAGAAACAAAACTGGTAATGTACTGTATGTTGAAGGTTTGAAGCACAATCTTCTCAGTGTTGGACAGTTGGTGGACAAAGGCTATGATCTCTGATTCAAGGATGGAAAATGTAAAATCTTTGAAAGGTCCGGAACAGAGATTGCATCCGGTGCTCAGACTAAAGGTAATATCTTCCACTTAGTTGGTACTAGTAAAAGCTATTTATTTGTTCAAATTGATCAAAGTTGGTTATTACATAGGAGAATGTGTCATGTGAATTTTGATAATATCATCAAGATAAGCAATACTCAAGTTGTAAGAGATCTTCCAAAATTGGTGAAACCTACTAACAGCTTGTGCAAGGAATGTCAGTTGGGTAAGCTGAGCAGAGTCACATTCAAAAGCAAGGAACTGTCTTCTACCAGATTATTGGACTTAGTTCACATTGATCTTTGTGGTTCGGAAAGAACCAGGAGTATTCAAGGAGATAGATACTTCATGCTGTTAATTGATGACTATTCCCGGATGATGTGGGTAACCTTTCTAAAGGAGAAATCAGAAGCTCTTGAGAAATTCAAAATATTCAAGGCTATGGTAGAAAATGAAACAGGATTAAAGTTGAAGTGTCTGAGGTCTAATAGAGGTGGAGAATTCACATCCGGTGAGTTCATAGAGTTCTGTGAGAAACATGGAATCAAGAGACAGATGTCTGCTCCTAGGACTCCATAGCAGAATGGAGTAGTGGAGAGAAAGAACCGGACCATCCAGGAAGCATCTAGGACCATCATGATGGAAGCAAATGTTCCTCAGATCTATTGGAAGGAAGTTGTTAGCACTGCAGTCTATACTCTTAATCAAGTTTAAATCAGAAGCAATACCGGTAAGACCCCTTATGGACTCTGGTTTGGCATTACTCCTACTGTAAGATATTTTAGAGTCTCTGGTAGCAAGTGTTACATCAAATAAGATGAAGATTTAGGCAAGTTTGATGCTAGAAGTGATGAAGGAATATTCTTGGGTTACTCTACTCAAAGCAAAGCATATCGGTGTTATAACAAGAGACTAAGAAAGATGATAGAAAGTACAAATGTGAAGGTTGATGAGGGAATAGAGAAACCCTCAACGTTTTATGAGTATGATGAAGATGATCAAAATGGTGTTCTGGTTCAAGGAGCTCAATCCTCTCCTGAAAGTTAGATTCAGACTGATCCGGCAAATCAGGAAGAAGAGATAAGGCTGAATGAGCCTGATCAAGAAGCAGAAGTGCAAGAAACTCCCAAAGTTCCAAGGTATGTAAGACTGAACCACTCTAAAGATCAGATCATAGGTGACAAAAGCAAAGGTGTGCAAATTAGAAGGAAAATTGCTCAAAATTCAGATGAATATTGTCTGATTTCAAAGATTGAACCTAAGACAATAAATGAAGCCTGCAATGATGAAAACTGGACCAAAGCAATGGAGGAAGAGTTGATGCAAATTGAGAAAAATCACACTTGGGATCTTGTTCCCAGACCTAGAAATAAGAATGTGATTGGAACCAAATGGGTCTTCTGGAATAAACTAAATGAAGTTGGTGAAGTAATCAGAAATAAAGCCAGATTAGTCTGCAAAGGCTACTCTCAAATAGAAGGGATTGATTTTGAAGAAACCTTTGCTTCGGTGGAAAGAATTGAAGCAGTTAGACTATTTCTTGCATTTGCTGCCTTCAAGGATTTCAAGGTGTATCAGATGGATGTCAAGTCTGTCTTCTTGAATGGTGACTTAGAAGAAGAAGTGTGCATTGAACAACCGAATGGTTTTCAATTATCTGAGCATGGTGATATGGTCTGCAAATTGAAGAAGGCACTGTATGGACTAAAGCAAGCCCCTAGAGCCTGGTATGAAAGACTGGACAACCATCTTTTGAAGATTGGTTTCAACAAAGGTACTGCTGACAGTAACCTATTTTCAAAATTGATCATGAAAACATCTTGATTGTTGAAGTATTTGTTGATGATAACATATTTGGAGGAAGAGATAGTATGTGTAAAACCTTTGCAAACCAAATGAAAAGTGAGTTTGAAATGTCAATGCTCGGTGAAATGAACTTCTTCTTGGGTCTACAAATTACTCAGACAAAGAAAAGAATCTTTATTTCTCAGACCAAATATGTGAAAGAATTGTTGAAGAAATTTGGAATGGAAGATTCAAAGCCAATGAACACTCCCATGGCAACCGGATGTAAGTTGAGCAAAGATGATGACTCTCCTAAGACAGATCAGACAAAGTACAGATTAATGATTGGAGGATTATTGTATCTCACTCAAACTAGACTAGATATAATGCAAGTTGTTGGTCTTGTGGCGAGATTCTAGGCTGATCCTAGAGAATCTCATGTCATGGCAATCAAAAGAATTTTTAGGTACTTAAAAGGAACAGTTGAGTATGGTCTGTGGTATCCTAGAGATCATAATTTTTCTCTTCATGTATATACAGATGCAGATTGCGCAGGAGATGTGGATGATAGGAAGAGTACAAGTGGAGGAGCATTCTTTTTGGGAAAAAGATTGGTTTCTTGGCTAAGCAAGAAACAAGAGGCAATATCCCTGTCTACAACTGAAGCAGAATACATTGTAGCAGCAGGTAGTTGCACTCAAGTTCTGTGGATGAAGCAGATGCTAAGAGATATTCAAGTAGAATATGAGGAGCCTATCACAATTTTCTGTGATAATTCAAGTGCAATAAGTATTTCTAAGAATCCAATGTTGCATTCTAAGTCTAAGCATATATCTATCAAGTTTCACTTTCTAAGAGAGCAAGTGAACAAGGATAAAGTCAGATTGGAGTATGTGCCCTCCAAGGATCATATTGTAGATATCTTTACTAAACCGCTACCTAAGGACTCTTTTGAGTATCTCAGGGAGAAGTTAGGGGTTATTGCCCCTCTGGTGATGAACTAAGGTACACTGATGTGCATTAGTCTGGTGAGTATCACAGTCACATCTTGTGATCCAGATTGATGTTGGGGAGTTGCTACTCAGGGGGAGTAGCAGGTATGAGTCTGAGGTGGCGAAATTGCAAGTATGAGCCCTTTGCCATTGATGTCAAAGGGGGAGAGAAGACATGTGAAAAACAAGTGGTTTCTAATCAAAGGGGGAGCAGTAAAGGGAGAGAAGACATGTGAATGGTTGCTATTGACAGGGGGAGTTGTGACAGTAAGGAAAAGTTCTTGTCTTGATGGTTTTTCACATCATATGTTGCCATCAATGACAAAGGGGGAGATTGTTGCAAGTATGGGTTTAACCGGTGTTGTCATTGATGTCAACATACTCATGTTGCATTAATAAGAAGGATTGGATGAGCTATGTGCTGAGGATATTGAGAAAATTAGTCTCAATCAGGAATAGTGAAGAACAGTGATGACAACAAGGTAAAAGTCCAAGATAGGTTGAGGATCAGAGGATGCAGTTTAAAGGGTTTGTAGATATAAGTCTTGAGATGCTCCAGTCAAGTTTTTAGAGGTCCACATGAAGATCTGAAGAAATTATGGTTGTTCAAGTAGAACCAGCTCCGACAGGTGTCCAGAGGTGATAGAGTAACACAGATAGGTCCGGTGAGGTCTGGTAATGCATTATCCCATTCTGTGGATCTGAGGGAGTGTTGAGGATGTCCATGTGAAGTATCAAACAGATTGGTTCATGGTTTGAAGGTTCAGAAGAGCCTATTCATTTGTGATAGTGATGATAGACTGTGTTCTTGAAGCTCCGGATGAAGGAGAGAAGAATTCCAGTAGGATGATGAAGTGCGGATGTTCTTGGTGATTCAGGGAAGGTTATGATGATCGTTGGATCATGTCTAGTTCATGTTAGTGGTCTGCATTGAAGTTAGAGTTTGCATTTGAAGAATAACCACGGATATTGGTGTTCTTCTTGAGACTGGCCAACCGGATGTATTACACATCTTGCAGATGTTTGCCGACTTAGATGATTGTTCCTAAGTCGATGCCTTGTATAAATAAGGGTTTGTGAATTAATTTTGAAGGGTGTCTTGTGGTGATAAGTGTGTGGTAGCGAGGAGAAGTGCGAAAGGCAGAGTAGAAGTTTTTGGGCTTAAATGGAACTGATTCAAGCATGGTGAAGATGCTATTTTTTAGTTCATAAAGGTGATACTTATTTCTTTGTAGATAGTGTGTCTCTTGTAGGCAATGAGCCTGTTGTGAGCAGTGTGCTCGGGTAGTGAGCCCTAATTGGCATGTGCGATTTGTTCTTTTCTATTCTTCTAACAGAGAATACATTCTTAGGTTAATCACCCCGTGGTTTTTCCCTTAACTAGGTTTTCCACGTCAAAGTCTTGGTGTCTTATGTGTTGATATGTTTCTGCTTTTGATTTGAATGCATTATGGTTCATGATTAATATTCTGCTAATCACTAAAGAAGATTCAAGTGTTTTATTTGGAAAGTTTCGTATAACTAATTCACCCCCCCTCTTAGTTGTGTGCCCTAAGTCTAACAACCGCTACCATATAATCTGTCTCCTCACTTGCCTTAGTAGCAAGAATATGCAGTGGTGATGTCATGTCCTATAGAAACCATCTAGATAGAAATTAAACTTCAAATCAATAATCTTTTCATTTTTTAAAAATAAACAACTATAACAATGAATGTAAATTAAAATTTACTAATCTACCTCATACCCCTATCAATGCCATGGAGCTATGAATTGCAGAGGTCACACCATGCTCCATTGCCCTATGAACATTGGTTGGTGTCTCCGCAGCCTGCATCATCTGAAAATAAAACAACATTATTCAATTACGAAAACTATAATAGTGATGCAAATCTTGGCTCCTTACACACACGTTCATCTAAACATGGAAGTACACACAGTAAAGTACACAAGTCACATACAAAAATCTAGTAAGTACAATTCATTCATTAAACTATTTATTTTATTAACTCCGTGAAGCTTTGAAGTCTACCACCGCTGGCAGGTGTTGCCGTAAAATCTCCAATATTAACCTATTCAACATACAAAATCAAATATTAGAATACCATTCATATAATGATGCTATTCACATGTAATATTTATAATTGTTTACTAATTACATACCCCGATAGTAGATGATGTAGTGTAATATGTAGGTGGAGAACCACTGAAAACTGCATCAACACTATGACCCTGAAATTTCATTAAAATCATCAAAATAAATTAGTTAATCTTGCATTTCAAAAATGAAATTTAATAAATTAAATTCAATAAACTTGCTAATATTTACTAGAGTATCAAGGCTGAAAGTCTCACTCAGGAGGGTATCTATCATCACCATCTGCTCAGCTGCAGATGTAGCCTGTGCACCTGTGTCTTGACTATCCATGGGGTTATAACCATAGGCTGACCCACAAGTTTGACAAGCATGGGGTGGGACCCTACTCCTTGCACTATCTCCCAACCCACGCTGTGCTGCAGGACTAGCATGCTCTATGATGCTCCAGGTCAAGGTACTAATGGACTGAAGTGTATCGACCTCAACACTCTCCTTCACAATGGAAGGGATAGAAACATGCTCATGGCTAGTTTGTTGATTACTTGTCTCACTGGCCACTATGGGTCAACACGTGCCCCTGGTCTATCTTGTGCAGACCCCCCACCTCTACCCTGGAAGTCCCGCATATCAAAATAGTTTGGCACTTTATTGAGGACAAACTCGCGGTAGAGTTTACTCAAAAAGTATTGTGGGACCTCATTATTATTACATGGAGGATGGTCAAAAACCATCCACCACCTCTACCTAAAATTGTCCCTTATCTCTTGCTTGTTGCACCAATGGATAGGGAACCTCTTGCATGTAATGAGTGGAGGTTGATTTTTTTGTGGGTTTGTGAAAATGGAACACAAGTCTAATTTTGTAATTTGTAACTTTTTCACATCTTGATATGATAGCTTGTCTGAATAATACTCTCTATACTCTCTCCTCTTATCTGACCAACTAGATATTTGCTTCCTAATTGAATCTACTTTGATAACATAGATTCAAGAGATTCAGCAAGTGTGGACCTATGCAAGGTTGAAGTTGAAGGATCTTTCAACCTTGCAATTATGTCTTCAATTTATTTTTTATTGTTTTTAATTTGTTTTCTTGTGTTCCAAGGGCATGTCAAGGAATGGATGGAGGAGTTTGTTGTTCGACTTGTTCTTCGGCAGGTATTTCCTCTTCAAGATTTTGTGGATTTTGAGGAGGAGGAGGAGGTGCATTAACATTTCCTGACAATTAAGGAAATTTACATCAAAAATCAACTCAAACCTACCTATTTAGAAATAAATTCAAACAAAAAAACAAATAAAACTCACTCATTTCACTTGCTTGACGTCGTGGCGGCATTTTGGTGATGAATCGGTAAGATTTTGGTGTTGAATCGAGTCTTCAAAAATGCGAGCGCGCTTCTTAGGGTTTGCAGGCTGCAGGTGTAGAGGAAGATAAAGAAATGAAATGAGCACAAATGCTCTTTTTTTTTTAATATATAATCAGCCATAATACGCTCACATTATAATGCAAGCATGTTATGGTTTGGTTTTTCTGAGCCTTAGGCTCGTCACTACCAAACCATAATGCAAGCACGTTATGTATTAATTTTTTTTAAAAAAAATTTGGCCACTTTTTGGCCCCCCAACTTTTTGCACTTACCCATATGCTTTTGATTTTAGGATTTAGATTGTGTTTTCTAATTGCATGCAAAGACACATTGATACTACAGCTGATATAACAATCTCCCGTTTCCCAATGGATGATAGGTAGGATTCTTTGCTATCAACAAAATGTTGTTCATGTTTGCATTTTTGGAGTTGATGGCCATTACTCAATAAGTTTCTAGAGAATGGATTGCATTGCTATGGAATATTTTAATTGATTAGTGTAATATAAAGTGAGGTGTTCTTCTTTATTTATTTTGTTTTAACTAACTTTTTCCCAAATTGGACCATTAAATGTATCATAGAGTTCATCTTACCTTGAGCTTGGAAACTGAAGAAAGTATGAAGGACAAATCAGTTTTGCATAATGAGTTAGCTTTTAGCTATATATTTGCTCATTGTTATGCTTATTTAGATAAGACTGACATTATATAGTTTGGCTTTTATTCATTTTTCTATGAAGAATTTGATGCTCACTTTTGTCTATATGGTTGTGGATTCCAACATTGTTAAGGATATATGTTATCCTAAATTTCATGGAGACTCAATCTTATAGACAAGAAGCATATTGTTAAAGAAATAGATGAATTTTGTGATGGGAATTTGCTATTACCTAATGTCAAACTAGAGGTTTCTCATATAGGGAGAATTTATATATGTGCTACGAGAATATTTTGGCACATGGAGGTTGTCTCATAGAACTAAACTTGGAAAATAACAAACAAATATGAGGAACCAGCCTTTAGGAGCTAGTGGACTACTTCATGGATGCATGCAAGAAGTTCAAATAGATGCTAAAGACCTAATGCTCTGAGTTTTGAACATGTTTGAACATATGAAGAAAAGGAAAAAGCTTTGTTGAATAGTGGAGGTTTATATATGCCTAATTGCATGATGAGTTCACTGATCTAATATAAATTATGCATCAAGAAGACTATTGAAGACTACAATAAATTGAAGGTGGACTTAGTGGAAGTTTGGAGAGACTATGTTATGACACGCATAGTTTTTGGTTGTTGATGGAGACTATGTTATTAATGTTGTTACTTGACCTAAGGATGTTCAAATGTAACCTTTTGAGGACAATTTTGTCATTTTTTGAAGTCAAATATATGGCTTTTCTTATTCCAAAATTAGTTTGTAAAATGTAAATTGTATTTGTCTCATGTGGTCTATTGGAGGGAAAACCTTCTAGATTCTCTACCAAGGAGAGCTATATGTATGTAGAAATATGATGTTCAAAAGGTTGAAAACCAAACTATAGCTTCCTAATACAATTCTATTTTTCTTTTTTGTTCTTTTGGTTCTTCTTTTCCTAGTTTTCCAATCAAATAGGTCTTTCTCTCTTGTACTCTTTACATTAAAACTCATGAGTATTCAGTGAATTTGAGGGAAGTTTTAAACATCACTGGGAATTTTCTATTAGAAAAGTATTTTGTGTGGTCACCCTAAACATCCTAGTGCAACTTGAACACAAAATATATAGTTTGCACAAAGACTACATGGAGTGTATGATTGCAATGTGCACCTGAATAGTGTGGTTGAACTTGTTTTATTTATGTTCCTTGAATCCCTAGAAGATGCACCCTCCTTTGTATTGGTTGTGAAGCATTGGATTAGGCATAAGAGAAGTTACAACTCAAATTTGTCAACTCATAAAGTGATGTTTGGAGAACAAGACCAACATACTCATTCTTTTATTTTTTCTCTTTTCCCTTCCTTTTGTAATATTTTATACCATCAATTAGATTAGGATTAGATTAGAGTTAGTTTATATTTAAATTTTGGATTTCATGTATGTATAAATCAAAATCTAAAATTTGAGTATTAAATGATGATCAAAATAGAGTTTTGTAAATCTCTACACACCTTGAAAATCTTGCAAGATATTTCAAATCAAACTAATAAACAACTAGTAGTGTCCTTTAAGATTTTATTGGAGGCCCTTGAATGAGATAGTCAAAATGCTCACTTGTTGGGTTGCTCAAGTGCATACAAAACCCATTATCACACACTAAAGACTCATATGGTTAATCACCTTACAAGTAGGGTTTCTCAAGTGCTTACAAAACCCATTAGCTCACACTGAAGATTTAGGGGGTTAACCACCTTTCAAGTAGGGGAACAATCTTGTTCCAACATGTTGTTATGTCAAAACACACATCAATAGACCTTTTGAACTTCATTTTGTACACACATTAAATGCATGATCAACTTTATGAGCCAAATGAATGATGTGAATCATCTAAAAACCTTTGTAGTCCCATATTGTGTCAATGTTCTCAACTGACAAGTAGGAGGTATTTTTTGCAACGTGTCAAATTATGTTATTGATATTAGTATTCAACTACATAGTTTTTGAATCAAACTCATTGACCCATATTTCATGAGTAGTGCTTCACACAAACTCATCTCTCATCAGAATGAATGGTACACTTATCACTCATTGCATTTAGGTGATTCTCACAGGGGTGAAGCATCAGACCTTCCCAGGAAGTCACCCATCCTAACACTACTCTAACTCAAGTGTGCTTGACCATGGAGTTTCCCCCAAGATCAAGCCCACTTATCTTGCTACCCATTTGTAAAACCTTCATCAAGTGTTGTACCTTATGAACCATTCATTATAGAGCGCCTTGTTGGTGCCTACATGAGCAATCAGTTTTCAAGCATATAAACATACAGGCACCCTCCCAAAAAATCCAAAAAATTCTAAGTCTTTGGGCCTCCTCAGCTTTTTTTCAACTGCAGCATCATATTTTCTTAGGGGGAGGTCGTCATCATCATGTTTCCGGTCATCAACCTATTGTTTCTCGCGGGGGTCATCATCATATTTTATGCCTGCATGATCTTTCGCCGGGGTGATATTTTAACATCAGGTGATCTTAGTTAAGATCATCCTGATGATGTTGCTGTAAAGTTCTAAGTATGACCCGATTTTCCGTGGGGTCATCATATTCGAACATCGGGTGATCTTGGTTAAGATCATCCTGATCTTACTTTATCACTTCATGTTTTCTTTATCACCCTGACGCTACTGACGTCATTCCTATGTCAGGGTGATATTCGCTTGTCTATCGACTTCATCAAATTCCAAGGAGGGGGTGATATTTCCAAATATCAGTCATATTCAAACATCACCCCGATCTTACAATGGAGCTACTGTGCACCGTGATATTTCTACGGGGGGTGATATTCTGAAATATTGGGTGATCTTACGAATATCACCTTGGCGCCAATGTGATGGTGACATCATCTGGATATGAGGAGGTGCGCGGTATGCATATATGACGATGACGTCATCAGGATTTTTGTGGACATGCAGGATGTTCATCGGCCAAACTTTTGGTATCGGCAAGGCAGGGGGATCTTTCTCTGATGCATCAGGTTGTGCCGATGAAGGTAGATATCAGGGTGATGTTTGGGGGCAATTATCATGCAGGTGGTTCGCTGACGTCAGGGTGATATTGAGTATCTGGATATCATGCTAGAGGATGATGATGATGAAGGTCTTATACTAGGTGCCGTTGGGAGCAAAATCACCGACATCATATATGCTCACGACCTAGTATATAAGGTGATGAGGAGGTTGCTGTGGGGTGCATGTGGGATAATTAGATCCTGCATGATTTGAAATATCAGGATGATACATTTTGGTGGAAAAGGTTTGTGATGCACAGTATGATGTTTTTCCCAAGGCCGCGGGTTGGTATGCAATTAATGGCAGTTGTTGTAGAGGTATTGGCGATGGTGTGAATGGTCAAACCGCCTGATTGAAGATGTGAATCCCTAAGCAGCGGCATAGGGCTCAAGATCTCTTTCTGTCCCCTCCTCCACCTGCTGCATTCAATGCGATGAGTGCCATTTTCTCAATGTACTGTATATGGCAAATTTTGACTTGCCATGTAATTGAGGCTGAGCACCTCCTTGCTGTATAAGTAGGGTTGTGTTGCTCATTTGTAAGTTGTTGAAGGCCTAAGGCATTTTTGTGTAAATAACAAAGAACAGGGCATGATCTTGGCTATTTTATCCATTTTGGAGTTTATGTGTTGTAGCATGAGTGTATTTTGCACATATTTTTAGTTTCAGTGTTGATTTATATGAAAAATGCTATACTGCATGTGTTTATCTGTCTATCTCCTTTGTTGCATGGGGAAGGTTGCATGTCAGTAGGGATATATGTAAGTAGATGTAGTTAGATACCCATTCTTGGGTGATGTTTGTAAGGCAAGCATCAGTTTAACCCCCTGAAACTTGAGTGAAAGTTGCAAACCATCTGTTGTATACGTCTAGTTGACTCCTTGCCCAATGGATAGGCACCAGTCTACTCCTGGGTCAGTAGTTATGAGCCAAAACCCCTTGTCTTGCATCTAGGACATTATGTCCACCCATTTCATCACCTCCACCTATTAGCTGTAGGAGTAGGATTAGGACCCCTGCATACTCTCATACCCAACCAGACACATATGTCCAAGAATGTTGCCAACCTTGTGATTTGTCATGCAGATCTTGGTCCATACATGAGAGTATTCTGCCTATTGTTGTCAAGTTAGATCTTTCTATCATTGAGCTAGTCAAGGTTACATCTTGAGTTATAGGGATACCCCCCTTGGTGCGGCAGAACCAGAAATGAAGGGGAGGCAGCTCACACAACCTCCTGTATTAGTTGGCTGAATCTGCTTGTGCATTAGAACTAGCAAACCCTGATGCTGATTCAGAAGAAAAACCAACAAATTGGCGACTCTGCTGGGGAGCAAGTTTGAAAAAGGGTTATATCTTGTGGCCCATCTGAGTCACCAACAAAATGGCGACTCTGCTGGGGAAGTTGATGTAAAGTGATATCTTACAGCCTTTGGTGAAGTTTTGCCTAGCTTTGCTGGTGGAATGAACCTGGAAAAGTAGCTTTCAGTTATTAAAAATTTTGTCCTCTTTGGAGAGGTGGCGACTTTGCAAAAAGATTCAAGTGCACATAAAAGGTAGATGTATGTTGTGTGATAAAAGATGTTCAAATTTCTGCATCTGGATGAGAAAAGGTACCTAGCTTCTTCCCTTTATATTTGTTGTTTACTGCATAAGTTAGATGCAAGGGGGAAGCCTTAGGTCTTAGGCAGACAAAGGATGTCTAAGAGTAGGATTTTTATGAATCCAAATATGTTTTATCCCATACTCAGTCAAGAAGGGGGTGATATGTTGAATAAAAGAATAGAAGAGCTAAAAAATAGGTTGATATTCTTAGAGGCTAGGCAGGCCCAGTTAAAAAGTAGTAACCCTGTTGTGTCTACCAGTCAGAAGGCTAAACCTCTTCTCAACCCTTTTGATCCTCAGTTTGACCTTGACTCCCATTGCAAGGTTGAGGTGTTTGGTTCTGAAAATAATAATGTGGTTATGGATAGAAATGAACATCTTTTTGAATGGATTTGTGGAGATGACTGTGAGTATTGTACTCAAGACAGAGAAGAGGTAAGCAAATAGAGAAGCAGTTCCATGTGTGAACCATTGCCTTCTTTTCAAACACATGGAGATGATGAAGAGCAATCAGAGATTGAAACAAGTGCTAGTGCAGAGCATGATTGTTCTTTGTTTGATGACTGTTTTGCTTATGACACATAGGCTGATACTCCTCCACAGAGTGAATCCATTGGTGATGAAGATGCATGTTCTGCTGCCCATGAACCAATGGCATACCATGATGAGGCTGAGACACCTGGGTCACCCATTTATGACACATGTGGTGATGAGGATCTGTCTGAGTATGGTGAGGATCTAGACATTGTTTTTGATTTGGATTCTAGTTCTCATCCTGATGAAAGGGAGACCAACATACATCAGGTAAGTGATTGTAAAAATGTGCCTGATTGTAAAGAGGTGCCAGAGCCTGATCTTTTCTAGCTTGGTGTACCAGATGGTTGTGTGCATGATGTGCACAACTATGATTTTGAAAGCTTCTCCTTTGATGTGCCAGCATAATGAAATGAGCCCTAGTCTTCCTAGCTGTGTGGTGGACTTTGAGTGTTTTCATTTTTCAGTCCAGCTAGGAGATCATTTTGCAATGCATAATGCTGATACAAATGATAACATGTGTTATATTTCATTTGAGTATGCATTGCTTGATAAATATTGCATTCACATGCTGCCTGATGCTGAAGGTTGCTTGCATAAGGTTGAGAGGAGCCAGCTAAATGAGATAATTATTTATGAAAGTAACAAGGTTTGTTTGTGGGCAGATCATGGTAGTATCTCCAGGCTTGATCCAATGTATGCAGATGAAAACAAAGTGTTTGACAAAGGGAGATACAGGTTTTTCTTTTCTTGGTGGCCTTTGGCCATCAAGTGTGTTTGGTGATGCAGGTTGGTGCAAGTTTGACTTTGTTGCCTAATGGATAAGGACTGGTCTGCATCCCAAAGTTCTGAGGTCCTCACCATGCCTGCAAGAGGCATGTGTCCCCAGATAGAGCCACTGTTGGTGCCTGCATGAGTAGTCAGTTTTCAAGCATATAAACATGCAGGCACCCTCCCAAAAAATCCAAAAAATTCTAAGTCTTTGGGCCTCCTCAGCTTTTTTTCAACTACAGCATCATATTTTCTTAGGAGGAGGTCGTCATCATCATGTTTCTGGTCATCACCCTATTGTTTCTCGTAGGTGTCATCATCATATTTTCTGCCTGCATGATCTTTCATCGGGGTGATATTTTAACATCGGGTGATCTTAGTTAAGATCATCCTGATGATGTTGCTGTAAAGTTCTAAGTATGACCTGATCTTCCGTGGGGTCATCATATTTGAACATCAGGTGATCTTGGTTAAGATCATCCTGATGTTACTTTGTCACTTCATGTTTGCTTTATCACCCTAATGCTGCTGACGTCATTCCTATGTCAGGGTGATATTCGTTTGTCTATCAGCTTCATCATATTCCAAGGAGGGGGTGATATTTCCAAATATCAGTCATATTCAAACATCACCCTGATCTTACAATGGAGCTACTGTGCACCCTGATATTTCTGCGGGGGGTGATATTCTTGAAATATCAGGTGATCTTACGAATATCACCCCGGCGCCAATGTGATGGTGATGTCATCCACATATGAGGAGGTACGCGGTATGCAGATATGACGATGACATCATCAGGATTTTTGTGGACATGCAGGATGTTCATCAGCCAGACTTTTGGTATCGGCAAGGCAGGAGGATCTTTCTCCGACACATCAGGTTGTGCCGATGAAGGTAGATATCAGGGTGATGTTTGGGGGCGATTATCATGCAAGTGGTTCACTGACGTCAGGGTGATATTGAGTATTTGGATATCATGCTGGAGGATGATGATGATGAAGGTCTTATACTAGGTGCCGTCGGGAGCAAAATCACCGACATCATATATGCTCATGACCTAGTATATAAGGTGATGAGGAGGTTGCCGCGGGGTGCATGTGGGATAATTAGATCCTGCATGATTTTAAATATCAGGATGATACATTTTGGTGGGAAAGGTTTGCGATGCATAGTATGATGTTTTTCCCAAGGCTGCGGGTTGGTATGCAATTAATGGCGGTTGTTGCAGAGGTATTGGTGATGGTGTGAATGGTCAAACTACCTGATTGAAGATGTGAATCCCTAGGCAGCAGCGCAGGGCTCAAGATCTCTTTCTGTCCCCTCCTGACAAATTTTGACTTGCCATGTAATTGAGGCTGAGCACCTCCTTGCTGTATAAGTAGGGCTGTGTTGCTCATTTGTAAGTTGTTGAAGGCCTGAGGCATTTTTGTGTAAATAACGAAGAACATGGCATGATCTTGGTTGTTTTATCCATTTTGGAGTTTATGTGTTGCAGCATGAGTGTATTTTGCACATATTTTCAGTTTCAGTGTTGATTTATATGAAAAATGCTATACTGCATGTGTTTATCTGTCTATCTTCTTTGTTGCATGGGGAAGGTTGCATGTCAGCAGGGATATCTGTTAGTAGGGGCAGTTAGATACCCATTCTTGGGTGATGTTTGTAAGGCAAGCATCAGTTCAACCCCCTAAAACTCGAGTGAAAGTTGCAAACCATCTATTATATACGTCTAGTTGACTCCTTGCCCAATGGATAGGTACCAGTTTGCTCCTAGGTCAGTAGTTATGAGCCAAAACCCCTTGTCTTGCATCTAGGACATTATGTCCACCCATTTCATCACCTCCACCTGTTAGCTGTAGGAGTAGGATTATGACCCCTGCATACTCTCATACCCAACCAGACACATATGTCCAAGAATGTTGCCAACCTTGTGATCTGTCATGCAGATCTTGGTCCATACATGAGAGTATTCTGCCTGTTGTTGTCAAGTTAGATCTTTCTATCATTGAGCTAGTCAAGGTTACATCTTGAGTTATAGGGATTACCCCCTTGGTGCGGTAGAACCAGAAGTGAAGGGGAGGCAGCTCATGCAACCTCCTATATTAGTTGGCTGAATCTGCTTATGCATTAGAACTGGCAAACCCTGATGCTGATTCAAAAGAAAAACCAACACCCCTTTAGCTCATTTATTGACAAGTAGGACGTATTAAATTATAGTGTGTCAAACTATGATATTGATATCTGTATACACCTAAAAATGGCTAAGTCGAATTAAATAAATATTTTAAATGTTTATTGTATTCCCATTCTCCTATCAATTAAATAAATAGCCTAATTTATTTAAATGATTCACATCCCTCCAATAATTAAATAAAAATCATTTTATTTATTTAAATACCATAATTCTTCTAATGTCTCATCTAATTAAATAATCCTAAATTATTTAATTAATCCTAAATTCGTCTATCCTAAATCCACATCACCTTTCCACCTCACCATGTTGCACATGTGATTAAATATTTTAATATTTAATTAGCTAATATTCCCTCACCCACATGTCCTATTTATCCTCTAGTCAAATTAGTTAACTCGTCAATCAAATCTGTTAACTAATTAGTCAATTGAGTTCACTGATCAATCTATTATGTTGACTCCCTAATCAACCTAGTTAACTAATCAATCATCTCAGTTAACTCTTCAATCTATTATGTTAACTTACATAACTCATGAAGAAGGCTTGGACACTTGTCCTCTCCCGATTTGTGCATATTCCCTCAAGCTTCCTCAACTGTACACCTCACAGGTAATTCCCCCAATCATGGATCTATTGACACTTGGATTTGGTCTTCCATCAGCCTATATAAACAAGGTCTTCACACCCATTTTGCATCCATCTCATGTTTTAGCAATCTTACTCTGCAGGAATCCTACCAGTGTGCCTTTGGCAAAGTCATCTTCATTTACATTTACACAACTTGATTATCATAATCATCATCCAATCATGTCTCCATCAATCCATCTTCATTAGTATTGCATTGTAGCATGATCTCCATTGCATTATCCACCTACAACCATTCTACTCTTGTCATCTTCAACAAGAAGGAAGTATACACTTCTGAGAGCTCCATTCTCACAAAGATCAAGAAGAGATAGGTGAACAATGGAAGCATAGAGGTAAAATGGTCTTTGAAGGTATAATATTTGTTTACTTGTATTTACATCAATTTCTATTGAGTTATTGGATGATTAGTTGCTTTAAATTGTTATTCATATTTTCCACTGACATTTTTGGCACCCACCGTGGGGTCTTGCCCCATTTTTAACTTCAATTGGAGTGTTTTGTGAAGGTTCTGTCACGACAGGGCATTCTTGCACATACAACTTCCAATTCTACACATCCAATCTTTCATGCACCACATTCAATCTTTCTACGCATCTGACTTGTTTTGATGTGCATCTAACACATTATGTTGCGCTTATGATCTTTCTATGCATACAAAGCGTAGTCCTACACATTTAATCATTATTGCTGCATGCTTTTTATAAATCTGTGCATATGAATCGTAGTATTGCGCATATGACCTGTAGATCTGTGCATATGATTTGTCAAAACAAGTTGTAATGTTTTTATCATATCTTCTGTACTAACTCTCATTTGCAGGTGTTAGGAGCTAGACTTAGTCATTTTAGGTACATTATTAAGCCACTTAGAGCTAATTAAGAGAGAGTAACTTAATATGTTCATGTGAATCATCACATAGACATAACTAGGAGGAAAGTAAATCATTTTGTTGCATCACAACTTACATCTAGTCCAAACCTAGGGGTTAAAACTAAACAATTTCTTTATGCTTTTACTATCTTGCACTACAATCCATCACATAGCTTAATAGGGGAAAGTAACACTTGTTTATTTCTTCAAGAAACAATCTACACCTAGATTTGTTAGAAGGCTAAAATAAACAATCTTTTCCAAGTTATTGCTATCTTGTTACAAATTTATGTACTTGGTAGAGTTAACATATTTAGTTATTTTTCTTTTAACTAGGGGGATAAAGAACCAGTGTTCTCTATGTTTTTAGAATGATAATAGGACTAAGCTCTCCCCTTTTCTGGGTGACCAAAATGCCAAACTTATCATTTTGCATGTCTAACCTTTAGAGAGGCCTGCCCTTGGAATTCATTCCTTCCAAGTGGGACGACCTTAAGTGATAACGGGCTAAAGCTAGGCCACCTCCAAGTCACTATAAATAAATTGTGTTTGTGATGAAATTTGCAAGCAACGGGTGCTGTTGTGTTACACCGACCAATGTTTCCCCCAAAACCCTATGGAGTGTAACCTCTACATGCTGGGAAGCCTCCTTATCGGAGTGAATGGTCGCACGTGTAACCACCTGAATAGGTGCCTTGACTAAAATTCTTTTGTTCTAGTAAGCCAAAATCCCCTATTTGGTGACACAGGAGGAGGAACCTCTAGAGCCATCCAGCGTCATACACTCATTTAGTGTGGAGACTGAAAAGTTCAACTCTTCAAAGGAACTGTAACTTGGTATGAGTGAGAAGTGAGTGCCGTGGAGGGGAGCCAGTGCTACCAAGTTACTAGTTGTCTGTCTTTATGCAAGTGGTTGGTGTAAAAACCAAGTTGGAACTCATTAAATATTGTCCTTGCCAACCTTAGGATTGTGCTTGCTTTTGGTCAAAAATTTGTAAAAACAACATGGAATCTTCTTGTTTGACGTGTTTTCTTGCAACTAATTGATACAAATCATCAGTGAAAATACCAAACTTGCTTCAAGAAACATTGTGAAAACAAGCCAAGATCAAGAAAATTGAAAAAAAAACAACACTACCTGCAGTTCTGCGCATTTAAACCATTCTGCTACGCATTTAATCCTGTTGCGCAATTGACCCATTTTTTATGCATTTGAGACATTTTGCTGCGTATATAATACTTTTGAGCATTTGGCTCATAGAGCAGTGCATGCAAACCACAGTATTGTGCATTCAAAAATCATAGCATTTCAACTAGACCTACGCATTTGACCTACATAGCTATGCATTTTAACCATTTTTCCTACGCATACAAAACAGAGAGCTATTCTGTACACTTTTGAGAAAATTTTGAACCAATTTTGGATACCCATTATTGCATATACCTCGTTTGTGATCTCAGAAAAACCATACAAATCCATTTTGTGTCCATTTTCCAAACCTTTCCATTTGCCATATCATCCATAGTAAAAACATCAAACAAAACAAACCAAGTTTCCTAATAAGGTGTCATTAAAATCTTCCAAAACTCAAAACAAATAACTAGTTGGTTTCATAACAGGATATACCATCCTTCATCTCGGAACTACACTAGTGTAATCTTGGTAAAAGTAGTCCATATCAATAGCGGTGATCAACTCTCCCTACTTTGACTATCTTTTACCTCAAGATCACATTTGTTTGAGAAAATACTAGACCAAAATTCAAACCTTAGGAAAAATCTTGTCATCTCAACCACACCCAAAATGTACATTCACAAGCATTTTCATCCAACATTCACCCTCATCAAATGGTTCTTATGGTTGTAACTAGATCAGAGTCCAAAGAAAAGAAAGATATGGATCCTTTGAACAAAGACATACCATCTCCATCTCATAGTGATAGAGAGGAAGGCATCCCGTATGATGAAACTTACTTGGTGCTTTACAAGACTCAAAATTTCAAAAGATGATGGACAAGGTCCTAAACATGGACCCTCAAAAGTATTTCCTTATGCTAGCACAACAAGGGACCAAACTTCCATCAGATTTTGACACCTCCACCTTAAAAGACACCACCTCTATGGATGATATGGAAACTCCCAAGATCACACAAGAGGTTCCCAAAATAGAGAAGGCTAAGGATACAATCAATCCCTTGGATATGTTGACTACACAAATCCAAGCCTTACAACATCTCACAGACATTCAAACTAGAGCATCAACAAAACACTACTCTCTAGAGGATATTTCACCATATCATTTTGACAAGACCTTGATCATGATACCTTTCCCCTAAAAATTTGAGGTGCCAAAATTTTACAAATATCGAGGGAAAGGTGACCCAAAGGATCATATCAGAGAATTTAGTGGAGCATGTCTCAAAGTTGCACACAACGAAACATATCTCATGTGAATATTCCCAAGAAGATTGGGGGGACAAGCTATGGAATGGTTCTCTCACCTACCTCCCGACATCTGAACCTTCAACAAACTAGTGGACAACTTTGTCAATCATTTCTCCTATAACATTGAGCATGAAATCTCAATGTTAGATCTTTGTAACACTAAACAAAAGGGTGGAGAATCCTTTGCCTCTTTCTTACAATGATGGAGACAACTGGCCAGCAAATGTCCATATCATATGCCAGAAAAACAAATGCTTAAAATGTTTGTACACAACTTAAATGTTGATCTAAGCTATCAAATATCAATCCAATGTCCTACTTCTTTTAGTAAGGTCATTGAGATGGGTTTACTCATTGAAAAAGATTTGATAGCAAAGGGGCAAATAAAACTTTACAAGGACACCCCTAGTGCAAATGTTAACATGGATAAGCCACGATTTTGGACCAAAAATAAGAACATCGTGAATGATGGGGTCAGTGATGCTAAAAATGTGATGCCCAAGCAACCAATTTTCAACTTATCCAACCCACAAAACAACGCCCAACAAAACAAACCACAAAACACCGAATCACGGTCTACAAACTTTCCTCCTCAAAGAAAGTTCACACCTCTAGGGGAAACACTAGAATCCGCCCTATGGAAGCTAATATCAAAAAATCTCATAATGCTTCCAACAACGCTAGAATATGAACCAAAAGTTAAACCTCCTTGGTGGAAAGACACAGACTTTTGCGAATACCATGGAAGCAAAGGCCACAAGACAAACGACTTCCAAAAACTAAAACACACCATTCAAGACTTGTTGGATCAAAAATGGGTATCACTCAACGGACATGCCTCTAATGATGATCATATAGCATTCAAGAATCTATTCCCCAACTATGAGAAGGGAGGTTCTTCAAATCAAAATAAAAGTGGGGCTAACAACGCCAATTATACCAATGTGTCATACGACTATGTTGTAAACCACATTTCCAGAAGTTATTCACATATCAATGTGATCACTATAAATATAACCCCTGATTGTAATGTGAACACTCGTGGTGCAAAGGTTACTCATAAGGGAGCTCCATCCAAACCATCCTCTACATCCAACTAGTACAACATCCTGGATCATCTTCACAAGACACCCGCACACATTTCTATTTTAGAACTTTTATGTCTATCCCCGTCCCACAAAGCCATACTTGAACAAGCTCTTTCAGAAACGACCGTCCCAACCAATCTCACTGAAGAAAAGTTTCTAGACCATGGTAGGTCATCTTACCACACCTCATTTCCTATCATTCACTAAGAAGGATGACATGTCAATCACCCAACCACACAATGCATCTCTCCACATTGAAGCCTTTATCCACAAGCATAAAATAAAAAGGGTTCTAATCGATAGAGGAGCAGGTTTAAATATTTGCACCTTAAAGCTGATCCTTGCATTGGGGTTTTCAAAGAATGCTATTGATCCTAAAAAGAAAATCACCATCAAAGATTACGATGAAGAGGAAAGAACTTTAAAGGGAACCATTGTTTTGCCTATCAGAGTGGGACCTGTAGTAAAGGATGTAGTGTGTCAAGGGCTTGACATGGAACTTGCATTTAATATTCTCCTTGGAAGACCTTAGATACACATAATGAAGGTGGTGCCATCCACCTATCACTAGTGTATCAAGTTCCCCCATGACGGCCAAGAGATCACCATCCAAGGCAATCCCAATCCATTTCAATATTGCAACTTTGTACAATCTAAACCTGAAGTTGTAATTCCCAATAATCGTGCCTCTGCTTCATCCTCATCCTGTGTTGACCCAAATTCACTCCCTTCCACATCTAAGGCACCCAAAATCAACCTTAAGCTCAAAGACAAGGGTGTCAGTGAATATACAATTGCACAATCCTTTTTCTTAGCACATCTACCTATATAGCCCAAATCCTATGGAAAGCCATCCATGAGAAAAACCAAGGCATGAGAAACTCCTAAAGGTCCATTTGTAAAATGGGGAAGCCTCGAAGATGAGAGTGATGAGAAAGACATCCTACAATGGTTATATAAGGATGAAGACAGCCTATCCAAGCCACAAGACCATCAATCCACATTGCAAACTGAACAATATGGTCAAGGTTTCTCAATACTACAAAGAATGGGATATGAAAGTCATGGGCCCATAGGATTGAGGAAAGAAGGTATCACTGAACCTATCCAACCTCCTTCATTAACAACCCGAGACACTATAGGGCTAGGTTACACCGGTAAAGCAATAGACAAGCATAAGCATAAAGGCAAACAACCAGAAACATCTACTACTAACCTAGTAGAGCAGATTCACCAACTACAAGGATGGAGTGAGACAGACTCTAATGAGTATGAATGTGATAGTCTCTCTGAACTATCTTGTGATGAAAAAGATGTTGATGTGGTCCATGAGTATGACCCTACCCATGCAACTCATGAGAGACAAAGTTCATGGTCTAGACCTCTGGAGTGAGATTCATGAGGAAAGAATGATACCACACTTGACAGATCAACTTGTGGAGAATACCATCGCAAGCATTGTCAATGCTTACAATAACCACACCAACTCCTCCATCTTAACCATCACTACTCTCAAACCAGACCAATCTGATGACCCATTACCACTATTGCATCTAGAACTCATAGATTGGGATTTGCAGGACTCTACCCTTGAGCTAGATACCTTTTAGAATGATGAGGCCATCATCAATTTTCTAGAACTTAGAGACCATATACCCACAGAGGATCATAGAGCTGGCTATGCCATAGAACTCGATGACAGGACTTATTTTAGAGAGAGTGCCAAGCCTTTCAATCTCAAAAATGTTAAAATGAAAGATAGATCTAACGATGAAAACCACTATGCGCCAGTGTTAGATCGTGAAAATAGTAAAAATATAAAAGACATATCCAATGGTGAAAACCTCTCTGAGGCACTAAAGGATGAAAGGCTTGACCCTCTTCCCAATCTAACACATCAGGAGAGATCATCAATCTTGATGGAACCAGCAAAATAAATCAACCTCAACATAGGTGAAAATCCAAAGATGATCCATATGGAAAAATCTTTAACTGGACAAGAGAAGCCAGAGTTCTCTGAAAGAGAAGCCAGAGTTCTCTGAAAGAGAAGCCAGAGTTCTCTGAATTCTTCAAAAAGAAACAAATCAGCTTTGCTTGGTCATACATGGATATGTCGGGTCTTGATCCAAACCTTATAATGCATCACTTATTGCTAGCTCTGAGAGCTAATCCAGTTAAACAAAAACTCAGGAAGATGCACTCGCATATCGCATTCATGGTAAAAGAAGAACTACAGAAGCTACTAGATGTCAGGTTTATCAGACCAATAGACTACCCAAAGTAGATTTCAAATATAGTGCATGTCGCCAAACCAGATGGAAGAGTTCGACTGTGTAATGACTTTAGGGACCTGAACAAGGCTTGTCCCAAAGATGACTTCCCTCTGCCTAACATTGACATCATTGTAGATCTTACAACAGGGCACACCATGTTGTCTTTAATGGATGGATTCTCCAGATATAACTAAATCAAGATAGCACTAGAGGATCAGCATAAGACAGGATTCACATGTCCTTGGGGTACCTATTGTTGGTGTGTCATGCCATTCGGGCTAAAGTATGTGGGGGCAACATATCAGTGGGAAATGACAACATTTTTTCATGACATGATGCATACCATCATGGAAGATTACGTAGATGACATTCTAGCCAAATCCAAAACCAGAGAAGGACATCTACAAGTCCTAGACAAGATCTTCACAAGACTAGAGCAATTTAATGTATGGATAAATAAAAAAAATGTGTTTTCAGAGTCACATCCGGTAAACTCCTTAGATATATTGTATCAGCTAATGGAATAGAGGTGGACCCGACCAAGGTCAAAGCAATCATGGAAATGCCGCCACCTAAGAATCTAAGTCAATTGTGGTCTCTACAAGGGAAGTTGTAGTCCATCAGAACGTTCATCTCTCAACTGGCAGATAAGTGTCACCCATTCACACATCTCCTACACAAAAATATTCCTTTCAAATGGGATGACATGTGTGAGCAAGCATTTCAACATCTCAAGGAGTATTTGATGAATCCACCTGTCTTAATGCCACCAATTCAGCGCAAGCCATTGCTACTCTACATTTCAGCCACACCAATAGCTCTGGGAGCTCTACTAGCACAACAGAATCATGAAGGAAAAGAACAAGCCATCTACTACATCAGCTAAACACTGGTAGGTTACGAGCTACAATATACACCAATTAAAAGAGCATGCCTCGTTGTGGTCTTTGCTTCACCAAAATGGAGACATTACATGCTATCACATTCCATCAAGCTAGTGGTGAAGATCGGTCCATTGAAATACTTGCTCAACAAAGCTACCCTAACAAGTAGAATATCAAAATGGGTCATGATACTCAGTGAATTTGACATCAAGTATGTAGATAGATGAGTCAGAAAGGGGCAAGTGATTGCAGATCAGATGGCAGATGCACCTTTAACGGATGACAACCCATTAAGCTTTGAATTTCCAGACGAGTCTATCTTTCACATAACAACAACACCCTGGACACTCTACTTCGACGGATCATATACTCAGCATGGGTCTGGGGCATGTATCTTGTTGATCATACCTAATGGAGACACCATTCCCAAGTCATACATACTACTCTTTCCCTGCACTAACAATGTGGCGGAGTACGAAGCCCTAGTCATTGGCATCAAGCTGGTAGTAGAATGGAAAATCATAGAACTTCATGTGTATGGTGACTCGTAACTTGTCATCAACCAAGTGAACTATGACTATCAAACAAAGGATGAGAAGTTAATACCATACAAACATATGGTAGACGAATTCAAAGAATACTTTGTTGTGATCTCTTTTGAGCTGATACCAAGGTTGGAGAACAAAGCAGTTGATGCCATGGCAACAATTACATCTCTCCTCAATATCCCTAAAAACCAATCACGTTATGAGTTCTTGGTAGAGCGAGTATCCCATCCTGCATACGACACCCCTGAATCCCACATCATTTGCCATATCGTAGGATCTGATTCTCCCTTATACGACAAAGTGTATACTTATCTAAAAGAGAATACCCTACCTCCTAATCTATCAAGTAACCAAAAGAGAACCTTCATCCACCAAGCATCATGTTATACCATAATTGCTAACACCCTATATTGATGAGGACTCAATGGTACTCTCCTTAGGTGTCTCGACAATGAGGAATATCAAACGACCCTAAGAAAAGTTCACGACGGTATATGCGGGACCCACTCTAGTGGTCCTACCCTAGCTAAGAAACTCATATGTATGGGATACTACTAGCCAACTATGGAAAAGGACTCAGGTATCATTTTGTGAAGAGCTTCAAGAAATGCTAAATCCACAAGAACATAATACATGCACCAACACAGGAGCTACAGCCTTTAACGACTCCTTGGCCTTTCTGTCAATGGGGGCTCGACTTAGTGGGCAAGATATGCCCTCCATCACCTAGTGGCCATTAATTCATAATCACCACCATTGAGTACTTTACAAAGTGGATCGAAGCCGTACCCATCGCCAATGTCACAGGCAAACAAATTGCCTCTTTCATCCTGAATTACATCATTTGCCACTATTGCATCCATGTATCCATTATCAATGATAATGGAAGACCATTTAAAAACTAAGATTTTAAAGAGCTATGTGACAAATTCCACATCCAACACCACTTTTCCACCCCATATTACCCCCAAGGAAATGGCCAGGCAGAGGCATCAAATAAAACTATCTTAAAAATCCTTAAAAAGATTGTCAATGATGCCAGCCGTGATTGGTACATCCAATTGAATCCCACACTATGGGTCTACCACACAAGTATCCACACACCCACAAGTACAACACCATATTTCCTTGTCTATGGCTCTGAAGCCATCTTGCCCATTGAAGTTGAGATCCCATCCTTGCGAGTATCGTTAATAGGCCTCATATCTGATGAAGAGTATAGAGTTTCCAAACTCCAAGAGTTAGAGTTGTTCGAAGAAAGAAGACAACATGCCTTTAACCATCTCAAGGCTTAACAACAAAGGATGTCCAGAAGTTACAACCACAGAGTCAAAACTCAGGTATTTCAGGTTGGTGACCTAGTCCTCAGAGAGAATCCAAGGAATCAGCAAGACAGAGAGAAGAAATGTAAGTTCAAATCCAACTGGCTGGGTCCTTATGTCATCATTGTTGCCTATGGATCAAGTGCTTATCAACTGGCTACATTAGAAGGAGAACTATTTGTTGATCCCATCAATAGCATGCATCTTCACAAGTTCTACACCTAAACCCCAATGCAAGGGAGTAAAAAAAAATGTAAAATTAGCAAAAAAAATTAAAAAATGGAAAAACAACAAAAAAATCGTCCTCTGGTGAAAACCTGGTAAATAGGCGCCTTGGATAGATACCATGATGAAAACCTGGCAAATAGGCGTCATGTGTATTTTAGCTTTCGTGCAAATAAAATCAAGTGGTGAAAACCTGGTAAACAGGTGCTAGTTTTGATAAACCACCTCCTCCATCTTTCGGGACTTTGTTCCTCATCCATCCCTCCTAAACCACATCTGCCCAATCACATCGAGATACCTACCATGGCTTGTTGATTCTCTCATCCTTACCACCTTCTCCCATCAGGCTATCGATCCAAGCTTGCGTCCATCTTGTCATCCATCCTTAACCAATCCATCGAACCATTATCGAACTACGTCGCCTCTGAGCTATTACGTAGGCAAGGCCATCATTGATGCGACCCTGAGGCTCCTTTCCCATCCATTCCATCCCATGTCACCCATCCTTTTGTCCTTCCAATCCCACTTTTCCTATCACCTAGGTTCTAGGTCCACAAAGTCCACACCCCGAACTACGTTGCCTCTGCGTCATCACGTAGGCAAGGCCATTTATCAATGAGCCCCCAAGGCACTAGGCCAGTCCCTTAGGGCCCATTTCTTCATGTCTATCATCCATTCATCCATAATAAATCAATCCTTTACTTGACTGGGGGCAAATCCTCGACCTAGTTGGAGAGTTGGATTCTTGAATGTCCTGTACCACAAAGGATAGCAATAAGGATCGTGATACTATCGCCAGACAACAGACAATATTACAAATGCACTTTTTCAACAAAAACGCTTGACACAAGACCTATAAATAGGACACAATGGACCTCAACCACCATGATGATTGTATCTGTTTTTGTTGCAAGAAAACATAACTATGGCATGAAAATTTGTGCTTATTAAAAAGGTTTAAGTTATAGAGTCTTGATTTTTGTTATTATGTCTTTTTATGCTACTCAAGGATGTCAAAAACTAGAGGAGCTATGATGGGTGCATAATTATCTTATTTGTTCACTGTTTGTGGATCGATCTTTAGTAATGTGATGACTTTTGTCTAAAGACCTGATCGATAAAAGATCATTGAGGACGTTCTACGTCTAAACATGAAACATGGCAATCCTTGTCTATTGATCATGCAAGGAATACTCAGGTCATCTAGATTCAATTTTGACTAGAGGCTTGTATTAACTTGCTATATCAAAATCCATGTAAGTAATACTCAAGTCATCATGGTTTAATTATACCTAGATGCTTGTTAGAAATCAAAGCAAGACTACGTCAATGGAAATCTGATTCGAGATAAATTTCAGCAATCTTTAACTGTGTGATATTAACAATGTAGATTGTAACAAAACATAAACCCATAGTACAGAAATATACCAGAAGCAGAATGAAGCACATAACATAAGTGTTTAACATGGAGAAAACCCTTTCAGGTAAAAAACTCCACCAAGAAAAGAGGTCAAGTTGTATTATCTTCACAAAAGGAGATTACAAATACATTCACTTCCTCTGTCCTCCAACCTTCACTCTAGCAGAACCTGGGTACCTATAAATTTTTATATATCTCTCATCTACTATGCTATGGTTTATATAGAATTTACACAACCTCAAGACATTAAATGACTTCTTACAAGCCCATAACACTTGTCAAGAGTCAACAATACAACCTTGGGCGTCCATGGCCAAGAACAGGCTCTTATGGGGTCATAAATGCTGTCATACATGCATCCTACACTTGGAAAAATTTTCCCATGCAAGATTGAACACCTTGGGGCAAAAAATAGCCGCTTACAACATCTTATGACATGTCATATGCTATTATAAGTGTCATAGATTCTTATGACAACTTACAGTTGTCATAGAATCTCTTACACCTTCTTACAGCATCTATGACATGCGTCATAACACTAAAAATAGATTATTCCTCCACATGTGCACCCCAAATTGACCAATTACCATTTACCATAGTAAATGACATCCCGTAACTACCACCGGTAACTCTGGGACTTACCGTGCAGTAACTCCATAATTACCGTGGACAGTAAATAATTTTTACTTCTGCCAATGAAACTTGTACATCCCTTATGGGTAATTACAAATAATAAATGGAATAATACAATAATGGGATTTACAAGGTTAATGGCACCTTATCCCAACAATGCTTGTATTTTCTTACAACATTTTTAAAAAAAAGCTCAATGATGAAACAAAGTACTTCAAATACTTGCATATACGAAGATGACAATCCAAAAATCCATACATATCAAGCTACATATCATTACATTATAAGAATTTTATCCTTGTCAACAAATCCAAGTGTTGAAAGGTCCATTTATCCATGTATCCAAGTCATTTCTTCTAAGTTATCCATTCATCTCAGGTGTATTATTATTAAGATTGAGTATACTTGGAACAACAAAAATAATTCATTTGCATGTCATGAATAGGTGTGTCATCGTATAGTATCATCACATACAATGCATTAATGGTAATAAACATTCAGATCATGTTTTGCATATAATGTTGTCATTTAGATGCATGAGTCACCATAACATTGCATTAACCAAAAATCTCACAAAAACATAGCTATCATCTCATTTGCATATTAGATCGTCATCCATAAATAAAACAATGACAAATGACATAAGTAAACATCTAAGTTATCACAGTGCCTACATTAGATCATCATAGAATGTGAACATATAAGATCATAAGTTCATGTATATAGGTCATCATATCCATCAATAGCTCATAGAAACATCATGTCGCATAAACATTAAACTGCATCATAGAATCTAATAAACATGTTAGATGCATCACATACAATCATAATCATGTAAGGTCATCACATAGATCATCATGTCCATTGCATAAACATAAACATATGCATCAAAGTCATAAACCACATAGGGCATCTATAAGAATAGCATATCATAACATCATAATGTAAGTCATGTTCATCATAGTAGATCATAATCATAGTCAGTCAAATCATGATATCATATAATCATCATCAAAAAGAAAACAAGTGTCCAAGTATACAATGATGTCAAAATAACAATATATCTCGAAGTGTCCAAACCGAAGTGGTGTATACATGTCCAAATAAAGGTACTAAAAACTGATACATGTCTCGAAACAAGAAGGAATGGCTCCCCCTGATGGTGCTAGATGTGGTGGCGGGATACCTCCTCCTCCTCCCCCACCTGATGTCCTTGTCCTTGGTGCACCCCCTCCCAGTGGTATGGGAGGTAACCCCGTAGGTACCATCACCCCGCCACTCTCTGTAAGTGCCCTCTGTGATCTGTTGTGGTAACTGGGGTGGTAACTGCCTGCCCAACACTCTAGTGGCACCACCTACTCATATAACCCTCGCTAGTAGAAGATCTCCTGGCCTGCCCTCACCATCTCTGTCACTGTCTGGCTAGTAGGACCCTATCTCGCAGTTAGTTGTTCCTGCTCTAAGAGTGCCTCTGCCCTGCTATACCTCTAAATGGTTGTATCTCGCTCTAACCGAGCGGTCTATAGGTCACTCTATAGCTGTATAATCTGGGCCTGCATCTTCCCTATCTGTCCCTACTGGTGTCCCAACATAGACTGCATCTGAGCCATCTGGGCTCATAATCTCGCCGTCTCTCCATCATCTGGCCCCTATCCCTGTGGCAGTACTGGAGGCTGAACCTGTCCCAGTATGGCTAGCTAAACCTGTTGAGTAGGGTGTGATGCCCCATCATGCAACCCTAGAGTGTTAGACTAACAAGTGCTAAAATTAGCAGAAATATTTTTTTTTGAAGCAAGTAAATGCATTATTCATTAGATAAAATTACACTATTAACAACATTTAAACAAGTTGTACAACTAACACCTCTAGGGAACATAACTGCATCAGACAAACATGAAATCATAACAATACAAGTGATATACATTAAAATACAACATATGAGGATTTACATCATTCATTTGCAAAGATGAATATTTACAAGGGTTCAATTACAAGATTACATGACCGATCACATCGGTTTATAATATACAACAGTATAATACAATTATGATGGTATATACAATTCTAAATATGCAAAACAATCTGGAGCTGGAAACACTTCTGCAGTGGACATGAATCAAGACGACCAAGAAAACTAATGGATTAAGCTCTTCCACCCAACCATGTGGCATCCTGAGGTCCACCCCTCTGAGCTAGGAGATAACAATGAGATTCCACTAAGTCAAGGGATACAAGAAGATAGATACAGACTTGGCATAGACAACTCAGATCATCAAGACAAGTTAAATCATCAAAATAGGTCAAATCAGCAAGACAAGTCAAATCATCAAGACAAATCTTCAAGACAAGTCAAATCATCAAGACAAGTCAAATCATCAAGTCAAGTTAAATTAGCAAGACAAGTCAAACCATCAAGACAAATCTTCAAGACAAGTCAATTCTTTAGAGGCAACAACCAAAACATTGAGGAAGTAACTAAGCTGTAGTAGGGAGAGTGTCATCACATGGTCCTAGCATGGGTTTTCCAGGCTATCTCTCACTAGAAACTGGCCCCCATCTATGGTTTTCTTGGTGACCTCTCTATAGGCACCGACCCCATAGGGTGACACATGCGGAGCTGACACATCCTCTCATGGAGACAAGGAGGTCAACCTTGCCAACTAGGCCTTCTCATCCCATCCTTAGCCTGTGAAAGCACTCAAGGCATGGGTGAGGCATCATACTTATCTTGTTATGTGAATTACTACCCAACCCACCTAGATTAATTATTAAGTTATCACTTGATTACAACTTCCATGGGGTTATCCAGGCAGCTATTTTGGGCATCGGGCCCACCATGAAAGCCACTCTTGTGATGCCCTGTCATGCAACCCTAGAGTGTTAGACAACAAGAGACAATAATACAAACTTTTTTTTGAAGCTAAAAATATGCATTATTTACTGAAATAACAACATTAATACAACATTAAATGCTAAGCACAGCTAACTCCTCTAGGGCACAAAACTGCATCAGTTAGAAAAATAACCATACAAGTGCTATGCAACACCATGTAACATAAGAATAATACTTTATACATTAGCAGAGATAAATGATTACAAGATTCTATACAAGGTTGCAAGGTTACAAGGTCGATTACATCGGTTACAAAGATACAATTGTGAAAGATTACATCAACTCAGAAAGTGTAAAACCAATCTAGAACTGGAACATTTCTGCACTGGATTTGAACCGAACCTCCAAGAAGACCAATGGATAGCTCTGCCTCCCAACCATGTGGAACCCTAAGGTCCACCCCTCCGAGCTAGGAGATAACATCAAGGCTCCACCAGGCCAAAGTTACAACAATGAATACAACAACAAGATACAGACTCCATGCAAGCAAACAGGATAACAAGGCTGCACAGACAAAATAGTACTTGCCAAAACAAGACAATGAAATCATCAAGATAGGATTGACCATCAAGACAAGATAATAAAGTACCCCAAAGTCTACAACAAGAGGTAAAAGGTAGTAACTACGTTGCAAATGGGAGAATGTCATCACATGGTCCTAGCATGGGCTTTCTAGGCTATCTCTCAGCAAAAGTTAGCCCCCATCTATGGTTTTCCTAGCGAACTCTCTATAGGCACCGGCCCCATAGGGTGACACATGCGGAGTCGACACTTCCTTTCATGGAGACAAGGAAGTCAACCTTGCCAACCAGGCCTTCTCATCCCATCCTTAGCCTGTGAAAGCACTCAAGGCATGGGTGAGGCATCAAACTTATCTTGTTAAATGAATTACTAACCAACCCCACCTAGATCAATTATTAAGTTATCACTGGATTACAACTTCCATGGGGTTTTCTAGGCAGCCACTTCAGGCACCGGCCCCACCATGGAAGCCACTCCCCCACATACAACTAGCACTCCTAAACATTATTCAAGTTTGACATATGCAAGGGTAAGGAAAAAGTAAACATCTGTCTTTTACAATCCAACACATTCCAATTCCCACCTCAACAATAAAGTTTTTCCTTACCCACAAAACCACTCAAATCAAGAAACTTTTGAACAAAATGACGAAAATAAAGAATGAAGACCCAAAAGCCCTAACCTCTGGAGTCGGTAATAGTACACAAGGCCACTTACATAAATCCATCTTAGAACAAAGAACGAGGTTAAAGATGATTTACGACAGGTCTTATAACATCATGACACGGAACAGAATAACATGATAACCCAGTTGCATCAACACAAAATCTGGTACTAACAATTAAATAAGGAATTTCAACCATACTATAATAACAACAATGGATGGTATCATAATGTTTTCATTCTCTTATAAAAAATAAAATAAAATAACATATACTATGGTATTACTCATTTAGGTGATACGGGGTAACAAGCATAACTAACAAATGTACATATAACTAGGTAAACAATACTTGATTTCCACACTAATATTACCCTAAGACACTAAAACAATAATAATAATTCAAATCACTCTAAAATCTCTCTCAATATTTATCTACTACAATAATGTATCATGGAAATAACTACCCAATGACATCTTTACTCCCAACAATGAATTTTCCAATAGAACCATATTTGAAAACAACTTGTCATAACACTTAAAGGATGATATAAACCGACGATCAAAACAAAGCTTTTACTTTCATCGAAATGAAATGATTTAACATATACTATATCATTTACATGGACATCACCATAGAAATCTAGTATTATAACTCGAAAAACACAAAAGCTCTGACTTAAGATATATTTACTAAAATCAGAGTATCTTAAGATAGTATGAATAAAATTGTATTTAGTGAGCATACTAATTAATTCATATAACCAACTTGCATCTTCTAAAACAACATTATTATAATAATGTTAATTCTACAAGATTACGAATCTATACAAATAGAAGAGATCTAATATATATATATATATATATATATATATATATATATATATATATATATATATATATATCTTTTTAACTTCACAATATACAGGAAAGTATTAATTTGTCTCAAATAATATTTATTTCAGGTTTAAACGAATATTTACTTTGTTACCAATATCATTATATTGCAATACACTATAATTCACTAAATTATTATTTATTTGCTTAAGAAAAACAATGCATAGCTAAACAAATTTATCACCTACAACATATCTAACAAATTAATATTAAACAAATACAAATGTAAGGTCTAATCTGAATGAAAATAGCTCTAATCCATTAACAATTAGTTAGCCAAACTTATAAACTTCTAAAAAGGATTTACTATCAGCCAAACAAGAGTTTCAAAAGGAAACTTTCCAAATCCCTATCTACAAAACCCCTTACTACCTCATAACAAATCCATTTGCCAATAGATCTACTCAACAAGATTAAAGAATATGATACACAGAGAAGTCTGGAAGATTTAAAAAAAAACAAATGGGCGTTCAATCAAGGGTATCTAGAGAACACATTTTTTTTAAATGAGGAAGAAAATAGAAGTCAGAAGGATCGAGAGGAGATTACAGAAACAATGCCATGATAGATACAATGAAGACAACTCAGACAGTACGAAAATGAAAACTTCAAGTAAGATTTTTGCCCCTCCCCAGCCAGCGACGTACGGCCATCCGTACGGCCGCATGGGAGAGGAGAGGAAAGTTTTTTAAAAAAACTTGAGCTTAAGTGCCCAAAGCTTTAGTTTAACATTATCTTTTTTAGTAGAAAGATTCAAAAGACCTCCAAGAGGTACGGCTATACGGCCACTTGGGAGAAAAAGTTTCCAAAGAAAAAAATGTTTTCTGGCATCAATCGAGGTTTTAGAGTGAGGTCTGGAAGATTTAAAGAATTAAGAGGTGAAAGTCCAACAAAGGTAAAAGTTTTGATAGTATTCCAATTAAGATTTCATTCAATAGATGGCTAAAATCTCATTTTCCAAAAATGGGTTCTGAGATTCAAAGCTGAATAAGCACCTTGATGGTATAGAGAGCAACATGAAAAAAATAGGATCTGTAGAACAATTTCAAATGATCCATATCTTTGATGAGTTTTGTAAATATCACAAATGGATCAATAGGGATTCTAAAAGGCAACAGAGGTTAAAACATTGACAGACATCAAAGTGCAATTCCTAGATGAAAGTGTGGACAAGGGCAATTACATTCGAACACACAGTGCACAGAACGATTCAAGCTACAATAAGATTTAATTTCCAAGCCACATAATGCAAATTTCACACTCAAGCACAGAATGTTCATACAATAAGATTTAAATTCCAATCTACAGAAATACAAATTTCACACACAGAGTCAACATAAAACATACCCAAATTTTAGTCCCCTTCAGATCTTCTCTGTTTCTCGCAACTAAATCTTTGTTTTTTCTCCAAATTTATGTATTTTCTCCCCTTTTTCCACAACAACCCTCGGGTTCCATTAAAACCCCCAAAGCCACAAACATGCATCCGCTACCAAAATCCCCCACTCCTAGGAATTTTAAATTTTTACTAATAATAGAGATTTCACAAATTTGAGAATTCACATTTGACAACTCACCACCATAAATTCTTTACTAATAATATTCTTAAATTAACAAATTGATTAATTTTAATCTATTTTAAAATTTTACTAAAGTGTTATTTCAAGTTCTAGGCTAAACAAAATACTATACAATCAAACATATTAAAAGCATTATTATTTTAAATAAAAATTCATTAAAGTATTACCAAACTACACATAGGCACAACTTAAAACAAAACTCAACAATACTCCACAACACATGATGACCAACAAGGACCATGCATCACATCACGATAAATGACTACAACAGAAGACTTGGACTGACCTATCAATGTAAACCTTGTGTTATCTCCCATCACTGATACCCATTGGTGCAAGAGCCTGCTCAAACCTGCTATATCAGGTGGAGTCGAGGCTCGGTACCTACAGCCTGCATCAAAACAATAGGTTGTATCCAATCAAATGCATATATATATCAACACACATAGATACAGAGAATCACGGCGTAGTAGGGTGCTCAAAGCGAGTAGTTCTACACCGTCTCTGCTCTTGAAACGAGACCATAACCACTTTATTTGAATTCAGATATCAACAGATAGAATAAAACATGATAATATTAAACCATTACTAAACATGTCAAACTCATCATAACTGGAATAATAATAATGTCATCATGAACTCAAAGCACATGTCGAAACCATATCAGTCAAACATTATCCATCATGATCAAAACAAACATAAACTATAAACCTACTAATCCAAGTGTCTTAGAATTGTCAATAAGTAATGGAAGAACTAACAACTGTCTCAGATCAACAAAGAGTAATGTAGAACTAACAACTATCACAAGCCAAAAATGAGGGGGCATTACAACTCTCCTACATACAACTAGCAAGCCTTAACCATCACCCATAAACCAATAACATGCATGGATAAGGGATTGAAAGGCATCAAACTTTTCGCAAACCAAAACATTACATAGATCATTTTAAATCCAAACTCTCAACCACGAAACTTTCCCCTGTCCATTTCAAAATCTTAAATCAAATAAAACATTTAATCAACAATTTTCAAATTCAAAACAACAATATTTTCCAATCTACATCAAGACCTCATACTAAAAGACACATCACCAAAACATCCTTGCCACAATATCACACTGAATTCAAGGTAACAAGCCTCTGGAGCTAAAATATTTTAACACAAATACCAAAAGACAACTATCCAAAGCATGACGCTTAACAAACTTGACCTCCCACGAAACTAACATGATCACCATTACATTAAGCTAGACAAAACATAACTGCAAGACTCAAAACCAAATTAAATGCAATGACCCAATTGCATCATTGATACACATCGTTTTAAGATTAGCATTAAACAACAAAGAATATATACATATCCAAGACCCAATTACTACAACACTTTTCAAACTATTTAACATGGATTCAATAAAAGACTTTACATCTCTCTTTTTAGTTAAATCATAAAGTTCCTTAAGATAACAATATTCTAATCAAATCTCAAGATCTATAATTCCCTCTATGATTTATTTAATAATTTACTACTACAATTCACATCTGTACACTTTTAAAAAGAATCCCAATCTCAACTCAAACTGCAAGTACATCTATGACAAAAATGATTTTTAAAACAATACACAATAAAAATTTAACTCTCTTTTAAATAAAATTCTAATAATAATAACATATACTATTCTATTCTAGAATTTTAATTTCATCTATTATTTGTTTAATCAATACCATAATAACTCAATTCACAATAAATCTCTAATTTATTATTTATTAATTAAAATCAATGTACCACAAGATAGTATGTTACTAAATTATAACTAAACAAATTTATATTTAAATAAGATAAAAAAAAATATAACTCAATATATTTAATTCTAGAATTATAATATTATTTATCTAGCATCACCATAAAATCTACTTTACATTAAAAAAAAAAGCTAATTTATTTATTTAACAAACTTGCATCTACTAAAGCAACTTTATTTAAATAAAATTAATTTTAAAATAATACAACTCTATCCTAATATTTTAAGATAAACTAATATTATCTTATCACTATTGTCTTTTAATGAGTTTGATAAAAAAGTAAGTCAAATTAACAATTTTAATAAATCAAAACTAAAAAAACACAAAACAAGATTTATGAGTTGATCAAGGAGTTTCAAAATAGAAGTTTTCTTAATTCTTAGCTTACAATTGCATACATTCTAAAAAAAACTTATTTATTAAATATTCTTACATTTACTAATTCAATTCCATTCTTCATAGGGACATCTATTCTAAAGAATAAAATATTACAAATTTATCCCATCAAATATATATATATATTAGCTCCTCATTTTTAATTCCTACAGAGAAAATTAAATTCTATTTAACAATTTTAACTAACTCAAAAATATAATCATTTATGCAAGTTAACTAAACCTTCCTGGAGTTTTTTTTATTAGAAACATTCTAAGCAAATTTACTTGCCTATCCTTCTATTTAAATGGACTCTTGCTTTAATGTCATTATGAGGAAAGAAATAATATAATTTTATTTGAGAAGCTCTAAATTCAGAGAGGAGAAATGAAAGAAGACTCTTGAGGTTTTGAACAAACAATGGAGAATGGTATTCCAGAAGAAAACCATGGCAATACAGATTTTAGAGGCAAAGGATGAATTCATTCCAATTTTCAGAGATTTCAAGAGTTTGACAGAATGAATCCAATACAGATTTTCAGATATTCAGAGATATCAGAGGTTTTTTTTATTTGTTTGATAGAGGAGGACTGGCAAGAAGATTTAGGAAGAGAAGACTCAGGCAAGAAATAGATTTCATTATCATTATTATTTTTTTTATCAAAGATTTCAGACATAAAACTAAACTCAGAGAAGGCAAGAAAGAGGTTTCAGGCAAGAAACAAGTTTGATTAACTTTTATTATTTTATTTTTTTAATTTTAATAGAGAAATGCAAATCACCAACACTACAATGACTCAACATTTGAAGTTTCAAATGACACAACCTTTACCAATAAAATCTTGACACTACAAACATTTCTCTAACTAATTTAAAATAACTTGACTGACAGTTTCCATGAAGATTTAATCACACATGCAACATAAATTAACTCGTTATTCCTAATATAACAATAGCTCATGAAATACATAATTAGAAACTAACATTTATTTCTAAAGGTACAGCAATTCCTTTGTTATTAGAAATGGAAACTTGATATAAGAGACTACCTACTTCGAAAAGGTCTATTCCTATGTTATTTTCTTATATAGAAATTTGTTTACACAAAAATGATGTTTGAGGAAGTAATTGTAGAGAAGACAAAATGGATAAGAGTCGACAGTGCAAGAAAATGGCATAATTTTTTCCAGAGGACAAAGGATCAACACAAATGGCTGAGAGAGGAGAAGATAGCACGAGTTTCAAGTGGAATCGCTCTAAGAGAGAGTGTACGACCATTTTGCAGGCAAGGATACAATTTATTTGAGGAAAGATTTTTGCAGATAATCGTATGAGGTCTGAAGCAGAGGTAATCCAAACAAAATTGATGTAAATATAATCTGTTTGCATCCATCCCTTAGGCAACGCTGAGAGACTAAGGCCAAGGCAGGCCGTACGACGGCACCAGGCAGGGACAGAGTTGAGTTAAAAGTTTCAATGTCTCCAATGTCCACCAACCAAGTTCAATCTCTATTTACAAGAAGCAAAAAAAAAAATTGTAGAGGGAAAAGAAGCTAGTGTTGGCCGTACGGCGGTGGAGGGGAGAGATAGAGTTGATGCAACAAACACAAATCAAAACTGCCTTAATATTTAATTCAAGAACCATAAGAGGAGATGATAATCTAAGGAGGGCCATTTGGCAACTTCTGAAGCAATGAGAGAATTTGATTATGTTTCCAATAGGTTATTCGTTTCCTATGAGGACAAATCTTCATTTCTAGCAATGATATTCTAGAAGGGAGCAACATGCATACTGACACACATAAGATGTAGAAATAGCGACGGTTTCAAATACATTCATCCACACAAAGGGCAAAGAACAATAATGTTTTAAATTCCTGAACAGACAAGATTACAAAGTGCACAATCACACACAAGGAGGCAAAATAACATACCTGGATTTCAATCCAACTTCAAAATTTCTTCAGCTCCTCCCTTCTTCAGCTTCCCATAATAATTTTTCCAAATTTCTATTCCCCTTTCTTAGAATGACTTCCCTCAATATAACCCCTTAGAAATAAAAATAGGCAAACTCCATTAATTTTCCACTACCATAAATCCGTTACAGAAAATCCCACTACTCTAAAGCAATTAAATTTTTACTTTTTAGAGAGATTCCCCAAATCTGGAATCTTATTCGACAACTCACAAGAATTAATTAATTTGCTGACTAATATTATTTTACTAATTACCATATACTATTTTAACCATAGTAAATACTTATGACTCATATTCTAATAAAAGCATTAAAATAATGAATTTAATCTATATTAAAATAATATTCCTAATCTCATTGACAAGAAAATACTATTATATTTGACTTATTAATTACATTATTATTATAATAACAAATTCAATAATGCATTACCAAAATACACATTGGCTTAATAAGTAAAACTGACAATACCTCTACAACCATAAGATGACCAAAAACTGAGACAAGAATCTCAGAGCGACTTCAAGACCCATGATACAAACTGAAATGAGAACTAGCCTAGGGAAAACCCCATGTTATCTCCCATCAACGTTATCCATTGGAGTAAGGGCACACTCAGACTTGCTAAGTCAGGTGGAGTTGATGCTCGGTACCTGCAACCTGCATTAGAACAATAGGTTGTATATGAGTATATGCAAATACATCAAGCACACAGAGTTAGGGAATCACGGCATAGTAGGGTACTCGAAACGAGTAATACTACACCATCCTTGCTCACAAGCATAACAATAAACACAAACATCTCTAACTGACAATTAGATAACATTCAATCCATAAAGCATAGTACCATCATTTCGCATAATTCAACTAACCAACAACTAAACATGTCAAAATACATCATAAACTGTAATAACAATAATGTTATCATCCTACTCATAACACATGTCAATAACAACATTATAGTTAGGGTAAAATTGCAAATCAGGGCAAATGAATAAACGGCAATGATAAAAACCCTAGCAATGTGCAATGAAGCACAAGACAACATGAAAATCAAAATAACAAATGTAAATGCAAACCGATCTCCATGCTATGCTCGATTTATCTCCATTGCTCTTCTCCACCTCGCATGAGCATGCAAGATTTTGAAGGATTATTGTTGGAAGAATGTTGGGTGCTCACTTCTGCAGCATAATGTTGATAAGGATGCAAAGGCTCTAATGATATTTCAACAGCATATGGATACTTGAGGATCAATGCATGCTAATGGCTTATGAGGGGGTTGATTTATAGGAAAGGTTTAATTCAAATGGATGGCTAGGATCAATTAGGGCTTTAGATGAAATGGATGGATAGGATTAAGTTAGGTTTCCTTGCACATCAAGAAATTGTAGTCATGTGACATGTGGCAAGGGAAGATAAAGCTTAGGTGTGCTTGTGTAGATAAATACTAAAATTAGGTCCTATTAGTTGTGCATGTGAAAGATAAAAGTTGTAACACATGATTGACTGGACAAGTGTTGGAATGTGATGAAAGATCATGTGACTTAATTCAAATAAAATATTTGAATTAGTTGGGATATAGTTGGAAATTAACTAAATAAATAAAATTTATTTAATTAATTGGATAAATGAATAGGATAGGATTGGATATGATGTGGAAATTAATTAAATAAATAAAATTTATTTAATTAATTGGCTAAGTGGGATAAGGATGGGATTGAATGGGATTTAATTAAATAAATAAAATTTATTTAATTAATTAGCTAATGGATTAGTGGGATTAAGAGTGGGATTTAGGACAAAATGCTACATGATGTCTAAGTGATGTTTTTGACAAGGTGTTGCTAGACATAGACAAATTTGGGACAATTTTGGGTGTCTACAAATATTAGTCAACCATAGTCTATCATGAGCATAAACCATAAGTCTAACAACTCAAATGTCTCAAAACTATCAAGTGTAATGGAAAAACTAACAACTGTCACAAGCCAAAAATGAGGGGCATTACATAGGGTCAATCCTCCATTGAACCCTCCTCCCATCTCCATCTCCGCCATCATCCCCATTATGTCCCCCATCGTGTCCACCATCATGACCACCACCACCTCCTCCTCCTCCTCCACCACTGCCATCATGCCCTCCTCCTCCTCCTCTGCCACCTCCCCATCCTCCTCATCTCCTACGTCACCTCCGCGGCCCCTCGTCATCCTCCTCCTGATTATCTAGTCTCGGGGCTCGCTCTCCTACACTGGAGTAGCGAGGAAAGGGATGTGCTGCAAACCACTCAAAGTAGTCATGTGTCGTACCTGCATCTAACACTGCCCTATGCATTGGCCAAGGATGATATGGAATATGTAGAAACTCATCACGAGCTGTTTCATAGGTTGGGCTGGGTCTCCATCGTCCCTGCTCCTTGTGCGTACAAGCAAATATGGCATTACCTACGAGCATCCCCTGGATTCTACCAAACTACCTATACACACGTGAAACAATGTCTCTCTAAAATATAGGGTGTCCTCTGTATGAGCCATCTCGTCTGAAAGTAGAAGGGTAGCTCATGTGCATCCTCATCCCATACCTCACAATCTAGGTATGGTCGCCAAACAACTGAGTCAACATTGTCAAAAGCATGCCTCCAGTACTCCAGCTTTCCCAGCTTGGGCTGGGAAAGACTCTCTTGAAACATATAGGAGTAGGGTTGATCCCTACCTTGAGTACCTATGCGAATAGGATGAGTAATCGCTATGTGAGTCCAGGCCCATATCTGTAGCAGTGAAACTCTGCAAGCCAAGCTAGAGGAACCATCATATACGAACTAGTGTAAATCATGATACAAATGTGCAAGGATGCAAACTCCCCAAGCATATCTAGTACCCTCAGTCACAATCCACTCTAGCACTCGATCCCATCCAACTGCAAATCCATGCAAGTGTCTGTCAGGACACACAATACCTCCAATCAACCCTACCACAACTGAAGGAAGTGGCTGATAGTATGCCAGCATGTCAGCCTAGCTAATCTCAGTACCCTCGATGTTGTCATCGTAAAAAACCCATCTGCACTTATCCAAACCTGCCCCAATTTGTGACTCATACTCCATGAGCTCTCCATCAATGGGTATACGAAAGATCCTGTGAACATCCTCCAGAGTAACTATAATCTCCCCAGTGGGGAGATGAAAGGTCCCATCCTCACTGTGAAAAATCTCAAATAGGGCAGTCAGCATACCGAGATTCGCACAAATCTTAGGCATGAAGCAAACGAATGACAATCTAGTCGGTCCAAGAATAAGATCAGTCTCTGTAAGATGGGGCCTCAAAAATTGTGTAACTGGAAAATGCTCTCTCGATATGAGAATGTCGTCTAGCTCCTCCTACAATCAAGCAAGCGTGCATTAGTCCATCAAATTGACTACACTACAAATCTATCTATCCAACATCAAAAATTTAGTAATTCTAATAGGAACACTTTCCTATCATCTCTCTGGAGATTCAATCAATCTCAGAGATGACCTATCAGTTGACCAACATCAATCGCATAGTCAACTTTATCAAATTTCTAAGTGTTTTGATATGCAAAATCAGATGCACAGTTTTAACTCAAATGCACAGTTTCAAATCATATGCGCGGCTTTAATTCACATGCACAGGATTGCACTTCAAATGCGCAGCAAGATCTTGCATGCTCAGTCAAATTTCAAATGTACAGAAATAGATTAAAAGTGCAGCATCCCTAATTTTTTGCGCAACGGGGTTTTGTATGCACAATAATATGTGTTATTTACGAAAAAAATCGCATATGCACCTATTTTGTCATCATATGCGCGGTATCGTGCATCATATGTGCAATTCTACCTTTCGGTGCATATAAAACCTACAACTTTGGCCTACATTTATTGCTATCATTAATGACCCTAGGCTAGAAACGAAGTAGTACTTATTGGCAACCCGTACTCTACTAGACGGTTGAACCGTCAGATCTGCTCGAATCGATGAAGCTCAAGAGGAACTGTTGCATCTTCACTGACTGCTCTGTGCTCAAATGGCTCTGCTTTACACTAGGATCCATCTCAAAGGCAAATGTACAAGTGAACGAACTGTGAACCCAAACTCCTATATATAGCACATGGAACACTAATGAGAGGTGCTTGACCTTGTCCATACTGGGGCATGATTTTCACATAGTTTTTCTTCCACATCAACCAATTTCTTCACACGTCTGTCTAGTCAACCTATTGTTCAACCTATCTCATCGTGATATTGTTCATCATCCTATCCCACCCGACCAACTTCCCGAGGGGGCATCCTATCGTCGTAAACCTATACCAGGGGCAAATTGGGGCATGTATCAATTGTAGAAAATTTTTATTTCTTTGAAACAACATAATAAAACACATTGTCTCAAAGAGAGGCAAAATGTATACACCTAAAAATGACTAAGTTGGATTAAATAAATATTTTAAATATTTATTTTATTCCCATTCTCCTATCAATTAAATAAATATCCTAATTTATTTAAATGATTCACATCCCTCCAATAATTAAATAAAAAATTATTTTATTTAATTAAATACCATAATTCTTCTATTGTCTCATCTAATTAAATAATCCTAAATTATTTAATTAATCCTAAATCCACATCACCTTTCCACCTCACCATGTTGCACATGTAATTAAATATCTTAATATTTAATTAGCTAATATTCCCTCACTCACATGTCCTATTTATCCTCCAGTCAAATTAGTTAACTCATCAATCAAATCTGTTAACTAATTAGTCAATTGAGTTCATTGATCAATCTATTCTATTGACTACCCAATCAACCCAGTTAACTAATCAATCATCTCAGTTAACTCTTCAATCTATTATGTTAACTCCCATAACTCATGAAGAAGGCTTGCACACTTGTCCTCTCCTGATTCACGCACATTCCCTTAAGCTTCCTCAACCGTACACCTCATAGGTAATTCCTCCAGTCATGGATCTATTGACACTTGGATTTGGTCTTCCCTCAACCTATATAAACAAGGTCTTCAAACCCATTTTACATCCATCTCAAGTTTTAGCAATCTTACTCTATAGGGATCCTACCAGCGTGCCTTTAGCAAAGTCATCTCCATTTACATTTACACAACCTGATTATCTAATCATCATCCAATCATGTCTCCATCAATCCATCTTCATTAGTATTGAATTGTAGCATGATCTCCATTGCATTATCCACCTACAATCGTTCTACTCTTGTCATCTTCAATAGCAAGGAAGTATACACTTCTGAGAGCTCCATTATCACAAAGATCAAGAAGAGATAGGTGAACAATGGAAGCATAGAGGTAAAATGGTCTTTGAAGGTATAATCTTTGTTTAATTGTATTTACATCAATTTCCATTGAGTTATTGGATGATTAGTTGCTTTAAACTGTTATTCATATTTTCCACTAACAATATCAATATTCAGTTGCATAGTTTTTGAGTCAAATTCATTGACCCATATTTCATGAGTAGTGGTTCACATGAACCCATCTTTCATGACAATTAATGGTCCACTTAGCACTTATTACATCTAGGTGATGCTCATAGGGGTGAAGCATCAAGCCTTCTCGGGAGTCACCCATCCTAGTACTACTCTAACTCAAGCATTCTTAACCATGGCATTTCCCCCAAGGTCAAGCCCACTTATCTTGCTACCACATTTGCAAATCTTTCAGAAAGTGACATGCCTTATGAACCATTCATTATAGAGCCTCATTAACTCATCTATTTATAAGTAGGAGATATTTTCCACAATGTGTCAAATTATGATATTAATTTATTAGGATTCAACTACATAGTTTTTGAGTCAAACTCATTGACCCATTTTTCATGAGTAGTGGTTCACATGAACTCATCTCTCATGAGAATGAATGGTCCACTTAGCACTCATTGCATCTAGGTGATACTCATAAGGGTGAAGCATTGAGCCTTCCTAGGAGGTCACCCATCCTAGTACTACTCTAACTCAAGTGTGCTTAACCATGGAGTTTCCCCCATAATTATGCCCACTTAGCTTGCTACCCCATTTGCAAAACTTTTAGAAAGTGTTATGCCTCATGAACCATTCATTATAGAGCCCCTTTAGATCATCTATTTACAAGTAGGAGGTATTTTCCATAGTGTGTCAAATTATGGTATTGATATCAAGATTCAACTGCATAGTGTTTTAGTCAAGCTCATTGACCCATATTTTGATGAGTAGTGGTTCACATGAACCCATCTCTCATGAGAATGAATGGTCCACTTAGTACTCATTGCATCTAAAAAAATGGTAGTGGTTCACAAAATTTTGCTGGGAACCATTTCTTTGCAATTTTAACCGATTTGCTACTTAGAGGTGCAGTAAAAATGGTTTTCACCTCTAAGAATTTATTTTAGTTATAATCCACCAAAAATTGGTATTCAAAATCTAACCATTTAAAAATGCTTGAAGATTTTCATTGTTAGATTTTATTGCTTTTCTTCTTCTTCTTTTTAATTTTTTAATATTTTTTATTTATGTTGAATATTTTCTAAAAGACACCCTGAGAGGTGACAAGAACTCTATCAAACATATGGAGATCCTTCTGTAGTTTGAAAATGAAACTATCTTTTGTAATTTTCTTCTTATAGAGCTTAAGATGGTGACCATTGACAACCAAATTCGTATGATTGGAGTCTATAGAGTGAATTTTACCTGCACCAAATGTTATCATAGACAACTTTGATCTCATACAACCCTAACCATCATGTATGGAATTTTCCTTTAAAGTCCTAAAATTTTGAATCATATAATAGTTCTTAGTATCCTAGTTGGAATGATCGCTTATGACTAAAATGATAATGCCATAGGGCATATTGTTTTTGAACTACCTCTGTATGAAAGAGAGCCTCCTAATGCATTTAATCTAAAGAATGAAGCTATTCAATCCTTGCCTTTTGGGTGTCAATAAGATTCAAACCCAATTCCAAAGTAGTATGTAAAGTTTTGATTTCAATTCTATAGGTAATACTACCTTCTTACCATAGACAAGATCATAAGGTGTAAAAATAACTTGGTAGTCTTCCATGTTGTTCGGTAGGTGCATACTACTTCAAGAAGGTAGACTGCCCAATCTTTTTGATGTTCAGTGCTATTTGTTAATGGGGAAATGGATTGATCAATAATGATAATAAAACCCAAACATCAATGAAATATGCAAGTAAACAAGATTGAATAAATGAAGTACAAACTTACAAAACCTGTTACCCTGCGGCTTCCATTGTTTGCCTATCTTTCTTTGATCTTGATTGTGAAGCCCTCAGAAGCTTTGCTTGCTTGCTTGCTTGTTGAAGATGACAAAGGAAGAATGGCTTTGATACCTATTTGTGTTGAATGTGAGCTTCCAACACATGATAATGAAGGATACTAGAAAGAGAGAGAAGAAGAGAAATTTGGGTATAGTTATTGTGCAAGATCAAGTTCTTTTAATTGCTTAGAGAAGAGTCTTATTTATAGATTTTCTAAAAATGGAATGGAGGGTGAGGATCAACAGATGAGATCAATGGCTAGGAATAAAAGTGAATCTTTTATTCATAGTGAATGAATTAAAAATTTATTTTTTGGGAAGAGTGGAGGATAGTGGATGAATTAAAAATTCAATTTTGGGAAGAGTGGAGGATAGTGGATGAATTAAAAATTTATTTTTGGGAAGAGTGGAGGATAATTGAATTTTAAATTCAATTAGTGGAGGATAGTGGAGAACAATTGAATTAAGAATTCAATAGTGGATGATAGTGGGGAACAACTGAATTAAGAATTCAATGAGTGGAGAATAGTGGGGGACAATTGAATTAAGAATTCAATTTTAGAGAATAGTGGGGAATAATTGAATTAAGAATTCAATAGTGGAGGATAGTGGGGAACAATTGAATTAAGAATTCAATTTTGGAGAATAGTGGGGAACAATTGAATTAAGAATTCAATGAGTGGAGAATAGTGGGGGACAATTGAATTAAGAATTCAATTTTGGAGAATAGTGGGGGACAATTGAATTAAGAATTCAATTTTGGAGAATAGTGGGGAACAATTGAATTAAGAATTCAATGAGTGGAGAATAGTGGGGGACAATTGAATTAAGAATTCAATTTTGGAGAATAGTGGATATTAGCTAATTAAATATAAAGAATATTTAATTATATGTGCAACATGGTGAGGTGGAAGAGATGAGGTGGATTGATGAGGTGGATTGATGAAGTGGATTTTGTGAGGTGGATTTTAGGACTTAGGACATTAGAAGGATTTTGGGATTTTAATTGAATCATGTGAGATTATTAGACATTTAGAAGAATTTAGGGAACTTAATTAAATAAAATAATTTTATTTAATTATAGGATAATGAATCAATCAAATAAACTTATAATATTTATTTAATTGACAGAAGAAAATATGAATTAAGATAAATATTAGAATATTTATTTAATTCGACCTGAGCCAATTTTAGGTGTATACATTTTGCCCCTCTTTGAAGCAATGTGTTTTATCACATTGTTTCAAAGAATAAATAGTCTGATAATGATACATGCCCCAGTTTGCCCCTGGTACAGATTATGATGATAGGATGCCCCCTCGAGAGATTGGATGGGGAGAAGGTGGAAGGCGTGAGACGGACAATCTCACGATGAGATAGGTTGATAGGAGATGAAATGGTTGGATGCAGAAGAAAGGGATGAATGATATGGAATGCAAGATAAAAAGATGACACGCATAAGCAAGTAAGCAAGTATGCACAAATGATATAGGCACAAACAAGGTATTGCCCCTGTCAAGCAGTAAACCCAGGATATAGATTGATGATGTCTGGTTTCAAGAATGAAGTATATCGTATAAGACTCTAGGTCTGGTTTCGACAAGACAACATCCTGTCTAAGACATTTGATATGATAATGATATACGACAGTGTTGTCATATCGTGAGACGGACAATCTCACGATGAGATAGGTTGATAAGAGATGAAATGGTTGGATGCAGAAGAAAGGGATGAATGATATGGAATGCAAGATAAAAAGATGACACGCATAAGCAAGTAAGCAAGTATGCACAAATGATATAGGCACAAACAAGGTATTGCCCCTGTCAAGTGGTAAACCCAGGATATAGATTGATGATGTCTGGTTTCAAGAATGAACTATATCGTATAAGACTCTAGGTCTGGTTTCGTCAAGACAACATCATGTCTAAGACATTTGATATGATAATGATATCCAACAGTGTTGTCATGGCAGGGAGTGATGTATCCCTAGAGCAACATGAAGGATAGTTATGACTGATTGATATGGTTTACGACTGGACAAGGATCAAGACCACTGATTGTGATCGGATCATTTGACAAGATTGACTTGACTTGATTGGCATGGATTAAGGATAGACTTGCAATTGGATATGGTATGGATATGAAAATGGATATGAACCACAATTGGATATAGTATGGATATGGATATTTGTTACCTTGATATAGCAAGTATTTTGAAGCACTTTCATCATTGGGCTTTATTATGTTGTAAGAAAATACAAACATCTAGGTATAATTAAACCGAGATGAGTTGAGTATTACTTACATGGATTTTGATTTAGCAAGTTAATACAAGCATCTAGTCAAAGTTGAATCTAGATGACCTGAGTATTTCTTGCATTATCAATAGACAAGGATTGCCCCTTTTCATGTTTAGACCTCGGAGTCCTCGATGATCTTTTGTCGATCATGTTGTTAGACAAAAGTCATCACATTACTAAAGTTTGATCCACAAGCAGTAGACAAAGAAAATAATCATGCCCCCATCATAGCATCTCTAGCTTTTGGCATCCTTGAGTAGCATAGGAAGACATAATAACATAAATCAAGACTGTAAGTTAATCTAACCAACACAAAACATTCTTGCATTTAGATGTGTTTGTTTCTTACCATAATTTGAGATAGAATTAGCTTGAGTGTTTTGATATGGTACTCTTGTTTTGTCTTGGATAGGTTGATGTTTTGCGTCGAGATTTTTGTTTTTTTGGTAGCTTGCTTTGCTGCTCTTGTTTATCTGGTGAGAAGATTGCACAATCCTTATTGGTGAGATGGACCCTAAGGGACTGACCTAGTGCCTCGGGGGCTCATTGCTAAATGGCCTTGCCTATGTGACGAAGCAGTGGCAACGTAGTTCGGGGTAAACCCTAATGGACCATGGATGGACTAGAAGAAAGACAACAAGAAATACGACAAGAAATGGGACGGATGGGACCGTGCGAGCCCCGGGGGCACAGAGCAATATGGCCTTGCCTACATGACGATGCAGAGGCAACATAGTTCACGGACCCGGACCACGGAAGACTAACGAGAGACACTATATTAGGCTCACATTGAGGAGTCGGTATGGGATAGAACCTTGGTTGACAAGGCCATAAAGAGGGATAGTATCGAGCCATGATAGGTAACTGCCAGGTGTTTATTATGGGATAGATATGGGTCGAACGGGATGTGAGTGAAGAAAGAATGGATTCAAGGTGACGGAATCCCCGGAGATGGAGAAGGCGGTCTATCACAAGTAACGCCTATTTACCAAGTTTTCATCACTTTTTTTTATTTACACGAGAAGCTAGAAAGTAAAAATGATGCCTATTTGCCAGGTTTTCATCATGATACCTATCCAAGGCGCCCGTTTGCCAGGTTTTCACCAAAGAACAATTTTTTTTTTGTATGTTTCTATTTTTCCATTTTTTTTGTATTTTCTCTTTTCAACATTGTTTTTGATATTTTTGTATTTTTGTACCCCCTTGCATTGGGGTTCTCCTAGGTATAGAACCAGCAAAGGTGCATGCTATTGATTGGATCATCGAATAGCTTGCCCTCTGATGTTGCCGACTGATATGCCCCCGATCCATAAGCTGCTACAATCACATAGGGCCCAAGCCAGTTAGGTTTGAACTTGCCTTTCTTTTCTCTGTCTTGTTGATTGTGAGGATTCTCTTTGAGAACGAGGTCCCCAACCTTAAAGCATCGTGGGCAAACCTTGTGGTTATATCTTCTTGACATCATCTGTTGATAAGCTTTGAGATGATCGAAGGCTTTCTGTCGCCTTTCTTCTAGTAACTCTAGTTCTTGTAGCCTAGAGACCCTGTATTCTTCATCTGATATGAGGCCCTTTAGCGACACCCTGAGGGATGGTAATTCAACTTCAATGGGAAGGATGGCTTCTGAACCATAGACAAGGGCATATGGTGTAGCACCTGTGGGAGTGTGTATACTGGTTCTGTAGGCCCACAGAGCGGGATTGAGTTGGACATGCCAATCACAGCCAGCATCGTTGACTGTCTTCTTGAGAAATTTCAAGATGGTCTTGTTAGATGCTTCAGCTTGACCGTTACCTTGGGGGTAGTATGGAGTGGAGAAACAGTGTTGGATTTTGAAACATTCACAAAGTTCTTGAACATCCTAATTTTTTAATGGTCTTCCGTTATCTGTGATAATAGATGAAGGAATGCCATATCTACAGATAATGTAATTCAAGATGAATGAGGAAATTTGCTTACCTGTGATGGTGGTGAGGGGAACGGCTTCAATCCACTTGGTAAAGTATTTAGTGGTAGTTATGATGAATTTGTGGCCATTGGATGAGAGTGGATGGATCTTTCCCACAAGGTCAAGTCCCCATTGGCAAAAGGGCCAAGGTGTCGTTAAAGGTCTCAATTCTTGAGCTGGTGCATGTATCAGGTTCCCGTGTATTTGGCACTGCTTGCACTTCTTGACAAACTGATATGAATCCATTTCCATGTTCGGCCAGTAGTAACCCAAGCACATGAGTTTCTTAGCTAAGGAAGGACCACTAGAGTGTGTTCTGCAAATCCCTTCGTGTATGTCTTGCAAAGCGGTTATGGATTCTTCTCATTCTAAACAACAGAGTAAAGTACCATCTAGACCACATCAGTATAGGGTATCGGCAATAATGGTATAGCGAGAGGTTTGGCGCATAAAGGTATGTCGTTGGTTTAAAGATAGGTCAAGTGGGAAGGTGTTGTCCTTGAGATAAGTATAAATCTTACCATACCAAGGTGAATCAGATCCAACTAAAAGGCATATGGTATGGTTCTCTGGAAGATCATAAGGTGGTTGTCGAATAGTTTCTACTAAGAACTCGTACCATGACTCATTCTCTGGAATTTCAAGAAGGGATGCGATGGTTGCCATGGCATCTACTGCTTTGTTCTCAATTTGAGGTATCTACTCAAAAGAGATGATCACAAAATATTCCTTAAAGTCATCGACCATTCGCTTGTAAGGGACAAGCTTTTCCTCTTTGGTTTGGTACTCATCGTTGACCTGATTGATTATAAGCTGAGAATCACCGTAGACATGCAGTTCTTGGATTTTCCACTCGATTGCCATCTTGATACCAATGACCAGGGCTTCATATTCACTATGTTGTTGGTGCATGGGAATAGCAAACAGTAAGACTTCGGAATGGTGTCGCCATGAGGAGTCACAAACAAGATTCCTGCCCCCGATCCATGGTTTGTGTAGGGCCCATCAAAGTAGAGCTTCCAGGAATGTGGTGAGATGTTGAATAAGGATTCGTCTGGGAACTCAAACTGCATTGGCGTGGTGTCTTGTAATGGTGCTTCTGCTAGTTGATCAGCTATGATTTGTCCCTTGATGGCTTTTCTGTCTACATATTCGATGTCGTATTCACTGAGAAGCATTACCCATTTTGCTAGGTGACCTGTGAGAGCTGCTTTGCTGAGGAGATACTTCAGTGGGTCTATTTTGGTAATGAGTTTAATTGGATGTGCAAGCAATGTATGTCAGAGTTTTTGTGAAGCAAAAACTATCGTGAGACATGATCTTTCTACTTGTGAGTATTGTAACTCATAGCCCACTAAAGTTCAGCTGATGTAGTAGACGACTCTTTCTTTGTTCTCATAATCATGTTGTGCTAGAAGTGCCCCCAGAGCAGTAGGTGTAGCAGATATGTAGAGAATTAACAGTTTCCCTTGGATTGGAGGCATAAGAATGGGTGGATTCATAAGGTATTCTTTTAGCTTGTTGAATGCTTCTTCACACCACTCATCCCACCTAAATAGAATATTCTTGTGCAGGAGATGGCTGAATGGTTGGCACTTATCTGCCAGCTGAGATATGAATCTATGGATTGCCTGCAGCTTGCCTTATAGCGATCTCAATTGAGTTAGAGTCTTGGGCGGTGGCATGTCCATTATAGCTTTGACCTTGGCAGGGTCCACCTCTATTCCGTTTGCCGACACGATGAAGCCTAGCAGTTTGCCTGAAGTTACCCCAAACACACATTTCTTTGGGTTCAACTTGACTTGGAATTGGTCCAATCTTTGAAAGACTTTTTCTAGTACATCCAGGTGTGAATCCCTTGTGAGAGACTTTGTTAGGATATCATCGACATAGTCCTCCATTGTTACATGCATCATGTCATGAAATATAGTAGTCATAGCTCTTTGATATGTGGCACCTGTGTTTTTCAACCCAAATGGCATGACGTTCCAGCAAAAGGTACCCCATGGGCAAGTAAAAGCTATCTTGTGTTGGTCCTCTGGTGCTATTTTGATTTGATTATACCCTGAGAATCCATCCATGAGAGATAGCATAGTATGTCCTGCAGTTAGGTCGACTATGATATCGATGTTTGGCAATGGAAAATCATCCTTGCGGCATGCTTTATTTAGGTCTCAAAAATCATTACATAATCTGACTCGACCGTCTGGTTTGGACACTGGCACAATGTTGGATATCCATTCTGGGTAATCTATAGCCTTGATGAACCCTACATCCAGCAATTTCTTGAGTTCTTCTTTGACCAAAAGTGCTATGTGAGGATGCATCTTTCTTAGCTTCTGCTTTACTGGTTTTACTCCTAGATCGAATGGTAGATGATGTAGAATTAAGTTTGCGTCTAAACTTGGCATGTCTGCATACAACCAAGCAAAGTTGCCTCTCTTTTTCTTAAAGAACAATACAAACCTAGTTTTCTCTGGTGGTGTAAGGGATTTAGCAAAGTGGATAACCTTGGGCTGTTCTTCTGTTCCAATATTCATGGGCTCTGTCAGTTCTACAACAATCTACGACCTTTCCTAGTACATATCACTAGGGAGAGTGTCAAGCTTTCCATCGTCAGGTGCCACAGTTGGGTTTTCACCTTCAGATGCGTCCTTTCTTTTTACTATTTTGGGATCTGACACTACTGCAAGGCAGTTTTCACTGTCAGATCCAATTTTGACCTTGATATTTTTGCGACTGGAAGGCTTGGTACCCTCCCCGAAGTAAGCCATGGTATTTAGTTTAATATAAAAACTAGCTTTATGATCTCCCTTGGGTAAGTGGTCCCTAAGTTCCATATAATCAATGTAAGCATCGTCGTTTTGGAACATATCTAGTTGAGGAGTTCCTCGCAGATCCCAGTCAATAAGCTCAGGGTGCACGAGGGGGAGGGAGTCAGATGATATCTACCTGATTCATTGATGGTATGAATGGAAATGTTGGGAGCATTGGTGGGGATTGTGGTCAGGATGGTACTTTCTTCCAATTTGTTTATTGCAATGGAATTTAAACTTTCCTTCAAAGCCATGATCTCAGGGATGGGCAAATCAGACTCTAGTGGTATGTTCGAAAGCATTTGTCCCTCATGGTAGGGGCTAAAATTTTGAATGGTGTCGACCTCCTTATTGTCGTAGGAATGTTCTATTAGCTCATCCCACTCATACTCATTTGAATCTGTATCACTGTCTTCTTGGAGTGTTTGGATCATTTCTACAAGACATGCATTTTCCTTGGCTTTACCCTTGCCTTTGTATCCTAGGCCACTTGTGTTTCTAGCCAATGAGGATGAAGAAGGTTGTATAGGTTCAATGATTCCTTCTTTTCTGAGGCCGATGGGGCCTTGTCCTTCGTACCCCATTCTGTGCAGAATAGTCTCACCTCACCCATAGAGTTCTGTTGGGAGTCTAGGCAGATCTTGGGGTGTGTTTTCTTCTTCAGTATAGAGCCATTGCAGGATGCCTCTCTCCTCTGTTTCATCGGATAAGATCGGCCATTTTACAAAGGGAGTTGCGGGAGCTACAGGAGGAGCAGATGGCTTTGGAAAATGCTTGGGTCGGCCAAAAGATCTAGGAGACAAAGGCAATTTGGCAAGATTGAGACTATGCTCAATTGAGTACTCTCACACTCTAGTTTCTTTTATAGTAACTTTCTGCTCTTTGGGTCTTGAGGAGGAGGCTTCAGCAGTATGGTCATATTGCAAGATAGGGGATATATATGCTCTGTTATTCAAAATGATGCATTCGGGTTTTGCAAGGAAAGAGTTGCAATGCTGATAGGGGTCAGGGTCGCCTTGAATTGTGATTTGCTTGCCATTGTGTGGGAACTTTATGCATTGATGATAGGTTGAGGGGACAGCCTTCATGGCGTGAATCCATGGTCTCCCTAGTAAGATATTATAAGCAAGCTCCCAATCAAGGACTTGATAGACAACATCTTTTATCACTGGTCCCACTTGAATGGGTAGGACCACTATTCCCTTTGTGGTTCTTTCTTCCTCGTCATATGCTTTGATGGTGATTTTTCTCCTTGGATCAACTACCTGTTCGGAGAACCCCAATGCAAGGACTAGCTTTAATGTGCAAATATTTAGACCGGCACCTCCATCAATGAGAACCCTCTTGATGTGGTGTTTGTGGATAAAGGCGATGATATGGAGAGGGGTGTTATGGGGTTGAGATACAGAGAGGTCATCTTGCTGAGTAAATGATATGGTGTTGGAGGAAGTCATATTGCCTACCATGGTCTGGAATTTCTCTTGGGCCAAGTTAGTGGGGACAGTGGTTTCCACTACGGCTTTCTCAAGGATCTCCTTATGAGAAGGAGATAGACGCAGTAACTCCGAGATAGAAATGTGAGCCGAGGTTTTTTGTAATTGGTTGATGACATTGTACTGACGGAAGTTGGATGGAGAAGGGGATGACCTGGGAGGGGCAGTATTGAGTGTGACTTTACCACTACGGGTAATTATACTACAACTAGTTCTGTTAGGTCCTAATTGTTGGCTGGGTGAGATGACATTGACTTGGGGGACTTGCTCAGAAATGCAGTTTATGGTATAATCAAATGGCACACTTGCATAGTTAGCATTACGAGTCCCGCTATTTTGATTTGGCCTGTTACGATTGTTGTCGTTATTGTTATTGCCATTGTAGTTGTTGCCATTGTGGTTGTTGCCATTGTTGTTATTGTTGTTGTATGGTCTGTTGTGATTCAAAAGTGGATCCCTGTAGGCAACATGAGTTTCATTGGAGGTATGTTGTTGGGTTCCTCCCTGGTTCTGATCTAGCACATCTTGTATGACATTTTTGAGGCGGATGCAGTTGTTGGTTGTATGCCCCCTGCCTCGATGATATTCACAATAGTCTGTGTCCTTCCAATAGGGGGGTTTGACTATAGGCTCGTAATCACTTGTTGGCAATAGAGAGATTTCATTGTTAGCCAACAACTTCCTTAGTGCGGACTCTTGTGACTCACCCAATGATGTGAATTTTCTCCTTGGATTTGAACTGAACCAAGGTCGGGGCTCTCGAGAGGGTGGTTTATTAAGTGTACCATTGTTTGTTTCTCCTTTAAGAGTGAATATGGGTTGTTGCTTGGGAGTTGCTGCCTTGGCATCTACTACCCCATCATTGACCACATTCTTATTTTTGGTCCAAAACTTTGATTTATCCGTTGAGTAATTGGAGGTAGGTGTGTCCTTATATAACTTGATTTGCCCCTTGGTGATCATAGCTTTTTCAATGAACAATCCCATTTCAATGACTTTGGAGAATGATGTAGGGCATTGTATTAGTATTTGATAGCTAAGATCATTATTGAGGTTATGGACAAACATCTCCATTAGCTATTTCTCAAGCATATCATAGGAGCACTTACTTGCTAGTTGTCTCCATCGTTGTAGGAAAGTGGTGAATGATTCACCACTCTTTTGTTTGGTGTCGCATAAATCTAGCATAGATACCTCATGCTCAATATTGTAAGAGAAATGCGTGATGAATTTGTTGACAAGTTCATCAAAAGATTTGATGCCCGGTGGGAGGCGTGAAAACCACTCCATAGCTTGACTACCCAAAGATCTAGGGAAAAGTCGCATTAAGTAGGTCTCATCGTGAGCTACTTCCATGCATGCTGCGTTGAATTCCCTAATATGATCTCTAGGGTCCCCTTTCCCTTTGTACTTATCTAATTTAGGAACTTTGAATCGGAAGGGAAAGGGTGCCATGTTTAGACTTTTGTCAAAGGGGTATGGTGTGATATCCTCCAAGGAGTAAGTTTTTGTGTTCGTACCTGTCTTGAGATCTGACATTTCTTGTTTGAGGCACTCAAGCTGTTTCCTCATGTCTTCCATGGTTTTCTTTTCTCTATCCTTTGTGTTTGAGTCTAGGGTTTTCTTTCCTTTGTCAGGAGCATTTTCCACATTTTCTTGGATTGTGCATACATCAAAATCTACGGGGAGTTTAATTCCAAGATTAGTGAGGTAATAGAAATACTTATGAGGGTCCTCATGGAGCACCTTTTCTAACGTGCGTTGGAATTTCCTACTTTGGATGTGTTCTTGGTAATCTTCGTGAGAAAATTCTTCGTCACTATCATGAGGGGTGACGATGTGGTTGGATGAGCTGGCCATTTCAAGTTGTTTTTTATACTGAGATCTAGTAAGAACCATACAAGGTGACGTGAGATGAAGTGGACTGGGACTAGAAATTTTGGCAAGGTGCCGACTAAGACTGTTGTGAATAGGATATCTAGGAAGGGACTTGGATAAAGGATTTTTTCACTCAATGACTTCAAGCAAGACGGTTGACACAAGACGGTAGCCACCAGTAAGGATACTCGATACCTATCTTACTATGTAGGGACTAGTCGTGCAACAAGACTACTAGCAAGGTTCTGTGACCTACTAGGCTTACGTGAATTCACAAAGGGTACGAAAAAGGGACCTATGCTGAACTGATATGGAGTAAACTGACTTTGGGACAAGAGAGGTTTTGACAGAAGGTGAATGGGATGACTGACGAAAGAGAGGTATTTGGGTGAAATGGACGAGGACTGACTGTAAGGTTGAATCTGATCTCTGAATGCGAAGCTAGGCTCAAATGGGTACTCAAAACAAGTAAAATTATTTCCTTAAAAATCGTGCAAGTACTCACTGTTGTGGATGCGCTGAAACAGATGCGCAGTAGGAATGCACATATGCGCAGGAAGTCGACACAAATGCGTTGCACTGGTGAAGTATAAATGCACAGCAAGTCTAAATGTATGCACAGCAAGTTGACGTAAATGCGTAGGGAAAAAGAATTTATGCGCAACTCTGGCTTTTTTTTGCAAATTTTTGGAATTTTTCTGTTGTTTTTGGTATTTTTGGCTTAAAAAAAGGTCTTCTTGATTTGATTTTACGAATTAACAACAAGAAAACATAGCAAGCACAAAGAATATTTTATAGTTTTTTCATTATTTTTGTGGTTTTTCTGACTCTATTTTGGACTAACAGGAACAAAAGCAAGTACAAAGATCCTAGGCTAGAAATGGATTACAAGGGTTTTTTGCCATTAGAACAAGGGGTTTTTATTGCAGGCAACCGTTCGAGTGGTTACACATGCGGCAGCACTACTCTCCGTTATGGAGTCTCCCAGCCTGCAAGGGTTGCGCCTTGGAGGGTTTTGGGGGAGGTTGGCTATCGGTGTAACACAACTTCACTCATTGTTTGAAGCTTTCACTCCAAACACAATTTATTTATAGTGGCTTGGAAGGGCTTGGCATCTAGCTTGTTACCACTTAGGGTCATTCCTACTTGGATAAGCGGTATCCAAGAGTAGGCCCCTCTAAAGGAAAAACACATGCGAAAATGATACTTCCGGTGTTTTGGTCACCCAAGATAGGGGAGAGCATAGTCCTGGTATCATTCCCAAAAACACAGTATACAGTGGTTCTTTTCCTCTAGTTAAAATGAAAAAAAACTAGATGAGCTATCTACTTGGGCAAGCACAGAACGTTGAAGTGAGTAGCAAGATAGAAGTGGTCCAATTTTAACCAAGATAGCAATGATGAGTTCAATTTTAATCCATGATAGCACGAGTTGTTAACTTTGAAGTGTTGGTCAATCGAGATAGTAGTGGTTCAGTTTTAACCCAGATAGCAATGATGAGTTCAATTTTAATCCACGATAGCTCAAATTGTTAACTTTGAAGTGTTTAAACAGATAGCAATGTTCATTCCCATTTGTAAGATAGCAATGATCTAACTAAAGAAGATAGAAATATGCAAATATAGCCATGGTTCAATTACTTTCTTCCTAGTTATGGACCACGTGATATTGGCATGTATGCATTTGTGCTTTCCTAATTAGAGTTAGATGCAAATTGTATGAACAATGGGTTACTCCTTCCTAATTAGAACTAGATGGGAATCTTATGTCAGGTGTATGATAATGCCTAAATCAATCTTGTTCAACATTTAGGAAAAATGATGGTTTTTAGTGGATATTTTTGCACCAAACTGGATTAGCAGTCTCCTGATATCCACCTGTAGTCCACCAAAACAAAAGTTGAATCAAGAATTTTGTAAGTCAAAGGATTAGGTGCAAAACATATAATCTGAAAATTTTCATGAAAATATGATTGTTGAAAGAAAAAAATAGATATGAAAATCAGAATCTACACGAAATTCTATGATGTTTCAAAAAAAATTGCATGAAAATTCGATGAAAGATGTCCAAGTTATGGCCGTTTGAAGTTGTCAAGGTAAAGTCGACTTTGGCTGATTATACTTGTTGATATTGACCTAGTGAGCTGAAAATACCTATACCATTGTGAAATTCGTCAAATCAGCTTTCCAATGACTATAAATTTGTGAAACTTTGATACTCCTACAAAAAGTTATGCCCAAGAGAAAAAAAAGCTTATTTTGCTAAGTGTAAAAGAAAAAAATAACTCCCTTCTTTGGCTTTTTTTTTTTTTTTTAAAATTTTTTTTAAAATTTTTTTTTATTTGTCTAAAGTGAAAAGGTTAAAATGAAATAACAATAAAATCTAATGTCATTTTTTTTTTTTTTCAATTTTATTTTATTTTATTATTTTTGCAAAAAAAAAACGTTGGAAAGTAAAAAAAATTTCAAAAAAATTTCAAATAGAAAAACTAGAGAAATTATATGTGATTTCTTATCTCCGAGGCCTTCTGGACCCAATAGTGAGCTCAGTTTATGTGTAGGAGGCCGTTTGTCAGAGTCGATGCCCGAATGTGCTCTAAAATACACCTGAATCCTGCGACAACAACTTTCAAAGCCAAACACTCACAAACAAGATGGGGGTTAGATCACGGTGGGTACCAAAATGTTAATGGGGAAATGGATTGATCAATAATGATAATAAAACCCAAACATCAATGAAATATGCAAGTAAACAAGATTGAATAAACGAAGTACAAACTTACAAAACCTGTTACCCTGCGGCTTCCATTATTTGCCTATCTTTCTTTGATCTTGATTGTGAATCCCTCAGAAGCTTTCCTTGCTTGCTTGCTTGTTGAAGATGACAAAAGAAGAATGGCTTTGATACCTGTTTGTGTTGAATGTGAGCTTCCAACACATGATAATGGAGGATACTAGAAAGAGAGAGAAGAAGAGAAATTTGGGTATAGTTATTGTGCAAGATCAAGTTCTTTTAATTGATTAGAGAAGAGTCTTATTTATAGATTTTCTAAAAAGGGAATGGAGGGTGAAGATCAACAGATGAGATCAATGGCTAGGAATAAAAGTGAATCTTTTATTCATAGTAGATGAATTAAAAATTTATTTTTTTGGAAGAGTGGAGGATAGTGGATGAATTAAAAATTTAATTTTGGGAAGAGTGGAGGATAGTGGATGAATTAAAAATTTATTTTTGGGAAGAGTGGAGGATAATTGAATTTTAAATTCAATTAGTGGAGGATAGTGGGGAAAAATTGAATTAAGAATTCAATAGTGGATGATAGTGGGGGACAATTGAATTAAGAATTCAATTTTGGAGAATAGTGGAGAACAATTGAATTAACAATTCAATAGTGAAGGATAGTGGGGAACAATTGAATTAAGAATTCAATTTTGGACAATAGTGGGGAACAATTGAATTAAGAATTCAATGAGTGGAGAATAGTGGGGGACAATTGAATTAAGAATTCAATTTTGGAGAATAGTGGGGAACAATTGAATTAAGAATTCAATGAGTGGAGAATAGTGGGGGACAATTGAATTAAGAATTCAATTTTGGAGAATAGTGGGGAACAATTGAATTAAGAATTCAATGAGTGGAGAATAGTGGGGGACAATTGAATTAAGAATTCAATTTTGGAGAATAGTGGATATTAGCTAATTAAATATAAAGAATATTTAATTATATGTACAACATGGTGAGGTGGAAGAGATGAGGTGGATTGATGAGGTGGATTGATGAAGTGGATTTTGTGAGGTGGATTTTAGGACTTAGGACATTAGAAGGATTTTGGGATTTTAATTGAATCATGTGGGATTATTAGACATTTAGAAGAATTTAGGGAACTTAATTAAATAAAATAATTTTATTTAATTATGGGATAATGAATCAATCAAATAAACTTATAATATTTATTTAATTGACAGAAGAAAATATGAATTAAGATAACTATTAGAATATTTACTTAATTCGACCTGAGCCAATTTTAGGTGTATACACTATTATCTCAGTGAGAATGTTCTCAAGTTCTCTATTTATGAATTCAACTTGACCATTGGCTTGTGGATGGTATGGAGATGACTTTTGATGCTAAATTTAGTACTCATGAATTAAAGAAACAATGAGATTGAAAGTGAACTATGGTCCTTAGTCTGTTACAATCTCCTTCAGCACACCAAACCCTATGAAAATTTTGGCATACAAACACTTGGTTACTTTTGTATCATGAGCATGCTTTAGTGCCACAACTTCAACCCACTTAGTGACATAATATGTACAAACCAAAATGTATTCCTTATTCTTGGATGGGGGATTAATAGGCTAAATATATTCTAATATCCATTTTTTAAAAGTTTTAATGGATAGTTGTGGTTGAAAGTGGCATTTCATCTGAACACGTGGGTTGGCCCATGCATTGACATTTGTCACAGTGTTGAACATATTTCTTGCAATCTTTATGGAGTGTGGGCCAATAGTATATAGAAGTAAGGATCTTGGTTGTTGTGTGTTGTGCTACAAAGTGTCTACATGCTTCTATATGGAATGCTTGAAGTATGTCAAATACATCACCCTTAGCTACACACTAATGCATGACAATATCAATTCCAGTGTGAAAGAGGAGTCCATTAATCCATGTGTCCTAACCATTAAGCCCAACAAGTTTCCTTTGATCTTTAGGAGAGAAATCCTAGGGAAACTTGCATGTGACCAGATAGTTGGCAATATTAGCAAACCAAGGAATTTTAACAAAGATTACAAATAAATGTTCATCAAGAAAAGTATCATCAACTAGAACCTGTTCATCAACATTTGTCAACTTGGATAGGAAATCTACAACATTCTTGTGACCAGGTTTGTTAGGTATGGTGATATGAAATCCTTGTAATAATAATAACCATGTAGTGACTCTACTAGTTATAATAAGTTTATACATTAAAAAATGGATTCAAAAATGATAAGTATGAATAAATACATTATATCCTGCAATATTATGATGAAACTTATTAATGACATACACTGTTAGGAAAATGTGTGTTGTACAACTTGCATAATATTGATATATTTTATTTATGTAAAATAAATATTTATTTGTGGCTCACATCTTAATTGATGTGTTTATCCACATTAGATATTTATTTGGTGTCACTTGTAAGAGTTGTATGTAACATTGGGTTAGTTATTTTATGTGTGTGGGATACATAGAATAATTAATTATTTATTTGGGAGATTATTTAATATTGGACATAAAGTGAAAACTTAGTTGCAAATATTAAATGAGGGGTCAATGGTTTTGTGTATCCATGGTTTTTGGAACACATGGTTTTTCCTATACTACATCTTGTATTTGTGTGAGCTTGATTCTATAAAAGAAAGTGCATGGTTAGTATTTGGGGTTGGTTGGTTGGTTGTTTGGTTGTACACTATCATTGTATTGGGTTTCTCTTGTAAGTACATATGTGAAACATGGCATGGGATGAGTGGTTGCATACTTGGACACATGGAGGATGCATTGGAGGAGCTTGATGTTTTAGGAGTTTTCATGAGACTCTGTAAGTGTATTGTAATATTTTAGCAATTGTTGAACAATACATTGAGTGTGGATGCTTTTGGAGGCTCGATTTTTCCCTCTTGAGGGATTTCCTAGGATATATCTTGCGTTATCTTGTGGCTTGTCTATTTGATTTTTTCATTATATGGAATTGTTGTAAGGTTGTAATGCAATTTTTGTAAGCTTGTATGCATCATGTTCTCTCACAAGGTTCTGTAGGAATAGGTTTGATCAACCTGTAAATTACTAACATACACAACAACTAGGAATTCTTTTTCTGTAACTATATAATTCACTTCAGCACTAGTGAAATATTTTCTTATATAATAAATAGAATAGAAGATTGTACCATCCTTTTGGCCTAACACAACCCCCATTGAAGTATTAGAGGCATTCATATTAATATGAAATGGCAACTCCCAATTTGGTCCTCATATTACTGGTATAGTTATGAGATTTTCCTTAATGGCATCAAAAGCACATTGACACTCTTTAATCCAAGATAAATCATTATCCTTTCCTAGAAAAATAAAAAGTGGTGAAGCATTTCTACTGAAATTTGAATAAATATTTGATAATATCCTGCATGTCCTAAAAATTACATCTTTTTGACATGTGGGTATAGGGAGTTCTTGAATAATTTGTATCTTCTTGAGATTGACTTCAATACCTTTAGCAAAGATGCAATGACCCAATACTATACCTTCAGTCATTAAAATGTGACATTTTTCATGACTAAGAGAAATATTGGTATCTTCACACCGTTGATAGACTTTTTCAAGATTATCCTAAGCTCATCATAGGTATTACCATAAACTATGAAATCATCTATATACACTTCAACACATTTATGAATTAAATTAACAAAAATGCTTAGGACATCTCTTTGAAAAGTTACTGGTGCATTACATAATATGAAAGGTAAAACATTATAGGTAAATGTTCCACAAGACTTGTAAAAGTGGTTTTATCCTAGTATTCAAGTACAATTCTAATTTGATTATACCCAGTGAAACTATCCAAAAAGAAAAGAACTTTTCCCTTGCAAGAGTACCAAGAACTTGATCAATAAAAGGCTATGAAAAATGACATTTTTTAGTTGCTTTATTACGATCTCTATAATAAACACAAATATGCTAGTACCTCCATTCTTTGGTACAACTACCAATGGTGAAACCCACTATCTATCTGAAATGGGATAAATGAACCCCATATTGAGTAATTTTTGTAATTCTTCTTTAATAATCTCACGTACAACATGATTCAATCTTCGTAGTGGTTGTCTCACTGGATGACTTCCTTCCTTTATATAAAAATGATGACCATAATTGTCAAGGTGTATGCCACACATGTCTTGATATTCTCAAGAAAAGGTTGCTTTTTGATTTTGCAACATGGGTAGAAAATCATTTATTTTTGTTGTACTCAAGTATGGGTTAATATTAAGTGTTTTTCTTGGTAAAATTTTTGTTTCTTGTGATTTAGATGGTGTAGATAATTCTATGGATGTTAATTATGAAGTGGATGGAAGTGATGGATCAACCATTAATTATGTATTTGTTGGTATGGATATTTCATTAAACAAAGACTATATAAGAAATTATGTGGTAATAGTTGATAAATTATTATAAATTTTTGCAAAGATCTTGAATCACCGACTAAAATAAAATTCCCAAACAGACAATGATCATTAGTACAAGAATGGAAAATCAATATCTCCAAAACATCATTATATGAATATACATTTTGAAAGAAATTAGAGATTATGGTTTCTTCTGAAGGTTCTTGTAACACAAGACTTTGGTCAATAGTTAAAACAAGGAATGGATCTTCTCTATCATTATCTTCCCATATTGGATCCTCTGATTCCAACAAAGGTTGAGATGGTGGATATAATGTCAATTGTTTATTTTTCTCCCCATCAGAAATGACCATGTGACTTGAATGACAATTCATAAAGGCATTTGCAGTAGCCAACCAAGGTCATCCCAAGATCAAAGGATATCCCCCCAACTTTACTTTAGGCTATAAAATCATAAAGTTAGTGGGATATTCACATGAGTCAATAGAGATAATGACATCTTCAGTAATACCCTTAGGTTAAGCTAAAAAATGATTAGCCATTTGAAGGACTATGGGTGTAAGTCTTAGTCCTTGTGAACATAGTTTGTCTTTAGTTTCACTAGTCATTACATTGACAGAAGCACCCAAATCAATAATTGTGTTAGGAATAAAAACTTGACCAATACATACTTGAATCATTGGAATTCTAGGATTACACTAATCCCTAACATGAGATTTGCAAGTTGTCCAATAACTTGGATAGTCTTTGGATCTTGTTCCTTATTTTGTTTCCTTGTGCACAATTCATGGACTATTTTTGTGTAAATAGGAATATCTTTGATTGCTTGTAAAAGAGGAAGTTTTACACATACATTTCTCAATTCATTAACAAGATGAAATTATGGATGTGTTCTTCCTTTTGAGTATGGAATTGATCTATTTATGGAGGCGGTGTTGGTTGTACCAATGTCATAATAGGACTAGGTTGAAATTCTTCAAATTCTTCATGTGATAGATCAAGTTTAATGATTATAGGAGATCTAGGCCCTTGAAGTGTTTTTCTTGACCTGATTTGCAATTCATTAATATCAAGTGTATTGATAGGATATGTTGGAAATCTAGCAACCTCATTAGTATAAACTGGTTCAGCTACTTTATTATTATTTAGATTGGGTGTAGGTTGGGTGGGCATTATAGTATCCCTTGGTGGTTGAGATGAAATTGGTGGTTGATTTTGATGAAAATGGTATGGATGGTAAAATTTGTTGTTGTTGTGGTTGTTGGTATAGAGTAATAGTGGGTTGTGTAGGACATGATGGATATTGTGGATAATGAGGTGGTGTTTCCCTCCATGATTATTGCCATGGTTGAAATAAGGGATGGTGTTTTAAGTATTGATATGGCCACTAGGGATAATATGGTGGTTGTTACCAACATCCATACCATCCAAGTGAAGAGGGATGTCGAAAATGAGTTGATTGTCCACTAGGCCCCATGGAACTATAAGGTGCATTAAAATCACTAGTCGTACTTGGTGGCATAACTATTGGTTTCCAAGGCCTTCTTTGAGCCATGTAGTCAATATGTTCCTCAGTATACTCCATTTATACCATATCTACTAACAATGGTTTCAAGGTGGCACTTTTGTTGACATCTTCTAAAGATGGATATATTTGCTTATTAAATGGACATTCTTCAATAGGGTGTCTCTTGCATCAAGTAGGACAGAAGATAGAAAGTGCCTTTTCAACTTCTTCCTATTTCTTGCATGTATATAAAGTGTCTATCTATTTACCAATATGACTTAGAAGATCAATTTTTAAATCTTCAAGTAATGTACCTAATTCACGCTTTGTAATACTTGAGGTACCATCCTATGAGACTTCTCTTCCAAAATAACTCTTTATAGATTGATGATATCTTGACTAGTTCATGCAAATCTCATAAATATCATCAAATGGAAGATTAGAAATATCACCACCACCTATAATATTTAAATCATCAATGCATTCATCACAAATCCCTCTTAAAAAAACATCTTAGTGGTCTTAGGTGCTAATCTAGTTTGACATGATCTTTGAAGACTAAATAAAAATCGTTCTAAACAATCTTCAAGTGTTTATTCTTCTCATTGAGACATTAAAAAAAAATTAATCCCAAACTTTTTTTCAATAATCTTGGTATTTTACCAAGAATCATTCTTTCATATTATCCCATGTGTGTATAGTATGTCATCCAAGTCCCATGAACCATTGTAATGTTGCATCTTTGAGTGTGGCTAGAAATAATTTAATCTTTTGAACATCACTTTGATAATCATAATTGTGACACACATCAAAATCAAATAGAAGCATTTTAGGATCCTTAATAAAAAGACCTCAAAAAGTTGGTAGAGAAGAATGAGGTATATTTTTCATAGGTGCTTCCTCCTTAAGAAGTGCAATAGGAAACTCAAATGTTATGGGTTCATTATTGGGAAAAACTTGACTGGATTCATTATTATCTCCTTCTACATCAACCATGTTTTTGAATGCCCACAATTTCCAATGAACAATAAAAGATGAAGAGTGTAGGCTTATACTACCTTTGGACTATTATCTTATCAGTACCACTTCGTAATGCATATGATGCCTTGAATTGTTCTAAAAGGTCAAATGACTAGACTAAGTGGTTTTCTTGATGCTACAAGTAATGATTGAAGTTAATGTGATTTATTTTCAAATGGAGAGATGTTTGGGGGTGATCCAAAATCTAATTCTATCTCATTCTTAGTTGTTTATTCTCCCGCTGGATCTATTGGTATTGCAGTTGGCTTAATAACACATCTTTCTAAGTTGAGTTCAACTGAATCCTTTTTCTCTTGTTTGTTCACAAGTCATGGCTTGGTACTCATGTAGGATTTCCTCATTTTAGTGTGGTAATCACAATAGGTTGTTTAACAAATCTACCCTTATTGTCTCTAGCTTGATTCCTACATTTATATGATTAAAATAATATAAATCAAGGGTAATTAACTAGAAAAGGTTGACATTTGTGTGGACTTTCTCCCTGATGCACTTGTCCTAACTCAATTTACTAGGTTAGTAGGCCTTTAACACATTTCCATGGTAGAGAAATCAAAATGTTTGGACAAAACTAAGGTCAATTTAGTGAAATAAATTTATCTTTGCATTTGGTAACAATCAATGTTCAAAGTTTTAGATTCGGTTCAATCCTATGTAAATCTAGGGCATAAACTTGTGAAAGATGTAGTGGTTGTTTGCTCAAGGGTTGTAGGTAGTAAATTTGAGTAGAATGAGATGCAACTATCTCAACAAAGAATTTGTAAAGGCTAAAATCATTCACTAGTAATTATTTAAAAGTTGCTACAGGAACTGTGTGCAAGGTACACAAACTTCATGTGCAAACTACATGGGTTGTAATTTTATTTCAAACAAACTAGAAATTAAAACACTTAAAGAACAAACTATAATAGTACTAGAAATTATTTTCTAACTAAATATGTTTAATTATCTTTTTTCCAAAGCAATAGATAATTAAATATATGTGAATTAATACAAACTATTGTAATCACTCTCCATATAAATTTGTTGCACATATGTTACCTAAGGTTGTCACTGATGTTGTTGTCATTGATGTCAACACTTAGTTTGGGTTGTCATTGATGCTAATGTTGATGGTATACTATGATGGTGTGCTAATAGTGATGTTATTGATGTTCATAGTTGGATGCCATGCCTTGTTTAATGTCAATTAAAGTTGTATTGAGTATGTGGGTGTATGCACAAAGTTGTGGGACCAAAAAGTTGCCACTTTGGCTTTTTGGTCCCATGCAAGATAAAACGTGAGCACGTTATAATGTGCTAGCGTTATATGTTACATAAAGTAAAGAAAAAAGAAAAAATAGAATACTCGCAGCCATTCTTCATTTTTGCAAGAAAAAACTAGTCACAAGAGTGCGAGCACGTTGGAGGAAGGTGAAATCAATCAAGGGAGAAGTGTAATCGATGTTTTCACTATGCCACCTTGCCAATCCCACTCCCGAAGACATCATGAAGGAAATGTAGAGGGTGTAGCAACCAAAGAAGGTAGGGTTTGATTGATTTTTGTGAGTTTGAAAATAAATTTTTACTTTTTCAATGTTTGATTATTTTTTATGCTGAATTTACAATTAATGAGGCAACACATAACACTAATCCAACAAAAGAAGATGAAAAATAATCTCCAAAACCCTCAAAACCCCCCACCTTCATGTCCTCACAATGAAAGAGACACACAGGAAAATTATTTAGGGCAAATTGAAGAAAATAAAAAATATCTTCAAACCCTAATTAAATCTTTAAATAGTCCAAGTGGAAGCATCGAACGTAGGAGAATGCTTGCCAAGTCATTAGAGGTGATTGTTTCTCACATTGAATTGGTGACAAACCAAATCACCGAATGGAATGACTATAAGGGGAGGTGTCAGCAATACTATGCTGACAAATTGTCTTATGAACAAGTGAAGCACAAAAAAATTACAAAATTTGCATTATGTTCACAATTTATCAATCCTAAAACTATCTAAACATTAGAAGAGACTTGCAAATGCTTCCCAATTCATTGGTGTAGGAATGAAGATATATCCCAAAACTTTTGGGATAGATGGTACATGGTGTTTGATGAGCGTCCATGTAACAACAATGAGGTGCCACAATATTAATTGAGGAAACTCTATCGTGAGTTCGTCCTCAAGAAAATTCCTAACTATTTTGACATTTGAGAGTTCCAGGGAAGAGGTGGTGGCTCTACCCAAGATAGAGAAAGGGCACAACAGGACCAAAACTGCGTACCTAGACCTCTGATGAGGCTAGCACATGTGTCACTCCCTTCGACTTTGAAGGAGAATATTGAGGTGGAGACATTGTATTCATTGAGTTCCCTCATGTAGTCTCTAGCACAACACGATGATGTGATGATCTCACCCAAGTTGATGAGGGTGAGAACAGCAGGCGTCGTTTGTCCCCACATCTTTGTAGTTCATGTGGGAACTTGTGTGATTATGGGACGCAAGACTTGTGACAGGACTCTTGGTAGCATGCTACGATGCAGGGGCAACAACCAGTGATGCACACATCCATATTAGATGATCTTGTTCTCATAGATGATGTCTTACATCATACGTTCGGTATTAACTCCCAGGTAATTTTTTACAAGGTTCGTCTTGATTTAATATATTCATATTTGAAATTTGTAATTAATTTTATATGACTATCTATATTATAAGTCAAAATTAATGTATATAATTGTCTACACAATGAAATTCCAAGGTCAGAGTCTTCATCCTGCCTCTGTTAGCCATCTAGTGGTGGGTTATGAGAGGAGGTCGAGTCAGCAGGTATGTAATTTATCACATGATCATAAATATAGTACATATATCAATGGTAATCTTATTTAGTGACAATTTGATAATTTCAATAGGGAGCTTCACCAGTACCTCCATGTTTTCCTTGGTCCCTTGGATGCAAAACCACTTTTACAGAGGTAAATTTAACCATTTGTAATCATTATGCATTTAAATTATGTTATGTATCTATTTTGGTCAAATAACCTTGAACTCTATTTTCAAATGTTGAATATGGAGACTCCTCATCTTCATGAGTCAGTAGAGGTAGGCATTGTTGTAGTTGTGTTGTCTTCAAATCCTTTGATTGAGGTATGAGCTAGTAACATGTAAATGTCATTTTGTATTTCTTGTTTTATCTCATGTCATTTGATGTACAAAAATGATATTTATGTTTAGTCAAATTTTGTTTCTTGATGCTTCTCACAAGAGGTCACAACTCCAACCCATTCAACTATGGATGAAGAGAGAGAAAAGATGATTGATAAGGATCATCAACTAGCAGTAAGTGATCAATTACATATGTGATGTTATATTTTTTTATTGTATCAACAGGTTGAGTTGCAAAAATCTCTATCGAGGAGGTCTAGTTGACAAGAGAGAGAGGATGAGTAACTGATTAGCTCTCTATCTTCATGGCCAAGCAAAGGTCATAGATTATTTCATAGAAGTTCATAGAAAACTAGATTTTCAGACATTTTTGTATGTCTAGATGGCTTTGTATACATACTTTTGTATGTTACTAATGTATATCTTTGTATATGCCTATATGGATTTGTTTGTACATGCCTATATGGCTTTATATATAGACTAAATGTTATGTTCATGGCATTATGTATATAAAAATTTACATTAAATATTTAATATGATGATCATTTATCATTACAGGAATTTGGTTTTACACATGTGAATTACATTTGGTTGAAAGTTTATAAATCATTTTCAAATAGTCCATTTTGTGCATATCTTGTAATCATTGCATTCCATGAGACTATGCATTTCTTTGAGGCATCATGTCAAACAATTCACATGTCTTGTCCATGCTTCCACACTTTGCATACATGTCTACAAGGGCAACTGCAAATACAACATGTGACAAAATTCCTATATCATTTATGCTTTGATGGTTGTCCACACCCTATTCCCCAGATCCCATTTTGGCATAAGCAAGGAGGATGTTGGATAAGGTTGTGCAATTTGGTTTTAGACGTGCCAAAATTGCATTTGGTTGAAAGTTTCTTTTGTGAATTTGCTTGAAAGTTTCTAAAGCCTTATGAAAAATCCATTTTGTGCATATCTTGCAATCATTGCATTTTAGAGACAACATTTCTTTGAGGCATCATGTCAAACAGTTCACGTGCCTTGTATATGTTTCCACTCTTTGCATACATGTCTCATAGGGTAGTTGCAACTACAACATTTGACAAAATTCCTATACCCTTTATGCTTTGATGGATGTCCATACCATGTTCCAAAGATACCATTTTGGCATAGGCAAGGAGGATGTTGGCTAAGGTTTTGGAATTTGGCTTTACACCTGCCAATTACATTTTCTTGAAAGTTTCTAAAGCCTTATCAAAAATCCATTTTGTTCATATCTTGCAATCATTGCATTCCATTAGACGACATTTCTTTGAGGCATTATGCCAAACAGTTCACATGCCTTGTCTATGCTTCCACACTTTGCATACATGTCTCTGAGGGCAATTGCAACTGCAACATCTAACAAAATTGCCATATCTTTTATCCTTTGATGGATGTCCATACTATGATCTGAGGATCCCATTTTGGCATAGGCAAGGAGGATACTGGCTAAGGTTGTGGAATTTGGCTTTACACCCACCAATTGTATTTGCTTGAAAGTTTATAAAACCTTATCAAAAAATCCATTTTTTGAATATCTTGCAATCATTGCATTCCATGAGATGGCATTTCATTGAGGCATCATGTCAAATAGTTCACATACCTTGTCTATGCTTCCACACTTTGCATACATGTCTACTAGGATAGTTGCAACTACAATATTTGACAAAATTTCCATATCCTTTATGCTTTGATGGATGTCCATACCATGTTCCAAAGATCCCATTTTGGCATATGAAGGGAGGATGTTGGCTAAGGTTGTGGAATTTGGCTTTACACCTCTCAATTGCATTTTCTTGAAACTTCCTAAAGACTTATTAACAAAACCATTTTGTGCAGATCTTGCAATTATTGGACTCCATGAGATGACATCTCTTTGAGGTGTTCTGTCAAATAGTTCATGTGCCTTGTCTATGCTTCCACACTTTGCATACATGTCTACTAGGGTAGTTTCAACTACAATAGATTTGACAAAATTCCCATATCCTTTATGCTTTGATGGATGTCCATACCCTATTCCAAAGATCCTATTTTAGCATAGGCAGGGAGGATGTTGGCTAAGGTTGTTGAATTTAGCTTTACACCCGCCAATTGCATTTTCTTGAAAGTTTCTAAAGACTTATGAACAAATCCATTTTGTGCATATATTGGAATTATTGCATTGGACATGAGATGGCATCTCTTTGAGGTGTTCTGTCAAACAATTCATGTGCCTTGTCTATGCTTCTATGCTTTACATACTAGGATAGTTGCAACTACAACAGATCAGATAAAATTCCCATATCCTTTGTCCTTTGATGGATATCCATACCGTTTTCCAAAGATCCCATTTTGCCATAGGTAGGAAGGATGTTGGTTAAGGTTATGGAATTTGGATTTATACCTACCAATTGCATTTGCTTGAAAGTTTTTAAATCCTTATCAACAAATCCATTCTGTACATATCTTGCAATTATTGCATTCCATGAGATGACATCTCTTTGAGGTGTTTTGTCAAACAATTCACATGCCTTGTCTATGCTTCGACACTTTACATTATGGATATTGAAGCTAACTTTTATTTGTCTAACAAATACATATATTGTGAACCTATTTGCAACAACTTATGATATGGTTTTCATATAATTCGTTTTTGTATATAAATTATTAGTTAAATTTTACATTTTTATGTTAAGAAAAATATGGAATATGAAACATACAATAAAACATTTTTGTTAAGAGAATGATGGGTACAAGGAAAGGTGCATCCAATCATAGGATTTATCATTTAGGCCTTTATAAGTTTTTTTTAGATGAATCTAACAATTCATAGTTTGAATCATATAAGGAAATATAATTAGTTTATGTTCAATTATTAGATTGATGCTAAGTGTTAGTTAACATATTTGTTGACTCTTCTTTTTGTATACATCTCATAACAATCATGATATTGAAACCACTAGATTTGATATAGAAACTACTAGATTTGATATGATAATCATAGATAATTTCTCATCTTACATGTTAGACATGTCCTCATTTCACCTTCTATATGTTTGGCATCATTTTCCTACCTTCATCTCACCTTAGATATATGTTTTATATTATATGTTTAGTTAGGGAGAGACTTAGAGAGATACTGATAGGAAGATGATATGTTTGACATTAAATCCTCATTTCACCTTTTATAGGTCTAGCATACCCTCGTTTCACCATCTATAAGGGTTACAGAAAGAGCAGAATGAGGAACATGGGAAAAGAGTGAGACATAGGGAGAGAGACATGTCTGGCATGGTTTGCATATCCTCATTTCACCGTCTATATGGTTTTTGGATGCTTTCCATATCCTTATTTCACCTTTCTACATTTGCTTTACACCTGCCAATTGCATATGCTTGAAAGTTTCGAAAGCCTTATCAAAAAATCCATTTTGTGCATATATCTTGTAATCATTGCATTCCATGAGACATTTCTTTGAGGTGTCATGCCAAACTATTCACATACCTTGTCTATTCTTCAACACTTTGCATACATGTCTAAAAGGGCAGCTGCAAATACAACATGTGACAAAATTCCTAAATCCTTAATGCTTTGATGGTTGTCTATACCCTATCTCGAAGATCCCATTTTGGCATAGGCAAGGAGGATGGTGGATAAGGTTGTGGAATTTGGATTTACATCTGCCAATTGCATTCAATGAGACAATATTTATTTGAGGCATCATGTCAAATAGTTCACCTACCTTGTTGATATAGGAGCATAGGATCAAAACCAATCAAGTGACTTTAGGAGATGGCAAGGATGACATTTTCATGTTTCCAAGTGGTCTTGTGGGTCAAGACATTCATTTAAGTCATTTAGATAGGGGTTCCCATTTTCCTGCCAAAATGGACTATTTGAAAACTATGATGATTCCATGAGGTGTAATATATGTGAACAAACCAAATCCAATGAGTTAGACCCCTTGAAGCAACTTATTTTGCATTTTATAGCAAACTGAGTACTCTCAGCCATCGAGGGGGTAGTTTTAGTAAAATTTGATTTTCTCCCAATTCCACCATTTGTAGGTATATACAAAGCTACAAGAAAGATTTCAGAGGTTGTTCACACGTCTAAGTGCCATTTTGAATAAGCCCTATTCTATTTGGCCTAAAGAGACCCTGTTTTAGTGTATTTTTGAGAATTATTGTGTTGGGTGAGTGATTTCTACAAGAGAAGTGTTTAGACATGTTATATATGCCTATTTACACCTTCCCTATCAATCTCAAGGTTTAAATCCATGTACAAGTCTCTGTTGTTACATTACAGTCCCCAAAATAGGCCTAATTTGACTATAACAACCCAATTTTTTCCTATTCTGTACAAAACAACCATATCTCATTTTCACATATGTTTTACAATGACCAAAAGGGTATCCAAATCAAGTCTCAGATCTCCATTATCATGTGTATGAAGGAAGTTATGATAGGAAAGGTCTCTAAGAAGGGCTACAAACTCCTAGGCCACTTACAAGGCAAGGTGCTAGGAGTAACATTTTGTATTCCACAGCTCATGGGGCCAAATCGATAGCACCAATGCATCGGGGTGGGTGGGTAAATGCTAGGGGTGGTCTCTTCTGGTGCGCCAAGTGTCGCAGTTGTTCGGGGTAGCAGGCTACCGATAAAGTCACTTAAGAGCCCTAAGAACAAAAAACTGCCAAACTTTGACGGAGCAGTTCTTAGAATTCATGGTAGTTGGGAATGTTTTTTTTAGACCTACAGGTGCATGTGGGGTCTGTCCACAATAACCTCTCTCAGTTTTGATCAACTCTAATCCATTTGACCGTGTCGAAATCAAATGCATTCTTGCAAAATGCTTCAGTTTCATGTAGTGGAAAGGTGCTAGGAGTGACATTTTGCATTTCATAGTTCATGGGGCTGAACTGATAGTGCCAATGCATCGTGGTGGGGAGGTAAATGCTAGGGAGGTCTTGTTTCGTGCGCCAAGTGTTGCAGTCATTCGGGGTAGCAGGCTACCGACAAAGTCACTTAAGATCCTAAGAGCAAAAAACTACCAAACTTTGACAGAGTAGTTCTCAAATGTCGTGGTAGCTGGGAATGATTCATTTAGAGACCGACGTGCACATGGGGTCCATCCATAATAACCTCTCACAGTTTTTCAAGTCTAATCTGTTTGACTGTGTCGAAATCAAATGCATTCTTGCAAAATGCTTCAGTTTCATGTAGCACAACCTTGCCAAGTGCCATATTTTTCATTCTACTCTTTGTGGAGTTGAACCAACCACACCAACACATTGGGGTGGGTGGGTAAATGTTAGGGGAGGTCTCGTTTCGTGCACCAAGTGTCTCAGTTGTTCCGGGCTGCAAGCTACCAGCAAAGTGGAAATGTGCTAGGAGTGAAATTTTGTATTCAATGGGTTGTGGGGCCAAACTAACTACACCAAAACATTGGGGTGGGTGGGTAAATGCTAGGGAAGGTCTCTTTTCATGCGCCAAGTGTCTCAGTCGTTCTGCGATGCAAGCTACCGATAAAGTCAAAAGGTGCTAGGAGTGACACTTTGCATTCCACAACTCGTGGGGCTAAACTGACATTGCCAATGCATCAAGGTGGGTGGGTAAATTCTAGGGGAGGTCTCATTTTGTGTGCTAAGTGTCCTAATCGTTCGAGGTAGCAGGCTACTGACAAAGTCGCTTAAGATCCCTAAGAATAAAAAACTACCAACCTTTGACAGAGTAGTTCTCAGAATTCATGGTAGCTGGGAATGTTTTGTTTGGACCTATAGGTGCATGTGGGGTCCATCCACAATAACCTCTCTCAATTTTGATCAACTCCAATCCGTTTGATCGTGCCAAAATTAAATGCATTCTTGCAAAATGCTTCAGTTTCATGCAATGGAAAGGTGCTAGGAGTGGCATTTTGTATTCCATGACTCGTGGGGTTGAACTGACTAGACCAACGCATCAGGGTGGGTGGGTAAATGCTAGGAGACATCTCATTTCATGTGCCACGTGTTCTAGTTGTTCGAGGCAGTAGGCTACTAGCAAAGTCACTTAATATCTTAAGAGCAAAAAACTACCAAACTTTGACAGAGCAGTTCTTAGAAGTTGTGGTAGTTGGGAATGTTTTACTTGGACCTATAGGTGTATGTGGGGTCCATCCAAAACAACCTCTCTTAGTTTTGGTTAGATCCAAACTATTTGACCGTGTCGAAATTAAATGCATTCTTGCAAAATGTTTCAATTTCATACAACACAACCTTTCTAGGAGCCATATTTTTTGTTCTATTTGTCGTGGGTCTGAACCAATAGTGCCAACACATCAGGGTTGATGGGTAAATGCTAGGGGAGGTCTCATTTTGTGCGCCAAGTTTCACAGTCATTCGGGGCAGCAGACTACCGGTAAAGTCTCTTAAGATCCCTAAGAGTAAAAACTGCCAAACTTTGACAGAGTAGTTCTTAGAATTTGTGGCATATGGAAATGTTCCATTTAGACCTATAGGTGTGCATGCAGTCCATCCACAATAACCTCTCTCATTTTTAGTCAACTCCAATCCATTTGGTAGTGTCGAAATCAAATGTATTCTTACAAAATGCTTCAATTTCATGTAGTTGAAAGGTGCTAGGAGTGATATTTTGCATTCCACAACTCATGGAGTTGATAGTGCCAACACATCGGAGTGGGTGGGTAAATGCTAGGGGAGGTCTCATTTGGTGCACCAAGTGTCACAATCATTCGAAGCAGTAAGCTACTGATAAAGTCACTTAAGATCTTAAGAGAAAAAAACTACCAAACTTTAACGGAGAAGTTCTCAGAAGTCATTGTAATTGGGAATGTTTTGTTTGGACCTACAGGTGCATGTGGCGTCTATCCACAATAACCTCTCTCAATTTTTTGTCAACTACAATCTATTTGACTATGCCAAAATCAAATGCATTCTTGCAAAATGTTTCATGTTCATGCAACACAACCTTGCCAGGTGCCATATTTTTTGTTATGCTTTTCATGGATCTGAACCAACTATGCCAATGCGTCAGGGTGGGTCACTAAATGTTAGGGTAGGTCTCGTTTTGTGTGCCAAGTGTCTCAGTCATTTCAGGCTGTAAGCTACCAACAAAGTGACTTTGCTAGTAGCTTACAACCCAGAATGACTGGGACACTTGGAACATTAAATGAAACCTCCCATAGCATTTACCTGCATGTCCCAATGTGTTGGCATAGTTGGTTCATCCCCACAGGCTGTGGAATGCAAAATTTCACTCCTAGCACATTTCCACTTTGTCAATAGCTTGCAGCGCGGAATGACTGAGACACTTGGCGCATGAAATGAGACCTCCCCTATCATTTACCCACCCACCTCGATGTGTTGGCACAGCCGGTTTGGCCACACAACCTATGGAATGTAAAATTTCACTCCTAGCACCTTTCCACTTTTTCGGTAGATTGTGACCTAGAATGACTAAGACACTTGGTGCACAAAATAAGATCCCCCCTAGCATTTACCCGCCCACCCCGACATGTTGGCATGATCAGTTCAATCCCACGAATTATGGAATGCAAAATTTCACTCCTAGCACCTTTCGTCTTTGTTGGTAGCTTGCAGCTCAGAATGACTAAGACACTTGGCGCACAAAATGAGACCTCCCTTAGCATTTACCTAGCCAACCCAACATGTTGGCATAGTTGGTTAAGCCTCACGACCTATGGAATGTAAAATTTCACTCCTAGCACCTTTCCACTTTGTTAGTAGCTTGCAGCCCGAAACAACTGAGACACTTGACACATGAAATGAGACCTCTCATAGCATTTACCCACCCACCCTGACATGTTGGCATAATCAGTTTGGCACCACAACTTGTGGAATGCAAAATTTCTCTCCTAGTACCTTTCCACTGCATCAATATGAAGCATTTTGCAAGAATGCATTTAATTTTGGCACGGTCAAACAATTTGGAGTTGATCAAAACTAGGAGAGGTTATTGTGCACAGACCCCACATGCACATGTAGGTCTAAATGGAACATTCCTAAATACCATGAATTTTGAGAATTGCTCCATCAAAGTTTGGTAGTTTTTTGCTCTTAGGGATCTTAAGTGACTTTGCCAATAGCTTGCTGCCCCGAACAACTGTTACACTTGGCACACAAAATGAGACCTCCCCTAGCATTTACCCACCTATCCTAATGTGTTGCCACTATCAGTTCGGCCCCACAAGCTGTAGAATGCAAAATGTCAATCCTAGCACCTTTCCATTGCATGAAACTAAAGCATTTTGCAAGAATGCATTTGATTTTGACACGGTCAAATGGATTAGATTTGACCAAAATTGAGAGGGGTTATTGTGGATAGACCCCACATGCACCTGTAGGTCTAAACAAAACATTTTTAGCTTCTAGGAATTCTGAGAACTACTCCATAAAAGTTTGGCAATTTTTTTTCTTAGGGATCTTAAGTGACTTTACTGGTAGCCTATCGTCCTGAATGACTGTGACACTTGGCACACAAAACAAGACCTCCCCTAGCATTTACCCACCCACCCCAATGTGTTGGCGCTATTGATTTGGCCCCATAACAAGAAGAACAAAAAATATAGTTCCTAGCAAGGTTGTGTTGTATGAAACTGAAGCATTTTGCAAGAATACATTTTGCAAGTTTGGATTTGACCAAAACCAAGAGAGTTTATTGTGGACAGACCCCATGTGCATGTCTAGGTCCCAATAGAACATTCCCAACTACCATGAATTCTGAGAACTACTCCATCAAAGTTTGGCATTTTTTTGCTCTTAGGGATCTTAAGTGACTTTGCCAGTAGCCTGCTACCCCAAGTGACTGGGACACTTGGCACATGAAATGAGACCTCCCCTAGCATTTGCCACCCACCCCGATGTGTTGGCATTTTTGGTTTGGCTCCATGAGCTGTGGAATGCAAAATGTCACTCCTAGCACCTTTCCACTGCATGAAACCGAAGCATTTTGGAACAATATGTTCCTTGCCACCATAGGCAAATGAAATTGATTTAAAAAAAACAAGGTAGGTTTTTGTAGGTGGACCTAATATCCACCTGTACATTCAAAGAAGATGTTTCTAGGTGTCATGGTTTGACAGAACAGTTGGTCCAAAGTTTGACACCTTTTCTATCTTAGGGCTCTTCAAAGACCGTCTCTGTCCAACATAGCCAATAACTACTAGGAGGCTTCACCACCAAAAATACATCTCCCCTAGCATTTACCCACCCACCTGGACATATTGGTGTTATCCATTTGGCCCCAGAAGATTTCAAATGTAAAAATTCAATCCTAATACCTTCCTAGTAGATGAAATTCAATATTATAAAGGTGTTCTCGCTTGATCCAATGTGTTTTAGGGTATCAATTAAGGTTGCCCTTACCACTTCTATCAATTATTAGCACTAAATGTGAAGAAACAAATGAGGGTTTGTCATTAAAACTCATAGTAACATCATTAAGACTCATTAAAACTCATTATGAAATAATAACTAAAGGACATATCATCTTGAAATAATCATGAAAACCTACTTTACTTTCCTTCCAAAGGCAACTTCATAAGGATTATGCCTACCTCCATCATACTCATATCCTGCATGCAAATTAGCTAAAATGAGTACACCAATGAACTCTATAATGAAAGAAGCTAATCAACCAAGACCAAGGAACACATATAAGAAGGTAAGCTAGGTGTCAAAAATATAGAAGGTGAAATGAGGATAGCAAAGAAAAATAACATACCTTTCTGTCATTCCACTAATTCAATCTAATGAACCATCTGGGTCTGCTCTACTCTTTATTGTGTCAAGTATTGCCTCGTGGTCAGACTCGTGAACCTTCCATAAGGTCCTCTTCAATGGTCTACCCCCATATTTGATCAAATGAATGTTTGATGCCACAACAAGGTTAGAATAATGAAGAATCTTCCTATGTGTGTCAAAGTCCTTGAACAACCACACATCGGACTTCTTCACTGGGTACCTTCTAAGCCATGTTGTAGTAATAACCACTGATCCTGTAGGATACTCGATGTTTTCTCCATCTATAATAGGGGCATCTAATTTATTTTTTTCCTTAACACAATGACACAAATAATAATTTATTCCTTCTTCATTGTCTCTAGCTGCAATAACTGCATAAACATGCCCTATATTGATATATGCATTCAGTTTGATGAATATAGTCAACAATAGAAAAAACTACAAAATAAGATGGAATATTGAATTTTATTAAATTTGAATGCTGATAATACCTGGTTGAACTAGATCTGAAACATGGTCATTGAAGTCAATTGATGATTCAATCTGTGTGAGTTGTAATGTTACCGGGAGTCGATACGTGTCAACCAGCCTTAGGCTTCTTATAGACCATTCATCAACCCAATCCTTTGACTCACAATCATTCCAAGCTTGATCTATACATTAAGAACAAAAGCATACCATCTGTCGCGTATGAATACTCCATGAACCTGCATTAGAGCTTCTAAAAGAGTGTAGCTCACTCGATCTTGTCAATGTACAATAATCCTCATATTTTCCAATGTTAGTATCATCAACCAACCAAAAATATCTATGAGCTGTAGATTTACCTTCATTACTTGGACCCATTGTAGCATTACACCATTCGATAATAGATATCACATCTGTCAACTTTGCATTGTTTTTGTACTTCAACTCTTCTCATGCTAATGCTCTTTTAATACATGCTCTTGTACCATCATACTCCCCCTTTCCATGTCTGGCCTCACAAAAATTTCACATATGTTGAACACCATTCATCCTATGCATCCTGCTCAACCAATAGAACATCCACGAGTTCTTGAATTGTGATGCACAATTATCTGACCATATGATATGTTGATCAAATGATATGCTCCTGCTAGCCAAATCACAGTAGAACATTTGAAAGCAAGCTTGCACAAACTCCGTAGAATGTGTGCGATCATCACTAATATAAAAATGATACTCCCTCAAGATCTTCCTATCATCCCCTGTACTGTCATCTGCATGAATGAATTTACTATATGCACAAATATAGCAACCTGCGTAGAGTTGTAATATTGTGATTGCACCTCATTCTATGGTTGTAGTGTGTAGTTCTCTGCAAAGTCAACAACCGAAACAATGGTACCAAGTGGAAATGTGTCTTTGCATAACTTGAATTGCAAGTCCAACCATCAATCTCTATGGGTATGCCTTACATTCTCATAAACTATATTCTCTCAGAAAATAGAGATAAACCGATACATTGGAATCTTTTCAATGACTAATTCACACCTTTTTGCTTCTTTACCATCTTTTAGACTATATGCCATTGTCTTATATTTGCCAAAACTTACTAGTTCATTCCCAATTGCATGTGTGTTCTGCATATGTTCCCAAATTGGCAAATATTTCAACCCACCACAATGGTCACACGTGCCAACCAAGCATAAGTTCTTGTAGAATAATTGACCATCCACTCTTTGACATAATATGCTTGATATGAAATCTCTTGAAGATCTAGGTGGACACTTTATATTACACTCCTACAAAACATTGTTAGTATGCAAATATATACACACACACACATATATATATAAACATAATAATGATTAGAAAACTCAATATGTACTCTACAACAACTTGTGTGTGATTTATTTTGACATAAAAAGGCTTTACCATTTCAAAAAACCTTTGACTAATTTTGATTTAAGGATACATATCTTGAATTTTTTTGAAAAACTGTGTTTGAGTCACATCCAAAAAATGCTTTAGATGTGGCTCACAGTTTCGACAACCAATTCTCCTTCTTACAACATCTCTTGCATTAGGAGATACCCTTGTGTTATTTTTCCAAAATTCTTCAACGAGGGATCTCAAAGCTTCAACAACAACTTTATCTTTCTGTGGGAGTCTCCCAGAGAATGCCCACAATTCATTGGTATTTGGATCCTCAACTCTGTCACACCTTCCAATGGTTCTCATTAGAGTTTTTCTACTTATTTTCAATGCCTGACTTATCTTTCTAATGAGGTGAGCTTTCTTTGATTGTTGGCTTACTATTGTCAACATAATGACACATCATGTGACATTACTATCCTTGGTGCATGAGGTGGAACATACACTCTCATAGACACTCATTAGATTCTTTACAACTGATTTTTCACTTGAAGCATCCGATGTTCTTAGGCCAAGAATCTTCATAATGGGCCTAAATTTTAGATTTCTCATCAATTCAACAAATAGTTGACATCTTCCGGTTTCATTTAACTTCTCAAAGAATGATTTCCATATCTTATTGGCATATCTTTGGCAAGTACACATGGGAATCTTATCTTGCATGGGCTTCAAAACATTCTCATTGATATCAATTAGATACTTAGGCTTTCTATGCAAAATTCTAGGAGGTGTTTCAATTTAAAGTTGACTCAATATTAGGAATTTATTCAATATTTACTTGACATGGGATAGATGATGTACCTTCAATTGGAGATGGAAAAGATGAAAAACCTTGAAGTTGAGATGGAGAGTATGGTGTACCTTCAACTTGACATGTGAATGATGGTGTGCCTCCAACTTGAGAAGAGAATGAAGATGTACCTCTAACTTCACCTGTGAAAGATGGAGTGCCTCCAATTTGAGAAGAAAATGATGGTGTACCTTCAACTTGACCTATGTAAAATGGAGTGCATCCAACTTTGAGATTCAATTTCCTCATTGAACAGAGGTTTTGCATTCATTGCCTTTGTGCCGCCAATTCCATCTCTCTCTTGGCTTGATTAGATGATTCATGTTCCTCTTCAATTGGCAATGGTGGCATGTCTTTTCTATGGTTAACAATTTCCTACTTTTGCAAAGTTGCCCCATTCTTTCTCTTTTCCTCTCATTCTCAGCTTCATGCTCTTTTGGTGTTAGAGCCTTTGCTCGTTTCCTTGGCATGATGATGATTTCTATATATGCATCATGAATAAGCCATGGATAAATTAGTCCATCTTGGTACAATAGAGTAAAATAATCTCATACACAAATCTCAAAATATAATCATATAATTAAAGTGAATAAATGATTATAATTCTGAAAATTTAAAGTTTCCTAGGGTGGTAGGCATAATCTCTAGGTTAATTTACAAATGGTGGTAATTTTAAGGCTAATTATGATGACAAAGTTGATGCTGATATTTTGACTGAGTTTTATGATGACAAAAAGACTAAAATATAGAGTTTATTGCAGCCTAACTAGTCTGATTTCTTGGAGAAACCTAGAGATGGCAGTCCAAAACATTTAGAGGGTACTCAAACAACAAAGAACTTATCTAGTATATATCCAATAAATGAAACAAAACTAATTTTTTAGAGGTAAATGGCCAAGAGGATGATAGTGACAACTCATTACTAAATGAGGACCAATTATATCAAATTTGTAGCATCAATTGATAGCACTAAATTTTATGTTGATACAACTGGTTACATTAGAGAGAATGATGATAATACTTTGTTATAGGGAGGTATCAATAACATAGTTCAAATTGAGAGAGTACAAAAGAGTCTTGAATGTCATGATGTTGTTTCTCAAGGTCATGGTTCACTTCCACATTGACAAGAAGAAGAATCAAGGATGTGTACTTACAATTTTGACAATGTTTAAAAGTCTTTAGGGTTAACTAATCAAGATACAACAAATTCATGTATATCATATTTAATGATTCTAATTCTATTAATGCACATAATGATGACTTTTTGAACTTAGATAGTTCCACTTTTAGTGATTGTGAGTATTATTATGAGAGTTTTATGGATTAACAATGGTGGGATGCTTTGTTAATGGATGTATTTTCTTGTGATTTTGTTAATGGTGTCTTTGATGCTACATAAATCATCTAGTTAACCCTAAAATGTGAAATAAGATGCTAGTGACAACTTGATTAAACTGTGACAGTCTAGGCTTTGTTCATGACAATGACTTAGGATAGCTTATACTAATTATGAAAGGATTCTTAGCTTTGTGAAAACAATGAACTTGTTGTCCACTTTGATGGATTTAACATGCAATATCCATAGACCTCAATACCCCATACTCTAGAATGACTTAAAGAGAAGTGATATATAAAAGTTGAATGATCATCGTAAGAACTTCATATACAATAGTCTACCCTTGTTTATATCTCAAAAAGATCTTCATGTTGTCCTCACTACTCACACCCTGGGTGTATGTTTTAACAATGTTTGAAATGGTGGGAGGCATATGTTGTATGATCCTTCACATGTCCAAATGATCCTTCCTGCTATACCTAAAGGTTAGTCATAAACAATGGGAATAACATCATGACTTCAATTGCTAACAATGGTTGCCAAATACTCCATTTATGATCCTTATGAAAGGTAGCATCCATACCAAACCTATTTGAAAAGCTAGGATCTCAAAACCCAATCCTATTTACTACAATCGCTCTTGTAGTGCATACAGATCACAAAAGGACTAAATGCATTATAATGCATGGAGGATTCATGATTGTCCTAGTGAACCTCATCAGTGCCTTGATTGTACTGAGCTAGTAGGTGACATTATGACACATTTGGATAACAAATTGAGGTTATATAATAGTCCCATATTCAAGATGACTGTGCAATGATATGTATGGTTATCTTTTAGTTGATGGCAATCTTCCCTACCATATGAATATCCTTTCAAGACCACCTAGATATATTTATATAGTATCATGGATATCTTTTTGCATGGATTTGAGATTAATTGACTTATCATTTAGTCTTGATTTCAACCTTGTGCATCAGTTGCTATCCTACCCATGGGTGAGAGGTCATAACTATTCCTAGGCTTGAATGATAGCTATTGCGGTATAATTTAGTCTTTAGGCTGATATGATAGTTCTTCTAAGTGAGCATGCTTAAGTGACTTGATCCTTAGCTTGATTTTAGCATGATGATAATTCATTTACTAATATGATTTCCCTTAGTATCCTTATAATTGTTTAGGTTAGTGTTTGAATAAGGATAATAGCAACATGTGATAATTTTCACTTTCATGATAATTTAACTTGTCAAAATGATAATCCTCTCGCTTCCCTCATGACTATCTTATAATATGAGATTTCATGGTTTAACATAATAATAAAGTGAAGTAAACAAATACATTTAAAGAACACACCTTAATTTTTTTATTCGAGTTGCCCAATCCTCAAAATTTTGGCTTCAAAATCCTCAAAATTTTGATCTTTTTGGCAGGTTCCTTCGTATTCAATGTTGAATTCTATATAACTCTAATAGGATTAGTGAAACTTAAGAAAAAACAATCAAATTCTATCTAAAAACATGCAATTTAGTTCTACTACATTGAAAAACCAAAAAAAGGTGGTGGATTAAGAAAAAAATGATTGTCAAAATGTTAACTGGTTAAAAAAGTGTTTTGTTGTCCAATTGTGCATGAAAAGTAGGCAATAACAGAGCATGTGGGACTGAAACACAGATCCCACATGCTTTTTATCTATTTTTTGGTTCAAAAAAATGTGCTCGCATTATAACACAAGTGAATTTTTTAGTGCCCCTCCATTCTCATCTTAGATGTGTAGATAGTCTGGCTAAGGAGCATGAAGATGAAGGTAAAATAATAGGAATATTTAGGGTATGTTAGATAGTTGATGCTGTACATTATATGATGTTGGTAGATGCTACAATCATGTTGGTGACATTCCTGATTATCCTCATGTGTGGTTTCATATGACAGTTAACATGTTTTATTGATAATCCTTATTGCGACACTAATAATTCATATGCTCTGACATTGTTTTACATTCAGGTGATTATGATGTTGATCTTACTATGATTGTCATATGTTAGAATTGATTTTTATGTGACTGATTTTGTATTATAGGATGATCTGATTATTGTGTGGTGTGAAAAGAGACAATGTCATACCACTCATTCGTGAGCGTCCAACGACGTTGTGATTCTCTTTCACTCCGTGACCATTTGATATTTATTATACTTGTGCATAGACCGTGTTGTGTGCTACAGGTTGAAGGTATCAGGCATTGACTACACCTGAATTGATAGGTCTAAGCGTGCCTAAAAACCATTGGAAACTGTTGAACGAAGATAAGATATGGTCCCCTAGCTTAGCCATCATCCTTGAAGAGAATGGGTATTTGGTTTTATACCCAATCATTGTTGTAGGTATGGGCATGATAGTCAGTCATTGTTGTGGTGGTCTTGCTTTCTGATCATGCATAGTGGTCAGGTATTGTTCGACATTTGGATTATTGAGTTTGAAATTGTTTGATTAGTGCTTTGGTTAGTTGTTGCATTAAAATAAAATCATTAAGTTAAGAAAGCACTTTTAATAAATAAATAAATATAGATGCTTTTATGTAAATTTAAGTTATAGAAAATTATATTATATTGTAATCTAAGGTCAATAAATAATAATAATTATAATGAGGAAAATAAAGTGTTATTAAAATAGGAATATAATTGATAAAATTAAAATGAAAATATTATATAAACAAGTAAATGTTTTGTTAGTGGCAGTAAAAATAAATTTATAATATTTGTGAGTTGTCATATATATATATATATATAGTAAATTCTAAAATAAATAAAATCAGAGAGAAATTATTGTCTTGAGTAATTATTTTCTATTTAGGCCACTTGGAGGAAGTGGCAATTATGCACCTCAAGAGGGACTCTTAGAAATAATTGTTTCTTTTGAGTAAGAGACCAATTTTAGAAAAGTAGAAAGAAACTATTTTTTTCTGGTTGTAAATGAATTAAATAGCAAATTGTAAGAAAGTAATAAAGGCAGAATTTATTGCCTTTAATAAGGAGAATCTTCTAGAAGAAATTATGGGGGTGGTTATGTATGCTCAACTTTATTTTGAAATCTGAAGATATAATTTGGGAGAGGAGCGTGCATTTCAAATAGGAGAATATGTTTTATATGTTTTCATAATCTCTCTCTCAAAAAGTTTTCATTTTTCTTTTGGCACCATAAACCATAATTTCCAGAAGAAAAGACTTGGGGAAAAATGGATGTGAGCTGAAAATTTTGTGAAGATGTGATAGAATTAATATTCCAAGTATGGACTGCTCATATGAATTTGATTTATTGTTGCATTAGATTTAGTCAAATAAATTTGTAATATGCAAGCTTTATATTATTCTGTGAATTCTCTTCTACATACTCTGAACCCAGTTTGTTGTATTAGCCATACTTTATTTTTACGAACTGGGTTCCTCTAATTTGTTAAGATATGGTGCATAACCTAGTTATCCAAATCATATCCGAAAATCAGCCTTACCTAGTTTGTCATTTTGAAGATATGAATATTTTGTGACTATCTATCGCTCACCCATTTTATCTCTATTTTTATAGTTTGTTGCGTCAACCATAACTTTATTTTTATGAACTGGGTTCCTCTAATATTTTTATATATGGTGCATGACCTAGTTATCAAAATCTTAGCCGAAAATCAGCCTTACCCAATTTGTCATTTTAGAGATATGAATATTTTGTAACTATCTATCTCTCACCCATTTCATCTTTGTTTTTATAGTATGTTGCGTCAGCCATAACTTTATTTTTACAAACTGGGTTCCTCTAAATTTTTCATATATGGTGCATCACCGAGTTATCTAAATAATATCTAAAAATCAGTCTTACCTAGTTTTTCATTTTGGAGATATGAATATTTTATGACTGTCTACCTCTCTCACCCGTTTCATCTCTGTTAAAACAGTTAGTTGCATAACCAATAATTCTTTATTTTCGAACTGGGTTTCTCTACAAATTTTGTATAAGATTCAGCTCTTATCTATGAAAATCATATCCAAAAATTAGCATTACCTAGCTTGTCAATTCAGAGATATGTATCAATTAGTGACAGACAATTCTGTTGGCAAGAGACACTGTGTGGCTTCATGAGTGTTGTCATTGATGGCAACAAAGTCCATCCCACTCATCCGCAGCACATGGTATGTCTATACTGGAAGTTAAATTGAAGAGTATTTTGGTCCGGTGAGCAAGAACAGAGCATGCAGTAAGGTCCAACAGTCAGGTCCGGATCTCTCAGAGGATGTATCTCAGTAAAGTGCAGACTTGAGGAAGTCAAAAGGAGTACCATGACTACCACATTCCAGAGATTGAGCCTCCGGTGATGAAAAAGTGAAAAGATATGAGCACCTAAGTGTTGGGTTCCTGACAGGCAGAGCAGACTGAGCAAGAACTAACCGACAGAGCATCAGACCTTAATCCAGATGAGAAATTGATGGTGATCAAGCTTCTTGAGGGATCATTCATGGTTGGCCGACATGATTGATGACTTCTATAACTATCTTTTTGATACACATCACTTAGTAAGCATGGATTCAGCCGACAGACCAGAGTTTAAGAAAATCTTGAGTATTCCGGATGCCGACTAGAAAGATGTTGAAATCCTTGGTGCAGATATATATACCAAATGGATTTCGATGTGAAGGAGTATGTTATGTGATATAGTGTGCGAGGAAAGATAGAGATAAGTGTGGAATTAGGAATACAAGTCTGATATGTGACAGAACAACAGCACTAAAACAGAGGAAGAATGAAGTGCAGTAGATCAGTATATTGAGCCTAACCGGAACTGAACCTCAGCATATGTGGATGCCTCTGATCAGTTCAAACACTTGGTTATCTTCCTTAACTTTGTAGATAGTGAGTCTCTTGTAGGCAGTGAGCTTCTTGTGAGCAGTGTGCTCGGGCAGTGAGCCCTAATTGGCAAGTGCCATTTTGTACTTCTATTCTTTTAACAGAGAATACAATCTTAGGTTAGTCACCCTGTGGTTTTTCCCTTAACAGGGTTTTCCACGTAAAAATCCTTGTGTTATGTGTGTTGATTTCATTTCTTCTCTCATGTTCATTTATGCTTATATTTATGATACTGCACTATTGTTAAAGAAGAAAAGAAAGTTAAATTATTTAAGATAACTGATTCACCCCCCCTCTCAATTATCTGCCTTGTTTCCAACAATTGGTATCAGAGCTAAGTTCCTCTAAACAGAGCCTAACAACTTGAGGAAGATCTGGGAATCTCAATGGATATGTATGGTATGAGGGAACAACTTCAGTCTGCCCTAGATGATCTTGAGCAATCTCACTCTGAAGTCAATAACCTGAGGGAAAGACTCAAACAAGCTGATGATTTTATAAATGAACCCAAAGAAAAACTAAGTATCTCAGTGAAGAAAAGAAAGGAACTACTTCAACAATTAGCAAGTCAAAGTGAAGCCAATGATACTAATGAAGATCTGAATGAGAAAAACAAGTTATGTGAGAAGCTATCAAAAGAGGTCATTATGGTAAGACATGAAATGGAATCAGGGGTTATGAAATTCACCCAAGAAATTGAAGAGAAAAGAAAAATGGAAGATAATCTAAGACAATCTCTCAAGGAGAAGTTAAAAGACTGCCACAAAATGGATAGAATAATCAGACATCTGGAATCTGATCTTGAAGATGCTAGAGATGATGAAGAACAACTTGAAAATCAGATAGACACTCTTAAAAGGGATCTTCAAACAACAAATGAATACAAAGAAAAATTCAAGATAAGCTCTGCTCAACTTGAAGTTCTTCTTGAAAGCCAAAAGAGGGTAGATGACAAGCATGTCTTGGGTTATGAGAAAGGTGAAATCTCCGGATCTGGTCAGAAGAACTCTGGATCAGGAAATCCAAGGTACAAGCCTAGAAGACCTCCGGTAAGACAACCAAATGCTCAAAGATATCCATCCTCCAATGGATACTGCTATAATTGCAATAACTTCTGTCATAAAGCAAATCAGTACAGAAGAAGAATGAATCAGACTAACTCATCCTTCTCTGGACAGTGTTTTAACTGCAAAAGGTATGGTCACAAATCTCATGAATGTAGAAATGTGCAAATAAACAATTCATTCAATGGTAGATGCTTTGCATGCAATAGAATGGGACATATGGCTAATCAATGCAAATCAAGAGGATACCAATCAAATATACAAAGAAATGTTGCTTGCTACAATTGCAATAGATCTGGTCATATTGCCAAATTCTACAGAAGTAAGAATCAGGACAAAAAGGGTCCGGTGCATCATAACCAAAATCAAGACAAAGGAAAATGAAAAGTGAATGTGGATGAAATTCAAAGGGAAATGAATAAGATTTGGATGAAGAGAAGTACAAAAAATGTTGGGGATGGATCCGCACCAGAATCTGGTGTTGATATTCCTTCCAGAAACTAAATAGATGAGCTCTGGCTCAGGAGGAGTCACAAAAGAAAACAATTTCCCCTAGCCAGTCAATTGGTGCCTGAAATTGGCACATGGAAAGCTGTGGATTAAAAAGGCTCTCAGAGAAACATCTAAATAACCCTCGGTAAAAATATGAAAGATCCACAAGGAGTTTGAAAAGGTTAATCATCCAAGATTAATCTAGTTTGACAGTCATCTGGCAAAAGCAGGACTTTCACAGTTAGATCCGGTATGATTCAAAATTGAAATATTTGGATTTGCGGTGAGATGGAATGATTGGAGAAAGGGAGATACATTGTAAGTTATCATTCTAGGTGCATCTCAGTAATCCGGAAAGATCTCTCTCAAAACAAGGAGAACAAGGCAACTGGAATGACTTAAGTTGTGCATTTACTGCAATATGGAATTAGGGTTTGCGCATAAATAAAAGGGTTCTTTTGTTCATCATTTGCACATTTTCATTCAAGAAGAAGAAAGAAAGAGCTCTACAACAAGATTGCTTCAACCCTCTCAAGGATCAACTGCAGAATTTGATTCAACCAGCGATCTTTTTGGCTCCTATCATGAACCTAGAAGCATAAAAAGGTATTTCTGCTCTTGAATATCTCTCTCTGAATCTTTTGAAAGATGGCTACTCCAAATGTTGTTAAGATCATTGATAGGCCGCACCTTAAGTTCAAGAAACATCCTTACAAATCCCTAGAAGTTGATCCCCTAGGCGCATTCTCTAGCATTCTGCATGGGGTTCTGCATGTAGAAGATGTTAGGGTATACGTTCACGCCAACATTGAAGAATTTGGGGAATCCAAGCTGATGGATATCTATCACAAGGAATTAATAGATGAAACATTTGAAATTAAACCCCAATACAAGGCCATCCGGGATAAGCATTTTGGACATTGCATCAATTTCCCCTATTTTGTAGAAGATGAATGGGTCCGGTATGTTCTTAGTAGAATACATGATAACTTCATATGGTTGTTGATGCCCTTCAAGATAACCAAGGATGCAATTAGGGCGGTAACCAGATTACACTCATCCGGTAGGTTGCTTGCTCTCAAATCAGTCAAAAACCAAACTGTAAGTGAGGCTACTAGATCAAAATTTGACAAGAGGGCAATGACAATAGAAGACATCATAGATCTGGATATCAAATTTGCCTCTATGATAATTGGTTGCAAAATCTATCACTCCAGTAGGGAGAATTCAGTATCCAAAACTACTATATATACTACATATGAAATGCTAAGGAAAAATACTGACTATGATCTTTGTGAGCTTCTTCTGAACCAACTATTAGAGAATTTATCAAAAATAAAGAAGGATAAGAAGAATTCATTTAAGTAAGGTGGCTTGATATTATGTCTATTATTTTACTATATGAATGAGCTACCCAGATCCAGTGGTTGGGTATGGCAAAATGACAGACCGGTTGCCATACAAATAAGAGATTATATGTATAGGCTTGGTGATGCCAAGGCACAAAGTACAGCACTCTGGGGTTACTTCAAAAACTTCCAAGGCATGATGCAGGCCAAAGAGAGAATTCCCCAATCTCTAGTTGAAAAATACAAGGATACAGTGTGCTTCATGGTAGATACTGATCAATGCCTAATGGAGGTAGTGGAACCCAGAACAGTCTAGATTATGCCAATGGGCTATGAGGTAGATGAGAAAATTCTGGAGCTACATATTCAACACCTACTAAGTCAACCAAAGGACCCTAAGGAGGAAAGGTTTGGAACCTTCCAAGAGTTGAGTGTAAAAATTCATGTTGAATTGAGACAGCTTGAGATCAAGAGAAAGGTGAGAAGGGAAGTAGAAGAAGTTGCCAAGAGATATGGGATATCAAAGGAGGCAGTTGATGCCAACAGAGAGAAGGTAGAAAGGGAAGAGAAAGAAAGGAAAGAAGCAGAAAAAGAAAGTGCTCCAGTGGAAGCCCCTCCCAGACTAGATCCTCAAAGAGCTCTGCACCTGCCACTACTAAGAGCCAAAAAGCCTCAAAACTGGAAGCAAAGACATCCGTAAAAGGAGAAAAGAGAACAAAGACAAAGGCCACAAGGTCATACATAAGCCAAAAGGATAATGAAGAGATAGAGACATATGAGGAGGTCAAGAAAATGAAAAAGAAGAAGAAAACATCCCGTGAATCCTCTACCAGTCAAAACAAGGAAGAAAAGGTAGAAGAATTTGTTGAAAGGCCTACTCTCTACATTGATGATGTCATCAAATCAGTCACTGTGGATGGGAATCTGCAACCAATGACTAAATTTTATGATGAATATAGTGAAGCTGACCAGAAGATCTTGCAAGATGCTACAGTCAGGTATCTAAACATCTATAATAAAGCATTCATTGAAATCATATCTCTAATTCCCAAAAGCCTAGAGAAGGAACTTGAAACAAGAAAGAACAATGCTAAGGCAAAGGACCTAGAGATCTAGGAATAGATAGCTATTCAGCTATATCCTTCCATCACTCCAAAACAAATGAACATGATCTTCAAGGATTGCAAGGATGAGTTCCGGAGCAAAGCCAGAATGAACAAGCTTATGCTCGGAGAGACTGATCAGGTGGCAAAAGAGATTGAAGACATCCTCTAGAATGCATATAAAAGATTCAATATTCCTATTATAGAGGAGATAAGTGATGAACCTTCTTCCATGGATGTCAAAGGATTAAGTGCATCAAAGGAAGATTCTACTGAGAAAACTCCAGAAGAGTCAAAGGAGATAGGTGAGGAAAAGACTAAGGACTTGGATTCCTCTATTCCAGAACAGGAATTCCATGAAGAAGTAAATATCTCTCTTCTGGACCCCCCAAAAGACTCTAGAACTGAAGGAGAAGCAAGACAAGGGGAGAAAGCAAGTCAAGAAGAAGGGAAAAAGGGAAGAGAAGAAGAACAAACAGAGAAGATCTCTTATGACAGCTCTGAGGTTGCAAGAGGTAAGAAGTCTCCAGCAAGAGACATTGGAGAAGCAGTGAAGAATTTCTTGACCAAGGAAATAATGGAGATTGATGAACCAAAACTGTTCCAAGTACCACTCAATTTTGATTCCCTCTCCCCGGTTCAGACAATGAAGATAGCATCCTTTGCCCAAGCAAAGGCAAAAGAAAAACTTCTAAAGTCTCACATGGAAGATTGTGAGCTAATAGAGATTGCTTCTGGAATGTTGGAGAAGATCATTCTATCCTTTCAAAAGGATCCTTTGGCCTCTCCATCCAGTAATCTTAAATCTCTGATAAACTCTGTCAATACTCAGTTTGATTCCTTAGAAAAAGCGGTAGAAGAAAAGGTCTAGAAAGAATTTTTGGGAAAGAGATTCTCTGAGGTGTAGGGACTAATAACAAATGATAGGAGAAATTTGGATATTGAGATAAAGAACTTAGAAAATGCTCTTAAAGATGGTGGAGATTTATACAAATTTTGTCTATCCTAGTCCATAGTGACAACATATATTACCAAGAAGATGGAAGAATAGGAGGGCAAATTATCAAGTTTATCCTAGAGTTTTGATCCTCTCACCTCATCAATAATGAATAAAGAGTGCCAATCTATTGCCACTATAAATGAGATAAAGAGGCTTGAGAAAGAGAAGAAGAATAGAATAAACAGAATGAGCGAACTAAGAGGGATAATTATTCCTAAGTTAGAGGCAATGCATGAAGCCCTAACTGATGCTTAGACCACAGCCCGGACCAGTGATTCGGCGGACTTAAAGAGGGTAGAAGCTTTTGTATTTTTGTTAAGTGGCCACATATCAATTTTGGACAAGATGAAGCAGAGTTGGGTGATAGAAGTTGTATAGTTGAAGAATACCTTTGCAGATATCCTTAAGTATATGTAAGTACAACATGTATATATACTTATCCAGTAATACATAGGTTGTTTTTCTTTGCAAATTTTGGTGTGCATATTTCACCCTTGGCCATTGATGTCAAAGGGGGAGTGAGGAGCAGTGAAAAATGTGGAATCTAGCTAAGGGGGAGCTCTGGTAAAAGTGTACATAAGACAGAGCATCAGCCAAGGGGGAGTGTGTTATGACACTTAGTCATTTTTCGCTAAGTGTTGCCATCAATGCCAAAGGGGGAGATTGTTGGCAAGAGACACTGTGTGGCTTCATGAGTGTTGTCATTGATGGCAACAAAGTCCATCCCACTCATTCGTAGCACATGGTATCTCTATACCGGAAGTTAGATTGAAGAGTATTTTGGTCCAGTGAGCAAGAACAGAGCATTCAGTAAGGTCCGACAGTCAGGTCCGGATCTCTTAGAGGATGTATCTCAGCAAAGTGCGGACTTGGGGAAGTCAAGAGGAGTACCATGACTACCACATTGTAGAGATTGAGCCTCCGATGATGAAAGAGTGAAAAGATATGAGCACCTAAGTGTTGGGTACCTGACAGGTAGAGCAGACTGAGCAAGAACTAACCGACAAAGCATCAGACCTTAATCTGGATGAGAAATTGATGGTGATCAAACTTCTTGAGGGATCATTCATGGTTGGCCAACATGATTGATGACTTCTATAGCTATCTTTTTGATATGTATCACTTAGTAAGCATGGATTCAGCCGACAGACCAGAGTTTGGAAAAATCTTGAGTATTCTGGATGCTGATTAGAAAGATGTTGAAATCCTTGGTGCAGATATATATACCAAATGGATTTTGACGTGAAGGAGTATGTTATGTGATATAGTATGTGAGGAAAGACAGACATAAGTGTGGAAGCAAGAATACAAGTCTGGTATGTGACAGAACAGCAACACTAAAATAGAAGAAGAATGAAGTGTAGTAGATCAGTATATTGAGCCTAACCGAAACTGAACCTCAGCATATGTGGATGCCTCTGATCAGTTCAAACACCTGGTTACCTTCCTTAACTTTGTAGATAGTGAGTCTCTTGTAGGCAGTGAGCCTTTTGTGAGCAGTGTGCTCAGGCAGTGAGCCCTAATTGGCAAGTGCCATTTTGTACTTCTATTCTTTTAACAGAGAATACAATCTTGGGTTAGTCACCCCGTGGTTTTTCCCTTAACAGGGTTTTCCATGTAAAAATCTTTGTGTTATGTGTGTTGATTTCATTTATGCTCTCATGTTCATTTATACTTATATGTTATGATACTGCACTATTGTTAAAGAAGAAAAGAAAGTTAAATTATTTAAGATAACTAATTCACCCCCCCTCTCAGTTATCTGCCTTGTTTCCAACAAATTCCTATGCCATATTGGTTGTTGTTATTTAATCTACATATTCATTCTGTGCATATCCTACAATCATTTTAATCCAAGAGATGACGTATCTTTGAGACGACTATCAAACCGTTCACAAACCTTGTCTATGCCTCGGTCTTTTGCATAACCGTCTAACCAAAATTACATAAACCTTACAACTGATATCTTATTAATTATTACACAAAAGTACATATATATATAATTACATTACTATATTTTGTTTAATATGATTAAATGAGAGTTGACATGGTTGTTAATTATTGTTGATGAATTTAATATTGATTTTACTACAATTTCTTTGTAATAGTATTGTTAAGTTGAAAATTGATTATGGGTTGGAATTAGGTTTGTAAACAATGTATTTAAGATTTGATTTATAAGTTTGTTTTAGAAATTAATTGATTTTGAGTGGAATTGTATAAGGTAAATAGAACTTGTGTAAGTTGTATCAGTGGTCGTAATATGGTCATGTTGTCGAGGTTTTCCTGAGGCATAGATTAGTATGTCTTGATTTCATGTGTATGCGATGTTGTAAGTGAATTTTTATGTGATAATAAAGTCCTTTATGGATGTTGTGGCTCATTAGTTGTATAGAGCATGTTTATAATTTGTGCTTAATAAATGTCACGTTCTTATTAACCTTGTTGTTGAGAAAATGTTTGTATCATATTTATGTCTTGAACTCAATCAACCCTTTCCTATTCCTAGACTTGGTGTGTTAGTAGGTTAGAATGCTTTGTATTGGTTTATTTTGTTAATACTAGTGTTGGGTAAGGGATTTTAACAAGCTTGGTAATCATTATGAGGTGTAGACACCTCTAGAAGAACTTTGTATTAGGTATGATCATTTTGGTATTCATAGGACCAATGTAGTAGTGGTTTATAGAAGATTGATCAAGTTGACACTTAAGCTTTCCCATAGCAACCTGAGATTCTCTCTTCCTATTCATGTGTTGAATGGAATTTGGTAAAACCTAGAAAAAGATTGTTCTTTTACTTGTTCCCTATTAGTGTTCTCTCTTGAGTCGCTTTAGGCATGATACTTCTACTTGGTTTGAACCATCCTTTAAATGTGTTATGATCCTATCATATGCATGTGGTTAAAAGTGTGGTAGATTTGATAAAGATGTTAGATATATAGGAATGTTTTGTTGTTATGTATTCCTTTCCTCTCAAGATAACCTTAGAACAAGGTTCTTTCATTGTAGCTTCAGGTTTTATATATCTTGTGATTCTAAATAGTGTAAGAGATTTATAGCATTATAATATTATAGGCTTTTAGTCTTGCTTATACAATCATATTTAATAGTATTTTCAAAATTGTCTAGATTATTAATGAAATCTACATTAGTGTAAATAGTGGATTATGTAGCCATTTGTATAGTATTCATGTGTTATGGTTATTAATACTCTATTGTATGATTTTAATTGTGGTGATAGTCCTTCACTATGATAAGGATTGCATTTAAATAATTGTTGTGTTTAATTTGTATGCCTTAGGGTTATTTGCACGTTGTTCGCAATCATTTTAATTAAATGAAACTAAAATAAGTCTTGGGAACTATTAGTTAAAATATTGTTACTTGTGGACACTTATATCTTATGATCATATATTGTAACTGCTATTGGTGGTTACAAAGTTACAATTCTGTATTGATGAGATAGATTCACTTTATAATTGTTAGATGATTGATCATGCTTGGATTAATGTTACTTTCCTTAAGACCCATAATTAGTGCATCATATTATATGTTACATTTGTGGTATTGTAATTGAAGTATTGATGAAGGATCTTAGTTTATGATGTGCATCTGAGAGTGAATGTGATGTGAGACCATTGTGTTTAGTGGTGTCAAGTGTCTATGTCATTTGGGGAAGTTGTTTCTAGAGGCTTAGGAGGGTGTGATTGTGTGGGGGTTGACTATGTGTGCATCATGTGAGTTGAATGAAATGCATGCTTGAAATATTGTCTCCTATTCATGTTGTTATGATACATGTGCAAGATAGTCTGTGCCTTGCCTAGTGTACTTATTCATGTGATTATGATGATTATGCAAGATGAGTAACGCCTTGCTCTGTGTGATGTGAAACAATGTATATTTTGTGTTGTAAATGCATCATGATGAGAAATGTGAAAGTTCATGCTTGGTTTATGTTTTGGGCTTTGTGAATCTATATGCAGTGAAGGGGGAGTGGCTTTCAATGTGGGGTTGGCACCCAAAGTGGCTTGTCAGGATAACCCATTGGAAGTTGTTAATCCAGTGATAACTTAATAATAACTTTATAGGGTTGGGTAGTTTCCACACTAAATAAGATAATTGGATGCCTCACCCATGCCTGTAGTGCTCGTTCAGGCTAAGGATGGGATGAGAAGGTTGTGGTTGGAAAATCAACTTCCTTGTCCTCATGAAAGGAATGTTGGTTTCGCATGTGTCACCCTATGGGGCCGACGTCTAGTGAGGGACTGCTAGGATAACCATAGATGGGGGCCGACGTCTAGTGAGAGACTATCAGGATAACCCATGTTAGGGCCATGCAATGACATTCTTCCCTATTGTAGCCTAGTATTCCCTAATTGTGTTTTCCTCTTTTGTTGTGTGATTGTATCTGGAAGTGTTGTTTGAGTTGCTTGTGATGTTTATATTGACCAGTGTTGTATTGGAGTCATTTGTAGTCCTTGCACCTGTTAGCCTATTATCTTCTTGATTGTTTTCTTAGTGGGAAATTATTGTTATCTCCTAGCACAGGGGGGTGGACCTTAGGGTTCCACATGGTCGGGTGGTTGTGCTTTTATCTCCATTGGTTCCTCTTGCTATTGTTCATGTGCGAGAAGGATGTACCTTATGTGGCAGATTTCAAATCTTGTTCTAGCTTGAGGAAACAGAAACTTATGTTCATGTTCCAGTTTTGTATATTAGCATAATCATGTACTGTTATCTTGATGTATGTACTCCAATGTAATTTAAATAGTGATATTATAAACAATGTGATGTTGTACTCTCTTATAAAGGAACTTGTTTATGTACTTGTGATCCTATGTGTAGGATCTTGATGTTACTTATCTGATGATATAATATGGAATTGTATGTGTTTATTCATCTAATGCAATTAGACTTAGAATGAACTGTGTTTGTTAGTTAATTCATAATGTTGGTTAGATCTTGTTTTAGTTCATTAGTAATGCATCCATGGAACCCTAGAGAATAAATCTTAATTTAAATGTTATGAATAAATATATGATTGTTGTTATTTCTTTCGTTTTAGAAAAATATATTTGACCTTTCTGTAAGCTTAGTTGTGTTATCCTCTGGGTTCCTTGGCGGGGTGTTACACATTTTGTAAAGCATGGAAATTTTAAGTGCTTTCATGCATCAAAAGTTTTAAGAGTTGCAATGCATGGAAACTTATAAGTGTTTTAAGTGCATGGAAAGTGAGGAGGGAGGTACAGAGGTGAGAGAGAGAGGGTAGAAGGTATAGAGGGGATGGAGAAGGTAGGAGGTAAAGAGGGGAGAGAGATAAAGAGAGAGATAGGAGATAAGGTAAAGAGAGGAGGGAGAGAGATAAAGATAGAAAGATTGCTTTTGACATGCAACCCTAAACTCGAGCAACCCTAAACCCCCAAACCCCCAAATTAAGCAACCCTAAACATCTAAACCCTAAATAATGCCCATAAACCCTAACCCCTAAACCCAAGAAACCCTAAACCTCTATCTCTCTATCTCTATCATCCCTATATCTCTCAATCTCTCTCCCTATGTCTCTGGTCATGTCCCCCACTCTCTATATCCCTATCTCTCCTCTCGATCTCCTCTATATCTCCCTATCGGTCCTCTCTATCTCTCTTTAAACCCTAAACCCTATATCTCCAAACCATAGCCCCTAACCCCTAAACTATAAACCCTAAATAATGCGTCTAAACCCTAACCCCTAAACCTTGAACCCTAAACCTGAGCAACCCTAAACCCTAAATAATTCCCCTAAACCCTAACCCTTAACCCCTAAACCCTAAACTTGAGCAACCCTAAACCCATAAAGCCTAAATAATGCCCCTAAACCCCTAACCCCTAAACCTCTCTCTCTCTCTAAACCATAAATAATGCCTCTAAAACCTAACCCCTAACCCCTAAACCTTAAACCTCTATCTCCCTATCTCTCCCTTATCTCCCTATCTCTATCATCTCGCTACTTCTCAATCTCTCTCCCTATGTCTCTGGCCATGTTCCTCACACTCTATCTCCCTATCTCTCCCCTTCATCTCCTCTATATCTCCCTATCGGTCCTCTCTCTCTCTAAACACTAAATCCTAAACCTCTAAACCTTAACCCCTAACCCCTATACTATAAATCCTAAACCCTAAATAATGCCCCTAAACCCTAACCTCATACCCCTAAACCCTAAATCTGAGAAACCCTAAACCCCTGAACCCAAAACCCCTAAACCCTAAACCCTAAACCTTTATCTCCCTATCTCTCCCCTATCTCTATCATCCCTCTACCTCTCAATCTATCTCCCTATGTCTCTGGACATGTCCCTCACTCTTTATCTCCCTATCTCTCCCCTTTGTCTCTATCTCTCCTAATCTCTATCGGTCCCTTCTCTCTATCTCTCTCTAAACCCTAAACCCTAAACCCTAAACCCATAAACCCTAACCCCTAACCCGTAAACCCAAAATCATAAACCCTAAACCCCTAAACCATAACCCCTAACCTCTAATCCCTAAATAATTCCCCAAAACCCTAAACTCATAAACTCTAAATAATGCTCCAAGCCCCTAAACCCTAAACCCTAAACCTCTCTCTCTCTCTCAACCCTTAAACCCTAAATAATGCCCCCATCTTTGTACACTTACCCATGTTTGTTGTCACGAGAGATGATATCATGATGATATATTAAGATGAGAATTAGAAGCATTAAGATGAGGATTAGAAGTATTCCTGATGTTGGGGAGATGGTGCTGATGGTCTGTAGCATGTTGTATGCTCTCTCCTATTGTTCCTAAGGAATTATGTGTTGCTACAAGGAGGCTCTGGTCCCTGGATGTTGGTGAAGGTTGCCGCTATAGGAAATTACCTTGAAGACTGATTGGGAGAATGCTCTGCATTCCTCCACCTTTGAATATATGGTCATGCGGTTCAGAAGTTAATTTTAGTGTGTTGTGAAGGTGCAACACTCAAAGTTTCATATAATTTGTCCCTTCGTAGAGAAATTTGTAAGTGACAAAGTGTAGGATTGTATTGTCTAGTGGCTAGTTTTAGTGTCTATTGGCTTGCACTGAATTATTGTTGTATGAAGTGGTGAATTAGCTAGTGGAGAATGATCCTAAGGATCTTGTGATGTTTCATGTTGCTCCGCAAGGTGTTTTCTAGTTTTTCTAGAATAGGTTGTGGTCTGAAATGAAGGTATTGTTGGGTTATGCTTTTGCCTAGCTGACTGAGGTCTGTTGAAGGTGTGCGCCTCAAAGTATTTGCTATGTGGAGTCCAAGGAGTGTTTGGAAATGTTGTATAGGTCATGTCAACTCATTTGGGAGAAGCGCAAGTAATGTTTAATCCTCCATGAGCACCGCCAAGTTGTAATGGCCGACATGCTACAAGCTTCATGTCTTTTTTCTTAAGGTCGACCTATTTCAAATGTGTGAAGCGTGTGGATGTTATTCTTTGAAGGATGATGTTGTGAAGGGTGTTCAGGACTAGTTTAAGCACGTGTTTGAATCCACAAGGTGTGTTCCTCTTCCTGGTGTTGCATGTAGTTCATTTTAGGGCTTTCCCTCTACATGTTTCATGTTATTTGATCTTTGGCCGACTTGTAATTGTAATACTCTTGTTGCCTTTGGATGACATGTAATGTAATCAATGTAATATCATGTATATATTGTAAACCTAATTGATCTAGGTGTGTGTGATTGTGAGTGTGAGTGCAATGAGTCAAATGTGGATGTGTAATGCATTATGATGTTCAATTGAAAGAGAAAGAGCAGTAGTAATAGATCATGTCTGGATTCAACTTGAAGATATTTTTGAGACAAAAGGGAAGTGAAGAGTGTGCCTAATTGATTGCTGGAGGCAGTGAGCCAAAGGCAAAACTTCTTGAAAGCTGAAAGTAGTGAGTCAGTAAGCTGCAGAGAAGACATTTGAAGAAGTCGTCATAGTAGAAGAGCAATTGAATCAAAAGGAGTGAGCTTCATTGTTAGTTTCAGTTAGTAGAAGGATTGTCATGCCGTAATATTTTTTGAGTTTGTTCTTAGTTTAGGGAGTAGTTGCTTCCTTGGGTTGAAGCCCTAAAACAAAGTCTACAGGGAGTTGTAGCTTTCTTGGGAGTGACCCTAAAACCTTTCTACAAGGAGTAGTAGCTTCCTTGGGTTGTAGCCCTAAAACAAAGTTGTAACTGTGATTCTTTTGTGAGGCTAGATTAGGATAGTAGCTCCTAGCAGCTTTTCTCACCATGGTTTTTCCCCTTTGGGGTTTTCCACATATATTTGGTGTTATGTGGTGTTGTGAATTATGTTGATCATTTATGTTTATGTTAATGTTGTAAAGATTAAGTTTCAGTTTGCTCTAGAGGGTTTGAGAATTATTTGAATACTAATTCATGCCCCCCTCTCAGTATTAGGTGTATTCAAGAATTGGTATCAGAGACAAGTTCCTCAAAAGGAGCTTAACCACTTGAGGAAGGTCTGGGATGGCTCATGTTGGATCTTACAAGGCACCTAAGTTTGATGCAACAAATTACACCTTTTGGAAGCTAAGAATGGAAGGCTATCTATCCTCTCTAGGGTTTGGTGTTTGGAAATCTGTCAAGGATGGTTACACTCCTCCTAATGATGATCCTACAAATCCAACTGAGATTAAGTTGTATGATAGTAATACCAAGGCAAAGAATTATATCATGAGTAGGGTAGCTGATTCATAACTTCTAAAGATAATGAATTGCAGTTCTGCTAAGGATGTCTAGGACAAACTTAGCAGCATTTATGAAGGAGATAATAGAGTAAAGCAAGCCAAGATGCAAATCTTCAAGAGCAAATTTGATACACTAAGGATGACAGAGGATGAAGACATTACTAGTTATATGCTCCAAGTGGATGAAGTAGTTAATGGCATCAGAGGTCTTGGTGGAGAAGTGAACGAAGATGAGATTGTGAGGAAGGTTCTAAGATCTCTCCCTAAATATTACAGTCATAAGGCATCTGCTATAGGTTCTAATATTCATAATAGTCATGGATACATCTGATCATGAAACTACCCAACTTGACAATACCTTCCTATAGTTCATACAAAGAAAACCCTTCCTTTATAGTACTACAAATTGCAATGATTGATTCCATAAATGACATTTAGGCTATAGGTTGAAAAATTAGATATGGATCTTGGCCTCAACTTTGAAGAATTTCTCTAATTTACAAGAATCCCCTTACTATACACCTACCTTTTCAGATTCACATTCTTCTTGGTGATCCTTGAAATGTCTATGATTTCTATCAAGGCATGGATCATGCTCTCTAGCCTATCAAGCTTTCCTTCCATAATGTATATTTTGGCCACATCTTCTAACATTTAGAATCTAGCTTCTCCATTTTCTTCTCTCACCATTTCCATTGTCCTTAACAACTTCCTTGACTCAATTTTGAGATCAAAATGCACTAGCTTCCTTTCCTACTCAATCTAGTAGATAGCATAAACTTGTAACCTTGCAACAAACAAGTACCAAAAGGATACAAATATTTTGATACCACTTGATCTATAAACTAGGGGATTAAATATCACTTTGATATTAGCAAACATATGCTTTATGAAAAGAACTCCAATAAACCCTTAAAGTTCACTACTAACCACTTAAACATGGATGCCATATAGGTCCATAGACATAAAGACATGCAAATCAAGTAAATATAGAGATCTTCACACACACACACACATGTAGAAAATAATATTGAAAATATACAACAAGTTGATCACATACAATTTGCCTTGGAGAAAACCAAATTTAGAGTGAAAAGCCATATCTAGAGAGAAAATACCCTTTGTTCAACTATGAACTTGAGTGTTTACAATTTTTTAGGGTGCCAGTGTGCATCAACAAGCTTGCACATTGTTTTGAGAGCTTCTATTACCAATAACACACTCCCACTTCAATTCAAATTTATACAGTTGCGTAGTTATAAGTATGGACTACAAACACCATACATAAGAGATAACTACTTCCCCAATAGATAAAAGTAACTTGACCTTCAGGTACAACCTCCTAACCTTGATAAGATGAAAAACAAAGTGCCAAAAAGCAAGATTGAACACTCAAATGATTTGAATCTCACTTGTTTGCATCAAGAAGAGTTCACCAATTGTTCTAGGATGTGTTTAACCATTGCTAACAATTCACCATGGTGAACAAGATGTTCACCTCTTGTTGCAAGTAATGAATTCACTAAAGTAGGTTTTTTGGGTCATTTTGGGGTCTAAAACTTTGAACATACTTTTTTAATATGTCCCATTCTATATCTAATCATCCTTAGCCATTATCATAGCCCCTTCTCATTGATACAATGATGAATTCACCCTCCAATTAACACATATCAGTAAGACCCAATTTTTTGGATCAAAATCATTTTCCAATTAAAAGTGGAATTATAGAATTTGATTCCATCACCTAATCAACTTGAGAAATGCTTCTAATTGGATGAACATAAATCAATCAAGATTCATTTGATATAAAGAAAAACTACTCTTTATTATACCACTTTTCTACATAAGAAATTTCACCATGAGCCCATCATCTATGGTCTAAATATATCATTTCATGTTGAAAACAAATAGCCCCCATGAACTACATGCTTTCATGCTCTAAAACTTGAATGCATTAATCCTTTCTTAATCTAAGCACTACACTAATTAAGTATGCCATAAAATAACATCCAACATCAAGATATTAATATTTAGTGGGTACCTTAGGAGTGGCTGATTTAGATGAAAGCAACCAATTTGAATGTGCAGAGTAAAAAATCACATACTTTGTAATTTCCACTCTATATTATGCATTCATTTTAGTGTCCACTCCCTTGGTATGCTTTAGTACTCACTTAGCCTGATTCCAAGCCTAAAACCCTTCACTAAGATGACATGATTACCATAATTCAAATTTTGTATCAACTTCTTACTAATTTCCACCTTTCTACAAATCTTTCTCCACCTAGAAACTAGTGTGATCATGTTAATGACCTTGGTCACTAGCATGATCATAGTAGTGTCTACACACAAACCACCTTAAAGCATTTAAAAATACATGATCCTTTTGAAATTTCTATGTTTTAAAAAGGATATCTCAACTTAAAATTTATAAAAACATATTTTAATCCTCATTTTGTGGTCTTCAAATCTCTCTTGAAATTTTGAGCACTTCTTTTATGATTTAAATTATTGGCTTCTTCTTTCTCTCAATGTTTTGGCTACTTTTTACATTCTCAACATTTCCTATAACTCTTAGTTATTCTTCCATTACCAATATATTTACAACACTTCTTCCATAGCCAAAAATATGTAGATCAATCCCTATCCTCCTTCCATGGAATCCTAGTGAATTCATTTCCTTTATTCTCCTCCATTAGTAGGGCACTACACACACCTATAGAAAAATATAATAGGCTTTTATTTTGTACACTTCTTCTGAGCACCCACCACCTTCACACTAGGCAACCACACACTCCAAAATTTCCAATTAATTCAATAAGGTTGAAACACGCAACTCATGAGATTGACTAAGCCAGTCTCTTTTGTAGATTAACCCCATTTTCTCCCTCTTCCTTCCACAAGTTCAAACACATGATATATCTAAGTAGTAGGTCATTGATTCTAGATTATACAAACATAAGGAGAATTGTGAGGAAGATATGTAGATTCACTTAAAAATAAAGCTTAACGATCAAAAGATGCCTCTTCGTATGGTAGGTTAGTAGCACAATTTTAGGGTCAATAATGTAGTTTTATGGTCAAAATTGTGTTGTTGTAAAGTTCTTATTCCTTGTTCCTATTAATTTAGTAGTATTCTTTAGAGGTCACTATCTTAACTTATCTAGTTACTACCATAGTTTCTTAGACAACTATCATGACTCTAGGTCACCTTTTTTTACGTGCCAAAAACTAGTTTTTAGAACTCTGGATCATTCCACAATACTTGGTCCCAAACTTGGGACATCAATTTTTTTATGACAGATGGGCAAAAAAATTTCATGTTGCCTTTGTTCGAATATTTTTCTTCGAATGAAGGAAGCTTTGTTTAAAGATTTCACACAAATCACCTTCAAGCAAAGGTCTTCCTTCATTCAAAGATTTAATTTGAACAAAGGTAAATTATTTTATTGATTGTGAAACAATAAAATAATACTTTCGTTCAAAGAAAATCTTCAAATGAAGGTATTATTTTTTAAAGACTATATCAGGTGAAAAACTCATTTTCGCCTGTTATTTCTATTCGACAGGTGAAAACGACAACGACAATGAACTTGCATTCGAATGTATTTTAACTATTTACCTTGAACTGGGGCTTTGCAGATAACTTTGCGCACCTGGGATCTCCACCAAATTGCCACGTGGTTGAACACTTTGAGGTTTTTTCCATTTTTAACCAAGTACTTTTCTTGTACACCTATGAAAATTTTAGTATGGTGTTTTCAAATTTTTTTGTCAAAATTGTAATTTTGTTTCACTATTTTTTATCAAAATTTTCAAACCCTATTATGTGAATTTACAAACCCTAATACGAGAATTTGAAACCCTATTATGTGAATTTACAAACCCTAATATGAGAATTTACAAACCCTAATATGAGAACTTGAAACCTTATTATGTGAATTTATTTGTAATATGAGAATTTGAAACCCTTAAACTTCATTTTGGAACCCTATTATGTGAATTTTCAAACCCTAATAGGAGAATTTGAAACCCTAAAACATCATTTTGAAACCTGGTTATGTGAATCTTGAAACCCTAATACATTATTTTGAAACCCTAAAACGTGAAAACTGAAACTCTAAACATCTCTTTTAGAACCCTAAAACATTAGTTTGTAACCCTAAATTAAGGATGTCAAACCCTAAGTTGTAAATTTGAAACCCTAAAATGTGGATGTCAAGGGTAGAACAATATTTTCCTAATATTTTTGTGAACTAAGGGTAGGTGAAGGATCAAGGAATGATCCGATCTTCATATAAGATTTCACACCATATGTTGATATGTAATTGTATTAATCCATCTACCAAAATGGACTCAAAACTAAATGAGAATTGGCATGGGTATGCAAATGTCACCATTGCACTAGTTAAAACATTGATGTTACCTAAATCATATTTAATCATGCAACTAAAAAGAGAGAGGAGAAATTTTTTATTGAAGTAAAATATAGATACAAATTCGTTATTACAAGTTTAAGGTTGTAGTGATATTTTTTCAAACCATAGTACTATAAATTTATTTTTCATTTCTTACATGAAACTTATGGACAAGTTTACCATAACTAATAAAATGTACCATTTAAATCCATGCATAAACTTGTATGGCCATAGTGCATCCAATATGTTGGATAAACACTATCCTTAAGGGAAGGACATAAAAACAAGTATATAATCTAGAATAACATAGGCCATAGAAAACACATCCTCATGGGTCAATCATATAAATATATCATGAGAGTATCAAGGATGGAAGGATCACGTGTCACAAAAGATTATCCAAGGTTCTATATAGGTCAAGTAAAATAGGTATATCACTATTTACATGCTCAAACCCTAATCAAGATATGATAGGAAAAGATAAATAAGGATGAATACAAACCCTAGGAAAATCTATTTAAGAAAAAGATTAAAAGTGAGAAATTAGATCTAAGAACCGTAATTAAAATAAAGGCCAAACTAGTACTATAAAATCCTAGATCATGATGGAATGTCCAGTTCACTGATAAATGTAAAGGAAAACCATTTGACTATTACTGGATACAATTTCAATACATCTAACAATTGTGTTACACAAAATGAACCCCTTGTCAATGATCACAATTTCTTACACTTGAAGATGATTGGGGTCCATTAGACTTTATGTCTTATAGTTTTGGTGAGTATCATTCGAATCTTAAAAGGCTTATGGTATTCCATTATTATACATATGACCAAATAATGTGCTGTTTCAATATGGACCCTTAAATCACAAGCTCTTGCATAGGAATGGAAATAGTAAGAGTTCAATATGGTTCATATGTTTATGTTTATGTTTGAGATATGGACATGAACATTTTTGTTTATGATTATGTTTGACATATGGACATTTGAGTTTATGCTCATGTTTTAGATATGGACATTTATATGTTTATGTTTATATTTGGCATGTATAGATGTTTATGTTTATATATTTGATATGTATGGATATTTATGCATCTATGTATGGACATGTTTATGTTTATATTTTCAAACATGTATGAACATTTATGTTTATATATTTTCAACATGTATGGACATTTATGCATCTATGTATGGACATGTTTATGTTTCAGATGGACATAAATATGTTTAAATTTGACATGGACAAATTTATGTTTGATATATTTAATAAAGTTTTCATATAAAAGCTTCTTGATATTTTTAATGGACCTATTTGATATTTACACATGTGTGTATTAAGACATGTAATACAAGTTTCAATAATAAAATATTAACCTTAAAAATATTATGCTTATCTCAATCATGTCATGTATTTCAACCTACACATGCTGGATGTAAGCTATAGATTCTATTAAGTTGTTGTACATATCTCAAATTTGAAGTTTAAACTAAAATTTATAACTTTGTAATGATACACCATTCAAATAGAGATAAAGGACAATAATGGTAGCTATATGATGAAATAACATAAGTTAGGCCCACAAAAGTAGCATATGAACACAATATATAACAAATATAAATAAAACTTGGAAGATTTTTTATTTAAAAATAAAATTAGACCTCTAGACAATTTAACTTTCATCACTCCTACTAGAATAAATACTATTACACTCAAATCATGAATTAGACTCTAAGTCAAATATCTAATCAAGTAACATTCACCACTTAACACACCATGAACATAATAACAATACATTGGAATACCAAAACATTAGCAACAAGGATTGAATTTGCAATATCCATTTAAATGATAATGAATTACAAACAAAGAATGCATTCATATAACCTTAACTCAAACTTGTTTAATGCATAGAAACAACTAGAATCCATTCTATACCGATTGTCAGTCAATTCATATAAGAGGCCCTAATTCAAGAACATAGCTTATTTAATGAAATGAATTCAATTCAATCAAGGCTATCCTTATCTACACATCATAGTGGCCCATAAAATTTTAAGGAATTGTTCCTTAGGACAATCTTCGTATCTCCTAGAATTGGAACAAGAATTTGAAGATCATCCTTCTCAAGTCAAGAGGTCTTGTTGACTTATGTTGTACAACTTTGATGGTACCTATAGGATTAAAGACTATCTCTCCCTTCACCTATAGCTATAGTGAGTAGGAAATCAATTAGGTAATTTAACATAATTATAGTTAAGGTCATGAACTCATGTATATAGTCATCCATCTTAGTAAAAACTAGAATAATTGTACTCCTAGACCGTGTGAAGAGGTATCATCCAATGTTGATTTCATAATATATACCAAAGATTGAATCTATACAAGTTCATCTTATTTGAATGTAAATTAACTAGATAGAAGAGGCTTGTTAAGTTTGAGACATGAATGATAATTAAATTCACATATAACTTTCTGAATACAGTGAAATAAAAAGTTAAGTTCTATAACTTTCTAATGATACCAAACTCACATGAGCACCAAGAAACTATACTAGGGTTTCATAACTTCTAGATATAAAAAAAGAGCTTCCCTTAGCTTCAAGAAATATCTATTTTGTACTGACAAGACCAACCGTGTGAAGGTGGAATCTCACATGGCCCCACCTAAGACTTAAGACACGTGTATATTTTATACCTTATTCTATTCTAGACCTAAGACATATCTAAGATATATTTAGATTTTCTAATAGATGTAGTAGACCTAAGACACCTAGATTTTATACCTTACTCTAGTCTAGACCTAAGACAAATCTAAGACATATTTAGATTTTCTAGTAGACGTAGCAGACCTAAGACACCTAGATTTTATACCTTATTCTAGTTTGTACCTAAGACATATCTAAGACATATTTAGATTTTTTAGTAGATGTAAAGTTTAGACCTAAGACATATCTAAGACACCTAGATTTTATACTTTATTCTAGTCAAGACCTAAGACATATCTAAGACATATTTAAATTTTCTATTAGATGTAAAGTTTAGCCCTAAGACATATCTAAGACACCTAGATTTTATACCTTATTCTAGTCTAGACCAAACACATATCTAAGACATCTAGATTTTCTAGTAGATGTAACTTAGACCTAAGACATATCTAATCTACACCTAGAGATTTTATACCTTATTCTAGTCTAGACCTAAGACATATCTAAGATACCTAGATTTTATACCTTAATCTAGTCTAGACTTAAGACATATCTAAAACATATTTAGATTTTCTAGTAGACGTAGTAGACCTAAGACACCTAGATTTTATACCTTATTCCAGTCTAGACCTAAGACATATCTAAGACACCTATTCTATACAAAAGACACCTATTAGATATATATCATTCTAAGACATGTCTAACTTAAAGCCTACATACATGTAAGAAAATATTATGTTGGATAGTGTAGAGATCATGTACCTGAAATGAAACAATAACTTCAAATCCTCTGAGCTACATGATTGCAAAAAATAATGATCTTCTGCCACAATGAAATGTAAATAAAATTAGAACCTAGAGATCATGAATTCTAAATTTTTTAAGAACCATTGAAATTAAAATTAACACATGAAAAAGCTATTGAAGCATAAATTAAAATAATTTAAAAGTGAACTACAAGTAAGACATGCTTGAGATCTAGTAGACCTAAGACACCTACTACATCTACCTAAGGCAATATTCTACCATAGTAGGTCTAGTGAATACCTGAAATGAAATGAAAGATGTTGTCCACATTTTTCATAGCACATTCATTGGTTCAGCCCGCTCTTAAGTAACATCTATTATTTTCTGATGGTTCAGCTTGTTCTTGACTAGTTGGCTATACTGATACACCATGTGGTGAGTCTGGTAATTAATAAAATGGATCCCACTTTGAACAATTTTGACTTATTTGAGATATGTCCCTTGCACTACAAATGAACCTATGGGAAACAACATTCCATCATTGGTTTATGGTTTTGTTAACTTCTTCCTCTCTTATGTGCAATGTAATAAATAATAACTAACACCTTCTATGTTTCTAGCCTCTGCTATGACTATAAAAACATAATCTTGCACCATAATGAAATGTAAAAAATTATAAGTCCTATCATGAATTCTAATATTTAAGAATGAAATTAAAATTAAATTTTATCAACATATAAAAAATTAAAAAATTGAACTACAAGAACTGCATAATATATATTCCTTTTGTAATCAATCCTGAAATGTGGTCATAATCATTTGGTATCAAAAAATGTCTTCAAAGCTTTCCTCTTCATTTTCGTCATATGTGTTGGTAACAATTAGTCTCACCAAATTCCATTCACTGACATATCCACGTTGTTGGTTCTTGCAATTCTCACAATCTCCCAACATGCACTAAAAAAAAAAGAGTAATCTCTAGTGCACAACGTCCATGTGTGACTATCTGTACTCATGACATAATGCAAAGATCTTGTTTTCTCTACCCTCTTACATCCATGCATTGTTCTTCTATCCACAGCTACAAATTTTATATATACATTAAATATGATTTACAATTAAATGATTTTGTTGAAATTATAAAACTATAATCACAATCAAATAAAATAAATAATTATTTTAGTAAATATTATTAAACAAGGCAAACTTTTTTCAAATAATACATACCTGATATCTCTTAGAACACTCTATTTGGATGTGGGTTCCTCCATGAAGATGTGTCGACCTCACATGTGAAGTGTTTCTTACACCATTCAACAACGTCATATGCATCATTTATACGATCTCCCTCACGATTCATTTGATGTTTTCTTAGAGCACGTCTGATGCAAGCTCCTACACCATCATGTTCATCCTTTTCATGCCCACTCTCAAAGAAACTCCAAACATGTGATCTACAAAGTGCATAAAATAGTCTTGATGATTTTAATTGTGACGCACACCCATCTGACCATACAAAATGTTTTTCAATTTTGACAACCCTTCTTCCCAGATCTTAAAAAAAATTCTTAAAGCAATGCTGTACAAAATGTGTGTTATGTTCTTTATCATTGCTAATATAAAAATGATATTCTTTTTAATGCCTCATTCTAAATCCTAAATGAGTTAGGAGAGTCAATCTAAGAGGTAACGATTAAGAAATTGGTTCATTTTTTCCTATCAGTATAACACTAAAATATTCTAATAACAAAATGTCTTATTACAAGGTACAAAACCTAACCAAGAACTCATTTATTGTTACTTTTTGAAACTCATTAAATATACATCAAACAAAAGGTCAATATAAATTTAAGATTATTTTTTATAAAATAGATAAAACACTAATTAAATTATTATAGAAATGCATATCCATTACACTTCATAGTGTGATTGCTAGTTATACTACATCCTTAAGCAAAACGTCCCACACTTTACTAAAACAAAAATATAAGAACCAGGTATATGGTGCACTTGTTTACCTAAACAAAGGGGGAAAAAAAAGTAAGAATACAAAATAAATAAATAAATAAAGTTTGAAAAGTATTAAAGACTAAATTAGTGAACAGAGAAAGTAAATGATCGACATTTATACAGCTATACAGCATAGCTTCAAATAACCAGACAATTAAAGGTGTACATTCATTCCAGAGAGCTTCAACTGCATATACGCCGATCTGTACAGCAGTTATTTAAGCCTCTTTAGGGAATGATAAGACTAGCAAGAAAATACATGGTTCACATTATTTACAACCTCGGCTCGAGCGACTTTGGAGTGAGTGAAATAATGGTCCGATACCTGGATAACAAACAGGAGATATAGTTTTCTACTGTGAAGTTGTGAACCGTATCACATCATCAGCAATAGTTGGATTTTTATTTATCATGTTTGTACAACAGTCGACAAATTTTTGTACGTAGAACTTAGAAGTGACATCAAATATGGTGAAATTTATGATCTTAATATTTTTGTTGTTATCCGGCCGTGTCGGTTAGTCTTGTTTTGTACAAGGTTCCAGTTCGTTTTAAAATGTGGTTTTTATTTTTAATTAAAAAATATTTTTATTGTTATATAGAATAAGGTTATTTTTTTTAACATAAAGGCAAAAAAAAATGTAAGTATGATAAAATATAAAATAAAATAAACAATAAAAATATAAAATAAACAATATATAGAATAAGCTTTGGTAAATATAAAATAAACAATGTAAATAAGATAAAATAATTTTTGAATAGTTTTAGAGTAAAATAAAATAACTCATCCTAATAGTTTTGATTTAGAAAAAAGTAAACAATGTAAATAAGATAAAACAATTTTTGAATAGGGTGGGGGCCTTGGCTCGAAAAAAAAATGAAAGGTGCAAAGCCCCTATGTTAAAATTATATAAAAACAAAAGTATGAGATGCATAAGTATAATCAAAGAATTCACCCTATGTTAAAAATATATAAAAACAAGTATAATCAAAGAATGTATGTTAAAAATAGATAAAATAAGGAGAGGGGTGCGATATTGGTTAAAATTGTTAATGTAAAAAAAGGGGCAAAAGGGAGAGCCAAAAAAAAACACTAACCATTCACATGGGGTGGTTGCCATGTCATATCTTTTCTTAATGTCATATCTTTTCTTAATTTGTTTGTGGAATTCTCTCCACCATATCTATGAATAAGGAAAAATTTCTTAATTTATTTGTGGAATTCGCTCCACCATCTCTATGAATAAGGAAGATTTTCTTAATTTGTTTGTGTAATTCACTCCACCATCTCTATGAATAAGGTAGATTTTCTTAATTTATTTGTGTAATTCACTCCAGCATCTCTATGAATCAAGAAAATTAAATTAATTAATTATTATATTCATTAAAATTAAATTTTTATAAAAAAATTAATAAGTAAAGTTTTGATGTTTATTTATTTTTTAGTAAATAAAATGTTAAAATAATATTTTTTCTAAATTATTTTATTTTAAATTCTGACTTAATTATTTATTATCTAAAATTTCTATTAAATTGTGAATTATTTGAAGTTTATTAAAGAATTTAAATTAAAAGGAGTACAAACAAGTTAGGAGCAATAAATACAACTTCTATTTTATATTTTTTTAAACATGATTAAATATTCTTTAATTTAATTAAAAAAATTATTTTTTAATTAGATTATAAAAATTTAATTAAAAAAATAATTATTAAAGAAATAAGTCAACACCCATAAGTAAAAATCCTTTTTAAATATATTAATAAAGATCAATGAATTTTCGAATCCATAATGTAAATCTTTTGAAATAATTTTTATAAAATTAATAAAAACTTAAAATTTATGTTAAAAAATATTTAACCGCGAGTTCCAACTTTTACCCATTATTCATTGTTGAAAGCCGTAGCTGGGTATGGGATTCAAATCTTAGCAGCAGTTTGAAATCCGTGGATTTCCTGTTCACATACCAGATTCTCTTTGTCAGTGCACAGACTTGTGGATTTAATGCCTAAATGTAATGTAGTTACATGGATTATCATGATAGATGCCTTTGGAAGCAGAGTTATGCTCAGGATAAAATGAAAAATCAGAGTGTGTTGCTATTTCCTGGATGATCTGCTGGGTGACTCTGTTTCTGAGTTTTACTTATGCAGCTGATTGGTATAATAAGTGTGCCTCTGTATAGGTTAGAGTAATTGATTGTAAGAGGCCCACTGTCTAAGCCTGGTTAAATTGTTTCCATTTATTATTGAGAGGGGATTAGTTGGATTCAGCAGTTGTTATTTTGATGGTACATTTCACAGCTGAAGTCAGTCTATACGGAACTTACTGCTTTCTGTCACCTGTTCAGTAAAACACAGCTGTAGTTCAGTTTCTAGTATGTCTGGCTGGTCTGTTCTTTGCAGTCTTGCATTTACCTCTGGTACTTAATTCGCATTTTTTAAATAAAAAAACAAACAAACAAACTTTTATCCATTACGATGAATTAAATGAGTGAGATGTATGAATTAAATGTAACAGACCAATCCAGCAGAGGCAGACGCAGAGGCGTTCACTGCACCAACGGAACGGCCTGTCAAGTCAAATCCAGACGAGAGATACAGCTTTAAATTATCACCCTATCTACACTGCAGATTAATTTCTCAGACGAGTAAAAGCTCCAGAGAGATAATGTTGCATCTGCAGGCGTTCTGTTTGATCTACGCCACACTGTGGGTGGGATGCCTGTGTGGTGGAAATGCAGGCGAGGTATCGAACTCCACAGCTAAACAACGATGCTTCACAACACTATTTCAGTTCGGAGCATCGCTCTTCGACACAGGAAATGCAGTCATAGCATTTCCGCGGCAGGCTTTCCAGCCCACCAGGCTGCCCTACGGCTCCACTTTCCCTGGCTATCCAGCCAACCGATTTTCAGATGGAAAGCTCATCATCGACTACCTAGGTAATAATTCCTTATAATTACGATGCACGAGCCATTCGTTTTTCTTGTCAATATGTTTGTTTTACAGTGTTGTGTGGGGTCTTTTCAGCGGACGCTTTCAAATTGGAATTGCTTCATTCTTATCTCGAAAGTGTGAAGCCACAGGCGACGAACAAAGCGGGTAGAGATTACAGGAGAGGGGTGTGTTTCTCTGTGGCGCTGGCAACTGCACTGTCTGTGGAGGAATTAAACTTCACAGGAATGGGGAGCAAGAAAATAGCGTTGAACCCGTTAACTTCAGATGTACAGTTAGACTGGTTTGAATCATTCAGGGAGCGCGTTTTGGACAGCGGAACGAAGGTTAGAGGTATGGATATACTCTTTAGAATGTAGTTGAAAGAAAATTTTGAAAGAATGTACGAAGCAGGAAAATTACCCATTTGTTTGAAGCAGGAAAATCAAGCGCTCTGCTACCCAGTACAGAGGTTCTATCTTCCGGGAGAGTTTGGAGTTAACGACTACCGCGTGGGGTTCCTGTCCGGTCTAAGCGTTGCAGAGCTCAAGAAGAAAGTGCCTTACGTTGTTCTCAAGATCGTCCGTCTAGTGAAGGTGCTTTTTATAAAATGTCTTCATGTCTTTCGTTTCGTCACCAAATAAGGGAATTGTGGCATAAGTATAACATGTTATTAGTTTACATGCAGAAGCTCCATGGGACCGGCGCCAGGAATTTTCTGGTGGTTGGGGTCCCACCGCAAGGATGCAGCCCATTTTATTTGACAGTGTTGAACGGAAGCAAAGACGAATATAACTGCCTGGTGGAGGTGAATGCAATCCATCGCCTACACGAGACCAAGCTAAAGATGGCACTGCGAGACCTACGCGAACAGCTGCGGGACTCCAACATAATGTTTGCAGACTATTACAGAGCGTTCATGAGCGTATTGAAACATCCGGCAAAACACGGTGGGTAAAAAATATTGTCTTGTTTGAACTAGTTTGATGGCTTGTATTGATTGAGTTGGGGAGCTAAAGCTGGTTTATTTGAACAGGAATAAAAGTGAGAAACGTTGCATGCTGCGGCGGGGGCGGAGAGTACAACTACAATCCTGCGGCTGTGTGCGGAACGAGGTCTTCAAGGCGATGTTCAGAGCCGAAAAGTTACGTGTACTGGGATGATTTCCATCCAACTGATACGCTTAACAAAATAATCGCCGCTAAGTTTGCGTCGGTGAAGTATCTTGAGCCTCCCAACGTCTCGCTTGGGTGTTCCTGAGCAAACAAGGGGGACGGATAGTGTGTCATTTCTTGCTAGAGCATCCATGACGGACCTCCTTAAAATAGTACCATATAGCTATGCTTGTACATAAGAAATGTGTCGTTATGTTTTAGATGTAGAGATTTGGCAAATAATGAAATATCGCGTTTATTTTATTTAAAATATAATTTTAATTGAATTATAATGCTTATTATATAGGAAGAGAATGAGGTTTGCAAAGGTTTGATGTGTTTGGCTTTCTTATGGTACTATTTTTGTTCTTAAGGTTCTTTTGTTCTCTATTTTCTCTTTCAATGGCTCTTCGTTGAGGTGGGAGGTTGCACCCACTCTTATTTCGTTTAGAGATTCTATAGTTGGATTTGGATTGTTGGATTAAGGGAGAGGATCCACTAGGGGAGAGGACCTAGTAGTGGTGCACCCTAACTTCGCCCCTCTCAAAATCATACGTGGCAATTTTGAATCACTCCAAAAGTTTTAAAAATATTGGGTCTTAAATGCACATATACTATCTCAGCCATTGTAACTATCTCACCTATTAGGTCTTTTCCCCTAGGATTTAGGACTTTTATTTGTGAAAAAGAAATTTGTGGCAATAGCAGTGATGGGTCTTACTAGTAGATTTGCTACTTGCATACTAGCTCTTGAGGGATCTCTAGCTTTCATTTTCATTGGAATAGTTGCTTTTTTGGGCTAAGAAGAATTGGAAACACAAGGTGAATATGAACTCCATTCTTGTGTCAAGGGTGTTTCATAGCCATTTCACAAATGAATTTGATAGGGATAGAGTTTTTGGAAATGTTGGCCCTTCCGTGGAACATTGACTTATGGCTTTTAATTCTTTGGAGGAGATTCTTATGGCTGATCCAATTTGGATAAGGATGTACCCTCTCCCTCAAGAATTTTGGTCCCCTTACATCATTAGGACAATTGATGGTTCTTTGAGAATGACCATTGATATCTCAAGACCTTTCCACAGATATGGGCAATCTATTTATGCAAGAATACGTGTGGAATTAGATCTCACTTCTCTTCCAAAAAGTATCACTTTATGGGCTAAGACTTTGAATGGTCTTAAGATTTGGATTATGAAAGTATTTCCTTTCGATGTAGAGGATGCCATGAACATGGTCATCTCATTTGTGAATGTCCAAGATCTCAAAAATTTCCTCAAATTGAGAGTAAGAAAGTTGAAGAGAAAAATGATTTAGAAGGTTTCATTATGCCAAAAAAACCAAATATTCAAAAGAGAAAAAATATATTTTTTAAATATTAATGAGAGTGTTGGTTTATCCTTAGATACTAGTAAGGAGGAGGTTAGAAAGAATCAATCTCATGAAATTGAGGGGATAAACAATGAGGAAATGCTTGAGGATTATGGTTTTAAGGAATATCTAGAACAACCCTTAGATGAGCAAGAAACTTAAAAAGAACATAACCCAAAAAGGCATGAGAAAGGAATTTATTTCTCCCAATTTGTCTTGTTCATGCAAAAGAATCAAGGTAAATAAAAGGTGGTTCAAGATTCCTAGGATGGTTCTAGCTTTGAGTAGCAAAGTTTGGGCAAATTAGCTTCTCACATATGCAAAGTTAAGAGGAAGGGAGATTTCATAAGTAATAAGGTGGGAAGGCCTAATAGGTATACCATTCTACAAAATGCTACCATGGTGGAGGTTATAGAAGGAAGTCTTGAAGGGCACAAAGAAATCCAATGTTAATCAATGAAGGCTTTCTCCTAGAACATAAGGAAACTTAATTCGTTTCGAGGAGTCTTTGAATAATATGTTCTAGCGATAAAAGGTAATACCTAAAGTTATTTCTAATAGACTAAAACCTCTTCTTCCCTCTTTAATTTCTAAAGAGCAAGGAAGTTTTGTTAGAGATAGATAATAGATGAGATTGTCTTAGTTCATGAAATGATTCATTCATTCATGGCCAGTAATAGAAAATGTTTGCTTCTTAAACTTGACATTGCAAAAGCCTATTATCGTGTCAGTTGGGGATTCCTCAATAGAATTTTGGACAAGTTTGGTTTCAATTTAAGGATTGGAGGGAATGGGTCAAGGGGTGCTATTCTTTAGCCATCTCCTTGGTTCTAGTATATGGTTATGAAAAATGTCTTTTCTCTTTTTGTTGGGGTCTTCCTCAAGGGGATCTACTTTCTCCTTGTTTTCTCATTCTTATGGTTGAGTCTATGGGAAGATTTATAAGTTCCCTAAAGACTTGAGATGCTTTACAAAGTCTTAAAGCTTCTTCTAGTGGGAATGCCACCACCCATCAATAATTTTTGGATGATACTATTCTCTTTGTCATTCCTTCTATTTTTGAAGTTGGGAAGATAAGGGATCTTTTATTTGACTATGAATAGTCCTTGGGTCAACTTGTTAATATAACTAAATTTAAGATTTTTTTAATGTGGGGGTAAGGAACAAGATTTTATATCCAGAGGTATCTCTTTCAGAAATGGCTCTTTCTTGGATACCTACCTTGGCTTCCCACTCTTCTACGGAAATAATTTAAAATATACATGGAATCTTATTTTGGATAGATTTAGAAATTTTTTGGTTGGTTGGAAAGGAAGATGACTTTATTTAGTTGGAAGATTTGTTCTTCTAAAAGATATATTCTTTTTTCTTTCTTTCTTCTTCTTCTTGTTCTGAAGTGTACTATTGGAAAAATCAATTCTTTCATGAGAGACTTTCTCTAGAAAGGTTTAGGGGATCAATTCAATTTTTCTTTGGTGGTTTATGATAAAATATTTTTGTGTATGGAAGGTGGCCTTGAGATCAAAGATGTGCAACTTTTCAATGAAGATTTGTTGGTTAAGCTAATTTGGAGGTTTATTTCTATAGATGAGGAAAATTACACTTCAACTAAGAGGTATTAGTCGAAGGAAATTTTCACTACAACTACATTCGAGATTGTTTTAGTTTCTACTGCATACTAATTTTCAATAGATTAATGTTACCAGTCCTTCAAAGTGCTAGAAATGTAAACACAAATTATACTAGTTGATTAGAAGACAAAATGATATTGATAAAATATGCAATATTGAATGCTAGAGACAAAATTTAAATATTTTAATGACATAATAGAAAAGAGGAATTTAATAGGAACCTAGTATTAGATGGAGGAGCTCGCTGCCAGGGACACCAACGTGTCGCGAGAATGTTTGTGTATCATGCTGTAGTCTATAACGTACCAAAAACATAAAACTTTAACTTTGGATGCATGCCGAAGGATGGATCTACACTCTACACAATGGCATTCATCAAGTTTCGTTACTTTATACCTATGTTACCAAATTGACAAAAAACTAGATGTGCTCGGGTAGATTCATCTCAAAATTATATTTGGGTTTGAATGCCTATGGAATTATCTAGGGCACTTTTTTTGCAAGAAATTTTGTTTGGAATTATCTATGAGCATACCTAGGCGATTCTAACTTAGTCAAGGCCATTTTAGGGTGATTCTAATGGCAAACAATAATTTCCATGCATTTCATTTGACTTTTGACCATAATAAATGTGCACTAAACCCTAAATTATATTCATTTTCACTTGCACTATGTTTGACTAGTTAGGAAATAGCAAACAAAGGGCTTTAGCCAATCTTTAGGAGTCATAACTAAGCATAGAATGTTTTATTCACATAAACATCAAATTGGGAACGTTTGTTGTACACCACTCTTAATTTAAACACTCACAACCAATTTCTTCTATAAGCCCTAAAAATAACATTATTACAACACAAGAACAAATATGAATGAACAACCCTAGGTGAATGCAACTCCATGTGAATGGCCTCCCCACTTATACAATTTTAGTAACACCAATAAAATTACACCCTTCCCATTTATGTCACTCCCTCAAGGCCCTTTTTAAATAACGTTAAACGACTCATCATTATTGTCCCATACCATACTTTGCCATTTATATTCCAAAAACATTGTTCCATTGGATATTTATTCTACAGGAATTTCAAGTTGTAGTACTATTTCCCATACTATGTTTTATAGTAAAAAATTTGTGTGTGAACACTTTGGAAAGTTCTTGTATTTCCACTTTAATGGACTTATCTTTGTAAAAAAGTAGATTAAAATGTGCCATGTAGTGGGCCTTGGAGGATAAATCCCCTTGAATAAAACATAAGAGTTTCATTGCTTGTTGTGGTTTCAACTCAAATGTTCTTGCTATCAATACCATGTCTTCCATCCTCTATGACAATTTGTCTCACATGTCTAAAAGTTCCATGTCTTACTTGAGTATTTCAAACTTAGAATATTTATGGTAGTTTTCTTTAGCATTTGGCAACTTTATGCAGGTTTGGAGTATAGTTTTATGTCTAAATATTTGTTTTATATGCATGTTTGTGAGTGTTACATACTTTGAAATATATGACCATTCTAGGATTCACATGCACCTCAAAGTTGGGGTAAAATGTAATGGTGAAATAGAGGCTCAAGATCTTAATAATTAGTGGAGGCATGCATTGTTGGCTCATATATTTTATATTGGTTTTATATGCACCAACAAAATGATCTTCCCAAGAAATTATCTGTTCTTTAATCTTGTCCATGGTCTATAAACTAATTCCAAATGGTTAAGCAACATCTTCTGGTTCATTGCATCATTATAAATATTTGAATCCCACTATTGGGTGCTCATCACTTGCCCTATAGGTATTCTTTTAGGTAATTAAATGTTATTATTAGCTTTCAGTTAATCCATAATCTTAATAAGGCAATGCATGAGTTTCAAACTTTAATGATCTGAAATGGACTAGGAAAGGCATTCTAGGAGGTGAGGATTTAGAAAAGGGTTCATTTTTTCATATGAATTTAACACTAGAATATTCTAATAACAAAATGTCTTATTACAAAGTACAAAACCTAATGAAGAATTCATTTATTTACTTTTTGAAACTCATTAAAATATAGACCTAACAAAAGGTCAATATAAATTTAAGATAATTTTTATAAAATGAATAAAATACTAATTAAATTATCATATAAATACATACTCATTGCACTATAATTGCTAACTATACTACATCCTTCAACAAAATGCCCCACAGTTTACTAAAACGAAAATACAAAGAAATTTATGTTATTGGACTTGTTTATCTAAATAACCCCAAAAAAATGAAAATACAAAATAAATAAATAAAATTTGAAAAGAATTAATAAAGACTAAATTACTGAAGAGAGAACATACATGATTGACATTTAACAGCATAGATTCAGATAACCAGACATTTAAAGGTGTACATGAATTCCAGAGAGCAATTATTTAAGCCTCTTTAGGGAATGGTAAAGACTAGCAAGGAAATACATGGTTCACATTTTTTACAACCTCGGCTCCAGCGACTTTGGAGTCAGTGGAATAATGCTCTAATACCTGGATAACAAACAGGAGATATAGTTTGGTGCGTGGACCGTTTCCAGTCAAGAGCAAGAGTTAGATTTTAATTTATCATGTTTGTACAACAGTACAATTTTTGTACGTACAATCACATCAAATTTGAAGCCTTGCCCGTCTTCACCAATCGAAGTTTCAAACCGCCAGGTGCCCCTTAGTCTCTTTTGTACAAGGTTCCGGATTGTTCTAAAAGTTGGTTTAATTTATAATTAAAAAATATTTGTATTATTTTTGTTATATGGGATAAGGTTTTTTTAAACATAAAGTAAAATAAATGTAAATAAGATAAAATAATATTTGAATAATTTTAAAGTAGACTAAAATTACTTTAAATTAAAATAAAAATAGTTTTGATTTTAAAAAAACAATGTAAATAAGATAAAACAATTTTTGAATAGTTTCAAAGTAAAATAAATTAACTCTTAAGTCAATAAAGTAATTACTAGTATATTTATATTTAAAAAATATATCTAGAGTACACAGAGATATCTTCCAATTTGTTTTTTGTTTTTTGGTTTTGGCATTTATAAATTACTTGAGCTAATATTTGTATTTTGGTTTAAAATAGAAAAACATTTTTGAGAGTGGTGGTGGTGTATTTTTTGTGGCGTTTCATTATGATCCACTATAGCGATGTGTTGAATTTGATTTGATTTATTTGCTATTTTTTTATTTTTTTAGATTTTTGTTTACTAGTTACAAGAATCTGAATCTTTTAGCCTTTGCTGTGAGTGTAGAACGCCACTCCGCGGCATAATTAAGTATGTGATATAAGTAGAATAGACAATTCCATAATGAAAAAGATCATCATTATAATTTTGGATATATAAGAATTTAGACACCCTCAATAAAAAATTGTTATAAAAGTTGAAAATTTGAACCATATAAATTTAAGTTCTACTAAACCAACCCAAACAAAGTGTTAATTTTGATGCAAATTTCATCATTACAATTTTATATAAATGTTATATTTGTTGTTAAAATATAACAGAGTTGCCATTATTTGGAACTAGTGTAAGAGTGCTTCTAAATTCAACTATGTGTATTTTTCCAACAATGTTTGGGATCACACTTAGTAATCCATCATCAAGAAGAGGAGAGTTACTAATTGGATTACAAACTTGACTTTTAAAAAAGAATTAGAGGGGGACTTACAAAAGGAAGGAAAAAATAGGAAAGGTAATAAAAACAAAAATATGAGATGCATAAGTATAATGAAAGAGTTTATGTTAAAAACAGATAAAATCCAATTACAAACTAGAAAAAGGAAGGGGTACAATAATAGTTAAAATTGTTGATGTAAAAAAAAATTAAAAAAATTTAAGATATAAAAACAAGAATATGTAAAAACGAACAAAAAGAAGAGCTAAAAAATATTAAACGAATTTTTTTCCTAGCTTTCAATTTCAACATTCTTTAATTTGAATTAGCGTCATTATTCATACTTCTATATTAAAATTAAATTAAAAGGAGTACAAAGATAGAAGTTAGGAGCAATAAATACTTCTATATTTTTAAAACATGATCAAGTATTCTTTAATTTGATTTTTTATTTTTATTAAATTATAAAATTCAATAAAAAATTAAAAAAACAATTTAATTATTAAAGAGACAAATTAACTCTTTAAGTAAAAATTCTTTATAAATATATTAATAAAGATCAATAAATTTTTAAATTCATAATATAAATTTTCTGAAATAAATTTTATAAAATTAATAAAAACTTTAAATTTATGTTAAAAAATATTTAAGGGCTAGTGTTATGGGTTATTCTTAAATATCAGTTACTTTAGTAATTAAAGGTTATTTTTGGGTAATAAAAATAAGATAAATATTTACTACATTTTGTTATGAATGAGGTGTAGAATTGCTATTAACTGAATAACCATTGAAGTAGGGTTATTTTTAAACATCATCTATTTCAAATTTCAATAGTCAAATGTCAATTTTGACTAATAAAAATAGAACAAATATTTACCACTTTTGATGTGGATGAGGTGTAAAATTGCTATTGACTGTTTGACCATTAAAGTAAATGATGTTTAAATAGAATATTGAAGTAAATGATATTTAAATAAAGTGATGCTAGTGTCTATCTTTTCAGACGTCGAGTTACAACTTTTACCCATTACGATGAATTGAATGATTTAAATGGGTAAATTAAATGTAACAGACCAACCCAGCAGAGAAGTAGGCACTCATGTACGTAAGTTGCCAACGCAACTGCCTGTCAAGTCAAAGCCAGACGAGACATCCAGCTTTAAATTATCACCCTATTTCCCCTGCAGATTGATTTCTCACACAAGTAAAAGCTCCAGTGACAATGTTGCAGCTGCAGGCGTTCTGTTTGATCTACGCCACACTGTGGGTGGGATGCCTGTGTGCTGGAAATGCAGGCGAGGTATCGAACAACACATCTAACCAACGATGCTTCACAACGCTATTTCAGTTCGGAGCATCGCTCTTCGACACAGGAAATGCAGTCATAGCATTTCCGCGGCAGGCTTTCCAGCCCACCAGGCCGCCGTACGGCTCCACTTTTCCTGGCTATCCCGCCAACCGATTTTCAGATGGAAAGCTCATCATCGATTATTTAGGTAAATTATTCCTTATAATTACCATGCACGAGCCATTTTATTTTTCTTGTCATGTGTTTCTTTTACAGTATTGTGTGGGGTCTTTTCAGCGGACACTTTCAAATTGGAATTGCTTCATCCTTATCTCGAAAGTGTGGAGGCAGAGGCGACGAACAAAACGGGTAGAGATTACAGGAGAGGAGTGTGTTTCTCAGTGGCGCTGGCAACTGCGTTGTCTGTGGAGGAATTAAACTTCACAGGAAAGGGGAGAAAGAAAATAGCGTTGAATCCGTTAACCTCAGATGTACAGTTAGAGTGGTTTGAATCATTCAGGAAGCGCGTTTTGGACAGCGGAACGAAGGCTAGAGGTATGGAGTACGCATATATACTTTTTAGAATGTAAGTTTAAGGAAAATTTTGAACGAATTTATGAAGCAGGAAAATCACCCCTTTTTTTTGAAATTTAACTAGTGTTTGAAGCAGGAAAATCAAGCGCTCTGCTACCCAGTATAGAGGCGATGGCAAACGCGCTTTATCTTCCGGGAGAGTTTGGCGTTAACGACTACCGCGTGGGGTTACTGTCTGGTCTAAGCGTTGCAGAGCTCAAGAAGAAAGTTCCTTATGTCGTTCTCAAGATCGTCCGTCTAGTCAAGGTCCCTTTTAAAAAAATCTTCATGTCTTTCGTTTCGTCACCAAATAAGGGAATTATGACATAAATATAATTGACATGCAGAAGCTCCATGGGACCGGCGCGAGGAATTTTCTGGTTGTTGGGGTTCCACCGCAAGGATGCAGCCCATTTTATTTGACAGTGTTGAACGGAAGCAAAGACGAATATAAGTGCCTGGTGGAGGTGAATGAAATCCATCGTCTACACGAGACCAAGCTAAAGATGGCCCTGCGAGACCTACGCGAAGAGCTGCGGGACTCCAACATAATGTTTGCGGACTATTACAAGGCTTTCATGAGCGTAATGAAACATCCTGCAAGACACGGTGGGTAAAAAATAATGTTTGATGGCTTGTATTGATTGAGTTGGGGAGCTAAAGCTGGTTTATTTGAACAGGAATGAAAGTGAGAAACGTTGCATGCTGCGGCGCGGGCGGAAAGTACAACTACAATCCTGCGGCTGTGTGCGGAACGAGGTCTTCAAGGCGATGTTCAGAGGCGAAGAGTTACGTGTACTGGGATGATTTCCATCCAACTGATACGCTCAACAAAATAATCGCCGCTAAGTTTGCGTCGGGGAAATATCTTGAACCTCCCAACGTCTCGCTTGGCTGTCCCTGAGCAACAAGCTTCGTAACAGTCACAAGGGGGACGTATAATGTGTGATTTCTTGCTAGAGCATCCATGACGGACCTCCTTAAAATAGTACCATATGTCCATGCTTTTACATAAGAACTATGTCGTCTACTATATATATAGTTAGTATACATATAGTTTACTAATATATATATAGTTTACTATATATAGTTAGTATAGGTGAGATTAATTAAATAATGAAATAAATGTTTGTTAGGTTAGTTAGGAAGTTATATTCTTATAAGTAAATTAAGGGAGTTAACATAGGAGTTAACATAGGAGTATATTGGCTTTATAAGCCATTGCAAATTAATGTAAAATTTAATTGAAATTTTATGCATTGAGTATTCGAAAATAAAAAATATCAATCAAATATATATTATTTTGTGAGATTTTGCTATGCAATAATGGTTTGATTCAATCTTTTTGTGTGTGCTCACATTTCAATATGGTATTAAAACAATATTCGATCCTGTGTTGTGAGAGACATGAGATAATTGAACGCGTGGAGGAGAAGATCACCAGTGTTGTGTGTGGGAAGAACCAAATTAATGTATGGGAGAATAAAATTTGTTAAAGTCTACTTTTGAAGCGTTGAAGATTTGATGAGTCGTGTTGCATAATAAAGGCATTTTAAGGATTTAGCTACTCGGACTTATCAACCACAAGCCAGTGTGTTAGACTTAGGGCACACAACTGAGAGGGGGGGGGGGGGGGGGGTGAATCAGTTGTGCAAAACTTTCTCAAATTAAACACTTGAATCTTCTTTAGTGATTAGCAGAATATTAATCATGAACCATAATGCATTCAAATCAAAAGTAGAAACATATCAACACATAAGACACCAAGATTTTGACGTGGAAAACCTAGTTAAGGGAAAAACCACGAGGTGATTAACCCAAGAATGTATTCTCTGTTAGAAGAATAGAAAGAACAAATGACACATGCCAATTAGGGCTCACTGCCCGAGCACAATGCTCACAAGAGGCTCACTGCCTACAAGAGACACACTGTCTACAAAGAAATAAGTATCACCTTTAAGAACTAGAAAATAGCATCTTCACCATGCTTGAATCAGTTCTATTTAAGCCCAAAACTTCTACTCTGCCTTTCGCACTTCTCCTCGCTACCACACACTCATCACTACAAGACACACTATAAAAAGACTTTACAATCCTTTATTTATACAAGGCATCGACTTAGGAACAATCATCTAAGTCGGAAAACACCTATAAGATCATTCGCAAGACGTGTAAAACATCCGGTCAGCCAGTCTCAAGAACACCAATATCCGGTGGTAATTCTTCAAATGCAAACTCTTACTTCAATACGGACCACCAACATGAATTGGACATGATCCAACGATCATCATAACCTTCCTTGAATCACCAAGAACATCTGCACTTCATCATCCTACTGGAATTCTTCTCTCCTTCATCTGGAGCTTCAAGAACACAGTCTGTCATCACTGTCACAAATGAATAGGCTCTTCCGGACCTTCAAATCACGAACCAATCTGTTTGATACTTCTCAGGGACGTCCTCAACACTCCCTCAAATCTGCAGAATGAGATAATGCATTACCGGACCTCACCGGACCTATCTGTGTCACTCTGTCACCTCTAGACACCTGCTGGAGCCGGTTCTACTTGAACGACCATAACTTTTTCAGATCTTCATGCGAACCTCTAAAAACTTGACTGGAGCATCTCAAGACTTATAACTACAAATCCTTTAAACCACATCCTCTGATCCTCAACCTATCTTAGGCTTTTACCTTGTTGTCATCACTGTTCTTCACTGTTCTTGATGGAGACTAATTTTCTCAATATCCTCAGCACACAGCTCATCCAATCCTTCTCATTAATGTAACATGAGTATGTTGACATCAATGACAACACCGGTTAAACCCATACTTGCAACAATCTCCCCCTTTGTCATTGATGGCAACATATGATGTGAAAAACCATCAAGATAAGAACTTTTCCTTACTGTCACAACTCCCCCTATCAACAGCAACCATTCACATGTCTTCTCTCCCTTTACTACTCCCCCTTTGATCAGCAACCACTTGTTTTTCACATGTCTTATCTCCCCCTTTAACATCAATGACAAAGGGCTCATACTTGCAATTTCACCACCTCAGACTCATACCTGTTGCTCCCCCTGAGTAGCAGCTCCCCAACATCAATTCGGATCACAAGATGTGACTATGATACCCACCAGACTGATGCACATCAGTGCACCTTAGTTCATCATCAGAGGGGCAATAACCCCTAACTTCTCCCTGAGATACTCAAAAGAGTCCTTAGGTAGAGGTTTAGTAAAGATATCTGCAATCTGATACTTGGAGGGCACATACTCCAATCTGACTTCATCCTTATTCACTTGCTCTTTCAGGAAAGTGAAACTTGATAGATATATGCTTAGTCTTAGGATGCAACACTGGATTCTTAGAAATACTTATTGCACTTGAATTATCACAGAAAATTATGATAGGCTCTTCATATTCTACTTGAATATCTCTTAGCATCTGCTTCATCCACAGAACTTGAGTGCAACTACCTGTTGCTGTAATGTATTCTGCTTCAGTTGTAGACAGGGATATTGCCTCTTGTTTCTTGCTTAGCCAAGAAACCAATCTTTTTCCCAAAAAGAATACTCCTCCACTTGTACTCTTCATATCATCCACATCTCCTACCCAATCTACATCTATATATACATGAAGAGAAAAATTATGATCTCTAAGATACCACAAACCATACTCAACTGTTCCTTTTAAGTACCTAAAAATCTTTTTGATTGCCATGACATGAGATTCTCTAGGATCAGCCTGGAATCTCGCCACAAGACCAACAACCTGCATTATATCTAGTCTAGTTTGAGTGAGATACAATAATCCTCCAATCATTGATCTGTACTTTGTCCAATCTACCTTAGGAGAGTCATCATCTTTGCTCAACTTACATCCGGTTGCCATGGGAGTGTTCATTGGCTTTGAGTCTTCCATTCCAAATTTTCTTAACAATTCTTTCACATATTTGGTTTGAGAAATAAAGATTCTTTTCTTTGTCTGAGTAATTTGCAAACCCAAGAAGAAATTCATTTCATCGAGCATTAACATCTCAAACTCACTTTTCATTTGATTTGCAAAGGTTTTACACATACTGTCTCTTCCTCCAAATATGATATCATCAACAAATACTTCAACAATCAAGATGCTTTCATGATCAATTTTAAAATATAGGTTACTGTCAGCAGTACATTTGTTGAAACCAATCTTCAAAAGATGTTTGTCCAGTCTTTCATACTAGGCTCTAGGGGCTTGCTTTAGTCCATACAGTGCCTTTTTCAATTTGCAGACCATATCACCATGCTCAGATAATTGAAAACCATCCGGTTGTTCAATGTACACTTCTTCTAAGTCACCATTCAAGAAGGCAGACTTGACATCCATCTGATACACCTTGAAATCCTTGAAAGCAGTAAATGCAAGAATTAGTCTAACTGCTTCAATTCTTGCCATCGGAGCAAAGGTTTCTTCAAAATCAATCCCTTCTATTTGAGAGTAGCCTTTGCAGACTAATATGGCTTTATTTCTGATTACTTCACCAACTTCATTTAATTTGTTCGAGAAGACCCATTTGGTTCCAATCACATTCTTGTTTCTAGGTCTGGGAACAAGATCCCAAGTGTGATTTTTCTCAATTTGTATCAACTCTTCCTCCATTGCTTTGGTCCAGTTTTCATCATTGCAGGCTTCATTTATTGTCTTATGTTCAATCTTTCAATCAGACAATATTCATCTGAATTTGGAGCAATTTTCTTTCTAGTTTGCACACCTTTGCTTTTGTCACCTATGATCTGATCTTCAGAGTGGTTCAGTCTTGCATACCTTGGAACTTTGGGAGTTTCTTGCACTTCTGCTTCTTGATCAGGCTCATTCAGACCTATCTCTTCTCCCTGATTTACCGGATCAGTCTGAATCTGACTTTCAGGAGAGGATTGAGCTCCTTGAACTAGAACACCATTCTGATCATCTTCATCATACTCATAAAACCTTGAGGGTTTCTCTATTCCCTCATCAACCTTCACATTTGTGTTTTCTATCATCTTTCTTAGTCTCTTGTTATAACACCGGTATGCTTTGCTTTGAGTAGAGTAACCCAAGAATATTCTTTCATCACTTCTAGCATCAAACTTACCTAAATCTTCATCTCTTTTGATGTAACACTTGCTACCAAAGACTCTGAAATATCTTACAGTAGGAGTAATGCCAAACCAGAGTTCATAAGGGGTCTTACCGATATTGCTTCTGATTTGAACTTGATTAAGAGTATAGACTACAGTGCTAACAGCTTCTCTCCAATAGATCTAAAACATTTGCTTCCATCATCATAATCCTAGATGCTTCCTAGATGGTCTGGTTCTTTCTCTCCACTACTCCATTCTGCTGTGGAGTTCTAGGAGCAGACAACTGTCTGTTGATTCCATGTTTCTCACAAAACTCTATGAACTCACCGGATGTGAATTCCCCACCTCTATCAGACCTCAGACACTTCAACTCTAATCCTATTTCATTCTCTACCATAGCCTTGAATATTTTGAATTTCTCAAGAGCTTTTGATTTCTCCTTTAGAAAGGTTACCCACATCATCCAGGAATAGTCATCAATTAACAGCATGAAGTATCTATCACCTTGAATACTCCTGGTTCTTGCCAGACCACAAAGATCAATTTGAACTAAGTCCAATAATCTGGTAGAAGACAGTTCCTTGCTTTTGAATGTGACTCTGCTCAACTTAGCCAACTGACATTCCTTGCACAAGTTGTTAGTAGGTTTCACCAATTTTGGAAGATCTCTTACAACCTGAGTATTGCTTATCTTGATGATATTATCAAAATTCACATGACACATTCTCCTATGCCATAACCAACTCTGATCAACTTGAACAAATAAACAGCTTTTACTAGTACCAACTAAGTGGAAGATATTACCTTTAGTTTGAGCACCGGATGCAATCTCTATTCTAGATCTTTCAAAGATTTTACATTTTCCATCCTTGAATCAGAGATCATAGCCTTTGTCCACCAACTGTCCAACACTGAGAAGATTGTGCTTCAAACCTTCAACAGACAGTACATTACCAATTTTGTTTTTTCCATCAAAAGAAATAGTTCCTCTTCCTTTAATTCTACCAGCAGAATTATCACCAAACTTCACCACTCCTCCTTCATACCTTTCCAAGTCTATAAACTTATTTTTGTCACCTTTCATGTAGTGAGAGCAACCACTATCAATGACCCAATCATTCTTTTCTTCAACTTGGGTAGCCAGAGCTCTTTCTACAACTTTATGATTGATAGATACAGAGGATATTGATTCTTCTTCCTTGATGGCAATAAACACCCATTCACTTCTAGATTTGTTTCCTGTCTCTAATTCATCATCTGTTACTCCTTCATTATCATCTTCTTCATGAACATAGTAACAATTCTTTTAGAACCTTGATCTATTAGGATTTGGCTTTGAAAATCTCTCCGAACATCTTGAGGCAAAATGACCAATCTTACTGCAGTTAAAACACTTAAAAGGCAATTTTCCTTCATACTTACCGGATCCTCTTGGCAGTCTCTTTGCAATGAGGGCTTCAAGTTGAGCAGTTTCTATTTCTTCTTCCAGGTCTTTTCTTGCTTTTTCATACCATGACAGTTTCCTTGATGAGTTCTCTCCTGGATCAAATCTTTGTTTACTTTTCACAGAGGCACTAGCTTTGAATGCAGATTCAGTTTTGGGGGGATCATCTCCAAACTCGGTCATTTCAAAAGCAGCCAGTTTGCCAGCCAATTGGTCTCTTGTGATAGTGGTATGGGCTCTGAATTCATCAATGGCAGCAACCTTGATTTTGTAAGAGGCAGGAAGGGATCTGAGAATTTTACCAACAATCTCATTTTCATCCAAGACTCCACCAGAATTTCTAATTCCACAAACCAGCTCATTCACTCTTGGCATAAAAGTGGTAATATTTTCATCATCTCTCATCTTCAATTTTTCAAATTTCCCTTTTAGACTCTGTAACCTTACACATTTAACATATTCGTCTCCTTCATGCAAAAGTTCCAGTTTAATCTTGATCTCATAGGCAGTTGGTAGATCAATAACATTTGAGAGCTGTAAGTCAGTTAATGTGCTTAGAAGAGCCTCTTTGGTCCGCAGATTGTTTTCAGCATCTGTGATTTCATTTAGGGTTGTCGGACCACCCTGTGGAGGTACATACGCTTTTGTGACCATGGACCAGTATGCCATTCCCATACACTGCAAGTGACATTTCATGCGACCTTTCCAAAGAGCAAAGTTGGTTCCATCAAACTTCGGACTATCCTTCTTATATGACGACATCCTGGATCTCCTCAAGCAGTTAAGCTCCTTTTAGAGGAACTTAGCTCTGATACCAATTGTTAGACTTAGGGCACACAACTGAGAGGGGGGGTGAATTAGTTGTGCGAAACTTTCTCAAATTAAACACTTGAATCTTCTTTAGTGATTAGCAGAATATTAATCATGAACCATAATGCATTCAAATCAAAAGCAGAAACATATCAACATATAAGACACCAAGATTTTGACATGGAAAACCTGGTTAAGGGAAAAACCACGGGGTGATTAACCCAAGAATATATTCTCTGTTAGAAGAATAGAAAGAACAAATGGCACATGCCAATTAGGGCTCACTGCCCGAGCACACTGCTCACAAGAGGCTCACTGCCTACAAGAGACACATTGTCTACAAAGAAATAAGTATCACCTTTAAGAACTGGAAAATAGCATCTTCACCATACTTGAATCAGTTCCATTTAAGCCCAAAATTTTTGCTCTACCTTTCGCACTTCTCCTCGCTACCACACACTCAACACCGCAAGACACACTACAAAAGACTTCACAATCCTTTATTTATACAAGGCATCGACTTAGGAACAATCATCTAAGTCAGCAAACACCTACAAGATCATTCGCAAGACGTGTAAAACATCTGGTCGGCCAGTCTCAAGAAGAACACCAATATCCGGTGGTAATTCTTCAAATGCAAACTCTTACTTCAATGCGGACCACCAACATGAATTGGACATGATCCAACGATCATCATAACCTTCCCTGAATCACCAAAAACATCCGCACTTCATCATCCTACTGGAATTCTTCTCTCCTTCATCTGGAGCTTCAAGAACACAGTCTGTCATCACTGTCACAAATGAATAGGCTCTTCCGGACCTTCAAACCACGAACCAATCTATTTGATACTTCTTAGGGACGTCCTCAACACTCCCTCAAATCTACAGAATGGGATAATGCATTATCAGACCTCACCGGACCTATCTGTGTCACTCTGTCACCTCTGGACACCTGTCGGAGCCGGTTCTACTTGAACGACCATAACTTCTTCAGATCTTCATGCGGACCTCTGAAAACTTGACTGGAGCATCTCATGACTTATAATCACAAACCCTTTAAACCGCATCCTCTGATCCTCAACCTATCTTGGACTTTTACCTTGTTGTCATCACTATTCTTCACTATTCTTGATGGAGACTAATTTTCTCAATATCCTCAGCACACAGCTCATCCAATCCTTCTCATTAATGCAACATGAGTATGTTGACATCAATGACAACACCAGTTAAACCCATACTTGCAACACAGTGGAGCTTCCATCATTTGTAACTAAAGTTAATCTTCCTAGTAGCTTTGGTGAAGCTTTTGCATGTCTCGAACTTGGTCTCAATATCCCCAGGTTTCTGATGCAGATGTAAAAGCTAATAGGAATAGGCATCGAGGATTCACCATGATGCTTTTATGACTCACTATTTATCTTATGGAAGCTCATTCAAGACGTTATCATGATCCCTGATTGTGAGTTAAAATGGGCCCGAAACAAAATCAAAACTGTTTAATCTGATATAGCCATGTATTAAATCCAAAGTGACAAAACATGAAAGTGGGAACCAATTGTTTATGCTATGGTAGTGGTCACGGATTAGAGGGGAACTGAATTATGCCATAGTAGTGATCATGGTTTGATGCTGATGCTGAGTAAATTTTGGTATATATTTTAAACTTTGAAATCATTCTTTTTAATCTTTTATGAAGAGAGTTGTATTACATTGATGATTAAGAAAGATGTGGAAGTTGTCCTACTAAAATTACACTCTACCTTGAAAAATTATTGAAATCAACTTGAAACAAAGATTTTAATAAACAGTGGATAGGTGAGTTGGTAAAGGAAATTTTATGAAGGCTTTTGGACTTGGTTTTTATAGATCATCAGTTTCAAGTCTTTTGTTCCTTCTTAGACATCACATATAAAGTTGTTGGTCATTTATATGTCGAGTGTGTTTAGATTAATAAGAGATAAGGAAAAGTAAGATGTTGATATGACTTTGGAGGTTGTTAGTTTAAAGCTTGCCAAATATTTTCCAATTATGTTTGCACATTATTTTTAGAGTTACAAGGTTTTTTGTTTACACTATATGTAAAAGTTGTAGTTTCTGTGGAATCTAACACCTGATGTCATCCTATGGCTTCTATTTTGCATTACATGTGATTCTTAAGGAAACATGAGCACTAAATTTTGACTATCTCATGGCATATGGTGTTCTTCATTACATCTTATCTTATTTGATGCTAAATGTCACACACAACATGGAAAGTAAAAGCTTACAAAGGGTTATGAAGTAGATATAGAAAATAATGGAGAAAATAAAAAGTGAAGAACTTATCAAGCTTAAAGACTAAGAACAACCTTTATATTGGAGGCTAGAGGCACCAGAGGCAGGAGGAGTTTTTTTATCTCGAGCTAGCTTCTCACTTAGAGATTATACATTGCATGAGAAGCACCAGTTTCAATCTATGTCCCTTCATGGAGCAAGGGTGGCTTGGTAATTCTTGATAGTACTTGTGGATAATTTAATTTATGAAATAGTGTGGGATTGGCGTATATACATTGGTTTAGTTCCTTTTGTACACCAAACGAGGGATTTAGTTCTGATCACATTAGAGGATGGGTATTAACACTTTCAGAGGAAAGTGGACTCTCGAAAGAGAGTTCCTCTTTCATATGCAGCACTAGAGGAGGGATTTTGGTCCACATTTAAAGAAGATGTGGACTTTCAAAGGAGCATTGTTCTCTCATTGTGCATGGAGGATGGGGATATTTATATTCTCTCATGCAATACATAGGATTTGAAGGTTTGACGATCAGGTGATCCATTGACAGATTCAGTTCAAGGTGTTTCTTAGGTAAGCGAGAAAAAATGGTGGAGGCACTTCATCAAAGTTTTCAAAAGGGCTATTATGTTCAGTCCTTGCAGTGTTTCATCCTTTGTTTAGATTGATGTAACAAGGGGGGAATGTTGGATTATTACATCTTTTTATATACTTTACTATATAGTTAGGATTGGTTACATTAATTAAATAATCAAATAAATTAAATCTTAGGTTAATTGTTTGTTGGAAGGTTACATTACCATAAATAAGTTAAGGGAGTTAACACAGAAATACATTATCTAATGTAAATAAGGTAAGGGAGTTAACACAGAAATACATTATCTTTATAAGCTATTGCAAATCAATGTAAACTTCAATTGAAGTTGTATGCATTGAATATTTGAAAATATCAATAAAATATATATTATTCTTTGAGATTTTGTTGTGCAATAATGGTTTGATTCAATCTCTTTATGTGTGTTCACCATTTCAATAGTCATTAAGTTTTAGATAGTATAGAGTTGGGAAATAATGAAATATCATGTTTATTTTATTTAAAGTATAATTGTAATTGAATTATATTGCTTATACTTATAGTCAAACTTAGAAAATATATTTTTAATGACAACCCTTCTGATTAGATTCCAACTGAAAGGAATTGGATAATTAAAAAAAAGAATTCTCATTCAAAGATTTGTAATTAATAAAAATCTATTTTTGCTTCTATTTTTTTTGGTCTTCTCTACCAAGAATGTTAGACAAGAAAACAAACTCTTGCTAAGTCTGATGAATTCTCCTTCTAGGAGTTCAACAAGTTGTTCATCCATTTCTTTTACTTCTGAGAGACTGAGTAAATAAGTTGGCTCAAAAGGAATTATATGTGCATATTCTGGTCATAATTTAACATCACACTCTTCTAGTTTTGTAGTCTAGAACTTTAATGGATTCATGCTACAATATTCCTTTTCAAATCTTTCTTTGATTTGAAACAACCTTTCATCTTTTACATGATCTATGAATTCTTCTTTTCTTTGTTGTTTTTCTTGTTGGATTTTATCTTGGTTTTTTTGGATTTCTTTCATAAATTCTTTTTTCTCAATCCTATGATTAACAAACTTGAGAACAAGAATTTTCACATCATTCCCTTCATTTCTTAATGATACAAAACTCCTTTGGAGTATAAAGGGTTCATATTTTGAACACCAAGAATGTATATCCTAACAAGATATCATTGTCCATTTCATCTAATTCTAAAATATATGTGATAAATGTCTTACTGGATTTATTTTGATATACACATCTTGAGCTCATCTCACAATTTTTAGTTTTTCACCTATTACAGAGTGTCCCTTTGGGAGTTTCATCTTTGGGATTGAACTTTATCAAAAAGGATATTAAGAAAGTATTTGAGATCATGTCTAAATGGTATCCTTTACTACACCGTCTTTAAACCCATATCATTCTAGAAATCCCATGGCCACAATCTCTGTCCTTAGTAATAATCCCAAACTTATGGATGCATTAGCTAAACAAGTAGTCTAAAACTTTTTGTAACACCTAAAGAAGAAGAAGAGGAGGATAAAAAAGAAAATCTAAGCCCTTTGAAGGGATCAATATCAGATAAATGTCTGAAAAATATGGTATGATTAGAAAGGATGCCTAGGAAGGATCAAGAGAAAAAGACTAAATTCCAACTCTCCCTAAAAGATAAAATAGAAGAACTAATCAGCCATGAACCTGGTCGATGGTTGACACCAGAATCTTTTATTGTCCTTAATCAAGACACTAAGTTGTGTGAGAGACATGAGTCAAGGTTGCATGTCCAAATAGGAGAAAAACAAAAGAATTCAAAAGCTCAAAGAAACTAGATAGCTCAATGGCAAACTTCAACCTAGGAAAACATCAATGGCATATCAGTAGATGTCTCTAATACTATTGAAAATGTTTCACAAATATATAAAGATTGCCAAAAGATATAAAACTATAGTTATGATGCACATACCAATATTGAAAATATCATACATTATAACAGAACCCTAGACACAAGAATTGATCAAATCATGATATCACAAACTAGAATGAAGGCAACCATAGATCATGTGCAACAAGAACAACCACAAAGAGCTTAGTGACAACAAGGCCATCCTAGATCATGTATCAATACAATTAGAAAAAGGTGAGGGCATATGTCAAAAGGATCAGGGTGACACAAGCATAACATGATAGTTCTGATGATGAAAAGACACTTATAACATCAAATAGGATTCCTCCTATAGTCAAACCTAGAAAATAGAAGGCTGAAAAATATTCTATCTCAGGATCTAAATATTTGAGTATTGAAGAACTTTATGAGTAGCTTAACATAAAGGTTGTGATTGAAGAAAAGAATTGGGTAGAAGAAATAGGGTTAGAAGATATTTCTGAACCCATATATATGCCCAACAAGAAATTTTCAAAGAAAAATGTCAAATATTGAATTAGAAATGGAAGAACCCAGTTGTGAACTAGTACAATACTCTAAGCCAGAATCTAGAAATGATGTAGAAGACTATGAACCATTAGCCAAAACCTAGGAGGATGATGGGTTTGATATTGAAATGGAAGAGGTTTTGGAAAAAAATCCAGGTCTAGAACAGATGAGGCCTACAACAACCAATGGATATATTATAAATATTGACAAAGTTCTTGGTCCATGTGATTTGCTTAGTACATAGTTTGACAATCTGAAAAATGTCTTTGAATTCAAGAATTAGAATAATAGTATGAAAGTTCATTATGCCACTAGATTGTTCTCAGGAAAACTCAGAGACTTGTGGGATGGACTAGTAGAAGCAGGTCCTAGAGATGAAAAGAATTGTTAAGTGGTAAAGAGAAGTTGATGAATACGTGTACAAACAAGATCAAACCCTCTTCCACAATAACATTTAAGGACAAGATTGAGCTAAGTCACAACCAAGGAGAAGATGGACTCAGCTATAGATCTTGTGCTCCTGATTTGCTATGGAAAGATGAGATTTAACCAAGATATTTATCAAACCCTAGGTTAAGCATGAAGGAAACCCTACATATGAGATAATTAGCTTGAAACAAACAAATGACAACAACAACCTAGAACCCAAAAGTACAAAGATGATCAGTAAGATGTTAGAACCTATCTCCTGAAAGTAGAGGTGTTAGAGGACAAATTCGGTCTCCACCCAAGTCTGGAAGTGAGAATTTGTTGAAGGTCAAAACTGAGAATATGCTGCAAATGATGCTCAGAAACTAGATCCAAAACCTATAAGCCCTATAGACTAGGGCGCCAACCACCCAAGTCCAGTTGGAGGAATGTTCTAGAACTATTTTCAGATCCTAAAACCTTAATTCCCACACTGCCTTCCTGCAACTCCACTTTTCCCGAAATTGGTACCTGTAACCTGAACAAAAGACAACAAGAGAGGGGTTTGTGGGTTGTGGTGTTTAGGGATTTGCGTTAGTCAAATCTTGGGTTAGCATTCAAGCTTTCCCAACACCATTATTAGAGAGAGAGAGTACCCTTGTAGGACTGAGGCTAAATATAATCCAAATGATGAAATGATTCAAATAGCAATGATGTCACTTTAGAGGTGAAGTCCTTAAGAGGATGAAATCTCTTCAACTCATAAGGAGATGGATGATGATGCCATATCTGCAATAAACACACAAATACAAACACAAATCTGCAACAATAACACAATAAATGCCTTAAATGCTCTTTGCTCCAATATCATAAGTTCGCAATATCCATCTAGGTTAAAAATGAATTCAAAAACTCACTTATATATGCTTTCTCACTAACATTCATGAAATTAAATCATAAAAGCTGACAAAGAGGAACATTTTAAAAGGTCCCAGGCTGAACTAATATTAATTCACCTTGACCAATCTAGGAGGACCTGGGCAGTTGGCGCCCAAGTCTAGGGGCCCAATTTAGGTCAGGGGTAAGTTAAGTGAAGGGCCCTAGGTCCCAAATTCACATGTGTGTCAGGCTCTTTTCTTTGGGATGCTTAATTATAATGCATAGTGAGATAAATAGGACCTAGGAGCTAAACTAGGAGGTAAAAAGGCATGTGTCCACTTTTTACTCCATAACATTTATCCCCCACTTTAATGTGTGTATGATCCTATGATCTATACATGCATTAAAGTACGGTCAAAGCACATCAAACACATCAAACATGAGAGAGAAGGGGTAAGTGCAAGAAGATGGGGGGCCAAAAAGGGGTCTTAAGTGGCCACTTTTTTTTTTTTTTTTCTGAAATTAGGAAATGCTGGCCTTGGATGAGAAATTGAGCATAGTTACACTCAAAATTTGTAGATGCAACCAAAACAATGTTCATAGTGCTCCGAGTCTACTTTCTAAACTACTATTTTTTTTAAAAATGACATAGATTAAGGGGTTCAAAAGAGGGAGCCACAGAAATTGGTGTTGTTTCTGTCAAAAAAAATAACATAGCATGTTTTGTGGCTCCCTCAAAAGGTCAACTTTTTTTTTGGTATTTTTAAAATCGCTTCAGTGAGAAATTAGCTAATAGCATGTAGTTAATGTCTGATTTTTCTGATAATTTTTTCATGAATATTTGATTTTTTACTAATTTTCAAAGTGGACACATCCTAAAAACCATAATTTTGGCCGTGCTACCCCTATAAATTTTGAAAACTAATTGAAAATCATTTTTTTCTTTTTTTAATATGTGTAGAATGGAGTCTAGTTTCTAAGTATGTAATTTTTTAAAAATTTCAATGAATAGTTAATTTACAATGAAAAAAAGACCAAATAGTGGTTTTTGCCCAAAAACGGACACACAAACAAAAGAAATTAAAGATGAAAGGCTTAACATTGTTAAAATGTGAAAAAAATCACATCGTCAAATAGCTAAGAGAAAGCCTAACATTACCTAGGTCTTTGATTTGTTCGACCTTGAAACACATGCAAATATGAGGGTTAGCACGAACGAAATTATGTGAAATCTTGAAGAATATGGAAAAACACGTCTGTGGATGTTGAAAAGGCACTCCAAGCCTTTGGGTTGGAAATCCAAAGCAAATCCCAAGCCCAAGGCTTGGGATTCCCAAAGCAAAACATAACACGAGTGCGTTATAACGAGCTCATGTTATTGTTTGCTTTGCATTTTCCCTTTTCTGCTTGTCATGTTTTACATAATGCGAGCACGTTATAATGCGCTCGTGTTATGTTCCCCTTGAATTTTTTTATGTTCAAGGTTATTAATCATGTATGTATGTATGCGTATATGTATGTATGCATCTATGTATGCCTATATGTATATATGTATAGTGTCGAGGGTAGAGGAGGGTAGAGATGGGAGTGAGCCAGATAGGGGAGGAGAGGGGTGGATAAGGATTGAGTGATTAAGGTTTAAGGTTGAGGGTTGAGGGTTTAGGGATAGGATTTAGAGTTTAGGGATAAGGGATTAGAGCTTAAGACCTTGAGGGATTAGGGTTTAGGGTTGAGGCTTTAGGGATAGTGTTTAGGGTTAAGGGTCGAGGGATTAGGGTTAAGGTAGAGTGTTGAGGGTAGAGGGATTAGGGATAGGGTTTAGGGTTGAAAGTTAGCATTGAGGGATTAGGGTTTAAGGTATAGTTTTGAGGGTTGACGGTTTAGGGATAGGGTTTCGGATTTAAGGTTTAAGTGTTGAGGGTTGAGGATTTAGGGATAGGGTTTATTGTTTAGGGATAAGGGATTAGGGTTTAGGGTTTAGGGATTAGGGTACCATAAATTATAATTAGGGATTAGGGTTTATGGTTTAGGTACTAGGGATTAGGGTTTAGGATTAATGGATTAGATTTTAGGGTTTAGGGATGTAGAATTAAGGGGTACCATAAATAAACTAGAATTTAAGAAGGGTTGGGAAAATTTTGTGAATCATCATGGGCTGGAGATTAGAGATTTTGTTGTGTTCAAGTACATATCCAAGTCATAATTTAAGGTTAAGATATTTCAAAGAACAGGGCGTGTGAAAAACATCAATGCTCTTTGGCTTATGAATACCAACATTGATACAGATAAAAGATGCCCTTCTTCTAATAGAGTATGCAGTTCAAGTGAACCGATGGGCAACAAGTTGTCGAATGAGTTGATTTAATGGGCATGCCTCCTTCAAGGCCCAGGTGGGCAGGAGTGGGGTGTACAATTAAGGGGTACTATAAATAAACTAGAATTTAGGCAGGGTTGGGAAAATTTTGTGAGTCATCATGGGCTGGAGATTGGAGATTTCCTTGTGTTCAAGTACATATCCAAGTCATATTTTAAGGTTAAGATATTTCAAAGAACAGGGTGTGTGAAAAATATCAATGCTCTTCAGCTTATGAATACTAACATTGATACAGATAAAAAATGCCCTTCTTCTAATAGAGGATGCAATTCAAGTCAACCAATGGGCAACAAGTTGCTGATCTTGAATTGGTTTCTGATGAAGAAAATAATGATGTTGTTGAAGCAATGGAAGAAAATCAAAATTGTAAGTCTAATTTAATTTATTTCAACTTTCAAAGCAGGCATTTGAATTGTAGCTTTACCTAGAGGATTGGTATAACAAAAACTTAATTATGTTACAAGCCTTTCTTTGACGAACCCTGGACATTATGGACCCTATCATCTAGAAAAGCACATGACAGTGAACTCTACCCCACCTTTCAAATCAGATATTTACCTTTTTATTCAATGAAAATGAAGTCACGGAATGTAAACCGACCATGCATACTAGTAAGATCAAATTCTCTGCCTTCTATTCTTATTACTCTTACTTTATTAAGAGAAGAGTGTCAAAAAGAATGGGTTTAATTGTAAGCTAACATAAGGCAAAGCAGTTTTGTTATTACATTTTTCTGAGGGATCTCTAATAGTCTAATATAATGCAGTCTTCTATAATATGAACATCTACATTTGTGTGAATGATAAGCTTTAATATAGTAGAGTATTAAATCAATGCAATCAACTATTTATTGGGTTAAAATAACTTAGTTTTTGTAATGGTTTGGGAATGCCGGAGTTGCCAAAAATAGGTGAATGTCCTCTACAATTACCAAGAGAAAAAAATTTAGTAGTTCTTGTGGATAGAGCAAGTAAACAATGGGAGATTATTTGCCTGTTTCATAACAATGTACCTCCCCTAAGTGCGGGGTAGACAGCAAGAAACATAGATGTACCCCAATGCAAAGTTTTTCTCATAATGATCATCCTTCTGATTTCAACTGTTAATTACTCACTGTGGATGTACCATACACAAAGCTTTTCTCATAGTGTGTACACCTATTGGCATAATGAACCCCAGATGGGCCATAAAAAACATGCCATATAACATTACCAACATTAAAAAAGTTCATAGCCATTTTTATGACATATTCTTGTAACTCATATATCTTTAAGAGAAGAGTGTCAAAAATGATGGGTTTAACAACCTAACATAAGGCAAAGCAATTTTGTTGGGTTTAGGGTTGAGGGATTATGGTTTAAGGTATAGTGTTGAGGGTTGAGGGTTTAGGGTTGAGGGATTAGGGTTTAGGGATAGGGTTTAGGGTTGAGGGATTAGGGTTTAGGGTTGACGGATTAGGGTTTAATGTTGAGAGTTGAGGGTTGAGGGTTGAGGGTTTAGGGATAGGGTTGATGGTCATAGGATTAGGGTTAAAGTAAAGTGTTGAGGGTAGAGGGATTAGGGATAGGGTTTAGGGTTGAAGGTTTAACGATTGAGGGTTGAGGCTTTAGGGATGAGGGTTTAAGGCTTATGATATAGTGTAAGGTGTTGAGGGTGCAGGGATAGGGTTTAAGTTTTAAGGGTTAAGGGTTAAGGGATAGGGATTAGGGTTTAAGGTATAGTGTTAAGGGTTGATGGTTTAGGGATAGGGTTTAGGTTTGAGGGATTAGGGTTTAGGGTTGATGAATTAGGGTTTAATGTTGAGAGATGAGGGTTGAGGGTTGAGGGTTGAGGGATAGGGTTGATGGTCAAGGGATTAGGGTTAAAGAAGAGTGTCGAGGGTAGAGGGATTAGGGATAGGGTTTAGGGTTGAAGGTTTAAGGATTTAGGGTTGAGGCTTTAGGGATGAGGGTTAAGGGATTAGGGTTTAAGATATAGTGTTGAGTGTCGAGCGTGTAGGGATAGGTTTTAGGGTTCAAGTTTTAAGGGTTAAGGGTCGAGGGATCAGAGTTAAGGGTTGAGGGATTAGGGTTTGGCGTCGAGGGTATAAGGGTTGAGGGATAGGATTTAGGGTTTAGGGATAAGGGATTAGGGTTTAAGGTATAGTGTCGAGGGTTGAGGGTTTATTGATAGTGTTTAGGGTTGAGGGTTGACTGATTAGGTTTTAGGGTTGATGGATTAGGGTTTAAGGTATAGCGTTGAGGGTTGAGGGTTTAGGGTTAACGGATTAGGGTTTAGGGTTAACAGATTAGCGTTTAATGTCAAGGTTAGGGTTAGAGTGTCAAGGGTAGAGGGATTAGGGATAGGGTTTAGGGTTGAAGGTTTAAGGATTTAGGGTTGAGGCTTTAGGGATGAGGGTTTAAGGCTTAAGATATAGTGTCAAGTGTTGAGGGTGCAGGGATAGGGTTTAAGTTTTAAGGGTTAAGGGTTGAGGGATAGGGATTAGGGTTTAAGGTATAGTGTTTAGGGTTGATGGTTTAGGGATAAGGTTTAGGTTTGAGGGATTAGGGTTGATGAATTAGGGTTTAATGTTGAGAGTTGAGGGTTGAGGGTTGAGGGTTTAGGGATAGGGTAGAGGGATTAGGGATAGGGTTTAGGGTTGAAGGTTTAAGGATTTAGGGTTAAGGATTTAGGGATGAGGGTTAAGGAATTAGGTTTAAGATATAGTGTTGAGTGTCGAGCATGTAGGGATAGGTTTTAGGATTCAAGTTTTAAGGGTTAAGGGTCGAGGGATCAGAGTTAAGGGTTGAGGAATTAGGGTTTGACGTCGAGGGTATAAGGGTTGAGGGATAGGGTTTAAGGTATAGTGTCGAGGGTCGAGGGTTTACTGATAGTGTTTAGGGTTGAGGGTTGAGGGATTAGGTTTTAGGGTTGATGGATTAGGGTTTATGGTATAGTGTTGAGGGTTGAGGGTTTAGGGATAGGGTTTAGGGTTGACGGATTAGGGTTTAGGGTTGACAGATTACCGTTTAATGTTGAGGTTAGGGTTAGAGTGTCGAGGGTAAAGGGATTAGGGATAGGGTTTAGGGTTGAAGGTTCAAGGATTGAGGGTTGAGGCTTTAGGGATGAGGGTTTAAGGCTTAAGATATAGTGTCAAGTGTTGAGGGTGCAGGGATAGGGTTTAATTTTTAAGGGTTAAGGGTTGAGGGATAGGGATTAGGGTTTATAGTATAGTGTTGAGGGTTGATGGTTTAGGGATAGGGTTTAGGTTTGAGGGATTAGGGTTTAGGGTTGATGAATTAGGGTTTAATGTTGAGAGTTGAGGGTTGAGGGTTGAGGGTTTAGGGATAGGGTTGATGGTCAAGGGATTAGGGTTAAAGAAGAGTGTCGAGGGTAGAGGGATTAGGGATAGGGTTTAGGGTTGAAGGTTTAAGGATTTAGGGTTGAGGCTTTAGGATGAGGGTTAAGGGATTAGGGTTTAAGATATAGTGTCGAGTGTCAAGTGTGTAGGGATAGGTTTTAGGGTTCAAGTTTTAAGGGTTAAGGGTCAAGGGATCAGAGTTAAGGGTTGAGGGATTAGGGTTTGACGTTGAGGGTATAAGGGTTGAGGGATAGGGTTTAGGGTTTAGGGATAAGGGATTAAGGTTTAAGGTACAGTGTCGAGGGTTGAGGGTTTATTGATAGTGTTTAGGGTTGAGGGTTGAGGTTTGAGAGATTAGGTTTTAGGGTTGATGAATTAGGGTTTAAGGTATAGTGTTGAGGGTTCAGGGTTTATGGATAGGGTTTAGGGTTGACAGATTAGGGTTTAGGGTTGATGGATTAGTGTTTAATGTCGAGGTTAGGGTTAGAGTGTCGAGGGTAGAGGGATTAGGGATAGGGTTTAGGGTTGAAGGTTTAAAGATTGAGGGTTGAGGCTTTAGGGATGAGGGTTTAAGGCTTAAGATATAGTGTCAAGTGTTGAGGGTGCAGGGATAGGGTTTAAGTTTTAAGGGTTAACGGTTGATGGATAGGGATTAGGGTTTAAGGTATAGTGTTGAGGGTTGATGGTTTAGGGATAGGGTTTAGGTTTGAGGGATTAGGGTTTAAGGTTAATGAATTAGGGTTTAATGTTGAGAGTTGAGGGTTGAGGGATAGGGTTGATGGTTAAGGGATTAGGGTTAAAGAAGAGTGTCGAGGGTAGAGGGATTAGGGATAGGGTTTAGGGTTGAAGGTTTAAGGATTTAGGGTTGAGGCTTTAGGGATGAGGGTTAAGGGATTAGGGTTTAAGATATAGTGTCGAGTGTCGAGCATGTAGGGATAGGTTTTAGGGTTCAAGTTTTAAGGGTTAAGGGTTGAGGGATCAGAGTTAAGGGTTGAGGGATTAGGGTTTGACGTCGAGGGTATAACGGTTGAGGGATAGGGTTTAGGGTTTAGGGATAAGGGATTAGGGTTTAAGGTACAGTGTCGAGGGTTGAGGGTTTATTTATAGTGTTTAGGGTTGAGGGTTGAAGGATTAGGTTTTAGGGTTGATGGATTAGGGTTTAAGGTATAGTGTTGAGGGTTGAGGGTTTAGGGTTGATGGATTAGGGTTTAGGGTTGACGGATTAGCGTTTAATGTCGATGTTAGGGTTAGAGTGTCAAGGGTAGAGGGATTAGGGATAGGGTTTAGGGTTGAAGGTTTAAGGATTGAGGGTTAAGGCTTTAGGGATGAGGGTTTAAGGCTTAAGATATAGGCTTAAGCTATAGTGTCAAGTATTGAGGGTGTAGGGATAGGGTTTAAGTTTTAAGGGTTAAGGGTTGAGGGATAGGGATTAGGGTTTAAGGTATAGTGTTGAGGGTTGATGGTTTAGTGATAGGGTTTAGGTTTGAGGGATTAGGGTTTAGGGTTGATGAATTAGGGTTTAATGTTGAGAGTTGAGGGTTGAGGGTTTAGGGTTTAGGGATAGGGTTGATGGTCAAGGGATTAGGGTTAAAGAAGAGTGTCGAGGGTAGAGGGATAGGAATAGGGTTTAGGGTTGATGGTTTAAGGATTTAGGGTTGAGGCTTTAGGGATGAGGGTTAAGGGATTAGGGTTTAAGATATAGTGTCGAGTGTCGAGCGTGTAGGGATAGGTTTTAGGGTTCAAGTTTTAAGGGTTAAGGGTCGAGGGATCAGAGTTAGGGTTGAGGGATTAGGATTTGACGTTGAGGGTATAAGGGTTGAGGGATAGGTTTTAGGGTTTAGGGATAAGGGATTAGGGTTTAAGGTATAGTGTCGAGGGTTGAGGGTTTATTAATAGTGTTTAGGGTTGAGGGTTGAGGGATTAGGTTTTAGTGTTGATGGATTAGGGTTTAAGGTATAGTGTTGAGGGTTGAGGGTTTAGGGATAGGGTTTAGGGTTGATGGATTAGGGTTTAGGGTTGACAGATTAGCATTTAATGTCAAGGTTAGGGTTAGAGTGTCAAGGGTAGAGGGATTAGGGATAGGGTTTAGGGTTGAAGGTTTAAGGATTGAGGGTTGAGGCTTTAGGGATGAGGGTTTAAGGCTTAAGATATAGTGTCAAGTGTTGAGGGTGCAGGGATAGGGTTTAAGTTTTAAGGGTTAAGGGTTGAGGGATAGGGATTAGGGTTTAAGGTATAGTATCAAGCTCGTTGAGGGTTTAGGAATAGGGATAGTGTTTAGGGTTGATTGATTAGAGTTAAGGGTTGAGGGATTAGGATTTGACATTGAGGGTTGAGGGTCGAGGCTTTAGGGTTTAGGGTTTAGGGATAGGGTTGAGGGTTGAGGGATCATAATTAAGGGTTGAGGGATTAGGGTTTGATGTTGAGGGTTGAGTACATTGAGGTTCGAGGGTTGAGGGATTAGGGTTAAAGTAGAGTGTCCAGGGTATAAGGATTAGGGATAGTGTTAGAGGGTTTAGGGATAAGGGATTAGGGTTTAAGGTATAGTATCGAGCCCATTGAGGGTTTAGGAATAGGGATAGTGTTTAGGGTTTATGGATAAGAGATTAGAGTTGAGGGATGATAGATTAGGGTTGAGCATTAAGGGTTGAGGGATAAGGGTTTAGGGATAAGGTTGAGGGTTTAGGGATAGGGTTTAGGGTTGAGGGATTAGAGTGAAGGGTTGAGGGATTAGGATTTGACATTGAGGGTTGAGGGTTGAGGCTTTAGACTTTAGGGTTTAGGGATAGGGTTGAGGGTCGAGGGATTAGGGATAAAGCAGAGTGTCAAGGGTATAAGGATTAGGGATAGGGTTAGAGGGTTTAGGGATAAGGGATTAGGGTTTAAGGTCTAGTATCGAGCCCGTTGAGGGTTTAGGAATAGGGATATTATTTAGGGTTTAGGGTTGAGGGATTAGAGTTAAGGGTTGAGGGATTAGGATTTGATGTTGAGGGTTGAGGGTCAAGGCTTTAGGTTTAGGGATAGGGTTGAGGGTTGAGTACATTGAGGTTTGAGGGTTGAGGGATTAGGGTTAAAGTAGAGTGTCGAGGGTATAAGGATTAGGGATAGGGTTGGAGGGTTTAGGGATAAGGGATTAGGGTTTAAGGTATAGTATCAAGCCTGTTGAGGGTTTAGGAATAGGGATAGTGTTTAGGGTTTAGGGATGAGGGATTAGAGTTGAGGGTTGAGGGATTAAGGTTTAGGGATAAGGTTTAGGGTTGAGGTAGACAAGGAGCGACTGAGAGACATAGAGGGGAGAGGTAGAGAGGTGAGGGGGAGAGATAAGTGAGATATAGAACATGAGCTAATGGAACTAGAGGTGAGATATTGTAAAGGTGCTATCGAAGGTGAGATAGGCACAAATATTTATGGATCAATCTATAGCAGGACAAAATGTAAGCACGTTATAACGCGCTCACGTTTTGTCCTTCTATAGAAATGGTAAAAAAGTGTTGACCCCTGTGTTCCAAGCCCACATGCTCTATTTTCATGTTGATTATGTGTGTGCTTCGACAAAAAAGAAGTGCTTTCATGTTATTGGAAAGTTCACATGCACATTTTACATATTCTACCACCTTTGCATGATCTTTACACCACCTTTTCTGCTTTGCCAATTTGAGAAGGAAGAAATAACATAGTTTTCACACCAAGTTTGATATATATATCTATTCAAGTTTCAATTTTTGTAGTGTTACAATGTTAATTGTGATTCAATTTTAAGAATTTAACATTATAGATTGGTTAATAGTATTGTTGTTAGTAATTATATTTGAGTGTTTTTCAATTTAACATTGAAAAAGAAGCAAGTGGTGAAAAACTCAAATTGTTGAGGAGTTTGATGTAAGAAGAAAAAAAAACTACATAATTGGGTACTCTCTCCATTCAAATCTTCATTTTTTAGGTATGTCAAGTCTGTACATGCATGTTCTTTACATTTTCCTTAATTCTATTTGAATTACTTTATCATGCTTTATCATACATGTTTAAAATAGACACATTCCCAATCAAGAAAGCAGCCTACAATCTCACATGATGCCATGTATATTTTCTACACTTGGGCTCTTCAATAATTATGTGTAATAAACAGACCTTCACATGATGATTTGTATGCACATATATTGGGCTAGGACATTCCTTATGTACCTATTCATGATGATTTGTACATGCACATGACACAACAATTGTTGTCTATTCCTTCACAAGCCATCCAAATCCTAGTATCCCTAGTACCAACAAAACACCTTCTCAATTCCAAATCCTAGTAGCCCTAGTAACAACAAACATGTCAAATTGGGTCTACCTCAACCTTTTCAATCATGAAGTCCCGTGTATTCTTTTCATGGCTGCAATAATTTTCTTTGTATGTTTTGTACCTATTTTGGTTGAGTGACATTTACTCTTTTACATGATGATTGTATGTATATTTACTATGAAGGGTTGAATGACATATATTTTAGTTATTTGTATGGATTCATTTCTTAGGAACTAATATTGGTCACTTTATCATGCTACTGACAAATTCTCTGTCATGCCGAGGAAACAATCAAGAATTAAACCAACACAGGAAGAGATAGAAGCTAAGAATGCAAAGAAAGCAGTGGCTATGAGGGAACTTCATGAGAAGAGGAAATTGGACACGATGAATGGAGACATGCCAATTGAAGAGGAACCACAACCATCACAAAGAGATATGGTATTGGCGGCACAAAGAGAACAAATGCAAAAACTTTGTGCTACGAGAGATTTGAATACCATAGTTGGAGACACATCCTCTACCGCAAGTCAATATGTAGGGACACCATTTACCACATCTCAAGTTGAGAGTACATCATCACTCACATGTGATGAATAAGGTATGCCATCATTCCCACCTCAACCTCAAGGTACGTCATCTATTCCATCTTCAATCGAAGGTATGCCATATAGCCCATCTCATTTAAATATTGATGAAATTCCTAATGTTGAGATGAATTTATCTAACTTAATACCACCTAGAATTTTGCATAGAAAACCAAAGTATTTGATTGATACTGATGAGAATATTTTGCAGTCAATGGAAGGTAAGATTCTAAAATGCACTTGTAGAAGATATGCTCATAAGATTTGGAGATTGTTCTTTGAAAAGTTAAATGAGACTACAAGATGTCAACTATTCCTTGAAATGATGTGAAGTATAAAGTATAGGTCCATCATGAAGATTCTTGGGTTGAGAACATCAGAGGCTTCAAGTGAAAAATCTATTGTCAAGAATCTAATGAGTGTGTATGAGAGTGTGGGTAACACCTCACGCACAAAAGATAGTAATGCAACACAGCGTGTGATTACATCGACTATAGTAAGTAGTCAAATGAGGAAAGCTTGTCTCATTAGAAAGACGAGTCAAGAATTGAGAATTAATAGGAAAACTTTACAAGAGCCATTGGAAGACGCCAAAGAATTGAGGACACTAATGCCAATGAATTATAAGTGTTCTCAGGGAGACCACCACGAAAAGATAAACCAATTGTTGAAGCATTGAGATCACTAATTGAAGAATTTTGGAAGAATTACACAAGGGTATCTCTGAATCAAAGGGATGTGGTAAGAAGGAGAATCGATAGTCAAAACCGTGAGCCACATCCAAAGCATTTTTTGGATGAGACTCAAACATAGTTTTATGGTAAATTTTTAGAGAAGTATCCTCAAATTAAAATTTGTCAAAGATATTTTAAAATGTTAAAACCTTTCTATGTCAAGATAAATCACACACGCACTACTTGTTGTTGTAGATTACATATTGAATTTTCTAACTATTTTGATGTTTATAGGTCTATATGCTTAGATATGCATACTAACAATGATTTGCAGGGTTGTGCCATATGTGCCCCACCAACAACTTCAAGAGACTTCATATCAAGAATTTTAGGTGAAAGAGAGGAAGGTCAAATATTCTACAAGAAATTATGCTTGGATGGCACATGCCATCGTTGCGGTGGCTTGCAACATTTGCCAATATGTGAACATATGGTAAGAACACATGCGGTTGGAAATGAACTACTAGAGTTTGGCGAGTATAAAATAGTGGCATACAATACAAAAGATGGTAAAGAAGCAAAGAGGTGTGAATTGGTTATTGAAAAGATTCCAGTGTATCAGTTTATGCCTATATTTCATGATAGCATAGTGTATGAGTATGCAAGACATGCCCATAGAGCTTGATGGTTGGACTTGCAATTCAAGTTATGTAAGGACACATTTATGGTTGGTAGCATTGTTTCAGTCATCAAATTTGCAGAGAACTACAGTCTACAGCCATAGCGTGAGATGCAATCACAATATTACAACTCCACACAGGTTTCTATATTTGTGCACATCGCATTCATCCATGTGAATGATAGTACAGAGGATGATAGAAAGATCATAAGGGAGTATAATTTCTATATTAGAGATGATCGCATGCATTCTACAGAGTTCGTGCAAGGTTTCTTTCAGGTGTTCTACAATGATTTGGCTAGAAGGGGCATATCGTTCAGTTAGCATATCATATGGTTGGATAACTGTGCGTCACAATTCAAGAACTCACAAAATTTCTATTAGCTGAGTAGGAGGCATAATTTTACAGGTATTCAACATATGTGAAACTTTTGTGAGGCCGAGCATGGAAAGGGGGCGCATGATGGTGCAGGAGCATGTATCAAAAGAGCCATAGCATGAGAAGAATTAAAGTATAAAGACAATGCAAAATTGATTGTCAAGTGGTGTAATGCTTGCATGGGTCCAGGTAATGAAGGTAAGTCTTCAGTTCATATATTTTTTTGGTTGATAGATGATACTAACATTGCACCATATGAGGACTGTTGTACACTGACAGGATCAAATGAGATGCACTCTTTCAGAAGCTCAATTGCAGGTTCATGGAGTATCCATATGCGAAAGATGTCATGCTTTTGTTCTTCCTATACAATTCAATCCTAGGATGAGTGCGAGTCAAAGGAGTGGGTTGACGAATGGTAGTCAAGTTATCTTAGCCCACTTGAGACGTATCAACCCTTGACAACACTGGAACTAACACAGATGGAATCATCAGTTGACTTTGACCACATATGAGATCTAGGTCAACCAGGTAATATATCTATTTGCATAGTTTTTGAAACTCCTAATGTCATCTTACTTTGTAGTGTTTTTGTAATGTTGACTAATTTCATCTAATTTGCTACACATATTAATGTAGGGCACGTATATGCAGTTATTGCAGATGAAGATAATGAAAAGGGAACAAATTATTACTTATGTCATTGTGTTGAGGCCAAAAAAAAATTGGAGGCCCCAGTTACAGATGGAGAAAACATCGAATACCCTATAGGCTCAGTGGTTATTACTGGAACATGGCTTAGAAGGTACCCACATAAGAGTGTTAATGTTTGGCTATTTCAGAACTTTGACACGCATCAGAAGATTCTTCATTACTCGAACCTTGTCATGGCATCCAATGTTCATTTGATATAGTATCGGGTAGACCTTTGAACAAAATCTTGTGGAAGGTGTATGAGTCTGACCATGAAGCAATACTTGACACAATAAAGAGTAGACCAGACCCAGATGGTTTATTGGATTAATTTGTAAGTATTCACATTGATTTTGTAAATTCATGTTACATTGAGTTGTAAGTATGCAGATTAATTTGTAAGGTTTGTCTTTTTTTTATTTCCTACTGTACTTTTACACATATACACATGTTTACATCATCATGTTATGCTTCATGGGGTTAGACCTAAGTGATGGATGAAGTTGATACTGAGAATAATGTATAAAATCTAGGTAATGTATAAAATATAGGTGTCTCTAGGTGTCTTGGTTTCTAACTAGATAATAGGTGTCTCTAATTGTGATGTAGAGGCAATGGGATAGTTGGAAGATGGCAAACTAGACAAGGTTTCCTTATGCTCTAAAGCCCAAATTTCATGATCATTATACAAAAGTGGGAACAACAGTTAGAGACTCTAAATTCTTCATAGAAAAGGTGATTTTAGATGCTATGGGACCCATTCCAATCATTGCCAAAGGCAAACCAAACTCAGGATTAACACTTCCTTCACAAACCCAAGAAATGGCTTGTAGCCCTAAGAAAAGAGAACAGTCCTAATAAATTTTGATACAGATCTTCAAACACAGAACTTGGACAATCAGTAGATACCCATTTGGACTCCCTATCACATATCCAAAACTAGGTATAGGTTGATTTGGACAATATACCCTAACCTATAACTCCTCTTAATAACCTAGAGCCCCAATTAGGCCTAAAATACAAAGAGACCCCCCTTAAATTCACACACAGAACTCAACCAATGACTTGAACACTTAGTATTCATGCCAAAACTATGAATTTTATGGGTTTTGTCCTCCTACAATCTCCTATTCCCAAAAATGCCTCTATGGTTCCTTGTCTGTCTCTAAACATCACCTAACACATGGTTTTGTTAGGTTTCCTCAAAGAAAACTTCTTCTCCTCAGATTTCCTACCAAAAAATCATCATAGCATACTATAACAAACCTATTAAAACCCATTCCACTGATCAAAAGTGAATCAAATCAGTGGAATGGCCAAAAAATGCATGATTCTTACCAAAACCCTAGATAAGGGTTTCTTAAACTGTTTTCAGGAAAATGAGTCTTACTCTACTCTAGAATTGTTTCAAGATGCCAAACTAGATGCAAATGAATGTCAGCTCACTCTAGTTTCATGCCACCAACATAGTCCTTCAGTTGTACTAATGGTGTAGGGCCACCTAGGTTGTCATGCCTCCAAGAGGGGTCAAAAAATGAAATTTTGTTTTGATTGAGTCAATTGTATGTAATAAGGTCTTCTAAGAATATTTCACTTATTTTTAGGTTACTTTGAGTCATTTGGGGTCACTTTGAGTCTTTGAGTCCTGTTGCAAAAAAATGTCAATATTGTCAAGTTGCACAAAGTAACTTTTGCATTTTTGGTGTCCTGCTCCTGATACGACCAAACTAACAGTTCCAATGCATCCTGGTGGGTACATTCAGGCTAGGCATAGTCCTATTTTTCACCCAAACATGTCAAAACAGTCCAAGCTACATTGTACCGACGATATGCCTGAAGAGTCCAAAGTGCAAAAAGGCAGCAATCTTTGACGAGATGTTACTTGAAAACCATCACTTAGAAACATTCTATCTGAGGCAACATGATCATGTAGAGTGCCTCTATAATAACCTCTCTAGGTTTTTTATATCTCTGAGGCATTTGCCCGTGGTGAAAGTTTTTTTGCTGCCCCAAAAATCGTCAGAAGGAGGCAGTGTAAAGTTGCAAAGGGGTGTAACTTTCATTTTGCTCCTGATGCAACCAAACTGACTGTTCCAACGCATCCAGATGGGTACATTTACACTAGGCATGGTCCTATTTTTCACCCAAACATGTCAAAACAATCCGAGCTACATTGTACCGACGATATCCCTGAAGAGTCCAAAGTGCAAAAAGGCAGCAATCTTTGATGAGATGTTACTCGAAAACTGTGTCACTTAGAAACATTTCGTCTGAGGAAACACGATCATGTAGAGTGCCTCTACAATAACCTCTCTCATTTTTTTATATCTCTTAGGCATTTTGCCCGTGGTGAAAGGTTTTCTGCTACCCCAAAAATCGTCATGAGGCAGTGTAAAGATGCAAAGGGGTGTAACTTTCGTCCTGCTCCTGATGTGACCAAACTGACTATTCCAACGCATTCGGATGGGTACATTTACGCTAGGCATGGTCCTATTTTTCACCCAAACATGTCGAAACAGTCTGAGCTACATTGTACCGACGATATCCCTGAAGAGTCCAAAGTGCAAAAAGGCAGCAATCTTTGATGAGATGTTAATCAAAAACTGTGTCACTTAGAAACATTCTGTCTAAGGCAGCACGATCATGTAGAGTGCCTCTACAATAACCTCTCCCAATTTTTTATATCTTTGAGGCATTTGCCCGTGGTGAAAGGTTTTCTGCTGCCCCAAAAATCATTAGAAGGAGGCAGTGTAAAGTTGCAAAGGGGTGTAACTTTTGTCCTGCTCCATGGCACAAGTTTTAATTTGATTTCCTCCAAGGCACCAATGTGAGGTTGTTTTGATGGAAAAGGACGCCTTGATTCATGATGTTGAATCTCCTTCCTCCTAGGCGCCAAAATGGATAGTTTAGACAAGAAAAGGCACCTTAGTATACTTAGCTTATTTCTTGGTAATTTGATGGCTTCAATCACTTGTTCAAACCTATAGGAGACCATTTTATACTTAGGCACTAGATCTTAGGATTTAGAACATCTTCCTTCAAGGCGCCAAAATGAGGTTATTTAGACACAAAAGTGTGCCTCCATACAAGATGCTTATTCTCCTTCCACTTAGGTGCTCATTCATGATGATCCAAGTGACAATAGGCACCCAGACTTCCTTTGGTAAGATTTAGTCATTTTGAAGGTTCTAACACTAGGCGCTACAGTTGGAAGTGATTTGAAGTTCATTTTCCTCTAGGCGCCCAAAATGGATGGTGGAGACAAGAAAAGGTGCCTAGGCTTCTTTTGATGATTTTCAAAGTCTTCCTAAGTTATATTATGATATATTGACCCTTAGGTGCAAATGGATGATCTAGGATGACTCTAGGCACATATCCAAGGTGATATATTTTTAGGCGCAATCTTCACTAAGTTTAGACTTCACTTTACATCAAGGTGCCAAAATGGATAGTTTAGAGAGAGGCAAAAATGCGCCTAGAGGTATGATGCTCAGTTTGATGTGTTTGATCAACTTTGATAATCAAGATGAATTACCTCCCTTAAAGTGCCCTCCTTTATACTTTGAAACATCCTTTCAATATCAAGGCACAATTTTGAGGTTGTTTGGATGATGAAAGGTGCCTTGAGTTCTAGGCGGAGTTTTGAGGTTGTGCAAGTAGAGAAATGTGCCTAAGGTATTAAAGCAAATTTACACCTAAAAAATAAAAATCCCTGAGGTATGACTTATGGAAGCCTATAGCCCCAATGTTATGTTGCATACTAAAATTAGGTAAGACTCAATGTAATCTCTTAACCTCACCTTATATGCAAGAGGAATTACATTTAATAACCACAATGGTCATCAGGTGTTCATAAGCATATGATTTTGACTATCTTATTCAAAACAACAAATATACTCTTTGCATCCCAATATGGTATAATAACAAAAAATTAAGAAATATTTTCAATTGACCAACTCATAAAGAATATTAATATTTTTTGTTCAACATGATGATTCATTTTTTTTTAAAATACAACTTTTATCTTTTAGTTCCAAAATGAGGTTTAGGTGATACTTGAATAACAATAGCTAGCTTATTGGATCAACAAATATCCTATGTAATACAATTGGACTTTAAATATTTGAAGTAGCCATCTACAAATATCCATTCAAACGTGGATTTATAATGCAAGTATGGACGCCGTCAATAAAAAAGATTTGTATTAACCAAGTATCCATATAGGCATACATCAATATCTATCGATATAAGTATAACATATATACAAAATAGCCATATAGGCTTACAAGAATGCCATATAGGCATACAATGTCAACTATATGCAATACAAAATATATGTCCACAAATGCCATATAGGCATACAACAAAGGAACACAATAAAAAGTCATTCCCCTCTGGCTAGTGAAGAGAATAGATCATGGGCAGCCTTTGATCTTCTAAGGGATGGAGACGCGCATGTGGGTGGTCTACTATGAACCTGAGGGCTACTCCTCCTATTTAGTTATTCATGCATCTTTAGCTGTTACAATAAAAAGTATAGACATTAATATATAGAAATTACATGTTATAAAAAATGAAACATTTAACAAAATAATCACTTACCGCTACCATATAATCTATCTCCTCACTTGCTTCAATAGCAGGAATAGGCCGTGGTGATGTGATGTCCTATAGAAACCATCTAGATAGAAATTAAACTTCAAATCAATAATCTTTTGATTTTTCAAAAATAAACAACTATAACAATGAATGTAAATTGAAATTTACTAATCTGCCTCATACCCCTGTCAATGCCATGGAGCTATGAATCACAGAGGTCACACCATGCTCCATTGCCCTATTAACATCAGGAGGTGTCTCCGCAGGCTACATCATCTAGAAATAAAACAACATTGTTCAATTACAAAAATTATAATAGTGATGTAAATCATGGCTCCTAACATACACACACATTCATCTAAACATGGAAGTACACACAATAAAGAATACAAGTCACATACAAAAATCTAGTAAGTACAATTCATTCATTAAACTATTTATTTTATTACCTCCGTGAAGCTTTGAAGTCCACCACCGCTAGCAGGTGTTGTCGTGAAATCTCCAATATTAGCCTATTCAACATCCAAAATCAGATATTAGAATACCATTCATATAATGATGCTATTCACATGTAATTTTTATAATTGTTTACTAGTTACATACCCTGACAGTAGATGATCTAGTGTAATATACAGGTGGAGAACCACTGAAAACTGCATCAACACTATGACCCTAAAATTTTATTAAAATCATCAAACTAAATTAGTTAATCTTGCATTTCAAAAATAAAATTTAATAAATGAAATTCAATAAAATTGCTAATATTTACCTGAGTATCAAGGCTGAAAGTCTCACTCAGGAGGGTATCTGTCATCACCATCTGCTCAGCTGCAGATGTAGCCTGTGCACCTGTGTCCTGACTATCCATGGGGTCATAACCACAGGATGACCCGCAAGTCTGACAAGCATGGGATGGGACCCTACTCCTCGCACTATCTCCCAACCCACTCTGTGCTGTAGGACTGGCATGCTCTATGATGCTTTGGGTCAAGGCACTAATGGACTGAAGTGTATCGACCTCAACACTCTCCTTCACAATGGAAGGGATAGAAACATGCTCATGGGCTAGTCTGCTGATTACTCATCTCACTGCTCGCTATGGGTCAACATGTGCCCCTGGTCTATCTTGTGCTGACCCCCACCTCTACCCTAGAAGTCCCGCATATCAAAATAGTTTGGCACTTTATTGAGGACAAACTCGCAGTAGAGTTTCCTCAAAAAGTATTGCGAAACCTCATTATTACTGCATGGAGGATGGTCAAAAACTATCCACCACCTCTGCCCAAAATTGTCCCTTATCGCTTGGTTGTTGCACCAATGGATAGGGAACCTCTTGCATGTAATGGGTGGAGGTTGATTTGTTTGTGGGTTTGTGAAAATAGAACACAAGTCTAATTTTATAATTTCTAATTTTGTCACATCTTGGTATGACAACTTGTCTGCATAATAGTCTCTAAACTCTCTCCTCTTATCCGTCCAACTAGATATTTTCTTGCTAATTGAATCTACATTTGATAACATAGATTCAAGAGATTCAGCAAGCGTGGACCTATGCAAGGTTGAAGTTGAAGGATCTTTCAACTTTGCAATTATATCTTCAATTTCTTTTTTGTTATTTTCAATTTGCCCCATTATATTTTCTTGTGTTCCAGGGGCATGTCGAGGAATGGATGGAGGAGGTTGTTGTTCCGCAGGTATTTCCTCCTCAGGATTTTGTGGATTTTGAGGAGGAGGAGGAGGAGGTGCATTAACATTTCTTGACAATTAATAAAATATACATCAAAAATCAACTCAAACCTACCTATTTAGAAACAAATTCAAACAAAAAAACAAATAAAACTCACTCCTTTGGCGTGCTCGACGTTGTGGCGGCATTTTGGCGACGAATTGGTGAGATTTTGGTGTTGAATTGACTTTTGCAAAATGCGAGCGCGCTTCCTAGGGTTTGCAGGCCGCGGGTATAGAGGAGAAAAAAGAAATGAAATGAGATAACAAGCTTTTTTTTAATATTTATAATAAATCATAACGTGCTCACATTATAACGCGAGCGCGTTATGGTTTAGTTTTGACGAGCCTTAGGCTCATCATTACCAAACCATAACGCGAGTGCGTTATAACACGCTCGCATTATGCATTAATTTTTTTTTAAAACAATTTGGCCACTTTTTGGCCCCCCATCTTTTTGCACTTACCTGAAGACACAACCTAAGTTTGAAAGACTTTCTAGCCCCCAAGCTTAGGTAAACATAAGAAAACACTTAATAGTCATGTAAGACACAATGAATACAATAAGGAAGCACACAATACACAGAGAAAATAGTGAAAGCACACAATACACAGAGAAGACATGAACATAGTCACACAATACACAGAGAAGGCATGAAGAGGAGACATGATTAAGCAATTATATATATATATAATGCTAACTAACACAAAAATACACAAAACACATATAATGTGGGGGGGGCTCATCGCCGCACGTCTTTAGACCATGCCACAAACACATAAGACATGTAAGGAAGACACATAAAACACATGTAAGACACACAAACTACATGAGCGTCATATAGTATGTCATTAACACACTATATGTCTTATACACAACAAACATGAGTGATAGGGAGGAGTTGAGATCGCTACTCCACTATTTAAAATATGCCAAACACACCTGATGGTTGAGATATGCTACCACAACCACCAAAGACACGCTTAAGGGTGAATGACTCAAGATCCAACCCTACCTTGCGATGAAGAATTTTTTAAAAGGATGTGCACTAGCTCAAGAGATAAACCATCCCACCTCGTGATGAGGGCTTTTGCTTAAAAGGATGCGCACTAGCTCAAGAGATACACCATCACTCCTCGTGATGAGGGCTTTTGCTTAAAAGGATGTGCACTAGCTCAAGAGATATGTTATCCCACCTTGCAATGAAGGATTTTTCTTAAAAGGATGTGCACTAGCTTAAGAGATACACCATCCCACCTCATGATGAGAGATTACAAACACGCTTTGGCAGTGTAAAAGTAATCAAACAGTTACCATTATATATGCCCCCACCTTAAAGTGGTTGATCTCGCTTGCCGGTATCAAGCACATTAAGGTAAAGTGAAAACATGCAAGGGAACAAGAGCTTTCGCAAAGCCCATGCCCCAACAATGACATGTGCCACAATCACTAAATGTTCCCGCAAACACATCGATATCATTTGCTAAGATAATCAACAACATATAAGCTTTGGTTAGAAAATTTTACTCTAAGATAACAAGCAAATCAATTCATGAAAGTTAAGTTGAAATCATATCACATGATAGACCAAGGCTACACTAGTAGGTTCAGAACTGAGTATAGCTGGGCAAGTGCACAAAGATGAGGGATGAGAAATTGAAGATAGCTACACTCAAAATTTGAAGATGGAATGGAAACAAGAGTTGTAGTGCTCCGAATCTAGTTTCTAAACTACTATTTTTTTCTAGAAATGGTTGAGATTAAGGGGTTCAAAAAGGGGGAGTACACAAATTGTTCCTATTTTTCTCAAAAAAACATAACATAGCGTCTGGTGTGCTCCCCCTAAAATGTTAACTTTTTTTTAGTATTTCAATAATCGCTCTAGTGAGAAATTAGGTAACACCATGTAGGTTATCCCTGATTTTTCTGATAATTTTTTAATGAATAATTGATTTTTTAGTAATTTTTAAAGTGGACACATCCTGAAAAATAGAAATTTAAGCATGCTCCCCCTAAAATGTTTGAAAACTAATTGAAAATCAATTTTTTTTTAATTTGTGTAGAATGGAGTCTAGTTTCTAAAAATATAACTTATTTCAAATTTTTATGAATGGTTAAAAAAACAAGTTAAAAATACTAGACAATGGTTTTTGATAAAAACTGGACACACTTACAAAAGAAATTCAAGATGAAACACTAAACGTACTCAAAATGTGAAAAAAATTATATGGTTAGATAACTAACAGAGAGCTTAAGATTATGGTGGTATTTTTTTTGAGTTTTCATTGAAAAAAGTGCCATCCTGATGGGGACCACGCTCTAGATTATCTCTAGATTTTGTTAAAAACTGATAAAAATGCGTCAAACAAAGCACATCATAATTGGAGCGCATTATAATGCGCTTGCGTTATGATGAGCATAACTGGCAATACACATGCCAATTGCATTTGCTTGAAAGTTTCTAGAGCCTTTTCAACAAATCCATTTTTTGCATATCTTGCAATCATTGCATTCCATTATAGAACATCTCTTTGAGGTGTTACATCTTACAATTGACATGCCTTGTCCATGCTTCCACACTTTGCATACATGTCTACAAGGGCAGCTGCACTTCATATCATCTCTCTCTCTATTTCTCTCCCCTCTCTATGTCCTACCCTTTCTCTGAGTCTCTGCTTACCTCCCCTCTCTACCTCCCACATTCTGTCTCACTCTCTTCTTCCCTCCCCTATCTACCTTCTACTGCCTCTCTAACTCTCTACTTCCCTCTCCTATCTACCTCCTACCCTCTTTCTGAGTCTTTGCTTCCCTTGCCTCTCTACATCCTACCTTCTCTCTCACTCTCTTCTCCCCCTCCCTCTCTACCTCTTACCCTCTCTCTCACTTTCTACTTCCCTCCCCTGTCTACCTCCTACCCTCTCTCTCAGTCTCTGCTTCCCTCCCCTGTCTACCTCCTACCCTCTCTCTCTTCTTCCTTGCCCTGTCTACCTCCTATGGTCCTCTCCCAGTCTCTACTTCCATCCTGTCTCTACCTCCTATCCTCTCTCTCACTCTCTACTTCCCTCCCCTCTCTACCTCTCCTCCTCATTCTTCCTATCCAAAGAAATTTCATAACTTATCTTGTTTCCATTTCATTGAATCCCAATTTATATCATCATCCATCTTTACATGTCCTATTTTTCTTACATTTCCATGTTCTTGTCGACAAGGGAGAGCAAGAGGGAGGAAAAGGGAGAGAGGATGGAGATGGAGGGGAGAGAAACCTGGGAGAGATACCTAGTGATAGGGAGAGAGAGAGAGAGAGAGATAGTCCTAGTTTCCTTATTTTGGAGAGAGAGAGAGAGAGTGGGTCAGATTTATGAGTTTAGGGTTTAGGGGAATCATTTAGGGTTTAGGGGTTTAGGGTTGCTCTGGTTTATGGTTTAAGGGTTAGGATTTAGGGGCATTATTTAGGGTTTAGGGGTTTTGGGAGAGAGAGAGAGGTTTAGAGTTGCTCAGGTTTAGGGTCATTATTTAGGGTTTATGAGCTTAGGGTTGCTTAGACCTTTAGGGGAATTCTTTATGGTTTATGAGTTTAGGATTTCTCAAGTTTAGGGTTTAGGGTTTAGGGGAATTATAAATAGGGTTTAGGGGTTTACGGTTGCTTAGGTTTATGGTTTAGGGGTTAGGGTTTAGGTGTTAGGGATTTAGGGTTGCTCAGGTTTAGGGTAAATAGGGGTTTTGTTTTAGAGAGAGAGAGTGAGGGGATCAATAGATATTGGGAGAGAGCTAGGGAGATAGAGATTTAGAGTTGCTTCCAGGGTTTATGGTTTAGAGGTTTGGGGTTTAGGGTTGCTCAGTTTTAAGGTTTAGGGGTTAGAGGTTAGGGTTTAGGGGCATTATTTAGGGTAACTTAAGGTTTATGTTTTAGGGGTTAGGGGTTAAGGTTTAGAGGTTTAGGTTAGGGTTTAGAGAGAGAGGACCGATAGGGAGATAGAGGGTGAGGGACATGGCTAGAGGTAGAGGGATGATAGAGACAAGGAGATAGGGTTTAGGGTTGATCAGATTTAGGGTTGATCGGGTTTAGGGTTAAGGGGTTAGGAGTTTAGAGAGGGAGAGATATGGAGATAGAGGGTGAGGGACATGGCCAGAGACATAGCTAGAGAGATTGAGAGGTAGAGAGATGATAGTGACAAGGAGATATGGGTTTAGGGTTGATTGGGTTTAGAGTTCAGGGGTTAGGAGTTTAGAGAGGGAGAGATAGGGAGATAGAGGGTGATGGACATAGACAAAGACATAGGTAGAGAGATTGAGAGGTAGAGGGATGATATAGACAAGGAGATAAGGGTTTAGGTTTGATCAGGTTTAGGGTTTATGGTTGGTATACATGATGTATAGAATGGTGTAAATGATTGACATATTAGTGCTTATGATGTTTTGATGGCTCCTGTGTCTGGCAGAGAGTAGAATGACACCTGTGACTGGCTAAGTGTAGAATGATGTTTGTGATTGATAGGTAGGTGCTACTAAGGAGAATATTGGCACATACAATATACAAAATGGTGCAAATGACTAACCGATTGGTACTGTGATCTTCTAATGGCTACTGGTGAGGTATTTGTTTGATTTTGATTTTTTTTGGGATCGTTTGAGATGGAGCTTAGATTGATTTGGTATGAAGTTGGGATGAAATGGATTGGTTTAGGGATTATGATAGGTGAAAAGGATTAGATTAGGAATGATTTGGGAATGATTAGAATGGTTTTAGGGATGGTCTGAAGTGGTTTAGTGCTGATTAGGGAATGATTAGAATGATTTAGGAATAGTTTAGGGATGGTATTTGAAATGAAATCCAGGTTGATTGGAAAATGATTAGGGATGAAGTTAAATTTATTTGGATGTGATTTGGGATGGTGTGGAGTGGTTTAGGGCTGATTAGAAGTGGTTTAGGGATGATTAGAGATGAAATTGAATGGATTAGGGATGTTTTGGGATTGATTAGGAATGAATTTGGTTGGAATGAAAGCTTAATGTTTTCATGTTTTCACATTATGGAGATTGGGAGAGATAGGGAGATAGAGGTTTAGGGTTGCTTCTAGGTTTTATGGTTTAGGGACCTTAGGGGTTTTGGGGTTCAGGGTTGCTCATTTTTAGGGTTTAGGGGTTAGGGGTTAGGGTTTAGGGATATTATTTAGGGTTTATGGTTTATTGTTTAGGGGTTAGGGGTTAAGGCTTAGAGGTTTAGGTTTATGGTTTAGGTAGAAAGGCGAATAGGTAGATACATAGGAGACTAAGCCTGGGAGAGATATCTCTGTCTCCTCTATCCCTCTCTCTAACTATACCTACCTTTTCTTCCAGGTTTTATGGTTTAGGGACCTTAGGGGTTTAGGGGTTTAGGGTTGCTGGATTTTAGGGTTTAGGGTTAGGGGTTATGGGCATTATTAATGGTTTAGGGTTTATGGTTTAGAGGTTTAGGTTTATGGTTTAGGTAGAGGGGAGAATAGGGATCCCTATCTCTATCTCTCTGGACATATGGATCCCTATCTCTTAATCTATCCCTCGCTACCTCTCTCTCTCCTCTTTATCTCTCTCCCCATCCTTCTACCTCTTGAAATCTCTCTCCCTATGTCTCTAGACATCTCTTGATCTCTTTCCCTATCAAGCTATCTATCCTCATAACCCCATCTCTTAATATACCCCTCTCTACCTCTCTCTCTGTATTTCCCTATCTATCTCTCCCTTGCTAGATCTATCTCCCTATATCTATCCTCTCTATATATATGTATCTCTATCTTTCTCCCTCTATAGACCCCTTTCTCTATCTCGATCCCCATCTCTCCCTTTCCTTGTCTCTATATCCACCTATCCTCTCTATCTTTATGTCTCTCTCTACCTCCATGTCCCTCTCTATCTCTCCATGTCTCCCGATCCCTCTTTATATATAGGATAGAGAAATGAAGAGAGAGAGAGACTCTCTCATGTAGATACAAGGTTACCTTTATGTTATCACTTCCCATAACATGCTCATGTTATTGGAAGCATAGGAAATGGTAAAAAAGCATGTGGGACATTGTTTCAGACCCTACATGCATGTTATTCCTACTTTTGATGAGTATATCAGACAAAAAAATGCTTTTCATGTTGGTTGACTAATTGAGAATCATTTTTATATGAATACACCACCTTTTTTTGTTTTTTCAACGTAGGATAAGTGATTTTTCATGTTTTTGGAGAAAATTTGATTATTTAAACTGAAAGTTTCATGTTTCATGTGTGATTTTGTTTCAAAGCTAATTACCATTGAAATATAGATTGAATTTGATGATATATGTTTGTTTTTTACATAAATTTTACTAATCCTATTCTAGAATTATATAGAATTCATAATTGAACTTGAGAAAAACAAGAATTTCAAGATTTTGAAGCCATCTTTTGGAGAATTGGTCAACTACAATATCAAATTCTAAGGTATGTTCAATTTTAATTCACATATATATATTCTTATGTTCTTTATGTCTTTATGTTTTTTATGTTCTTTATGTTCTTCTTGACATATATGTGTCTAGGTATATCAGTTAGTTCAATCAAAGAGACTCCAAATTCTTTATGTTTCCACCTTGTTTCTGCTCTGATTGCCTTTATTTCACCTATTTTCAGCTATACAAGAGAAAAACATTATCAAATACTTAATAAAATAATTTTAGTGAACAATTGTTTGTCATACTCATGTTCAAGTGTATACATGGAGCCAAAATTGATTTTGGAAGACTCTTAATTTTTGCCTTAGGATGACATAAGATGATACAAAGGGAGTTACAAGGAGATAAAACACTAAAAAAGAGGTTTTCGTGAGTGTAGGACAGTCATGTAAGTCTATATAACAGTCTACTATCATAGTCTATATATAACCCTACTACCATGTATGATCCTCCTTGCATTTGAAGGTCATTTTACAATGCTATGAAATTTATAATTTATTACAAAGTGGTCCTTCTTATTATATCTATGTACAATGAAATTCATACATTTATACATTGTTTACAATGAATGTGTAAAGAGTTCTCTTCCTACAACTATGCACATGCTATAGTTGAGATAAGAGTTTGTGCACATTACAATAATGAAAACCATCACTGTTATGCTACAACATGCTACAAGTCATCTATGTTACATGCTACAACATTTATGTTACTATGCAATAGAAATGTGCATGCTTACAACACCCAAAACATGTCATCACTAGCTCTTACATTCTCTATTTTCCTTGTCCTTTCTTGACCTCCAAGTGGCCATACTTCTCATACTCACCCATAGTGAGTGAAACGTACTAATTGCTTGCTCTACAAGTGAAAAACTTGAACACAACTCAATCCATAAGAGAAACTTGGAGTGCTAATCAAATGCCCCTACAAATGAAAGAAACTCACACTTATCTCCTTTGCAAATCAAGTAAGTACTCTATCCAAGTAGATCATTACATACTAACATCATTGAATGTTGATGTAGACTCATGTGAGAGTTGTTCTTGTTGGCAAGAGACACTATATGGATTCATGAATGTTGTCATTAATGGCAACAAAGTTCATCCCACACATCTGCAGGACATGGTGTGTCTCTACCAGAAGTTAGATTGAAGAATGTTGTGGTCCGGTAAGCAAGAACAGAGTATGTGGAAAGGTTTGACAATCAGGTCCGAATCTCTCAGAGGAAGTATCTTGGTGAAGTGTGGATTTGAGGAAGTCAAGAGGACTACCTTGACTAATAGATTCCAAGGATTTAGCCTCTAGTGATAGATGAAGAAAAAGATATGAATACTTTAGTGTCGGGTTCCTGATTCGCAGTGTGGTCAGAGGAAGAATTGACTGGCAGAACATCAGACATTATTCCGGATGCGTTACTGATGATGGTAAAGATTCTTAAGGCATAAGTTATAATTGGCCAACATGATTGATGACTTCTACAAGTATATCCTTGATCCGCATCACGTTAAGCAAGGATTCAGCCGACAGATCAGAGTTCATTGAAAATATTGACTATTCCGGATGCTGACTAGAAAGGTGATGAAATCACTTGTGCGTATATATATACAAGATGGATTTAGTTGTGAGGGCTGTCGTGGTTTTTGTGCAATGCGAAAAAAAGTAGTAGAGCAGAGTAAAAGTAGTAAGGCAGGTTCGGTATGTGAAGGGACAACAGCACTAAGGAAGAGAAAGGATGAAGTGCAGCAGATCAGTGTACTAAGTTTTAACCGGAACTAGACTCCAGCATATGTAGATGCTCCTTATCAGTTTAAGTATTGTATTGCACTCTTTGTAAATTGTAGACAGTGTGTCTCCTGTAGGCAGTGTGCCTCTTGTGAACAGTGTGCTTGGGCAGTGAGCTGTAATTGGCAAGTGCCATTTTGTATTTCCATTCTTCTAACAGAGAATACAATCTTGGGTTAATCACCCCGTGGTTTTTTCCCTTAACAGGGTTTCCACATCAAACATATTGTGTCATGTGTATTTCCATTTCATGGTTATGTTTTCTTATTTGAATTAATGCTGCATTGATTATTAAGAAAGTTCAAAAAGAAGAAATAATTAGGATAAATGATTCACCCCCCTCTCAGTTATCAACAATTGGTATCAGAGCCAAGTTCCTCCTAACAGAGTCTAACAACTTGAGGAAGATCTAGGAATTCAAATGGATGTATATGGTATGAGGGAGAAACTCAAGACTACCCTTGATGATCATGAGCAGTCAAACTCTGAAGTCAATGAATTAAAGGAAAGACTCAAATAGGCTGATGATTTCATGAAAGAACTAAAAGACAAATTAAGTCTCTATGAAAAAGAGAAAGGAGCTACTTCAGCAATTGGCAAGTCAAGGTGAAGCCAATGATACAAATGAAGATTTGAAGGAGAAAACCAAGTTATGTGAAAAGTTATCAAAAGAAATCATTATGGTAAGACATGAAATGGAATCAGGAGTTATGAAGTTTACCCAAGAGATTGAAGAGAAAAGAAAAATTGAAGATGATCTAAGACAATCTCTCAAGGAGAAATCAGAAGATTGCCACAAGATGGATAGAATTATCAAACATCTTGAATCTGATCTTGAAGATGCTAAAGATAATGAGGAAAAACTTGAGGATCAAATTGTCTCTCTTAAAAGGGATCTTCAAACAACAAATGAATATAAAGAAAAATTCAAGATAAGCTCTGCTCAACTTGAAGTTCTTCTTGAAATCCAAAAGAGAGTAGATGACAAGTGTGGCCTAGGGTATGAAAAAGGTGAAAGCTCTGGATCCAGTCAGAAGAATTTTGGATCAGAAAATCCAAGGAATAGGCCTAGAAGACCTCCGGTAAGGCAGTAATGCTCAAAGATATCCATCCTTCAATGGATACTGCCACAATTGCAATAACTTTGGTCATAAAGCTAATCAGTGCAGAAAGAGAATGAATTAGACTAATACATCCTTCTCTGGACAGTGCTTCAACTGCAAAAGGTATGGTCACAAATCTCATGAATGCAGAAATATGCAAATAAACAATTCATTCAATGGTAGATGCTTTGCATGCAATAGAATGGGTCATATGGCTAATCAATGCAGATCAAGAGGATATCAATCAAATATGCAAAGAAATGTTGTTTGCCAAATTTGCAATAGATCCGGTCATATTGCAAAATTATGTAGAAGCAAGAATCAGGACAAAAGAGGTCCGGTATATCATAATTAGAATCAAGATAAGGGAAAATAAAAGTGAATGCGGATGAAGTTCAAAGTGAGATGAACAAGATTTGGGTTAAGAAAAGTATAGAGAATGTAGGGGATGGATCCGTACCAGACTCTGGTGCTGATATTCCTTCCGAAAATTAAATAGTGAGCTCTGGCTCAGGGGGAGACACAAAGAAAACCTTGTTCCCCTAGCCAGTCAATTGGTGCAGGAACTGGCACAAGGGGAGTTACGGATTAAAGGGCTCATAAGAGAAACATCCAAGTAGACTATGGTTTAGATTTGGATGATCCGCAAAATGTTTAAGATCAAGATGGATCCAATTCTTCAAGTCATCCGAATAAGGCAAACCGGAATGACTTAGGTCGAGCATTTATTGCAACTTGATATTAGGGTTTGCGGAGCAATATAAGGGTTTTCTCATTAAGCATTTGTTCATTTTGTACTCAAGAAGAAATGAAAAGAAGCTCTGCAACAGAAATTCCTCAAGCCCATCAAAGATCATCTGCAGAATCTGATTCATCCAGCAATTGATCTGGCTAACTCCGTGAAACTGAAAGGCGCAAAAGGTATTCTCCATTATCAGATATCTCTCTCTAAATCTTTGAATGATGGGTACTCCAAATATTTTGAAGATCTCTGATAGGCCTCGCCCCAAATTCAAGAAACATCCATACAAATCTTTGGAAGTAGATCCCCTAGGAGCATTTTCCAATGTTTTGCATGGTGTGTTGCATACAGAAGATATTAGGGTTTACATTCACGTGAATATTGAAGAGTTTGGGGAATCCAAACTAAGTGATATCTATCATAAACAATTGATAGATGATGCTTTTGAACTTAAACCTCAATATAAGGGCATCCAGGAGAAACATTTTGATCAGTTCATTCATTTCCCTTGCTTTGAAGAAGATGAATGGGTCTGGTATGTATTGAGTAGGATACATGATAACTTCCTATGGCTGAACAGACCTTGCAAAATCACTAAGGAGGCAATTACGGCAGTAACCGGCTTATACTCCTCCGAAGGGATACTTGTCCTCAAGTCTGTCAAAAACCAAACTATAACTGAGGCCATCGGATCAAAATTTGATAAGAGGGAAATGACCACTGAAGATATCATGGACCTAGATATCAAGTTTGCATCTATGATAATAGGGTATAAGATATATCATTCCAGTAGGGAGAATTCAGTGTCTGGAACTGCAGTGTATACTGCCTATGAGATGCTGAGAAAGAATGCAGAGTATGATCTCTGTGAACTTCTTCTAAGTCAATTGATGGAGAACATACAAAAGATCAAAAAGGACAAGAAGAACTCCTTTAAATATGGTGGACTGATATTGTGTTTATTTTTCTACTTCATGAATGAGTTGCCTGGATCCAATGGATGGGCATGGCAAAATAACAAACCGGTAGCAATTCAAATCAGAGATTACTTGCATGAACTTGGGGATGCCAAGGCAAGGAATACAGCTCTATGGGGGTACTTTAAGAACTTCCAAAACTCTATGCAAATTAGAGAAAGAATCCCAAAATCATGAGTTGAAAAATATAAAGATACAGTGTGCTTCATGGTAGACACTGATCAATGCCTAATGGAGGCAGTAGAGCCAAGGACAACCTAGATCATGCCTATGGGGTATGAAGTTGATGAACAAATTGTGGAGTTGCATGTTCAACACATGCTAAGTCAACCAAAGGATCCAAAGGCAGAAAGGTTTGGAACCTTTGAAGAGCTAAGTATAAAAGTTCAAGTGGAACTTAGACAACCGGAAATAAAGAGGAAAGTGAGAAAAGAAATTGCCAAAGGCTTAGGCATCTCAAAGGAGGCACTTGATGCCAACAAGGAAAAGATGGAAAGGGCTGAGGAAGAGAAGAAAGAGGTAGAAAAGGGAAGGAAAGTGCTCCGGTAAAATCTTCCACCCGGACAAGATCATCAAAGAGACCTATACCTGCCACTGATAAAAGCTCAAAGACATCAAAACCGGAAGTCTAGACATCCAAAAAAGGAGAGAAGAGAACAAAGAAAAAGGCAACATGATCCTATGTTAGCCTGAAGGATGATGAAGAAACTGAATCAGATGAGGAGGTGAAGAAAATGAGGAAAAAGAAGAAGATATCCAGTGAAACCAAGGAGGTAGAAGTAGAAGAGTTTGTTGAAAGAGCCACCTTGTCCTTAGATGATATAGTTAAGGCAATCACTATGGATGGAAATCTGAAGCCATTAACAAAATTTTATGATAAATATAGTGAAGCTGATAAGAAGTGTCTGCAAGATGCCACAGTTAAGTATCTGAACATTTACAACAAGGCTTTCATTGAGATTATATCTTTAATTCCTAAAAGCCTTGAGAAGGAACTTGAATTGAGGAAGAATAATGCTAAAGAGAAGGATATGGAGATCCAGGAATAGATAGCTATTCAGCTTTATCCCTCAATCACTCCTAAGCAGAAGAGTATGATCTTCAAAGATTGTAAGGATGAATTCCAGAGCAAAGCCAGAATGAATCAGCTTATGCTTGGAAAAATTGACGAAGTAGCAAAAGAGACAGAAGAGATCCTCCAGAATGCATACAAAAGATTCAACATTCCTATTATAGAGGACTTAGGTGATGATCCCTCGGCTACAGACTTTGAAGAAGAAGCTACTGAAACAGTAGCAGAAGAGGTTAAGGAGACAAGGGAAGATAAATGTAAGGACTTGGAATCCTCTGCTGCGGAAGAGGTGGCCCATGAACAAACAAATATCTCTCCTCCGGTTTCCCCTACTGACTCTGGATCCAAAGGAGAAGAAGGAATAAAGGAGAAAGAAGCAGAGGTGAAGGAAAAAGAAGATAACAGTCCAAAGGTTGTGGAAGGAGAGAAATCTCCAAAAGACAGTTCTGTGACTGCAAAAGAAAAGAAGAATCTGTCTTCGGCAAGAGACACTGCAGAATCGGTCAAGGACTTTTTGACAAAAGAAACTATGGAGATTGATGAACCAGAACTACTAAAAGGGCCATTTGATTTTGACTCTCTATCTCCGGTACAAACAATGAAGATAGCTTCGTTTGCTAATGCAAAGGCCAAAGAAAAACTCCTGAAGTCTCACATGGAAGACTATGAGCTTATAGCAGCCGCATCCAGAGTGTTAGAAAAGATCATGCCATCTTTTCAAAAGGATCCCTCAGCCTCCTCATCCAGTAATCTCAAATCTCTGATCAATAGTATTACTACACATTTCAATTCTCTAGAGAAATCAGCAGAGGAGAAGGTCAAGAAAGAGTTTTTAGATAAGAGATTCTCTGAATTGCAAGGGCTAATAGCAAATGACAGGAGAGTAATTGGTATTGGGATAAAGAGCTTGGAAAATGCTCTCAAGGATGGAGGAGATGTATACAAATTTTGTATATCCTGGTCTAAAGCAACAGTGGAGATTGAGAAGAAAGTGAAAGAATAGGAGGACAAACTAACAAAACTTTCTCAAAATTTTGATCCATTTACCAAATCCATAATAAATCAAGAATGTTAGACTATTGCAGTCTTGAATGAAATCAAGAAGCTGGAGAAGGAAAAGAAAAATAGAATAAGCAGGTTAGATGCACTCAGAGGGATAATTATCCCTAAGTTAGAGGCCATGCATGAGGCCATAAAAGAAGCCCAGATCACAACCCAGACCAGTGATCTGATAGATCTAAAAAGGGCAGATGCGTTTGCATTCCTGTTAAGTGGTCATATATAAATTTTGGATAGAATGAAGCAGAGTTGGGCAACAGAATTTGTCCAGTTGAAGACAACTTTTGCAGACATTCTTCAGTTTATGTATGTTATATGCGGCCAAGTATAGTTAAATTTTTTAAAATTTTGATGTGCGGTTCCCACCCTTTGCCATTGATATCAAAGGGGGAGTGAAGAGTAGTGAAAAATGAGGAATCCAACTAAGGGGGAGCTCTAAAATATGTATATAAAAATAGAGCATCAGCCAAGGGGGATCATAGTGTAAACACTTAGTCATTTTCCACTAAGTGTTGCCATCAATGCCAAAGGGGGAGATTGTTGGCAAGAGACACTATATGGATTCATGAATGTTGTCATTGATGGCAACAAAGTTCATCCCACACATCTGTAGGACATGGTGTGTCTCTACCGAAAGTCAGATTGAAGAATGTTGTGGTCCGGTAAGCAAGAACAGAGTATGTGGAAAGGTTCGACAAGCAGGTCCGGATCTCTTAGAGGAAGTATCTTGGTGAAGTGTGGATTTTAGGAAGTCAAGAGGACTACCTTGACTGATAGATTCCAAGGATTTAGCCTTCGGTGATAGATGACAAAAAAGATATGAATACTTGAGTGTCAGGTTCCTGATTGGCAGTGTGGTCAGAGGAAGAACTAACTGGCAGAACATCAGACATTATTCTGGATGTGTTACTGATGATGGTAAAGATTCTTAAGGCATAAGTTATAATTGGCTGACATGATTGATGACTTCTACAAGTATATCCTTGATCTGCATCACGGTAAGCAAGGATTCAGCCGACAGATCAGAGTTCATTAAAAATATTGACTATTCTGAATGCCGACTAGAAAGGTGATGAAATCACTTGTGTGTATATATATACAAGATGGATTTAGTTGTGAGGGGTGTCATGGTTTTTGTGCAGTGCGAAAAAAAGTAGTAGAGTAGAGTAAAAGTAGTAAGGCAGGTTCGGTATGTGAAGGGACAAAAACACTAAGGAAGAGAAAGGATTAAGTGCAGCAGATCAGTGTACTGAGTTTTAACCAGAATTGGACTCCAGCATATGTAGATGCTCCTTATCAATTCAAGTATTGTATTACACTCTTTGTAAATTGTAGACAGTGTGTCTCCTGTAGGCAATGTGCCTCTTGTGAGCAGTGTGCTCGGGCAGTGAGCCGTAATTGGCAAGTGCCATTTTGTATTTCCATTCTTCTAACAGAGAATACAATCTTGGGTTAATCACCCCGTGGTTTTTTCCCTTAACAGGGTTTCCACGTCAAACATATTGTGTCATGTGTATTTCTATTTCATGGTTATGTTTGCTTATTTGAATTAATGCTGCATTGATTATTAAGAAAGTTCAAAAAGAAGAAATAATTAGGATAACTGATTCACCCCCCCTCTCAGTTATCAATAGTTCTCTCTTTGAATTTGATGTTTTAGTGTGCTTTTTTTTCCTTTGTGGTTGCTTACTCTTGCGTTTGTCATTTGGGTGAATCTCTAGATGAAGCTTCCAACACTTGTCATAAGAATATCCTCCAACCTTGAAATAAGACCAATAGTTGTTAGCTTTGTACATGTATACTCAAATCAACTTGATTGTTATCTTCTTTGAGTTTGTTTTGGCCTTTCTCTTCCATTAGTTTTGGAGAGTTACTTCTTTTTCCAGCCTTGCTATGGAAAATATGCTCCTTAGTGGTGTTTACTTTGTGCATCATTCTACAATTTACTACTTTAGCTTTCTACTTCTTCAAACTTTCCAAAGACCCCTAAACTCAGTAAACAGTCCTTATTTAGGTTGTCAAACTCCCAAATCCACACTCATTCAATTGGCATGATCATTTATGATGCAGATACAAGAAGGAATTCAAAGCATTGATACCATATTTCACAAATCAACTCAACCATCAACCAAAATCTTGCAATGGCCCAACTAGGTGCTTAAGGGCATCATAAAGTATTTAGACACACATTATGTAGTAGAACAACATATCAAAAGATTTCATGCCCTTGTTTCAGAAAAAATGTGAGTTCTATGACTGACCCTCTCTAGAAATAGGCCTAATTTTGTCCAATTAACAAAGCAAGTACCCTAGGATCATTCAATAACCACTTCAAACCCCAAACAACAAATATATATGTCACAAAACTTCATATTCCACCATTGGTTAGTATAGACATGCTCATCTAGGGTGCAAACTAGAAAACCCTTCATTTCTTCACAAATAAGGGGGTTTTAATGAAAATCTCATATCCACTCCAAACTAGAACAAACTAACACTTGATTCACCTTTAAATAGGCCTACATATGCTATAGGAACACTTACTTGTTCAGGTTTCATTCAAATTCACAAAGAACCACTATTTAGCCACCCTTTCCACTTGGAAAATGCATGAAAACAAGGTATAACGAGTTACAACAAAAAAATAGGGTATAACTTCTTATTTCTTCCTCCAAGTTCATCCTCCTCTCTTATATTCAAACTAGATTCAAGTGTATATGTGTGTTCAAATGCATACTCCATGACTTATGTATGTTCAAGTTATCTTGATATGAGGTGTCTTATTCAAAAGTTTGTAAAACCTTGTTATTCATTCTAACTGTGCTATTCATTGTCATTATAAAATTTATAATGATCATTGTCTTATTCTTCATGCTTGTAGAAATCATCATCTTGCCAAGGAAACAAGCAAAGACTCTAACACTAGAAGAGCGTGAAGCTGAGAATGAGAGGAAAAGAGAAAGAATGAGGTGAATTCGGGAAAGTAGGAAATTGTCAACCATACAAGAAGATATTCCACCATTGCCAATTGAAGAGGAACGTGCCATGTCTAATGAAGCTAATAAAGAGATGGAATTGGTGGCACAAAGGGAACGAATGTAAAACCTCTGTGCAATGAGGAAAGTGAATCTCCAAGTTGGAGGCACTCCATCGTCCACAGGTCAAGTTGAAGGAACAACATCATTATCTTCTCGAATTGGAGACACTCCATCTTTCACAAGTGAAGTAGAAAGCACATCTACATTCACACCTCAAGTTGAAGGTACGTCATTTTCAACCTTTTCACCTCCAATCAAAGGTACGTCATCTATCCCATCTCAAGTAAATATTGAAGAAATTCCTAATGGTCAGTCTACTTTACAAAATAAAACACCTCCTAGAATTTTGCATAGGAGGCCTAAGTTTCTAATTGATAGTTATGAGAATGTATTGGAGCCCATGCAGGATAAGATTCCCATGCGCACTTGCCAAAGATATGCAAATAAGATATGACAATTATTCTTTGAGAATTTAAATGAAATCAGAAGATGTCAACTCTTTGTTGAACTGATGAGAAATCTGAAATTTAGGCCCACTATGAAGATTCTTGGCCTAAAAACATCGAATGCATCAAGTGAAAAATCAATTGTCAAGAATCTAATGAGTGCGTATGAGAGTGTGGGTTCCACCTCACGCACCAAGGATAGTAATGTCACATGACGTGTCATTACATCGACAATTGTAAGCCAACAAACAAAAAAAGCTCACCTCATTAGAAAGACAAGTCAAGCATTGAAAATGAATAGAAATTTTTTAATGAGAGCCGTTGGAAGACGTCAAAGAGTTGAGGATCCAAATACTAATGAATTGTGGGCATTCTTTGGGAGACTCCCATGAAAAGACAAAGTTGTTGTCAAAGCTTTGAGATCACTAATTGAAGACTTTTGGAAGAATTACACAAGGGTATCTCCAAATCAAAGGGATGTGGTAAGAAGGAGAATTGGTAGTCGAAACCATGAGCCACATCCAAAGCATTTTTTGGATATGACTCAAACATAGTTTTTTGGTAAATTTCTAAAGAAGTATCCTCAAATTAAAATTTCTCAAAGATATTTTGAAATGCTAAAACCTTTCTTTGTTAAAATAAATCACACATGCACTACTTGTTGTTGTTGATTACATATTAAATTTTCTAACTATTTTGATGTTTATCGGTCTATATGTTTAGATTTGCATACTAACAATGTTTTGCAAGATTGTGGCATACGTACCCCACCAACTACCTCAAGAGACTTCATATCAATGATTTTATGTGATAGAGAGGAAGGTCAATTATTCTACAGGAAATTATGCTTGGATGACACATGTTAGCATTGCAGTGGCTTGCAACGTATGCCAATATGTGAACATATGGAAATAACACATGCGGTTGGAAACAAACTAGTAGAGTTTGACAAGTATAAAACAATGGCATACAATATAAGAGATGGTAAAGAAGCAAAGAGGTGTGAATATGTTATTTAGAAGATTCCAGTGTATCAATTTATGCCTATATTTTGTGACAACATAGTGTATGAGTATGTAAGACATGCCCATAGAGCTTGATGGTTGGACTTGCAATTCAAGTTATGCAAGGACACATTTCTAGTTGGTAGCATTGTTTCAGTCATTGACTTTGCAGAGAACTACAGTCTACAGCCACAGTGTGAGGTGCAATCCCAATATTATAACTCGACACAAGTTTCTATATTTGTGCACATCACATTCATTCATGCAAATGATAGTACAGAGGATGATAGAAAGATCATAAGGGAGTATCATTTTTATATAAGCGATGATCATACGCATTCCATGGAGTTCATGCAAGGTTGTTTTCAAGTGTTCTATAATGATCTGGCTAGAAGGAGCATATCATTCAGTCAGCATATCATATGGTCGGATAATTGTGCATCACAATTCAAGAACTCACGAAATTTCTATTGGTTGAGCAGGAGGCATAATATTACAAGTGTTCAGCATATGCAAAATTTTTGTGAGGCCCAGCATAGAAAGGGGGAGCATGATGGTGCAGGAGCGTGTATCAAAAGAGCCATAACATGAGAATAGTTAAAGTATAAAGACAATGTAAAGTTGATAGATGCAAAATCAATTGTCGAGTGGTGTAATGCTTCGATGGGTCCATGTATTCAAGGTAAGTCTTTAGTTCATAGATTTTTTTGGTTGATAGATGATACTAACATTGCACCATATGAGGATTGTTGTACATTGATAGGATCAAGTGAGTTACACTCTATGAAAAGCTCAATTGCAGGTTCATGGAGTATACATATGCGAAAGATGGCGTTCTTTTATTCTGCATGTACAATTCAAGCCTAGAATGAGTGGGAGTCAAGGGAGTGGATTGACGAATGGCAGTTTAGTTATCTTTGCCCACTTGACACGTATCGAACCCTGATGACACTAGGATTGACAGAGAGGGAATCGTCAGTTGACTTTGACCACATATAAGATCTAGTTCAACCATGTAATATATCTACTTGTATGGTTAAATTTGAAATTCCTAATGTTATCATAAACTTTGTAGTATTTTTGTAATGTTGTAGAAATTTCATCTAATTTGCTGCACATATCATTGTAGGGCATGTTAATGTAGTTATTGCAGATGAAGATAATGAAGAGGGAACAGATTATTACTTGTGTCGTTGTGTTGAGGCCAAAAAGAAATTGGAGGCCCCAATTACATATGGAGAAAACATCGAATACCCTACAGGCTCAGTGGTCATTACTGGAACATGGCTTAGAAGGTACCCACATAAGAGTCTTAATGTTTGGCTGTTTGAGGACTTTGACATGCATCGGAAGATTCTTCATTACTCCAACCTCATTGTGGCAACCAATGTTCATATGATACAATATCGAGGTAGACCTTTGAACAAGACCTTGTGGAAGGTACGTGACTCTGACCATGAGGCCATACTTGACACAATAAAGAGTAGAGAAGACCCAGATGGTTCATTGGATTAATTTGTAAGTATGCATAAAACTTTCCTAGATGGTTACATGTACTTTGTTTTGTATATAAATAGTAGTATGAATTTCTTCCCTCTAGTATATTTATGTTTAGTCAATTTTGATTTTTGATGCTTCTCACAGGAGATCACAACTCTAGTCCATCTAGCTACGGATAAAGAAGCTCGAGAAAAGATGACGGAGAGTGATCATCAGATGGCGGTAAGTGATCGATTACATAAGTGATGTTATATATTTCATGTACATTTCGTTTGATTTGTTTCATGAGGTTAGATCTAAGTAATGGATGAAGTTGATCCTAATTGGTCTTAATCCTGTTCACTCATGTTTCACTCATGTCATATCAAGATTCATGTCAAAGGGTTTGGATGTTAGTTCATAACATTCATGTTTATCATATTACAATAGTAGCACATAGTTGTTTATGTCATTGGTTCATGCCATTGGATCATTGGATTTTGGTTGTGTGTCTTCATCATAACATGTCATGCTTTCAAGAATTAGATTGGGTTGTGGTTCTTCCTCATGATAGGATTTAGTTCATGTCTTCATGCTTCTTTATCCTCCATGTCTTTAGTGTTCTCAGTGTCTAAATGCTTTTAGGAGTTAGATTGGGTTGTGGTTCTTCCTCGTGTTTGGAAAGGTGCTAGGAGTGACATTTTTCATTCCATAGCTCATGGGTCCGAACGGACTTCGTCAACGCGTTGGGGTGGGTGGGTAAATGCCAGGGGAGGTCTACTTTCTTGTGTCAAGTGTCACATTCGTTTAGGATAGTAGGCTACTGACAAAGTCCCTTAAGCGCCCTAAGAGGAAAAATTACCAAACTTTGACGGGATAGTTCTTAGAATTCATGGCAGATAGGAATGTTCCATTTGGACCTATAGGTGCACGTGGGGTCCATCCACAATAACCTCTCTCAGTTTCGTTCAACTCTAGTTTGTTTGACCGTGCTGAAGTCAAACGCATTCTTGCAAAATGCTTCAGTTTCATGTAGTGGAAAGGTGCTAGGAGTGACATTTTGCATTCCATAGCTCGTGGGTCCGAATGGACTTCGCCGATGTGTCAGGGTGGGTAGGTAAATGCCAGGGGAGGTCTCGTTTCGTGTGCCAAGTGCCGCATTCGTTTGGGGCAGCAGGCTACTGTTAGAAATGAAAGCAACACTACTTCAAAGGAAATCTGATTCGAATAAATTTCAGCAATCTTTTAAGTGTGCATTAACAATGGAGATTGTAACAAAACATAAACCCACAATACAGAAATATACCAGAAGCAGAATGAAGCACATAACACAAGTGTTTAACGTGGAGAAAACCTGTTCAGGTAAAAAACTCCACCAAGAAAAAGAGGCCAAGTTGCATTATCTTCACAAAAGGAGATTACAAATACATTCACTTCCTCTATCCTTCAACCTTCACTCTGGCAGAAACTGGGTACCTGTAAACTGTTATATTCCTCTCATCTACTATGCTATGGTTTATATAGAATTTACACAACCTCAAGACATTAAATGACTTCTTACAAGCCCATAACACTTGTCAAGAGTCAACAATACAACCTTGGGCGTCCATGGCCAAGAATAGGCTCTTACAGGGTCATAAATGCTGTCATACATGCATCCTACACTTGGGAAAAGTGCCCATGTAAGCTTGAATGCCTTGGGGCTAAAAATAGCCACTTACAACATCTTATGACACGTCATATGCTATTATTAGTGCCATTGATTCTTATGACAACTTACAATTGTCATAGAATCTCTTACACCTTCTTACAACATCTATGACGTGCATCATAACACTAAAAATAGATTATTCCTCCACATGTGCACCCCACTTTGACCAATTACCATTTACCATAGTAAATGACATCCCTTAACTACCGCCGGTAACTCTGGGACTTACCATGCAGTAACTCCGTAATTACCGTGGACAGTAAATAATTTTTACCATTGTCGGTGAAAGTTGTACATCCCTTATGGGTAATTACAAATTACAAATAAAAAATAGAATAAATACAATATTAGGATTTACAAGGTTAATGACACCTTATTCCAACATTCTCCCACTTGACATTATACATTGTAAATCAACCCATAGGAAATCAAATGAAAAATAATCAGGCACTAGAAAAAAGGCCCATGGCCTCTTTGCACCACACGAACTTCTCTGTGCTCACAGGCTTGGTCAATGAATCTGTAACATTCTCTTGACTGTCTATCTTCTTCAACTCAATCTCTCCATTTGCAACCAACTCTCAAACAAAGTGATACTGAACATCAACATGCTTAGTTCAAGCATGATACATGGGATTCTTAGCCAAACAAATAGCACTCTGGCTATCACAACCAATCTGAATATTCTTGCAATCAAGACCAATACTTGTACACAATCTCCTCAACCAAACTGCCTCCTTAGAGACATGAGTTGTAGCCATATACTCTGCTTCTGTGGTGGACAAAGCAACTGTGGGCTGCCTCTTGCTCATCCAACTCATTGCACCTCCAAATAGAGTAAACACATAGCCACTAGTGGACCTTCGACTATCAAAGTCACCTACCCAATCTGCATCAACAAAACCCTGTATGTCCAAAGATTTATCAGCACTATCAGTACCAGAATAAACCAAACAATGATCAGGAGTACCTACAAGATATTTAAACACCCTCTTTGCATAGTTCCAATACTGTCTACTAGGGTTAGACATAAATCTGCTCAAAACTCCCACTGCTTGGGTAATATCTGGTCTAGTGCAAACCATTGCATACATCAAACTCCCTACAACACTAGCATATGACACATTAGACATATCCTCAAGATCATCCTCAGTCTTTGGACACATATCTAATGAAAGTTTAGTACCAATGGGTAAAGGAACTCTAACTGGGTTACAGTCCTGCAAACTAAATATCTGCACAATAGTATTCACATACTTACTTTGTGACAACCAAAGCTTTCTGTTGACTCTATCCCTCCTGATCTCCATTCCCAAAATATACCTTGCAGCACCAAGATCCTTCATCTCAAATGCACCTGAAAGTTGGGCTTTAAGCTCACTGACCATACCCTTAGTATTGCTGAAAAACATGTCATCAACATACAAAGCAATAACCAGTATAGAATCATCAACACAATGAATGTATACACAATGATCCTCCTTGCTTCTAACAAAACCCAATTTCAAAACAAATGAATCAAACTTTTGATACCACATTCTGGGGGACTATTTCAGACCATAAAGAGACCTCTTTAACCTGCAAACCCAATGTTCTTTTCCTTTTACCTCAAAACCTGTAGGTTGTTGCATATAAATTTCTTCTTCAAGATCTCCATGCAAGAACGTAGTCTTAACATCCATTTGCTCAATTTCCCAATCATAAGCTACATCAATGGATAAGAGAAATCTAATAGAAGTCAATTTAGCAACAAGAGAGAATATCTCACCAAAATCAACTCCCTCTCTCTGGGAGTAGCCCTTGGCTACCAGTCTAGCCTTGTACTTTTCTAATGACCCGTCTGCTCCAAACTTCTTCTTGAAGACCCACTTACATCCTATGGCCTTTCTTCCTTTGGGCGAACGAACAAGATCCCAGGTGTTATTAGAGTCTAAAGCCATCATCTCCTCCTGCATGGCTAGCTGCCAAGACTCACTATCATCTACAGAAATAGCTTCCCTGTAGGATCTAGCTTCATCGTTAGTACTCAATAAAGCATATACATAACAGAAATCTGGTGGGTTATGCTTGTCAATTGGATTCTGTTGTCTTGTGGATATCTTGAAGGGTGGAGTAAGAGACTCTACTTGTTCTTCTGCATGATCATCTGCAACAACTTCTTCTATAACAATAGACTCATCTTCATTAGAACTACTCGAATCTTCTTCTTCTTCTTCACCCCCAATCCATCATTATGTTCTTCCTGAGGTGCATCTTGCTGCTCTAAATCAAAGTGCACCTTCTTTACCTTTTCATCTTTTTCTTTTGGCTGCTCAAGTTCAGAAATAGCTCTAAGTTCCCTGAAAATAACATCTCTAGAAAAGATAATCTTACGGGTTAGTGGATTCCAAAGCTTATAACCTTTGACATTATCACCATATCCAATGAATGTACACTTTTCAGCCTTTGGATCCAACTTAGATCACTTTTCCTTAGGCACATGAACAAAAGCCTTATAGCTAAAAACCCTTAAATGTGAAATAGAAGGTTTCTTACCTGTCCACACTTCATAAGGTGTTGAATCAAGAGCCTTACAAGGAGATCTATTTATCAAGTAGCAAGAAGTACACACAGCCTCTGCCCAAAAGCATTTATCCAACTATGCATCACTAAGCATACTTCTAGCCCTTTCCATAATTGTTTAGTTCATCCTTTCTGCAACACCATTCTGTTGTGGTGTATACAGAGTTGTCTTTTGTCTGATTATACCTGCATGCTTGCAAAACTCATTAAATTCCTTAGAACAATATTCCCCTCCATTGTCAGATCTTAATATTTTTATCTTTAAACCTGATTGGTTCTCTACTAAGAATTTGAATTCCTTAAACTTAGTGAAAACTTCAGATTTATGCTTCATAAAATAAATCCATGTAAATTTGGATACATCATCAATGAAGGTTACAAAATAATGAGATTTTATGATAGATTCATTATCCACAGGTCCAAACACATCCGTATGAATAATTTCTAACTTCTCTTTTGCTCTATTGCTTCCTAAAGGAAATGATTTTCTGTTTTGTTTACCAAACACACAATGCTTACAGAAATCAAAGTGCTCATCAGAATAAGAGAACCAACAAATTTTTATTCTTAATAGCTTTCAATACATTATTGCTTGTGTGGCCCAATCTACAGTGCCACAACATACATGCATTTTTAGTATTAGCCTCAGATACATAGGAGGCATTGTAAACTGTAGTGGCTTCAAGTTTGAACAGACTTCCAAATCTCTTCCCCTTTGCTACCACCAAGTTCCCTCTCACTAATCTGCAACCATGCTTGTCAAATGTCACATGCATTCCCAAATCATTCAACTTCGAAACTAAAATCAGATTTCTAGCTAATCTAGGAACATGCAAAACACCAGGGAGGGTTTTAATCCTCCCATCACTAAAACACAACAATACCTTTCCTTTCCCGACAATCAGATATGTAGAATTGTCACCAAGGTAGATATTAGCTCCATCATATTCTTCATATGAGGAGAACCATTCCTTATGCAGAGTCATATCAAACGAGCATCCTGAGTCAACCAACCAGTGATCATTAGAAACAAGATTACACGCAGAAAATAAAACTTATTCACCTGCATTCAAGGACTTATCTGAAGCACTCTCCCACTGTTTCTTGGCATTTCTGTACCCCTTCTTCACATGTCCCATTTTACCGCAGTTCCAACACTTAACTCTATTCTTTTTACTAGGAGTCTTAGACCAGCCCTTGGACTTGTCCTTAGCCCCTTTCTGATCTCCTTTAGGTCCTCTTTACTTAGACCTTCGCCTGACACTGAGAGCATCCTCTGAACTATCCGAACTCTTCTTTCTCAATTCATGTGACAGTAGCACTGAAACAAGAGCATCCAACTTTGGATCCACAAGGTTAGCAATGATAGCAAGGATAACATTCTCCCAAGACTCAGGTAAAGGACAAAGAAGTAAGATACATTTATCTTCCTCACTAACCTCAACATCTATTGAATCAAGCTGACTCACTAACAAATTAAAAGAATTTAAATGCTCTGCAACTAATTCACCTTCTCACATTTTCATGGAAAACAATTTTCTTTTTAAATAAAGTTTATTTACCATACTCTTGGCTTGATAGATCTCACCCAACTATTTCCACAACTTGTATGCAGTCTCTTCCTTTGCGACATTCAATAGGACAGAGTCTGAAAGACACAACCAGATGGTTCCCCGTGCCTTCTTATCCAGTCTATCCTACTCATCTTAAGAGACATCGTTAAGTTTTTTCTCTTTTTGAATAACCAACCATTGGTTTCTTTCTTCCAACAAATCTTCCAATTTTAGCTTCCACAACTCATACCTCGTTCCGTTGAACTTCTCAATGTCCAAACAAGAGGTTGATGCAATGGTGGATGCAGCCATAAAACAACACAAGATCTGTAAAACAAATGCAACCAAATCTCCCACTGCAGCTACAGCTTCCACACTACCACCCAAGAGTCAAAGCTGGCCAGGCTCTGATACCAAATGTTAGAAATGAAAGCAACACTACTTCAATGGAAATCTGATTTGAATAAATTTCAGCAATCTTTTAAGTGTGCATTAACAATGGAGATTGTAACAAAACATAACCCACAATACAAAAATATACCAGAAGCAGAATGAAGCACATAACACAAGTGTTCAACGTGGAGAAAACCCGTTTAGGTAAAAAACTCCACCAAGAAAAAGAGGCCAAGTTGTATTATCTTCACAAAAGGAGATTACAAATACATTCACTTCCTTTGTCCTTCAACCTTCACTCTGACAGAACCTGGGTACCTGTAAACTGTTATATTGATCTCATCTACTATGCTATGGTTTATATAGAATTTACACAACCTCAAGACATTAAATGACTTCTTACAAGCCCATAACACTTGTCAAGAGTCAACAATACAACCTTGGGCATCTATGGCCAAGAATAGGCTCTGACAGGGTCATAAATACTGTCATACATGCATCCTACACTTGGGAAAAAGTGCCCATTCAAGCTTGAACGCCTTGGGGCTAAAAATAACCACTTACAACATCTTATGACGTGTCATATGCTATTATTAGTGTCATAGATTCTTATGACAACTTACAATTGTCATAGAATCTCTTACACCTTCTTACAACATCTATGACGTGCGTCATAACTACCGCCAATAACTCCGGGACTTACCGTGCAGTAACTTCGTAATTACCATGGATAGTAAATAATTTTTACCACTGCTGGTGAAACTTGTACATCCGTTATGGGTAATTACAAATTACAAATAAAAAATGGAATAAATATAATATTGGGATTTACAAGGTTAATGGCACCTTATTCCAATAGCTACCGGCAAAGTCCCTTAAGCCCTCCCTAAGATGAAAAAATTGCCAAACTTGGATGGGATAGTTCTCAGAATTCATGGCAAGTAGGAACATTCTGTTTGGACCTAAAGGTGCATGTGGGGTCCATCCACACTAACCTCTCTCAGTTTCATTCAAATCCAGTCCGTTTGACTGTGCCAAAATCAAACACGTTCTTGCAAAATGCTTCAGTTTCATGTTGTGGAAAGGTGCTAGGAGTGACATTTTGCATTCCATAGCTCGTGGGTCTTAACAGACTTCGCCGATGCATCGGGGTGGGCGGGTAAATGCCAGGGGAGCTCTCGTTTCATGTGCCAAGCATCGCATTCATTCAGGGTAGCAAGCTACCGGCAAAGTCCGTTAAGCTCTCTAAGAGGAAAAGACTACCAAACTTTGACGGGACAACTCTCAGAATTCATGGCAGCTGGGAACATTCTGTTTGGACCTATAGGTGCACGTAGAGTCCATCCACAATAACCTCTCTTTCTTTCATTCAACTCCAGTCCGTTTGATCGTGCTGAAATCAAACGCATTCTTGCAAAATGCTTCAATTTCATATTGTGGAAAGGTTGCCAGGTGCCATATTTTTTGTTCTGCTCATCGTGGGGCCGAATGGGCTACGCCAACATGTCAGAGTGGGTGGGTAGATGCTAGGGAAGGTCTCATTTTATGTTCCAAGAATCCCAGTCATTCTGGTTTGCAAGCTACCGAGACCTAACACTTTTTGAGTTTACTGGTAGCTTGCAGCCCAGAACGACTGAGACACTTGGTGATGCCGAGCTCACTAAACAAAGACCACAAAGGATCAAAATAACAACACTGGAGGAAGAGGATATAGAGTATGGCAGGGAAAACAACTCATCTAGGCCTCAGTGGACCAAACAACAACACTTGTCTTTAATTTGGACTTGACTGTCCACTCACATTCCATGACTTCAACACAACAGAATATCACCATTTATAGGTTCAAACATATGGGGACATTCCCAAAACTTCTAGGGACCCTAGACTAACTAGGTTTTATTTTCCCAAGCTCACAAAACTCACAAAATGCACTGAGGGTACCTCCTTGTACCACTTCCTTCACAAACCCACTCACTTCCTTGTAGCCCTCTTTTTAGGACTGTCATGCAATAAATTTAGTTTCAGACCTCTTCTCCAAACTTTCATGGGCTTTTTGACTACCCATTACCGTTTTCTTAAACATATTAAACATGTAACATAGGTTGTTTTGGAACACTATACCCAAAACTTGACTGTACCCTGCTGTCCCAAGGGCTAATTAGGCCTCCTAGACATGACAAATGGCTATAAAACTTGTTTCAATATACCCAAACCCACTCCAAGGCATCAAAAATATCATATAAGGTCTAAGTACACTGATTTCAAGGTTCTTGGGTTGTCTCAACTCTCCCATACATCAATTTACTCCTCTATGCAAGTCACCAATCCTAGTACATGAAAACATTAGGTGCCACAGCTGCAACAATCACTCTTATTCTTATCCTCTACCCTGATCATGAAAATCCATTTGTTAGACATAAAAAAATAGCTTAATACATTCATTTCCATCTATGGAGCAAGTGTGGAAACTCCTAAATCCATCGATTTCATGAAAAAGCACTAAAACCCTCTAAAACCGTACTACAGACCCACTTGCACAAAAATAGTCATAAAATGCTTCTTTTACAATGAAATTGGCTCCAACCAAGTTTAAATGGAAGGAGATCTATCCTTTACACAACCATATACATTTTTACCCTTGGTAGCATTGTACGGTCAAGTACAAGCATGAGGAACAACAATAAAAACAGTCATAAACTGTGAAAAGGAGTAGTCCCAAAGAAAACATTGGGGAAGTGCTCAAACCTCCATCAAATCTCCATCAAATCTCCTCCAACCTGGCTTAAAACAAATATGAGACCATACACTACAACATTCCAAGCATGATAATTCTTGCATTAGTACTGTACAGCCAAGAAAAATGAGAGGGAACAACAATTTTCAGAAAAATAGAGATGGGACAGCAAAATAGTTATAATCTTCATTTCTTTCTCTTCAAACTTCAACTAAATCTCCAAATTTGACCATACTCTGCCTTACAATTCTTTTCCAATTGTTTTTGTATCCTCCTCCAAGATTCCCATCATGTGAATAAGGCTCAAAATAGCCTAAACTTCTGATTTTTCATAAAAAACTGTTTTTACTAATAATAGACTGTCACTGTTTTTATGATTGCAGACCCACTAGAAGAAACTAACTATTTTCAAACTCCATTAACATAAAATGACTAAAATCATCCCCATATGCCTTTTTAAGGCTCTATTACATTTGTTTATTTATTATTTTTTGAAACTCATTTTGCCTTTTGACACTAAATTTTAAAAATTTGATTAAATGCTTAAACTAGGTGCACTGCACCACTTGGCATACGAAACGAGACCTCTCGTAGGATTTACCCACCCACCCCGATGTGTTGGTGTTGTCCATTCGGCCCCATGATGAGAAGAACAAAAAATATGGCACCTAACAACCTTTCCACATCATGAAACTGAAGCATTTTGCAAGAATGCGTTTGATTTCAGCATGATCAAACGGACTGGAGTTGAACGAAACCAAGAGAGGTTATTATGGATAGTCCCCACATGCACCTATAGGTTGAAACGAAACATTCCCAAATGCCATGAATTCTGAGAACTGTCCCGTCAAAGTTTGGCAATTTTTTCATCTTAGGGCGCTTAAGGGACTTTGTCGGTAGCCTGCTGCCCCAAACGAATGTGATGCTTGGCACACGAATCGAGACCTCCCCTAGCATTTACCCACCCACCCTGACGCGTTGGCAAAGTCCGTTTGGACCCACGAGCTATGGAATGAAAAATGTCACTCCTAGCACCTTTCCACAGCATGAAATTGAAGCATTTTACAAGAATGCGTTTGATTTTGGCATGGTCAAATGGATTAGAGTTGAATGAAAACGAGAGATGTTATTATGGATGGACTTCACGTGAACCTATATGTCCAAACAAAACATTCCTAGCAGCCACAAATTCTGAGAACTATCTCGTCAAAGTTCGGTAGTTTTTTCATCTTAGGGAGCTTAAGGAACTTTGCCGGTAGCCTACTGCCCCGAACAAATACGATGCTTGGCAAACATAATGAGACCTCCCTTGGCATTTACCCACCCACCCCGATGCGTTGGCGAAGTCCATTGGGACCCACGAGCCATGGAATACAAAATGTCACTCCTAGCACCTTTTCACAACATGAAACTGAAGCATTTTGCAAGAATGCGTTTGATTCTGGCATGGTCAAACAAATAGGAGTTGAACGAAACTGAGAGAGGTCATTGTAGATAGACCCCACATGCACCTGTAGGTCCAAACAAAATATTCCCAATTGCCATGAATTCTGAGAACTGTCCCGTCAAAGTTTGGCAATTTTTTCATCTTAGGGAGCGCTTAAGGGATTTACCAATAGCTTGCTGGCCCGAACGAATACGACGCTTGGCACACAAAACAAGACCTCCCCTGGTATTTGCCCACCCACCCCAACTGGTCGGTGAAGTCCATTTAGACCCACGAGATATGGAATGCAAAATATCACTCCTAGCACCTTCCCACTACATGCAATTGAATCATTTTGCAAGATTGCATTTGATTTTGGCACGATCAAACAGACTAGAGTTGAACAAAACTGAGAGAGGTTATTGTGGATGGATCCCATGTGCACCTATAGGTCCAAACAGAACGTTCCCAGCTACCACAAATTCCTAGAACTATCCCATCAAAGTTTGGTAATTTTTTCATCTTAGGGCGCTTAAGGGACTTTGCCGGTAGCCTGCTGCCCCGAACGAATGTGACGCTTGGTACACAAAACGAGACCTCCCTTGGCATTTACCTACCCACCCTGACATGCCAGCGAAGTCCGTTTGGACCCATGAGCTATGGAATGCAAAATGTCACTCCTAGGACCTTTCTACTGCATAAAACTGAAGCATTTTGCAAGAATGCGTTTGATTTCAGCACGGCCAAACAGACTGGAGTTGAATGAAACTGAGAGAAGTTATTGTGGATGGACTCCACATGCACCTATAGGTCCAAACAGAATGTTCCCAGCTACCACAAATTCTGAGAACTGTCCCGTCAAAGTTTGGCAATTTTTTCGTCTTAGGGAGAGCTTAAGGGACTTTGTCGGTAGCCTGCTGCCCCGAACGAATGCGATGCTTGGCACACAAAATGAGACCTCCCCTGGCATTTACCCACCTACCATAACGCATTGGAAAAGTCCCTTTGGACCCACGAGCTATCGAATGCAAAATGTCACTCCTAACACCTTTCCACAGCATGAAACTGAAGCATTTTGCAAGAATTTGTTTGATTTCGGCACGATCAAATGGACTGGAGTTGAATGAAACTAAGAGAGTTTATTGTGGAGGGACTCTATGTGCACCTATAGGTCCAAATGGAATGTTCCCAGCTACCATGAATTCTGACAACTGTCCCGTCAAAGTTTGGTAATTTTTTTGTCTTAGGGATCGTAAGGGACTTTGCTGGTAGCCTACTGACTCGAACGACTGCGGTACTTGGCACATGAAATGAGACCTCCCTTGGCATTTACCCACCCACCCCAATGCATTGGCAAATTCCGTTCGGTCCCACGAGCTATGGAATGCAAAATGTCACTCCTACCACCTTTCCATTGCATGAAACTAAAGCATTTTGTAAGAATGCATTTGATTCCAACATGGTCAAACATACTGGAGTTGAATGAAACCGAGAGAGGTTATTGTGGACAGACTCCACATGCACCTATAGGTCCAAATAGAAGGTTTCCAGCTACCATGAATTCTAAGAACTGTCCTGTGAAAGTTTGGTAGTTTTTTCCTCTTAGGGCGATTAAGGGACTTTGCCGGTAGCCTGCTGCCTCGAACGAATGCGACACTTGGCACATGAAACAAGACCTCCCCTGGCATTTACTCATCCACCTCGATGCATTGGCGAAGTCCGTTCGGACCCATGAGTTGTGGAATGTAAAATGTCACTCCTACCACCTTTCCTAATTGTCCTTTGTTACTACATAATTGTCTAGACTTTGGGACAACAGTTATAACTTTTTCCAAGGGTTTAGAAAATGAACTACAGATTGATTTTTTAGAAGTTATGAACCTTATATATGTTTAGCACAACCTGGGCATCATAAAAATGAGTTTTATCAAACCTACTACAACCATGAACCTTTGACATGGTGCTTCATTGTTTCATCATGCTTTCATGGAGTTTTCAATATGATGAGAGAATGTTCTTTCCTAGATTATGAAGTGTCCATGATAAAATTTCACACCTAGACCACTATATGGCATAAATACACCCAATATGGACTTAATTAGACCTTATTGCACAAAAACAAATATGACTTGGACATACAAAACTCACTAAAGACTCTTATTTGCAACATTTGACCAACATTGTGAAGGTGCTCCTGCACCAATGAGGATGGAGGAAGACTTTTATGACACATTTGACATCATTTTGACTATACCTCTTGATGATTTTGAGTAAGGCAGGGGAGTTCTAAATTGTTGTTCCAACTATTATAACAGTCTTCTTATAGTTGATAGGAAGGATATTCATTGTGAAGTTCATAATATGAACTTGATCTATCAAACCTTGCAATAGAATTTACCACTTTATAATGGGAATTGATAATGAAGTTTGTGGTACAAACCCATTTATGCAACTACCCTGTGAGACATGTATGCAAATTTATGAAACCCATTGATAATGTTGTAGTTGCAATTGCCCTGTGAGACATGTATGCAAAGTGTGTATGCAATTGGTAGTTGTAAATCCAAATTCCACAACCTTTTCCAACATCATCCTTGCATGTGCCAAAATCAGGTCATTGGAACAGGGTATGGGCATCCATCAAAGCATGAAGGATATGGGAATTCTATCAGATGTTGTAGTTGCAACTACATTGAGAGACATGTATGCAAAATGTGGAATCATAGACAAGGCACATGAACTATTTGACAGAACACCTCACAGAGGTGCCATCTAATGGAATGCCTTGATTGTAGGATATGCACAAAATGGATTTGTTGAAAAGGATTTAGACACTTTAAAGAAAATATAGTTGGTAGGTATAAAGCCATATTCCACAACCTTTGCCAGCATCCTCGCTGCCTGTGCCAAAATGGGATCTTTGGAACATGGTATCGACATCCATCAAAGCATGAAGGATATGGGAATTTAGAGACATGTATGCAAAAATGTGGAATCATAGACAAGCCACATGAACTATTCGACAGAACACCTCATAGAGGTGCCATCTAATGGAATGCCTTGATTGTAGGATATGCACAAAATGGACTTGTTGAAAAGGATTTAGACACTTTAAAGCAAATATAGTTGGTAGGTACAAAGCCATATTCCACAACCTTTTCCAACATCCTCCCTGCCTATGCCAAAATGGGTTCTTTAGAACATGGTATGGACATCCATCAAAGCATGAAGGATATGGGAATTCTATCAGATGTTGTAGTTGCAACTACATTGGGAGACATGTATGCAAAATGTGGAATCATAGACAAGGCACATGAACTATTTGACAGAACACCTCACAGAGGTGCCATCTAATGGAATGCCTTGATTGTAGGATATGCACAAAATGGATTTGTTGAAAAGGATTTAGACACTTTAAAGAAAATACAGTTGGTAGGTGTAAATCCATATTCCACAACCTTTGCCAGCATCCTCCCTCCCTGTGCCAAAATGGGATCTTTGGAACATGGTATGGACATCCATCAAAGCATGAAGGATATGGGAATTCTATCAGATGTTGTAGTTGCAACTGCCCTCAGAAACATGTATAGCAAAATTAGAAACTTTCAAGAAAATGCGATTGACAAGTGTAAAGCAAAATTCCACAATCTTAGCTAGTATCCTCCTTGCCCATGCCAAAATGGACATCCATCAAAAGAATAAAAAATATGGGAATTTTGTTAGATGTTGTAGTTGTAACTGCCCTCAGAGACATGTATGCAAAGTGTGGAAGAATAGACAAGGCACATGAACTATTTGGCATGATGCCTCAAAGAAATGTCGCCTCATGGAATATAATGATTGCAAGATATGCACAAAATGGATTTACTGATAAGCCTTTAGAAAGTTCCAAGAAAATACAATTGACAAGTGTAAAGCCAAATTCTAAAACCTTAGAAATGGTATGTTTGGAGCACGGTATAGACATCCATCAAACCATAAAGGATATAGGAATTTTGTCAAATGTCTTAGTTGTAAGTACCCTGCAAGACATGTATGCAACTTGTGTGGAAGCATATATAATGAACATGAACTATTAGACGGGATGCCTCAAAGAAATGTTGTCTCATGGAATGCAATGATTGCAAGATATGTACGAAATGGATTTTTTATAAGGCTTTAAAAACTCTCAAGCAAATGCACAAAAATAAATTTCAACCATTTACACAAATTTTGGCACATCTAAAACCAAATTGCACAACCTTAACCAACTTCCTCCTTGCCTATGCTATAATGGGATCTAGAGAACATGGTGTGGACAACCATCAAAGCATAAATGATATAGGAATTTTCTCACATGTATTGTATTTGTAAAGTTGCCCTTATAGACATGTATGGAAAGTATGGAAGCATAGACAAGGCACGTGAACTATTTAAAATGATGCCTCAAAGAAACGCACAGTTCGATAGAATTCAATAATTGCAAGATATGCACAAAATGGATTATTTGAAAATGATTCATAAACTTTCAACCAAATGAAATTAGCACTTGTAAAACCAAATTCTTGTAACATTAATTGATTATCATATTAAATATTTAATATAAACTAGCATATATACATAATGTCATGAACATAACATGTAGTTTATATAAAAAGCCATATAGGCAAATATACAAAAATATACATCGGATTAACATACAAAAGTATGCATACAAAGCCATCTAGGCATACAGAAAAGTTCCCCAAAACTAATTTCCTATGGACTTTTAGGAAATAATCGACGACCCTTCTTTGACTATGAATATAGAAGCTAGGCAGTGACACATCCTCTCTCTACCGTCAAGTAGACCTCTTTGAATAAAGTTCATCTAGCTGCACCTTTTAATACAAACAAACAATATGCACATTATTATAAAAAATGTATGAAATATATAACATCACTTTGTTCGTAGTTGGATAGACTGGAGTTGTGACCTCCTGTGAGAAGCATCAAGAAGCAAAATTGACTAAACATAAATATCATTTATGTACATCAAATGACATGAGATAAAAAAGAAATACAAAATTATGATATTTTCATGTTATTGTCTCATACTTCAGTCAAAGGATTTGCAGACATCATGGCTGCATCAATGCCTATTTGCGCTGACTCACGAAGATGAGGAGGAGTCTCCACTATATTTAGCATCTGAAAATCAAGTTCAAGATTATTAAAACAAAATAAATACATAACATTATTTTTAAAATGCATAATGATTAGAAATGGTTAAATTTACCTTAGTAAAAGTGGTGGTTTGGCGTCCAGGAGACCAAGGAAACCATGGAGGTGCTGGTGATTGTTGAAATCATCAAATCAAGTCACAAAATAATATTACCATTGACATATCTATAATAATTATGAATATGTGATAAATTACATACTTTCTAACTTGACCTCCGCTCATAAGCTGCCAATGGATGGCTAACAAAGGCAGGATGAAGACTCTGACCCTGGAATTTCATTGCACAAATAATTACATACATTATTTTTGACTTTTAATTTATAGATAATCATATAAAATTAATTACAAATTTCAAATAACAATATACTAAATCAAGATGAAACTTGTAACAAATTACCTGAGAGTCAATACCAAATGTATGTTGTAAGAGATCATCACTAAGGACAAGATCATCCAATACATCCTGCCCTTGTGTCGCATCATGCTGCCCCTGTGTCGCAGCATGTTGCCCCTATGTCGCAGAGTCCTATCGTGCCTCCTGCATCCTATAATCACATAGGTTCCCACATGTACTGCACAAATGTGGGGACACATGACGCCTACTACTCTCACCCTCATCGCCCTGGGTCAAATCATCCACGTGCTGTGATAGAGTTTGGGTGAGAGTAGTCAGTGAATGTAAAGTCTCTAGCTCAACACTCTCCTTCAAAGCCAAAGGGAGTGACCTACGTTCTGGCCTCCCTCAGGGTATAGGCACATGCTATTCATCTCGCTGAGCCCCGGGTCTATCTTGGGCAGAGCCACCACCTCTACCCTGAAAATCATGAATATCAAAATAATTCAGAATCTTGTTGAGGACGAACTCGCAATAGAGTTTCCTCAAAAAATATTGTGGTACCTCATCATTGTTGCATGGACGCTCATCAAAGACCATGTACCATCTATCCCAAAAGTTTTGGGATATGTCTTCATTCCTACACCAATGTATAGGAAACTGTTTGCAAGTTTCCTCTAATGTTTGGCCGGTTTTGGGATTAGTAAATTGTTCACTTGTTCATATGACAACTTGTCGGCATAATATTGTCGACTCCTCTCCCTATAGTCTTGGAAATCGGTGATTTGTTTCGTCACCAAATCCATGTGGGAAACAATCTCCTGTAGTGATTTTGCAAGTGCCCTCCTATGCTCAGTGGTTCCACTTGGATTGTTTAGGGTTTGAATAATAGTTTCAAGATGTTTCTTGTTTTCTTCTATTATCCCTAAGTAGTGTTCTTGATTATCCCTTACATGAAAAGGAGGTGAAGGTGGGTTTTGAGGGTTTGGAGGGTTTTGGGGGTTGTTTTCAGCCTCCTCAACTGGATTTAGATTTTCTACTTCTCCAATAACTGTAAATGCAATATAAACATAAATCAAACATTGCAAAACTAAAAAATTGATCTAAAACTAACAAATTCAGACAAACCCTACCTTCTTCCTGTGTTGGATCCTCCAAATTTGCATGATGATGTCTTTGGCAGTGAGGTGGCATTGTGAATTTCTTGTTTTCTCACTTGCACTTGATCGAATCTCTTTTTTATCAACACGAGCGCATTTTTCTTTCTTTCTTTGCTGCTGTCAATAAACTAGCCATGGGTGAATGTACAGAAAATGCTTTTTCTTTTGCTTTAATTTTGGAGATGGTGGCAACTTTTTGGTCCCCCATCTCCTTACATTTATCCAGCCGTTAAGTTATACTACAGGTATCTCATAACTGAGTGTAGCAACAAGGTGAGATACAAAACAATCCAAAGTGCATACAAGCATATTTAGAGTATTGCAAAGCTTTGTCACAACAAATATCACAATATGAATCACAACACGAAGTGATTCTACTAGTCAAGCGTCGAATATATATATCAACCCCATCTTCATATATGGACTAGGTCCATTTTTGCTTTCTTGCTGAAGGGACACATGGTCCTTATCAATATTTGTTTGTTTTCATCATCCGTCGACTAGTAGAGTCACCGAAGAATGGAAACAATGAAAATGAGATCTAGAGAGGAGAGAAAAGTGACTTGGGTTTACAACATGGGAAGATGCCCCCCAAGACATCCTCCATAATGTTATGCCAAATAGAAGAATGGTCACAATAGAGGCAGTCTCCTTGTATCCTTGACCTTAAAAGAGTATCAAGGGTTATTCAAAGGGACCTAAACAAAATATAGCATGACACGGGGGAGCACAACACATAAGAGGAGGCCACATAAGTGAGAAACTCAAAGATATGCTACATCAAAGGTGGCTAAAAGGGTAAGATATACTTACCTGTTATACAACCAAACTAATGGTTGTCACTGAGCAAATAATCTTCCTCCCAATCTAAAATGTTGGAAGGAAGAGGTACATAAGGTACTATTGCCCAACTTAAATCATTATCATGTAGCTCTTCCTTATTTGATTAAATAGCCATTGGTGGAATGCTTTCTTGTTGAGGTGTTGTAGGAGTACCTTGAACCTTAGGAACAGTATTGTCATTCACAACATTTCTAGGAGGAGGATTATGTATGTTCTCCATATAATTAGATGTGTCCATGGTACATAAATGCTCATGCAATGGTAGGTAATCTATTTCTTCATTTAAGATGCAGTTAAGAAGAGTTTTAAGATCGGTAAATAAACATCCATTGTCAATAGGTTGAGGAAGATTTTCACAAAGAGCGCCTTTATCATCATCCAATGCTTCATCTTGGCCAGGGAGAGCATTGGAATGAAGATATGGTAGAGTGGTATTAAGGAATGTCTTAATAATTTCTTCTTCTTGCACGAAAATTCCCTCACAAGTAGGATTCATGTTAGGAGAAGATTCCAAATCATTAGATGAGGCACACAAGGCTATGTCAGCCTCATATGTCTTAGAGATGATGTCCATTAAATCATCATGAAATGTAGTGTGAGAAGGGGGAATGTCTTCATCATTACCTTCCTCATGATCATTCATGGAGATGAAATTAGTGTGATTTTCCAAGATTGAAGGGTATATATGTTGATAACTGAGAGGGGGGGGGGTGAATCAGTTATCCTAATTATTTCCCTTATTGAACTTTCCTCTTAATTGATGCAACATAAAGTCAAACACAAAAACATTAACCATGAAATAAGAAACACATGACACAGTATTTTTGACGTGGAAACCCTGTCAAGGGGGAAAACCACGGGGTGATTAACCCAAGAATTATTCTCTGTTAGAAGAATAGGAGATTACAAAAATGGCACTTGCCAATTAGGGCTCACTGCCCGAGCACACTGCTCACAAGAGGCCCACTGCCTACAAGAAGACACACTGTCTACAAAGTGATGAGAATCACAGTCTTGAACTGATTGGAAGCATCTGCATATGCTGGAGTTCAGTTCTGGTTAGGCTCAGTATACTGATCTGCTGCACTTCATCTTTCCTCTGTTCTTTATTCTGCTATCTTTCACATATCGGATCCTTTTTGCTACCTCTCCTCTTTCTCTGGACTTATTCACATATCTCTCCACATCCACACACACTTCACAACTGAATCCATCCTCTATATATATCCGCACAAGTAATTTCATCACCTTTCTAGTCGGCATCCGGAACAGTCTAGTTTCTTACAAACTTTCATTCTGTCGGCTGAATCCTTCCTCACCAAGCTATGCGGATCAAGCATATACTTGTAGATATCATTAATCATGTCGGCCAAACATGATTCATGCCTTCACAACCTCTGTCATCAACAGTAACACATCCGGAAAGCAGTCTGATACTCTGCCAGTCAGTTCTTCCTCTGTTTTCACTGTCTCTCAGAAATCCGGTACTCAACCATTCATATCTTTTTCCTTGTCCATCACCGGAGGCTAAATCCTTGGAATATACCACTCAAGGTAGTCCTCTTAACTTCCCCAGATCCGTACTGCACCAAGACACTTCCTCTGAGAGATCCGGACCAATCTGTCGGACCTTGCCACATGCTCTGTTCTTCTTCACCGAACCACAACATTCTTTATTTTGACTTCCGGTAGAGGCACATCATGACTTGCGGATATGTGGGATGACCTTTGTTGCCATCAATGACAACAACCATGAATCCATATAGTGTCTCTTGCCAACAATCTCCCCCTTTGGCATTGATGGCAACACTTAGTGAAAAATGACTAAGTGTTTTCACTATGCTCCCCCTTTGCTGATGCTCTGTCTTTATATACAATTTCTGGAACTCCCCCTTAGTTGGATTCCTCATTTTTCACTGCTCCTCACTCCCCCTTTGACATCAATGGCAAAGGGTAGGGTCCGCACACCAAAATTTTCAAAAATTTCCTATACATAGCCGCATATTTACATACTTACATATACTGAAGAATGTCTGCAAAGGATGTCTGCAATTGAATCATTTCTGTAGCCCAACTTTGCTTCATTCTATCCAAAATTGAAATGTGACCACTTAGCAAAAATGCAAACGCTTCTGCCCGCTTGAGATCTGTCGGATCTTTTGTTTGGGCGGTGGTCTGAGCATCACTGATGGCCTCATGCATGGTTTCCAACTTAGGGATTATAATCCTTCTAAGTTCTCCCATCCGGTTGGTGATGTTCTTCCTTTCCTTCTCAAGATTTTTATTTCATTCAAGACTGCAATGGTCTGACATTCTTGATTTATTATAGAGGAAGAGAGAGGATCAAAACTTTGAGATAAGCTTTGTAGCTTATCCTGTTCCTCTTTTATTTTCTTGTCAAATGCTGCTGTTGCCTTTGACCAGGATATACAAAATTTATAGATGTCACCGCCATCCTTAAGAGCATTCTCTAAGCTCTTAATTCCAATGCTTACAATCTTCCTATCCTTAGAGATTAATTCTAATATTTCTAAAAATCTTTTATCCAAAAATTCCTTCCAGACCTTTTCTTCAGCTGATTTTTCTAAAGAATCAAAATGTGTATCAACACTGCTGACTAAGGTTTTTAGATTACCGGAAGTGGAGGCTGTCGGATCTATCTGGATTGATGGCATGATCTTTACAAGTACTCCGGAAGCAGCCTCTATCAACTCACAGTCTTCCATATGAGAATTCAGGAGCTTTTCATTTGCCTTAGCATTTGCAAATGAAGCTATCTTCATTGTTTGTACCGGAGAGAGAGAGTCAAAATCAAATGGGCCTTTTAGAAGCTTCGGTTCATCAATCTCTAGAGTTTCTTTGCTCAAAAATTGTTGAACAGTTTGTGCAGTGTCTCTTGCCGGAGACAGATGTTTCTTTTCTTCTGCAGTCTTAGAGCTGTCAACCTCTTTGTCTTTCACCACTGCTTCCTTCTCCTGTAATTTCTCTTCTTCTTTGGATCCGGAGACTGTAGGGGAAACCGGAGGAGAGATGCTAGTTTGTTCATGAGCCACTTCTTCTGGAGCAGAGGGTCCCAAGTCCTCAGCTGTTTCTGTACCTAAATCCTCTACAACCGGAAGATTGAACCTTTTGAAGGCCTTCCGGAGGATCTCTTCTGTTTCTTGGGCCACTTTGTCAGTCTCGCCAAGCATGAGTTGATTCATCCTGGCTTTGCTTCTGAACTCATCTTTGCAGTCTTTGAAGATAATGTTCATTGTCTTGGGATCAATTTGAGGATATAGCTGAATAGCTATCTGCTCCCGGATCTCAAGATCTTTAGCATGAGCATTATTCTTTCTTACTTCCATTTCCTTTTCTAGGCTTTTAGGAATAAGAGATATTATTTCAATGAAAGCCTTATTATATATGTTAAGATATTTTACTGTGGCCTCCTGCAGAGTCTTTTGGTCTGCCTCACTGAAGTCATCATATGATTCAGTCATTGGTTGAAGGTTTCCATCCACCGTGACCGACTTGATTATGCTCTCTAAAGATAGAGTGGGCTTCTCAACAGATACCTCTGCCATTTCCTCCTTGTCTTGGCCTGTGGAGGGCTTACCAGATCCTTTCTTCTTCTGTTTCTTTACTTCTCTTACTCCCTCATCTGATTCTGTTTCCTCTTCATCCTTTTGGCTTCCATAAGCCCTTGTGGCTTTTGTCTTGGATCTCTTACCGGATGCCTGAACTTCTAGTTTTGAACTTTTGGTTGTGGGAGGTGCAGGTCTCTTTGATGATCTGGTCTGGGTGGGAGTTTCAACCGGAGCACTTTCTTTGCTTTTCTCTTCTTCCTCGGCCTTCCTCCTCTTTTCCCGGCTGGCATCAAGTGCCTCCTTTGAGATACCTAGGCCTTGAGCAATGTGCTCTACTTCTTTTCTTACCTTTCTTTTAATCTCAGGTTCCCTGAGTTCCACATGTATTTTTACACTCAGCTCCTCAAAGGTTCCAAACCTTTCTGCCTTAGGATCTTTGGGCTGACTCAGCATGTGTTGAACATGCAGCTCCACTATCTGTTCATCCACTTCATACCCCATGGGCATGATCCAGACAGTCCTTGGCTCCACTGCCTCCATTAGGCACTGATCAGTGTCAACCATAAAGCACACTGAGTCCTTGTATTTCTCAATGAGAGACTGGGGAATTCTCTCTCTTGCTTGCATCATGCTCTGAAAGTTTTTGAAGTATCCCCATAGAGCTGTATTTCTTGCTTTTGCATCCCCAAGTCCATGCAAATAGTCTCTTATCTGGACTGCAACAGGTTTGTCATTCTGCCATACCCATCCACTTGTTCCGGGTAGCTCATTCATGAAATAGAAGAATAGACATACAATAAGAGTACCATACTTAAAGGAATTCTTCTTATCCTTCTTGATTTTCTGTATGTTTTCCATTAATTGGCTTAGCAGTAGTTCGCAGAGATCATATTCTGCATTCTTTCTTAACATTTCATAAGCAGTGTATATTGCAGTTCCGGATACAGAATTCTCCCTGCTGGAGTGATAGATCTTGTATCCTATTATCATTGATGCATATTTGATATCCGGATCCGAAATATCTTCAATGGTCATTGCCCTCTTGTCAAATTTTGATCCGGTGGCCTCAGTTACAATGTTGTTCTTGACAGATTTGAGGATAGGTACCCCTCCGGAAGAGTATAGGCCAGTTACTGCTCTAATTGCCTCTTTTGTGATCTTGCAGGGTCTATCTAGCCATAGAAAGTTGTCATGCATCCTGCTCAGTACATACCGGACCCATTCATCTTCTTCAAAGCAGGGGAAATGAATAAATTGCTCAAATTGTTTCTTCTGAATATCCTTATACTCTGGTTTAAGCTCAAAAGCATTGTCAATCAGCTGCTTGTGATAGAGGTCTCTTAATTTGAATTCCCCAAATTCCTCAATGTTTGAATGTATGTAAACCCTAATGTCTTCGGTGTGTAAAACTCCGTGAGGAACACTAGAGAAGGCTCCTAGTGGGTCTACCTCCAATGATTTGTAGGGATGTTTCTTGAATGAGGGGCGAGGTCTATCAGAGATCTTAACTATGTTTGGAGTAGCCATTCTTCAAAGATTTGCAGTGAGGTAATGAAAAACGGAAAATACCTTATGCGCCTTCGGTTTGCACGGAGTGGTTGGATTGATTTCTTTATGCAATAACTTCGGCAGGGGATCCTTGGTGTGCTTGATGAACCTTGTTGCAGAGCTCCACTTTTCGCTTCTTCTCGAGTGCAGAATGAGCAAATAACCTTTGAGAAATCTCTTAAATTGCTCCGCGAACCCTAATATCTGTCTGCAATAAATGCTTCACCTACATCATTCCGGTTTGCCTTGTCTGGATAGCTTGGATTGTCCCGGATTAGTCCTGATCTGAGGATATCATCCGGATCTTTCAATCATGAATAAATCGAGGTAACATATTACAAGATCATCCCAAACACTCTGTCCAATCCGCAGAACAAGATAGTGCATTTCCGGATCTTTCCGGACCTTTTTGTAATCCCTTATCATACCGGAGCATCTCCCTGAACAGGTCTTATTTGATCGATCACAGCTTCTTCATAACTCCATGCGGACCTCTGAAAACTTGACTGCAGTATCTCAAGACTCATATCTACAAACCCTTTGATCCGCATCTTGTGCCACATCCGGCACCACTTGTTTGGCTGGGGGAACAAGATTTTCTTTGAGTCTCCCCCTGAGCCTGAGCTCACTTTTTAATTTCTGGAAGAATTATCAGCACCAGAGTCTGGTGCGGATCCAACCTCTACATTCTCTGAACTTTTCTTCACCCAAATCTTGCTCATCTGATTCCTAACCTCATCCGCATTCATCTTTTGTTTACCCTTGTCTTGATTCTGATTATACACCGGACCTCTTTTGTCCTGATTCTTGTTTCTGCAGACTTTAGCATTATGACCGGACCTATTGCAGATTTGGCAAATAATATTTCTTTGCATATTTGACTGATATCCTCTTGATCTGCATTGATTAGCCCTATGACCTATTCTATTGCATGTGAAGCATCTACCTTTGAATGATTTGTTTACTTGCATAATTCTGCATTCATGGGATTTGTGTCCATACCTTTTGCAGTTGAAGCACTGTCCGGAGAAGGATGAATTAATCTGATTCATTCTCATTCTGCACTGATTAGCTTTGTGACCAAAGTGGTTGCAGCTGTGGCAGTATCCATTGAAGGATGGATATCTTTGAGCATTTGGCTGTCTTACCGGAGGTCTTCTAGGCCTGCTCCTTGGATTTTCTGATCCAAGATTCTTCTGACCGGATCCGGAGCTTTCTCCTTTCTCATATCCCAAACCATACTTGTCATCTGTCCTCTTTTGACTTCCAAGAAGAACTTCAAGTTGAGCAGAACTTATCTTGAATTTCTCTTTATATTCATTTGCTGTTTGAAGGTCTCTTTTGAGAGAGGCAATTTGATCCTCAAGTTTTCCTTCATTATCTTTGGCATCTTCAAGATCAGATTCAAGATGTCTGATAATCCTGTCCATCTGGTGGCATTCTTCTGATTTTTCTTTAAGAGATTGTCTTAGATTGTCTTCAGCCTTTCTTTTTTCTTCAATCTCTTGAGTAAACTTTATTTTGCCTGATTCCATTTCATGTCTTAACATAATGACTTCTTTTGATAACTTTTCACATAACTTGGTTTGCTCAGTCAATTCTTCATTTGTATTGCTTTCTTCACTTTGCCTTGCCAACTGTTGAAGCAGCTCCTTTCTCTTTTTCATAGAGAGACTTAATTTGTCTTTTAATTCTCTCATGAATTCATCAGCCTGTTTGAGTCTTTCCTTTAATTCACTGACTTCAGAATTTGACTGTTCAAGATCCTCAAGAGCAGTCTTGAGTTGCTCTCTTAAACCATATGCATCCATTTGAAATCCCAGATCTTCCTCAAGCTGTTAGGCTCTATTAGGAGGAACTTAGCTCTGATACCAATTGTTGATAACTGAGAGGGGGGGGGGTGAATCAGTTATCCTAATTATTTCCCTTATTGAACTTTCCTCTTAATTGATGCAACATAAAGTCAAACACAAAAACATTAACCATGAAATAAGAACACATGACACAGTATTTTTGACGTGGAAACCCTGTTAAGGGGGAAAACCATGGGGTGATTAACCCAAGAATTATTCTCTGTTAGAAGAATAGGAGATTACAAAAATGGCACTTGCCAATTAGGGCTCACTGCCCGAGCACACTGCTCACAAGAGGCCCACTGCCTACAAGAAGACACACTGTCTACAAAGTGATGAGAATCACAGTCTTGAACTGATTGGAAGCATCTGCATATGCTGGAGTTCAGTTCCGGTTAGGCTCAGTATACTGATCTGCTGCACTTCATCTTTCCTCTGTTCTTTATTCTGCTATCTTTCACATACCGGATCCTTTTTGCTACCTCTCCTCTTTCTCTGGACTTATTCGCATATCTCTCCACATCCACACACACTTCACAACTGAATCCATCCTCTATATATATCCGCACAAGTAATTTCATCACCTTTCTAGTCGGCATCCGGAACAGTCTAGTTTCTTACAAACTTTCATTCTGTCGGCTGAATCCTTCCTCACCAAGCTATGCGGATCAAGCATATACTTGTAGATATCATTAATCATGTCGGCCAAACATGATTCATGCCTTCACAACCTCTGTCATCAACAGTAACACATCCGGAAAGCAGTCTGATACTCTGCCAGTCAGTTCTTCCTCTGTTTTCACTGTCTCTCAGAAATCCGGTACTCAACCATTCATATCTTTTTCCTTGTCCATCACCGGAGGCTAAATCCTTGGAATATACCACTCAAGGTAGTCCTCTTAACTTCCCCAGATCCGCACTGCACCAAGACACTTCCTCTGAGAGATCCGGACCAATCTGTCGGACCTTGCCACATGCTCTGTTCTTCTTCACCGGACCACAACATTCTTTATTCTGACTTCCGGTAGAGGCACATCATGACTTGCGGATATGTGGGATGACCTTTGTTGCCATCAATGACAACAACCATGAATCCATATAGTGTCTCTTGCCAACAATACCCATGAGATTTGTGAAGCTTGTTATCACTCAGTTTTGCACCCTTGCATACAGTCGTGAAGCCTCTGCAAATTGGAGTAACATGGGACTGATCTCTAAGTGTGGGACTTTGCTAAGTGAGATCAGACCTCTGGAGAAGGCCGTCTTCCTTGTCTAGTTATCACCTAAAACTACTGAATTTTGAGGAGAAAAAGGGAGAGAGAAAGCTTGTAATGGAAATGAAATAAAAGCTTGAAAGCATACAAGGGTGATACACCAGACAAAAGGAACTTCCACACCACTGAGAAGATGCACAATGTAATCAAATACAGCAAGTAGGTATACACAGGTTAGATGACTCTAGCATAGGTGAGAAGCAATATGATTGAGAGGAATGAAAACATTCACAGACAAACCATATGTATAGATTCACATAGAACTAGAAAAAATTAGTAAAGAGGTAAAATTAACTTGCATATATTCAATGGAAAGGCATGGTTACAGCATATGAAAACCCTATTTGGAAACAGAAAAGCCTTAATGCCAAAAAATTTCCAACCCTATTTACAACATTGGAATGCATATATATAGCATTCCAAAATGATTCTAAGTCAGTTACAAAAATCTGCTCAAAGAGCTGTCACTGAAAATATCTCCCTGAAATGACTGTCCAGCTACATCAGTTATGGCATTGAAATCTGGAATTGGGTAGATGAGGAGATATTTTCAGTCTTTAATGCAACAGCTTACTCATCGTGCATCTGGAGATGAAGAGGTGGAAAGATATTCTTTGTCATTAATGCGAGATGCTTGCTCTGTCTGCTGCAATGAATGCCCAAAAATATCTCCATCTGCTAAAAGTCATCTCTGAGATGTTCATCACTCAAAAATATGCATTTCTAGATCTGAAATATGAAAAGTGACAAAACTCCTAAAAAAGACCTTGCCAAATGAAAAAGGGGACCAAAATATACAACTTTGCCTCTTGGAGCATGCCAAAATTTGCCAAAATGAAGGAGATACAGGCGGTCAAACTTTTGGTCAACTGCCTGTATATATCACTTTTGCATCTCTATGTATATCGCTGTATCTTGGCGCCTGAATCAACATTCAAAAACTCATCCTGCATCTCCTTCTACACATACATGGCACTTTGCATATCGGCCCCTATACATCCCCTTGTATTTCGAAATTGTATATACATACAATTTCCCCTTGTATATGCAGGCCCCACCTTTTTGAAAATGCCCAGCATATAACTTTGTATCTGCTCCTTTGTATGTCAAAAAATACAAGCCACGGACCTCGAAACACCACTGAGCTGTGTTTCATTATTCTGCTAGGTCCGGCTTGCATATTTTCTCCTTGTACATTTCCATGTATATGCAAGATATACAAACGCTTGTTTATACAAGGCGGATTCCAAACTCTTATGTGCCGAAACTGATCCTTGATTCAAATCCGCCTTGTATATGCAATGCATCATTGACTTGTATATATCGCTATATACAAGCACCATATACATACAAGTCAGACACCAAATGACCCTTAAGTATATTTGATTACCTGTTGGGTCCGGCTTGTATCACTTCCTTTTGTATTTTTCTTTGTATATCACAATATACAAATGGCTTCATACATACAAAACGGACCCGGGGCCTAAATGAGGCAGAAATGATATCCATTTGAAATCCAACTTGCATATTAGCTTGTATATTTTCTTGTATATGCGAACTTACAAGCGCCATATACATACAAGTCAGACCCCAAATGAACTTTAAGTATATTTGATTACCTGTCGGGTCTGGCTTGTATCACTTCCTTTTGTATGTTTCTTTGCATATGCGCAATATACAAGCCACTATTCACGAGATCCTTTGTATGTCGAAACATACAATCCTCCTTGTATATGCATGAGACCCACCTTTTGTATGTTGGCGATACACAAATGCCTTTGTATATTTTCCTCGCGGCACTTCTTGCATGCAATCTCATTTGTAAACCTGCGGGCCCCACCTCTTACATGTCCTGCCGGCACTGTAGCAAATGTACATTTGCACCCTTGTATATGCAAATATACAAACTCAAATATACAAACTCCCTTACATACAAACAGGGAATCTTTATGGAATATGCTCGCAATGAATCTTTCAATTTGTATGTTTCCTTGCATGTACGAAATATACAAACACCTATATATACAAGGCGGACCTGAAAGCTTTATAGAACCAATTGAAACCTATATTCAAGTCCGGATTGTATATCAGCTTTGTATATTGGTTTGTATGTGCGAACACACAAGCCGATATACAAAGCACTATTCATGTGATCCTTTGTATCTCCATTCTTGGCACTGTAGCAAATGCACATTTGTTTGTATATGCAGATATACAAATGTAACATACAAACCGTCTCACATACAAGCAGGGTATCTTTGATGGAATATACCCGCGATGCATATCTTCATTTGTATATAGCCGATTGTATGTGTGAACATACAAAGCAATATACAAGACTTTTTATGCATACAAGCGCAGAATATTCTAAGGAATCTTCAATGTATATTACCTTGTATATCTTAGCCTTTGTATTTTTTGGCGAATGTACATCCACTGTAGCACATGTATGTCTGCCGGCCTTGTATCTTTTCAGTGCATATTCATTTGTATCCCCATTTGTATATCTGAATATACAAGCCCCTATATACATGCAGACCCGATATACATTTAGCGAATATTTTGAGAATCTACGGAAGATTCCCTAAATGTATATGCATTTCCTTGACCCGATATACATTCAGAAAATGTATATAACTCAAATTTTTTCATATTTTCTAAGGCTAATGGAGATTTTCAAGCCCGCCAAATGTACATTTGAACTGTATGTTGACCAAAACTTTGACTATCAATAACTTCTTTATTTGGCCAAATTTCAGGGTGATGTAAAAAGCAAACCTGCCTACATTTTCATCCTCTTTTCAATGGTAGGGTTTCTTAGGTAAGGCTCTTTGGGAAATTTGGCACTTTAAGCTTTATAGGAGCATTTAAAGAGGGATTTTTAAGGAAAATACTAGGTTAACTATTTTAGCTCTGGGCAGAGGAAAATAGGATAACATTCTTGGCGACCTCTATGGAGTGTTTGCTTGCTAAACAATTAGATCAGTGGCCTTATAGTATCCATTGGGCATGGGGTCAAGTCTAAAACCTGCTGGAAAACTAGAACCTATTTCCAAAAACACAAAAGGGGGAAGGGACCTGCATTCTCCTAATGACAATGCAACCTGTGCAGAAGCACTTATAGAAAAGGAAAACTAAAATAGAAAGGAAAACTACTCTTATCCTAAACTAACCAATCTGTCATGACCTTAAACAAAGCCATTAACTGGTTCTTGAAAATAACTGCCCTTGCTTAACAATTTACAATGTTCTTCATGCATGTGGGCAGTTAAAAAGAGATAGGGGGAAAATGTACATATGAACAATTGATAAAACATCCCCTTCAAAGTGGAGATAAACTCACCTATCCACCTGGAATGATTGCTGATGTTTCTAACTTGTGATGAATAAATGGGCTGATCCCACTCATTTTGATGCTCAACTTCATGCTTAGAGGTAAGCATGACAAGTGGTGACTCCTCTTGATATGTCTCCAGCTAAGCTAGATGCCTGATTGGGCATCCCCTTGAAATGACATGCAAATCACGTTGGATCTCATGTCTCTGCTCCGATTCCTCCTCTTTTTTCTATTCAATTGGTATGATGGTGCCCTCCATTTGACTCTCATGTTGCTATTGCATGTGAAACAGATGACTTGGGACCTCATGGCTTTCTCCCTCTTCCCTCAAAGAACCCAAGAGTATTGATATAATATCATCATGGCTGCATTCCTCTTCTTGTTGATCTGAATACTCTGGCTCCTGTGATTCTACTACAAATATGGCTGCCTATACCTTATGAACAAGATGTTCATGATTTTCTAATTTAGGCTCAAAAATTGAGCCGTGCACATGTTCAAAAGAGAAAACTTCCCCACCAAGAAGTTGATATCCCTGCTGGATAATAAAGAACAAATCTACAACTTGCTCTTGTCCCTGTTTAGTTTCCTTGTTATTTTCAATAAAGCATGGGAGCTCCTCAAGTATATCAGCATAATCAGCCTCTGCATCATCTCTCACAAGGCAGCATGTTTGGCCTTCTTTATGGTTTGGAACCATACTGTCATGCTCAGCCCCAAACTGCAGCAATTTGTCATGATTTTTTGTGTTCTCTTGTTGCAGCATATCCACAACTAGCTGCACACTTTCTTCATCTTCAACATAGTCAGGTAGCTTGTGAAGTAGGGCAGCATCATCCCTCACTGAAGTGACTTTAGTAATACTCACATGTGCAATAGATTCAAACAATTATTTCTCTATGAGTGTAGGAACATATTGCTCCTGTAAACGGATAAAGGCTTTGAAGCCTGGAAACTTATGAAGCCTAGGTTCCTCTTGGTCAAATATAGGTTCCTTCAGTAGATGAGACCCTCTAAAACTTGGGATATCCAATTTAGGACATTTAGGAGGCTCTCCCTGCTTGAAGCTCGGTATTCTGACCTTGGAACTCTCCTCACTAAAAGATGGATTTGGAGAAGAAAAAGCTGACTGAGTTTCCAACTTTTGAGATGGAGCCACCACAAACCTACTTTGCTCCTCTTTTGCTGGTTGAATGCCAGAGCATGTTTCCATTTGTATGTTTGGCGAAGGGTCAACACAGGGTGGAAGAGATGGCCCTTTCCAAATTGGAACCTTAAAGGTAGAAGGCTACCCGAAACTTGGAATTATGATAGGCCTAGATTCTACAACTGTTTCCTCTGCCTGATTTTGAAATGGTATGAGAGGATTGGCCTTCACAAGGTTTGGTATCTTATTATTAGGATGATTGGTCTAAGAAGACTGCCATGGTAGAGAAGTTTGAGCCACTTTCATAAATTCACCTTGGCTTGAAGGACGAACTTGTTTGAAGCTGGGAATAGGAGAGAAATTTTTTACTTTGAGCTCTTGTTCTTGAGCAAGCAACTGTTTCATTTGTTTCTCCTTAATTGCAAGTTGCATTTTCAAGTATTCCCCCTCATACACTCTTCTATTTTCTGCTTCTTGCTCTGACAAATAAGCTTGATATGCAAGCTCCTCTTGCTGCTTGTTATACTGTGCTTCCTTATCTATCTCTGAAACTTGCCTTTGGAAATCCTTTAACCAACTCTCAATGCTACCCAAATCAGTATCATTTTGGGACTGACTAAGGATGCTACACATTTGATTTAGACTAGATTGGGTTTCACAAGGCTAACTATAGGTATGAATGGGCTGCAAACAAGGATAAGCAAGATTGGCCTGAAAATGCTCTTGTAGGTAATGCTAGTTGTAATGAGGCAAAGAACTATTTGGAGGGCAAAAGTTTGAATCTTCATGGAATGGAGGAGAATAACCATTGTGGTGTTGATAACTAAACATTGCAAGGGTAAATCATGAACATAGGCAAGTCTAGATAATAAATTAGGAATGAATATAGACAACAAGGTCTTGCACACTAAGATGTGAGTAGGAACACCAAATGGAGTCACCAGGTGCTACGAAAACTATCAAATGATAGTAAAACTAACAAGTAGCACCAACCTCATTAGCTGCTTAGAAACTGGACTACTGTAACCAGCTGATTCACCATTAGAATCGCCATGGTGTTGTTTGTACTACCTCCAAAGGCTGATAATACTGGGAGCAACACCAAATCTCTCAATATTTTGATGATAAGTTCATCATACTAGTCCCACTGGGCGTGCCAAAGTTGTTATCACTCATTTTTGCACCTTTGCATATAGCCGTGAAGCCTCTACAAGCTGGAGTAACATGGGACTGATCTCTAAGTGTGGGACTTTGCTAAGTGAGATCAGACCTCCGGAGAAGGCCGCCTTCCTTGTCTAGTTATCACCTAAAACTACTAAATTTTGAGGAGAAAAAGGGAGAGAGAAAGCTTGTAATGGAAATGAAATAAAAGCTTGAAATCATAAAAGGGTGATACACCAGACAGATTTAAAGGAACTTCCACACCACTGAGAAGATGCACAATGTAATCAAATACAACAAGTAGGTATACACAGATTAGATGACTCTAGCATAGGTGAGAAGCAATATGATTGAGAGGAATGAAAACATTCACAGACAAACCATATGCAGATTCACACAGAACTAGAAAAAATTAGTAAATAGGTAAAATTAACTTGCATATATTCAATGGAATGGCACGGTTACAGCATATGAAAACCCTGTTTGGAAACAGAAAAGCCTTAATGCCAAAAAATTTCCAACCCTATTTACAACATTTGAATGCATATATATAGCATTCCAAAACTATTCTAAGTCGGTTACAAAAATTCACTCAAAGAGCTGTCATTGAAAATATTTCCCTGAAATGACTGTCTAGCTACATCAGTTATGGCGTTGAAATCTGGAACTGGGCAGATGAGGAGATATTTTCAGTCTTTAATGTAGCAGCTTACTCATCGTGCATCTGGAGATGAAGAGGTGGAAAGATATTCTTTGTCGTTAATGTGAGCTGCTTGCTCTGTCTGCTGCAATGAATGCCCAAAAATATCTCCATCTGCTAAAAGTCGTCTCTGAGATGTTCATTGCTCAAAAATATGCATTTCTAGATCTAAAATTTGAAAAGTGACAAAACTCCTAAAAAAAACCTTGCCAAATGAAAGAGGGGACCAAAATATGCAACTTTGCCTCTTGGAGCATGCCGAAATTCACCAAAATGAAGGAGATACAGGCGGTCAAACTTTTGGTCAACTGCCTGTATATATCGCTTTTGCATCTCTATGTATATCATTGTATCTTGGCGCCTGAATCGGCATTCAAAAACTCATCTTGCATCTCCTTCTGCACATACATGGCGCTTTGCATATCAGCCCCTGTACATCCCCTTGTATTTCAAAATTGTATATACATACAATTTCCCCTTGTATATGTAGGCCCCACCTTTTTGAAAATGCCTAGCATATAACTTTGTATCTGCTCCTTTGTATGTCAAAACATACAAGCTACGAACCTCAAAACACCACTGAGCTGTGTTTCATTGTTCTGCCAGGTCTGGCTTGCATATTTTCTCCTTGTACATTTCCATGTATATGCAAGATATACAAACGCCTGTTTATACAAGGCGGACTCCAAACTCTTATGTGCCGAAACTGATCCTTGATTCAAATCCGCCATCTATATGCAATGCATCATTGACTTGTATATATCGCTATATACAAGCGCCATATACATACAAGTCGGACACCAAATGACCCTTAAGTATATTTGATTACCTGTCGGGTCTGACTTGTATCACTTCCTTTTGTATTTTTCCTTGTATATCGCAATATACAAATGGCCTCATACATACAAAATGGACCCGGGGCCTGAATGAGGCAGAAATGATATCCATTTGAAATCCGGCTTGCATATTGGCTTGTATATTTTCTTGTATATGCGAACATACAAGCGCCATATACATACAAGTCGGACCCCAAATGACCTTTAAGTATATTTGATTACCTATCGGGTCCGACTTGTATCACTTCCTTTTGTATGTTTCTTTGCATATGCGCGATATACAAGCCACTATTCTTGAGATCCTTTGTATGTTGAAACATACAATCCTCCTTGTATATGCGCGGGACCCACCTTTTGTATGTTGGCGATACACAAATGCCTTTGTATATTTTCCTCGCGGCACTTCTTGCATGCAATCTCATTTGTAAACCTACGGGCCCCACCTCTTGCATGTCCTGCCGGCACTGTAGCAAATGTACATTTGCACCCTTGTATATGCAAATATACAAACTCAAATATACAAACTCCCTTACATACAAATAGGGAATCTTTATGGAATATGCCCGCAATGTATCTTTCAGTTTGTATGTTTCCTTGCATGTGCGAAATATACAAACACCTATATATACAAGGTGGACCTGAAAGCTTTATAGAACTAATTGAAACCTATATTCAGGTCTGGATTGTATATCAGCTTTGTATATTGGTTTGTATGTGCGAACATACAAGCCAATATACAAAGCACTATTCATGTGATCCTTTGTATCTCCATTCTTGGCACTGTAGCAAATGCACATTTGTTTGTATATGCAGATATACAAACGTAACATACAAACCGTCTCACATACAAGCAGGGTATCTTTGATAGAATATACCCGCGATGCATATCTTCATTTATATATAGCCGATTGTATGTGCAAACATACAAAGCAATATACAAGCCTTTTTATGCATACAAGCGCAGAATATTCTAAGGAATCTTCAATGTATATTACCTTGTGTATCTCAGCCTTTGTATTTTTTGGCAAATGTACATCCATCGTAGCACATGTATGTCTGCCAGCCTTGTATCTTTTCACTGCATATTCCTTTGTATCCCCATTTGTATATCTGAATATACAAGCCCCTATATACATGCAGACCCGATATACATTTAGCGAATATTCTGAGAATCTGCGAAAGATTCCCTAAATGTATATGCATTTCCTTGACCCGATATACATTCAGAAAATGTATATAACTCAATTTTTTTCATATTTTCTAAGGCCGATGGAGATTTTCAAGCCCGCCAAATGTACATTTGAACTGTATGTTGACCAAAACTTTGACCATCAATAACTTCTTTATTTGGCTGAATTTCAGGGTGATGTAAAAAGCAAACTTGCCTACTTTTTTGTCCTCTTTCCAATGGTAGGGTTTCTTAGGCAAGGCTCTTTGGGAAATTGGCACTTTAAGCTTTATAGGAGCATTTAAAGAGGGATTTTCAAGGAAAATACCAGGTTAACTATTTTAGCTCTGGGCAGAGGAAAATAGGATAACAAAGCTTTCAAAATCAGATATGTAACAAAGGATTTCATATGTGGAACTCATGGAAATGTCAATATCATAGATGTATGCTATTTATTGTAGGACTTGAGGATACTTATTATGAATTTGTAGAAATTATTAATATCTATGATGTATGCAAACAAAGCTTCCAAAGACGAATAACAAGAAGCATCCATGATGAAAGTAAAATATCTCAGTACACACCAGTTTTAGGAAATCAGGTTTTTGGGTAATAAAAAACACACTAATTTCACAGCAAAAAAAGTAAGCATGATGTAAATAGTACTACACAACAAGGCAATATGAAGGATATAGAAGCTTTCTCAAAGAAGTGTATAAAACCCTGAATGTTGAAATACATATTGTGTAATTGCAAAATTTGTAATTTTAATGCAACAACACATAATGAAGCAACACTACAACTCAAAATCAGATTTGAATGAGTGTTGGAAGAGAGCAGAAAAAATTGAAATAAGATTTTGACTACAAACCCTAGCTTTTTCAAAAACTAGGTTATATGAAAGGTGTAAATTTTCAATAAAACCTTAACAAATGAGATCTTGAAATGCAAGATGTGATATAATGAAATAATTAATTTTTGTAATATAGCGCAAATCTGATATAAAAATCAGGAAATAAATGTTTCCAATGATATGCAATGAAATAATGAAAAACTATGCCTTTATGCAAGCCTAGAATGCTTATTTTTTTCCAATTTTTTCAAATGTATGCAAAATTTTCCAATGTAGAATGATAGATATGACATGAATTAATGCAAGGATTGATTTCAACACTCAATAATATGCAAATGTTTTCTACTATGGGTTCACCAAAATGTTAAGTGGTAAAAAGGGGTTGATGAATGCATGTACAAACAATATCAAAACCCTCTTCAACAATAACATTCAAGGACAAGATTGAGCTAAATCACAACCAAGGAAAAGGTGGACTCATCTACAAATCTTGTGCTCCTGATTTGCTATGGAAAGATGATATTTAACCAAGCTATTTATCAAACCCTAGGTTAAGCATGAAGGAAACCCTAGATATGAGATAATTATCTTGAAATAGACAAACAACAACAACATTGAACCCAAAAGTATAAATGATCAGTAAGATGTCAAAGCCTATCTCCCAAAAGTAGAGGTGTCGGAGGACAAATTCGATTAACCGCTCAAGTCCAGAAGTTAGAATCTGTCGAAGGTCAAAATTGAGAATATGTTGCAAATGATGCTCAGAAACCAAATCCAGAACCTAGAAGCCCTGTAGACTAGGGCACCAACCACACAAGTCCAGTCAGAGGAATATTCTAAAACTATTTTTGAATCCCAAAACCTTAATTCCTGCACTGCCTTCCTGCAGCTTCACTTTCCCTAAAACTAGTACCTGTAACTTGCACACAAGATGACAAGAGAGGGGTTTGGGGATTGTGGTGTTTAGGGATTTGCTTCAGTCAAATCCTAGGTTAGCATTCAAGCTTTCCCAACATCGTTGTTAGAGAGAGAGTGTGCCCTTGCAAGACAGAGGCTAAAGATAATCCAAATGATGAAATGATTCAAATAGTAATGATGACACCTTAGAGGATGAAATCTCTTCAACTCATAAGGAGATGGATGATGATGTCATATCTGCAACAATAACACAATGAATGCCTTGAATGCTCTTTACTTCAATATCATAAGTTTGCAATATCTATCTAGGTTTAAAATGAAGTCAAAAACTCACTTATATATGCTTTCCCACTAACATTCATGAAATTAAATCACAAAAGCCAACAAAGAGGAACATTTTTAAAGGTCCCAGGCTGGCATAACATTAATTCACCCCCACTAGTCAGGAAGGACTTGGGCGGTTGGCATCCAAGTCTAGGGGCCTAATTTAGGTTAGGGGTAAGTTAAATGAAGGGCCCTAGATCCCAAATTTACATGGGACACTTGGGATCTTTTCTTCGGGATGCTCAATTATAATGCATAGTGAGATATATAGGACCTAGAGCTAAACTAGGAGGTAAAAAGGCATGTGTCCACTTATTACTCCATAACAAGAACAAAATTGAACAAGCAGATACGGGTAGGTAGGGTATTTGTGATCTAGGGCTTGAACAATTGCAATTATGTTTGATTGACCAATTTTGCATGAACAAGGAAAATAAAGTAAGAGAGGCTAGAAATACACTATGTTCCATGAAACTCTACAATCTAGCTAAAATCACTTCATATGCTTTAACATTTGAAAAGTTAGCTTTTAAAGCCAGAGTACAAAATTATATGGCTAGAAAGACTTTTAAAGCTAAACTAGGAGGTAAAAATGCATGTGTCCACTTATTACTCCATAACAAGAACAAAATTGAACAAGTAGATATGGGTAGGTAGGGTATTTGTGATCTAGGGCTCAAACAATTGCAATTATGTTTGATTGAACAATTTTGCATGAACAAGGAAAATCAAGTAAGAGAGGCTAGAAATACACTATGTTCCATGAAACTCTACAATCTAGCTAAAATAACTTCATATGCTTTAACATTTGAAAAGTTAGCTTTTAAAGCCAGAGAACAAAATGATATGGCTAGAAAGACTTATTTCTTAAATTCCATTCCTTGTAAAATTGGTGAAGTTGTTGAAACTCATGTCACTAAAAGGTTTGATCTTGATGATGTAACTCTTCAAGATTTAAGGGGTTATGTAGACTAGAAATTGAAGGTACAATGTCTCCTTAAAAATGTAAAGAGTAATCTGGATGAATATAATTCATCTTGTAATCTAAGGTCCTATTTCTAGAATACTCCAAGGGTGAAGATCAGGGGTGTGGACACAAAAGTAAATGTTCTTGAAAATCCAAGAGTTATTATAAGCCCCACAAGAAACATAATTACAAAAATCTTTTGATGAGCATAGTTCATGGGCAAGAGGAATTATAGCTAGCAAAAGATACAAGAAGTATAGGTTCAAGCCTATTTATAAACAACAATTTAAAATAAAAGGTTACAAACCACCTCCCCATGTTGTCAAATGAAGATCCTAGCCAAAACCAGTCCCTAAGAATATCAGATGTTACATCTGTAATGGTCCTCATTAGGCAGTTGATTGTCCTGAAAAAACAAAAAATTCCCTACCAAAGTCTTCTTTCAGTCATAAGCGGCAATGTTGTGGGATGTTATTCCAGCACAACAAGCTATCCAAGAACCAAAAAATTAGTACTATGAAATTCTAGAGGTTACAAAAACATTTGGTATGATAAGAGAAAAAATAACTAAAGAAAAGTAGAATAAATATGAATCATTTTCAGAAGACTCTTAGAAGATGAAGAAGAAGATCTAGTCATAATTTTGTAAAAAAGAAAAGTTGAAATAAGTAGAGAGAAGACTTTTAACAGAAGAAAACAAGGAACCATATAAAGATGCTTACACCAAAGAAGACAAAAAGAAAGAAAGTAAAAGGCATATGGATCTTATCAACAATCTCCAAGAACTGAAAAAAGAATTGAAAGAGTATCTCAAAAAATAATCAAGTTACAAAGAACCTTCTTGGAGAAGGTAGAAAGGATAGTCATCCAAAAGTAAGTATGATAGAAGATATGATTTTAAAGATTATGATTCAAATATTATTATATTAAAGAAATTGGATATACTGATGGATGACAGTGCTAGAATAAAAATAACAATTTCTGATTAGTAGAAATTAATTAAAGAAATCCATTTAAAAAAGAATTGAAGAAGTCTTGTTTAAGACAGACAAAGGATCAAAGATAAAAGTTGAACCTAAAAAGAAAAAGGAAGAAGAAAGTCCAGAATCAACATCTGTTGTATATGTTATAAATAATTGTTCTTGAATATTATAAATGGTTTAGATTTTCTAGATTGCAAATTGCTTGAGTTTGATGCTTTTGTGGACTCAAGATCGGCCAAATCATTTGCAAAGACAAAAGCCATTATTGAAAAATACTACAAACCAAGGATGGAAATCCCAAAGGGACACTCTATAATAGGTGAAAAACTAAAAATTGGGAGATGTGCTCAAGATGTGCATATCAAAATAAATCCAATAATAGAATGTCATTTTCTTGAGAAATGGTTAGCAAAAATCAGGAGTCTGATTAGAGATTGCTTTGATTATAAATACTTTTATTTTGAGATGTTCTACTTAGAGAATTTGGGCTTAAAGAAGGAACTCTCTATCCAACCAAGTAATGCTTTTATAGTTAAGATCCAGATTACTAGGATGTAGAGAATTTGGTGGCCTATAGAAATTCAAAGTACCCTTGTAAAAGTTTGTAAATATGGTTTTGTTAACTATTTAACCTTTTATGTATGGGCGTTTGAAGATTATGCAGATATAGATGGTGTGCTAGAGCTAAACATGCAAGAATTTTTTAATAAAATAAAACTAGGTTTTGTTGAACATTTCAACTTGAGGCTAGCAGAATAGCATCAAAGGAGATGGTTTTTTAGTTTTCCAAGGATTTAGTTTTATCATACCAAAAGATATTGGTTTTCCATGGGAATTATAAAGGATCATGAGGTCAAATTGATAATAGCTCAGGTAGCACGAAGAATCAAATGGGACAATATACTTTTTGGTGAAGTCAGAAGAATACACTTTACTTTTCATGGTAGACCAATAGATATAGCCAAAATTGATGCTCCCATGTGAAGACATTTTATGTGAGTTAGAAAAACTACAAGGAAGGACATAGGATTGAAGACCTATGTTGGCCAATCGACAAAGTTGTGAAAGTTTAGTGGACCCCCTATTCAGATAAATTTATTCCTTTGGACATGTATGTTGACATCTTTTGTACTAAATAAATCTCAACCTTTGATGCTGCATCTTGTAATGGAGTCATTGATCTTCTTGCATCCTTTCTATAAATACAAGCTTGACCTCCTCGTTTGAGCATTGGTGGTTTTGGGACATAGAGTCTAGAGAGTCTAGAGATCTAGGTGTATGCTCTTAAATTGTGCCATGTACGATCTTGCTAATAAAAAAACTAGTTAGAATTGTGCTTTATTTAAATCCTTGTCGGCTTAAATAAATGTTGTTTGAACTGTGTATGTTATGTGTTTATATTGTAATCCTTCTCTTGCATATTATCAAAATTTATTATTTAGATTATTGAGTATGTTGAGTCATGGGTTTGTACTTATTACATGATGAATAATATCTAAATTTAAAGTAAGAATATAGGGAGAGCTATTATCACAGACATTATCTCTTTGATGAACAAGGTCATAATTTAGGAAGACATAAAGATTAAGCAAATATTGAGATCTTGTCTAAATGGTATCAAAGAAAATATTGAGATCGTTTGTCTACCTTAAACAAGAATTCTTCAATTATTTTCAAAGAGTTATGGATTTCTTTAATTATTTTTTGTTGATTAGAAATTATTCTTTTTATTCTAGCACTATCATATATCAATATATCCAATTTCTTGAATATAACAATATTTGAATCATAATCTTCAAAATTAGATCTTTTTTTATACTTAATTTTGGATGACTATCCTTTCTTCCTTCTCCAAGAAGGTTCTTTGTAACTTGATTCTTTTCTGAGATACTCTTTTAATTTTTTTTCTGTTCTTGGAGATTGTTGATAAAATCCATATGCCTTTTACCTTCTTTCTTTCTGTCTTCTCTAGTGTAAGCATATTTATATGGATCTCTATTTTCTTCTGCTAAAATTCTTTTCTCTTCTTCTTTCAACTTTTCTTTTAGTAAATTATGACTAGATCTTCTTCTTCATCTTCTGATGAGTCTTCTAAAAATGATTCATATTTCTTCTGATTTTGTCTAGTCATTTTTTCTCTTATCATATATAAAATATTTTTGTAACCTATAGAAGTTAATAGTATTGATATTCTAGTTCTTTGATAGCATTTTGTGCTAGAATAACACCCCACCATGTTTCTGCTTATGACTAAAAGAAAGCTTTGGCAATGAAAATTTTATTTTTTCCAAGGCAATTAGTTGCATAATGAGGACCATTACAAATGTAACATCTGATATGCTTAGGGATTGATTTTGGCTACGATCTTCTTTTGAGAACATGGGGATGTTTTTCTTAACCTTTTCTTTTATATTTCTATTTATAAATAGGCTCAAACCTATACTTCTTGTATCTTTTGCTAACTGCAGTTCCTCCTAACCATGAACTATGCTTATCAAAAGATTTTTCGTAATGATGTTTCTTGTGGGGCTTATAATAACTCTTGGATTAGCAAGAACATTTTCTTTTGTGTCCACACCCCCAATCTTCACTCATTAGAGTATTCTTACAATAGGACCTTAGATTACAAGATGAATTATATTCATCCAAATTACGATTTATATTTTTAAGGAGACATCGAGCCTTCAATTTCTAGTCTACATAACCCCATAATTCTTGAAGAGTTACATCATCAAGATCAAACCTTTTAGTGATATGAGTTTCAACAACATCACCAATTTTACAAGGAAGGGAATTTAAGAAATAAGTCTTTGTGGCCATATCATTTTGTACTCTAGCTTTAAAAGCTAACTTTTCAAATGTTAAAGCATATGAATTGAATTTAGCTAGATTGCAAAGTTTCATGTAATACAATGTATTTCTAGCCTCTCTTAATTTATTTTCTGTGTTCATACAAAATTGGTCAATTAGACATAATTTCAACTGTTCAAGCTCTAGATCACAAATATCCTTCCCGCCCCTATTGAGAAACTATGAGGTTTAGAGATCTATCTATACCTAAACACTCTATTAGTTCCCAAAATGATTGCAACCCAAAACCCTAAAACATTTCACAATCACCAAGGCTAGGGGTGTCATCAAGGTGATTGAAATGGGTTTATCAACAGTTCAAGGGCGATTTTGGCCAATTGACAGGAGTGGGTATGCTCCTCTTCACTTTGGGCTCAGCTAGAACTATGAGGGATATTCCTAGAGGTATGAAATAAAACACAAACAAACAAACACAACCATACCAAATGTACACTTGACCCCCAAATGTTTCGCTAGGTCAAGATAAATTGGTTGTGCATGCTTCTAATTAAGTTGATCACTGCACTATGCATTTGCACCTAATCATAACAATATTATATTACTTGAGATGACTCCACTTAAATTTGTATACACAAATACATAATGCAGGAATACATGTTCATGATTCACCAATGATTAAAATAGTTTTGCATCACTTTAGATTTATCCCTTGTTATTACACTAAATCATGGGCAGCATGTAGAACCTAAACTAAAACTACTACTACTCCTACAACTAACATGATGAGGATTTGATTAAAATGGTGATTGATCCATCCCCAATATGGACCGGTACCTACTCCATTAGGCAATTGAGTCATAGAGTGCAAGGATGAAAGACAATATGTAGTAGAGGATCAATGGAGCTAAACATATATTCACATACACATCACAAATAGGCCTTCATGCAATGGACATACTTAATAATCCAAGAAAGAAATGCAATGATTCATATGCAACAAAAGGAATGGCAAATACAAAGCCTTGTATTAATTTAAATGCTGTCACACACCTCCAAACCCTAGTTACAATCATGCCAACAAATGTGGCAAGGGAAAACATGTAGCTGCGACTATACATTTGCCGAAATCATTACAAACTCCCATGGAGACATTCCACTACATGCAGATCTGCTTTACACATCCTTCCTACACTATGTTGACTACATCCCTTCACTTGTAGACCATACCAACATGATTTGATGCCAAAAAATTTCCTTAGGCAATTCCAGACTAGACAATTGGTTCAGTGACCAACCCTTAGAATGAATTTCAATCTTCCTTTTATAGCTTTCACAACACATATGTGAGAATGAAATGGGTGGGAAAACCCACAACCCCACCAACTACAATAAAAATATTAACTTCAACTACCCATTTCACATTAATGGTAATCCAAGAAATTGTTTGCATATTTCCCCGTGTTCCTGAGAAGTGGAAGGAGTAGGGATGGAAAAACAATCAGGTCCTGATCAATCAACCTTCCACTAATCAAGCTTCCTCTAGGCAACTAGCTTTTGAAAATGTGAAGAAGGAAACCCCGATCTCCAAAGTCCAAATGGAACAAAGGGAAAGGATCGGGCTTCAGAGATTGGGCCTTCACCAAGCATTGTTCACTTTGGAAGAGAAGGAAAGGACCTCCTGACCCCAAAATACTTAGAAGAAACTAAGGTCACCAAGGGTTAGGCCTTAGACCTTCTTCATTCCACCTTTGAAAAGAAGGGTGTTGCCACAATAATGGGTTACACTTTCTGGGACATCCTGATTTTTGTTGAAATCACATATTTTTATAAAATATAATGATTTAAGCCTTGAAAGGTTCCATTTAAAGGATTTTAATTGAAGAAGGTTTGATCAGACCCCCTTAGATTCAAACCTGCTTGGATAGAACCCCGTTATTTTTAAACCATACCTATAATAGTCTCCTCTACACCTATCAAAATGTTGATAAAAATCCACTTTTGATTTATCTTTTGGGGTATCAAATGAATTCATTTAAAAATTTTGTTTTGTAAGTATGTAGTCCTTATTATAAGCTTCCCAAAAAGTATAATTTTAAATATATTTTGGTTGATTATTATATTTTTTTTAATTTCTTGTGAATGTAGGTTTTTCACCGAACATCAAGTTCTCTGTTCTACACACATGGAAAAAATTAGTAAATTAGTGAATTTTTTTTTGAAAAATATCTATGCCCTAGGTATTGATGTCCTTATTTCAACAAAAAAAGAAAAATTGAATTTTGATACATACATAAAAAGTTATGTTCTACGGAATATGCCTATGTCTAAATTATAATTGGTTTGACTTCAAAACTTAATTAAAAAAAAATTCAACAAAACATTATGAAACCAAATGCATGCCCTATATATCGGTGTTACCAATCTAAATTCAAAAGAATCATAATTGTATCCTTTGTAAAAAAAAAGTTATGTGCTACAGAATACACATCACTTTAAAAAAATGTTGTTTACTATTAAAAACTAGTTATCAAACGAGACACAAATAGTTTTACAATTTAACTCCAATTTTTTTTAAAAATATATATTTAGAATCTACAAAAAAAATCTCACAAATCACTAGTTCGCATCATCTTCAAATTCCTAACGGTTTAGTGGCTATAGGTGTCAAAAAGTGAAGATTTAGTTCAAAATGTTGATTTCAATGTCAAGTTTGGCCAAAAAGTGTAACCCATTATTGTGGGATGACCTAGAAAGGAGGAAGAAAAGAGAACTCCTGCCTTCCGCCACCAGCCAGACTTAGGAGAATTTGAGCTTGTTGGACTTCGACTATCAATCCTCCAGCCTACCATATTTGAAAAGAAAGGAGGAAGAGAAACCTCCTGGTCGTCGACACCTGCAACACTTACAAAATTTTTGGAACCTTGGTGGACTTCGGTGATCAGGCCTTCCACCTATTGCCTGCTTCAAAAGAAGACAAAAGACCACAACTTTGACCTCCGAAATCTGCAATACTTAGAAAAACCTTGGATCATTGGCAAACTTCGACGATTGGGCCTTCCTCCTTCTGCCTACTTCAGAAAAAGACAAAAGACCACCACCTTGACCTCTAAAATTCTCAATACTTAGAAAAAACATGGATCCTTGGCACACTTTTATAGTCAGGCTATAGTTCCCCCTCATTGTTGGCCTATGATTATGGTAGTTCTGCATTGCTCTCTGTCAGTCAGAGATAGTTAATAGTCTTTCATTGCATTCTTACAGTACCGAGACATTTGGATTAGTATGTTATGGTTTATGTTCACTTTGGCCTTGATGGACTATGTTCGATGGATATATTTAGACATGTGTTATGAGTTATGATGACATTAGTATTACTTCAGTTATGATATGTTGGACATGATTAGTAATGGATTAATGTTTTCATGTTTTATTAGATTCGTTAATATTTGGTTTCAAATGCTATGGTTATAATCATGTTCAAGAGCAGGGATGGTGTAGCATTACTCGTTTTGAGTACCCTGCTGTGCCACAATTCTATGACTCTCCGTGTGTAGACATATGTGTATTTGATCGTATACAACTAATTGTTTGAATGTAGGCTGCAGGTACCGAACCTTGACTCCACTTGATATAGCAGGTTTGAGTGGGTTCTTGCACCAATGGGTATCAATGATGGGAGATAACGCGAGGTCTATTCAACTAGGTCAGTCCTTGTCTTTTGTTGTGGTCTTGAGTCGTGTTGTGATGCTTGGTCCTTGCCTTGTATGTTGGTAATCTTGTGTTGTGGTGTATAGTCGAGTTGTGTTAATATTGTTCAAGTGTAGTTGGATAATATTTGTTTTAGCTTAGAACTTGGATGGACACCTTGGTTAAATTTTATAATAGTCTAAAATTGAATTATCTGCTATTCTAAAATATTTATGTCATAAATTGGAGTTACGGGTAATTAGTATATATATTTTGTGCAGAATAATTTTGATATGTGAAATAAATGCCTTGAGTTGTCAATTTGATATTGGAAGATTTGGTATCTTTGTTTATAGAAAACTTTTGGATTTCTCGGAGGGGTGGGTTGTTGGGTAACGGATGCATGTCTGCATTAATTTTTTTAGTGGAACCATTTTTACATAGGGAAAATTTTATTCTGAGGGGAGTGGGAAAGAAAAAGGCAGAAATTGGGGAGCAAAAAAAAAAAAAATTTGGTTGCAGGTACTGGAGAAAATTGGAAGAGGACTGAAATCTGGGTATGCTTTCATTATAAAAAAAATATACTTGTTTGATTAATGGGGTTTATTTTTATCTGTGTGCTTCTACCATTGATGGGTATATTCCTATCAACTATTCTTCTTTAAACTCTGAGAAATGTTTCATACTCCCCTATCGAAGTTGTTGAACTCAAATGTTATTCCTCAAGCCTGGAATCATCTATTGATCTGGGTGTGTTGTGATTTCAATTTGAGATTAATGATCTGAACTAATCATCTTGCATGTGTCATTAAAGGCTTCATTTGGGTCTATGTTCATTTGATATTTCTTTCTTTTGGATTTCAATTGTTTAATCCTTATGTGATCTTTTTGGTCTACAATGTTGATCTTCACCAATCTATGCAAAACTACCGGTATGTAGAGAAATTCTCAATCTGCATTGGATCCTTAAATACTATGTACTAATTGATCTCAGTTACGAACTAATCGGCTTGCATGTCAATGTCTTTTGAACCTCGTTATCGCCCTCTTGTTAGAACTTTTAATTGACCTTTGTTGGGCCTTCATTTATTTTGATCTTTGAGAAGAAAAATTTTGGCCTTACTATGGTTTAATCCTCTAGTCATTGTTGTGTAGAAAGAAAACTTTTAACTCGCATTGATGCTATAGTTGTTTACCCTGTCACCATCTAGATTCAATATCGTCTTGTTTTGATCACAACAATATGCATAGATGCATCCACTCCATTGTAGACATACCATCTTTCCTGGCATTTCAACGTTTCATCTCCGTGATTACCACTAATGTGTATAAGTCAAACAAATATGGTTTTGATCTGTGGTTAATTGATGCATTAATGCTCCATCTACTTGATCACCTAATGAAATTGCTAGACATAAATGACACCTACTTTGAATGTTGATGCTCCTGACTAGTTCAAGAACTGATGAGTTTGGAGATCAATCTACAGAAACCTCCTTATCAAGGACATAATCTCACCACCGCTTCAATGCTTTGACCACACCATAAAATTACTTTTCATAGCTTCTACAATTGAGCTTGCCTTGTAACAAGACTTTTGTGTGATAAGCCTAAGGGGGTCCTCCTAGCTTAAGTGCTGTACATATGGCTAGTGTTTGGCTATTAATAAAAAATAAAAAAAAGAGAAAAGATCTTTCATGGGGCTTATGTGCATGCAGCTTGTGGACTCCATGTCAGATTTATCTTATTAGTAAGTCGATAAATGGGGGTGAGAAACATGTGAATAAATACGGATGATCGTCCTTCAGACATTCATTGTCATACCCCTCAACAACCTCTTATATTTGATAACTTTAACAATCAAGTGCACAAACATAGCAATCAACGTTGTCCTAAAATGGCTCAATGGAAACCTTCATAGAGATATCTATAGTGGTCAGTTAAAGTTCATTTACCAACTACTACAGAATCAGGTTTTGATGACTTCTCTTATCAAGAATCGACTACACCAGTCTGTTTTGATTTGGGAAGCAACCTTTGAGTCCGGGCAGCATTTGATAATTTCTTGTTAAGAAAATGTATGAGATACCATGTGAAGGGTGGCATAGAACCTCCTGGCAAATGCCACAACCTCTCTGGCTCTGCGAAGGATTTTGGCTCTTGACCACTCTAGTGCCCTTTCGTTGCCTCTGGAGACAGGCCGACTTCTTGGCACGTTATCCTGGTGTGTTGCATCTTTTTGCTAGACGTTTATCCCTTTTCTGAATTGAATTCCCTTAGACCGAAATGATGTTCCTTCCTCTGCATAAATTCAAGTTGTGCAAGTTTCCTCCTAATCAAATATGCTAGGAATGAACTTCTAGTTTGGAAGTTCATTTTAGAAACTATCCATCTTATCGCCTTTGGTAAGTTTGAAGTTTGTTTTAGAAAGTTGCTTATTTGTTTAACACTACAGGAGTGGTCGCTGTTATAGATGTTTAGTAGTTCAATTTTTTGTATGCACTCATCTAGTCATTTTCTTTTTAGAGAAACTATTGGTTAGGTATTTACCAATGATTGGAAATTTTGTTAGTCACTAAGTCACAATATAGGAATGCTAGGATTTTAGATTAGTGGGTTTTATATTAGAAATCCAATATTGTAACTTTGTTATCATAAGATTATTAATTCTATCTTGAGAGATATAAATAGCATGAAATCTATGTTGTAATTGGTAAATTCTCAGATAGAGGATAGATTCAAATGATATTGTTAGTTTGGAATAGATAGTAATTAGTGTTATAATCCTTGTTTTGGAATAGAAAAACTTTGCCTTAGAATAATTCTATCAAATTCTTTATGAGCAATTTAAGTTTAGTGGAACTTTAAGATTTAATAGTTTCCATAGTGCTCAATGCCCTAAATTGAATTGGATCCTTGTACGATATCTAATCCTCCTGGTAGTCCCTTTTGTCTCTTCGTATCAATATGTTATAATAAGGGAAATAGGTCATTGTATTTTAGTAAGTTTTGAGTCTTGTAGTTTTATCTTGGAATGATCATCACTGTTCGTTGATCTAGATTATTAATAGTTTTGTTTGTTGAAATAAAAGATACTTGTGTAGTTAATGGGTTTAGCAAAGATTCATAGATTATGTTTAATTTAAGATGGCTAGATTGTGGGAATTAAGGTCCATGATGTGAATTCTTTTCTATCTAATGTTGAATACTTCATCGTATGGAATTAAAATCATATAAATTTTGATACTTTTATTTAATAAAGCTTGGAATCGTGTTCTGGTTATATCAAGTAGAATTAAAGAGCTTCTATCTTGGGATTGTTTAGTAATGGACTTAAATTATAGCTTTTCATTGATTTGGATTTAGTTAAGATGTCCATATTATGATTCTCCATCTTTTGTTTCATTATTTCTTGAGACTTAAGTTACAATTTGAAACATATAAGTTAGCTTATAGGAAACTATTAAGGTTCAATTTAAAATTTTAACATGATAGTTAGTAACGTTCTTATGGGAAAAGAATTAATTTCGTTTGTGAAGGTTTTTAGAAGTTGTTGGAAATAGTAAATGTTTTCTAGTGACTCATGTTTATAGTTTGAATCAGAGATGCTTATAGTTATTTTGTTTCGAAATTGTAATTGTCTAATGGAAGATGGTAATTTATGTTCATAAGAAAATATATTGTGGTTAAAGTTGTTTATTAGAATTTGTGATAGTTAAATGATCACCGGAAGTTCATGTACTTGTGGTAGTCGTTCTTAGTCTGAAGTGTAGAGAGAAGGATGACAAAAGTTTATTTCATTGTAGCAAGAATATTTTTGTAATTGAGGTTGATCTTATTAGGATGTGAATTAGCAGTTTTTAGTTGGAAAATTATGTTTATCATTATATTATGGTTGTTTTAATTGAGAGGATGTCTATTAGGATTTTGATAGGAAATTTATTTCTATTTTAGGGAAAATTATTATTCTGTAAACTAGAATATTATTTGAAATAAAGTTAAAATCTCATAAGTTGATTTCTTGATTGAATTAGGAGTTCATTGAATTTTCTTATGCTTGATTACCCTCCTTGTTGTATCTTCATGTTTGTATTGGATCATTATGTTACTTTGGGATGGAGTTTGGTCTATGATTTGGTTATTTGTGAATTGGGAATCCTGAGGGGTGTCATGTGTACTTGGTGTTAAGATGTGGAAGCATTGTCCTAGTCGGATAATGGTCACCTTATCATTGGTCATGTACCTAACTCTAGAGGTGTACTTCTTGGTTTTGATTCAAATTTATTGCATGGCAATGTTATGGGTTCACTGGATTTTCATATCTTGTAATGAATGGGGAATGGCCTCTTGGATTTAGTACTTGGTTTCTAGATGGTATTGGTTTCTAAGGACTTATTGTTGTGGCCTGGTGAATGGCGTAATTTATGGGTTGGAACTGATTTGTGACTTTTATACCTGTATGTTGTGGTATGTGTTAGGGTAAAATGTAGATTAATCAAATGAACAATAATAAACCCAAACATCAACAGAATAATGAAAACAAGAAAGATTGAATGAAATAAGGCAATGAACAATACAGTGCAAACCTTCCCTGTTTCAAAGCTTCTGTTGTTCACCTATTACAACCGTCCTTTGCTGATGTAGGCCCTCAGTGAGTGCACTCTTTTAGCTGTGTTGTAGGATGTTGGTAGTAAATGGCTATGTTGATAAATAATGCTGTGAAGTAGAGCTTCAAAGCAAATGGTAATCTCAAGTAGATTGTATTGGGGGTGCCAAAGGCGCGCTGGTGGATTTCTGCAGAGTAACAATACAAATAACCTGGATGAATAGAATGGAGGGATGAAGCTTCTTTTATAGACTCAGAAGGATGAGAATCAACGGTTGAGAAGAAGTGTGATGATCAACAGCTAAGAATGGTTGAGGAATGTGCAACCAATGGAAATAAGACAAGTGTCTCAGCTCCATCATGAAAGAGGGGATGTGACAACATTGATTGGAGAGTTAACTCCTTTAATTGATCAGTTAACAAACTTGATTAGTCAGTTGGAAGAATAAATTATGGAATTGACTGAATTGATTGAGGAATTAACTCAATTGACTAGTTAGTTAACACTTTTGATTGATTAGTTAACTAACTTTTGATTTGAGAAGAAATAGGACATGTGGGTGAGGGAAAATAAGGTAATTAAATATTTAATATATTTAATTACATGTGCACCCTGATGAGGTGGACAAGGTGAGGTGGAAAGTGATGTGTGTGAGGTGGATTTTTGGAATTAGAACTTAGGATAGAGGAATTTGGATTAAATTAAATAATTTAGGATTATTTAATTATGTAGGACATTTAGAAGAATTCAGGGATTTTAATTAAATAAATTAAATTTATTTAATTACGGAATAGTGAATCGATTAAATAAATTTAGAATATTTATTTAATTGGTAGAAGAACGGAATAAATATTTAGAATATTTATTTAGTTGAATTGTGTCATTTTTAGGCGTATACATTTTGCCCCTCTTTGATGCAATGTTGTTTACAGCGTTGTTTCAAAGAAATTGATAGTCTGACAGTGATACATGCCCTAGTTTGCCCCTGGTACAAGTTTAATGATGATAGGATGCCCCCTTGAGAGATTGGATGGGAAAAGGGCGAAAGATTTGGAGACGGACAATCTCACGAAGATGAAGGGAAGCTAGGTTAGAAGGAAGAAATCAGTTGAAGAAAGAGTTGAATGATACGTGATGCAAGATGGAATGATGACACACACAAGCAAGCAAGCAAGTATGCACAAATAACACAAGAACAAACAAGGTATTGCCCCTGTCAAGCGGTAAACCAACGATATACTAATAACGATATACAACAATGTTGTCATGGCAGGGAATGATATATCCCTAGACCAACATGGTAGTCATGTTGTCATGGCGGGGAATGATAGATCCCTAGAGCAACATGAAAGATAGTGTCTGGTCTCAGGAAATGAAGCATGTCATGTAAGACACGTGTATTGGTCTGATTTCGACAATGCAACATCCTGTATAAGACAATTGATTGATTAACTGATCAAGTTGGTTTACGACCAGACAAGGATCAAGACCACGGATTGTGATTGGATCATTTGTGCAAGATTGACTTGGCTTGATTGGTATGGATTAAGGATGGACCTGCATTTGGATCATTTCTCACTTTGACAAAAATTGAGAAGAATGGAGCACAATGATAGATGGAATACTGATTGGTAGAAGAATGACTTGATAGAAGGACTCACAAGCTTTTATTTGTATTGATACTCTGCACTTTGTGGAGCTTTTATTGCATGGGATATGGTATGGATGTGTAATGGGTGCGAATGGTGTTTGCTTTTGGAGTGCCTTATTTCATCATTGGGCAATTTATTTTTTGGTACTTTTTTTGAATTGTTGTAAGTTAATACAAGCATCTAGGTATAATTAAACCGAGATGACCTGAGTATTGTTTACATGGATTTTAGATTTAGCAAGTTGATACAAGCATCGAGGTATAATTGAACTGAGATGACCTGAGTATTTCTTGCATTGATTTTGATTTGGCAAGTAAATACAAACATCTAATCAAAATTGAATCTAGATGACCTGAGTACTTCTTGTGTTTCAACAAACAAGGATTGCCCCCGTTCATGTTATACCTTTGATGTCTTCGATGATCTTTTGCCGATCATGTCCTTAGACAAGGCATTACATTACTAAAGCGGAATCCACAGATAGTAAACAAAGAAAATGATCATGCCCCCATCATAGCATCTCTAGCTTTTGGCATCCTTGAGTAGCATAGAAAGACATGATAACAAAAATCAAGACTCTGTAACATAACCATGATTTCAATCTGCAAAACATTCTTGCATTTAGATGTGTTTTCCTTGCTGTAATTTAGATAGAATCAGTTAGAAGACCTTGGGTATTTGTATTGCTTTAGATAGGTTAAGATGTTCATAGTTAAGATTTTTGCTTGAAGCGCAGGTTCTACTTGCATTTGCTTGTATGGTGAGAAGATTGCACAATCCTTATTGGGGAGACAGACCCTAAGGGACTGACCTAGTGCCTTGGGGGCTCATTGCTAAATGGCCTTGCCTACGTGACGACGCAGAGGCAACGTAGTTCAGGGTAAACCCTAACGGACCTAAGACCCAAGTGAGAGAAAGACTCTGATTGATAGAGGACGAGATATGGGACAGATGGGACAAATGAAAGCCTCGAGGGCGCATTAGAATAATGGCCTTGCCTACGTGACGGTGCAGAGGCAATGTAATCCATGGACTTGGACCATGGAAACCGACGAGAGACACTATGCTAGGCTCATACTGAAGAGACGATATGGGACAAAACCTTGGTTGACAAGGCCACAAAGAGGGAGAGTTATCAAGCCATGATAGGTAACTGCCAGGTGTTTATTATGGGACAGATATGGGTCGAATGGAAAATGAGCGAAGGAAGAATGGACTCAAGGTGATTGGATTCCCAAAGATGGAGAAGGCGGTTTATCACAAGTAACGCCTATTTACTAGGTTTTTCATCACTTGCTTTTATTTGCACGAGAAGCTAGAAAGTAAACATGAAACCTGTTTGCCAGGTTTTCATCATGCTACCTATCCAAGGCACCTATTTGCCAGGTTTTCACCAAAGGATGATTTTTATTGTATGCTTTCTATTTTTCTGATTTTTTTTTTTGTTGTTGTTTTTCCATTTTTTATTTTTTTTGTGTTTTTGCGCCCCCTTGCATTGGGGTTCTCCTAGGTATAGAATCGGTGAAGGTGCATGCTGTTGATTGGATCATCGAACAACTCACCCTCTAATGTTGCCAACTGATATGCCCCTGATCCATAAGCAGCTACAATCACATAGGGCCCAAGCCAGTTAGGTTTGAACTTGCCTTTCTTTTCTCTGTCTTGTTGATTGCGAGGATTCTCTTTGAGAACGAGGTCCCCAACCTTAAAGCATCTTGGGTGAACCTTGTGGTTATAGCTTCTTGACATCATTTGTTGATATGCTTTGAGATGATCAAAGGCTTTCTGTCACCTTTCTTCTAGTAGCTCTAGTTCTTGTAACCTGGAGACTCTGTATTCTTCGTCTGATATGAGACCTTTCAATGACACCCTGAAAGATGGTAGTTTGACCTCAATAGGGAGGATGGCTTCTGAACCATAGACAAGGGCGTAGGGTGTAGCACCTGTGGGGGTGTGTATACTGGTTCTGTAGGCCCACAGAGCGGGATTGAGTTGGACATGCCAATCATGACCAACATCGTTGACAGTCTTCTTTAGGATTTTCAGAATGGTTTTGTTCGATGCCTCAGCTTGACCGTTACCTTGGGGGTAGTATGGGGTGGAGAAGCAATGTTGGATTTTGAAATGCTCACAGAGTTCCTAGACATCCTGATTTTTGAATGGTCTTCCATTATCCGTGATAATGGATGAAGGAATGCCATATCTGCAGATAATGTAATTCAGGATAAAGAGGAAATTTGCTTGCATGTGACGGTGGTAAGGGGAACGGCTTCAATCCACTTTGTGAAATACTCAGTGGCGGTTATGATGAATTTATGGCCATTGGAAGAGGGTGGATGAATCTTTTCCACAAGGTCAAGTCCCCACTGGTAAAAGGGCCAGGGTGTCGTTAAAGGTCTCAACTCTTGAGCAGGTGCATGGATCAAGTTCCCATGTATTTGGCACTGTTTGCACTTTTTGATGAACTGATATGAATCCATTTCCATGTTTGCCCAGTAATAACCCAAACGCATGAGTTTCTTGGCTAAGGAAGGACCGCTGGAGTGTGTTCCGCAGATCCCTTCGTGTACATCTCACAAGGCAGTTATGGATTCTTCTTGGTCTAAACAACGGAGCAAAGTACCATCAAGACCACGTCGATATAGGGTATCGGCTATGATGGTGTAGCGAGAGGTTTGTCATATGAAAGTTTGCTTTTGATTGGAAGAGAGGTCAGGTGGGAGGATGTTGTCCTTGAGATAAGTGTAAGTCTTACTGTACCAAGGTGAATCAGATCCGACTAGAAGGCAGATGGAATGGGTTTCAAGAAGATCATAAGCTAGCTGCCAGATAGTTTCCACTAAGAATTCATACCGTGATTCATTTTCAGGTATTTCCAGAAGAGAGGCTATGGTAGCCATTGCATCTGCCGCCTTATTCTCAATCCTAGGTATTTGCCTGAAGGAGATGGTCTCGAAGTGTTCTTTGAAGTTGTCAACCATTCGTTTGTATGGGATGAGCTTTTCATCTTTGGTTTGATACTCATCGTTGACCTGATTGATGATAAGCTAAGAATCACCATAGACACGCAGTTCTTAGATTTTCCATTCAGTCGCCATCTTGAGACCAATTACCAAGGCTTCATACTCTGCTATGTTATTGGTGCATAGAAATAACAAACGGCAGGACTTCAGAATTGTGTCACCTTGAGGAGTTATAAACAAGATACCTGCCCTCGATCCATGGTTTGTATAAGACCCGTCAAAGTAGAGTTTCCAGGAAGATGTTGACACGTTGAATAAGGATTCGTCTGGAAATTCAAACTGCATGGGCTTGCTGTCTTGTAACGGTGCATCTGCTAGTTGGTCAGCTATGATTTGTCCCTTGATGGCTTTTCTGTCCACATATTCGATCTCATACTCACTGAGAAGCATTACCCATTTTGCCAGGCGACCTGTGAGAGCTGCTTTGCTAAGGAGGTACTTCAGTGGGTCGATTTTGGCAATGAGTTTTATTGGGTGTGCAAGCATGTAATGTTAGAGTTTTTGTGAAGCAATACCGTGAGACATGATCTTTCTACTTGTGAGTATTGCAACTCGTATCCCACTAAAGTTTGACTGATGTAGTATACAACTCTTTCCTTGTTCTCATAATCTTGCTGTGCTAGAAGAGCTCCAAGAGCAGTAGGTGTAGCAGATATGTAGAGAATGAGAGGTTTCCCTTGGATCAGAGGCATGAGAATGGGTGGATTCATAAGGTACTCCTTTAGCTTGTTGAATGCTTCTTCACACCGCTCATCCCATTTAAATGGAATGTTTTTGTGTAGGAGATGGCTGAAAGGTTGGCACTTGTCTGCCAGCTGCGATATGAATCTGTAGATGGCCTGCAGCTTGCCTTGTAGGCATCTCAACTGAGTTAGAGTCTTGGGTGGTGGCATGTCCATTATAGCTTTGACCTTAGCCGGGTCTACCTCTATTCCATTTGCCGACATGATGAAGCCTAGCAGCTTACCTGGAGTTACCCCAAACACACATTTCTTTAGGTTCAGTTTGACTTGGAATTGGTCCAATCTTTGAAAAACTTTTTCTAAGACATCCAGGTGTGAGTCCCTTGTGAGAGACTTCACTAGGATATCGTCAACATAGTCCTCCATAGTTACATGCATCATGTCATGAAATATAGTAGTCATAGCTCTTTGATATGTGGCACCTGCATTTTTTCAGCCCAAATGGCATGACATTCTAGCAAAAGGTACCCCAGGGGCAAGTGAAAGCTGTCTTGTGTTGGTCCTTTGGTGCTATTTTGATTTGATTATACCCTGAGAATCCATCCATGAGTGATAGCATTGTATGTCCTACAGTTAGGTCGACTATGATATCGATGTTTGGCAATGGAAAGTCATCCTTGCGGCATGCTTTCTTTAAGTCTCAAAAATCATTGCATAGTCGAACTCAGCCATCTGGTTTGGATACTAGCACTATGTTGGATATCCATTCTGGGTAATCTATGGCTCTGATGAACCCCACATCCAGCAATTTCTTGAGTTCTTCTTTGACCAAAAGTGCTATGTGAGGATGCATTTTTCTCAGCTTCTACTTTACTGGCTTTACTCCTGGATCCAATGGCAGATGATGTAAAATTAGGTTTGGGTCTAGACCTGGCATGTCTGCATATGACCAAGCAAAGTTGCCTCTCTTCTTCTTAAAGAATGGTACAAACCTAGTTTTCTCTGGTGGTGTGAGAGATTTGGCAAAGTGGATAATCTTGGGCTGTTCTTCTGTTCCAATATTCATGGGCTCTATTGGTTCCACAACAATCTGTGACCTTTCCTGGTACATATCACTAGGGAGAGTGTCAAGCATTCCATCATCAGGTGCCACAGTTGGGTTTTCACCTTCAGATATGTCCTTTCTTTTTATTGTTTTGTGATCTGACACTGCCGCAAGGCAGTTTTCACTATCAGATCTATTTTTGATCTTGATATTTTTGCAATTGGAAGGCTTGGCCCCCTCCCCGAAGTAAGCCACAGTATTCAGTTCAATAGCAAAACTAGCTTTATGATCTCCCTTGGGTAAGTGGTCCCTAAGTTCCATATAATCAATGTAAGCATCGTCGTTTTGGAACATGTCTAGTTGGGGAGTTCCTTGCAGATCCCAGTCAATAAGCTCAGGGTGCAAGAGGGGAAGGGAGTCGGATGATAGACCTGATTCATTAATGGTATGAATGGAAATGTTGGGAGCATTGGTGGGGATTGTGGTCAGGATGGTACTTTCTTCCAAATTGTTTATTGCAATGGAATTTAAACTTTCCTTGAAAGCCATAATCTCAGGGATGGATGAATCAGACTCCAATGGTCTGTCTCGTTGTGTTTGTCCCTCACGGTAGGGGCTAAGAGTTTGGATGGTGTCGACCTCTTTGTCGTCGTAGGTGTGTTCTATTAGCTCATCCCACTCATACTCATTTGAATCTGTGTCACTATCTGTGTCACTATCCACTTGGAGTGTTTGAATTGTTTCTACAAGACAGGCATTTTCCTTAGCTTTGCCCTTGCCTTTGTATCCTAGGCCACTTGTGTTTCTAGCCGATGAGGATGAAGAAGGTTGAATAGGTTCAATGATTCCTTCTTTTCTGAGGCCAATGGGGCCTTGTCCTTCGTACCCCATTCTATGCAGAATAGTCTCACCTCACCCGTAGAGTTCTGTTGGGAGTCTAGGCGGATCTTGGGGTGTGTTTTCTTCTTCAGCATAAAGCCATTGTAGGAGATCTCGCTCCTCTGTTTCATCAGATAAGGTCCCCCATTTTACAAAGGGAGTTGCGGGAGTTACAGGAGGAGCAGATGGCTTTGGAAAATGTTTGGGTTGGCCAAAAGAGCGAGGAGACAAAGGCATCTTGGCAAGGTTGAGGTTGTGCTCAATGGAGTATTCCCCCACTCCACTTTCTTTTATGGTAATTTTCTGTGCTTTGGGTCTTGAGGAGGAAGCTTCAGTGGTATGGTCCTGTTGTTGGGTAGGGGAAATGTGTGCTCTGTTGTAAGGTATGACACATTCAGGTTTTGCATGGAAAGAATTGCAGTGTTGGTAGGGGTGAGGGTCACCTTGAATGGTGACTTGCTTGCCATTGTGCAGGAACTTAATAAATTGATGATAGGTTGAGGGGACAGCCTTCATGGCGTGAATCCATGGTCTCCTGAGTAGGATATTATAAGCAAGTTCCTGATCAAGGACTTGACACACGACATCTTTTATTACTGGTCACACTTGAATGGGTAGGACAACTGTTCCCTTTGTGGTTCTTTCTTCCTCGTCATATGCTTTGATGGTAATTTTCCTTCTTGGATCAACTGCCTGTTCGAAGAACCCTAGTGCAAGGACTAGCTTTAATGTGCAAATATTTAAATTGGCACCCCCATCAATGAGAACCCTTTGGATGCGGTGCTTGTGTATGAATGCGACAATGTGCAAAGGGGTGTTGTAGGGTTGAGATACAAAAAGGTCATCTTGCTCAGTAAACGATATGGAGTTGGAAGATGTCAGATTGCCTACCATGGTCTGGAACTTCTCTTGGGCCAGGTTAGTGGGGACAGTGGTTTCCACTAAGGCTTTCTCAAGAATCTCCTTATGAGAAGGAGAGAGACATAATAGCTCCAATATAGAAATGTGAGCTGGAGTTTTCTGTAACTGGTCGATGACATTGTACTGACGGAAGTTGGATGGAGATGGTGACGACCTTGGAGGGGCAGTATTGAGTGTGACTTTACCATTGCAGGTAATTATACTACAACCAGTTCTGTTAGGTCCTGGTTGTTGGTTGGGTGAGATGACATTGACCTGTGGGATATGCTTAGAAATACAGTTTATGGTGTAGTCAAATGGCACACTTGCATAGTTGGCATTACTAGTCCCGCTATTCTGATTTGGCCGGTTGCGATTATTGTTGTTGTCATTACTGTTGTTGCTGTTGTAGTTGTTGCCATTGTGGTTGTTGTGACCGTTGTTGTGGCCATTGTTGTTATTGTAGTTGTTTCCATTGTGGTTGTGGCCGTTATTGTTGTTTTTATACAGCTTATTGTGATTCAAAAGTGGATCCTTGTAGGCCACATGAGATTCATTGGAGATATGCTATTGTGTCCCTCCCTGGTTCTGATCAAACACATCTTGTATGACATTTTTGAGGTGGATGCAGTTGTTAGTTGTATGCCCCCTTCCTCGATGATATTCACAATAGTCTGTGTCCTTCCAGTAGGGAGGTTTGACTATACGCTCGTAATCACTTGTTGGCGGTAGAGAAATTTCATTGTTAGCCAACAACTTCCTTAGTGCAAACTCTTGAGACTCACCCAATGGTGTGAATTTTCTCCTTGGATTTGAACCGAACCAAGGTCTAGGCTCCCGAAGGGGTGGTTTGTTGATTGTACCATTGTGTGTTTCTCCCTTGAGGGTGAATATGGGTTGTTGCTTGGGAGCTGCCACCTTGGCATCCACTACCCCATCGTTGACCACATTCTTGTTCTTGGTCCAAAACTTTGATTTATCCGTTGTGTAATTGGAAGTAGGTGTGTCCTTGTATAGCTTGATAGCTCCTTTAGTGATCATAGGCTTTTTGATGAATAAGCCCATTTCAATGACTTTTGTGAATGATGTAGGGCATTGTATCTGTATTTGATAACTAAGATCAGTGTTTAGGTTGTGGACAAACATTTCCAATAACTGCTTCTCAGGCATATCGTAAGAACACTTACTAGCTAGTTGTCTCCATTGTTGTAAGAAGGTGGCGAATGACTCACCACTTTTTTGTTTGGTGTTGCATAGATCTAGCATAGATACCTCGTGTTCGATGTTGTAAGAGAACTGCGTTATGAATTTATTGACAAGTTCATCAAAAGTTCTGATTCCTGGTGGGAGACGCGAGAAACACTCCATAGCTTGACCACCTAAAGATCTTGGGAATAGTCTCATTAAGTAGGTCTCGTTGTGGGCTACTTCTAAACATGCTACATTGAATTCCCGGATATGATCTCTAGGGTCCCCCTTTCCTTTATATTTGTCAAATTTCAGAACCTCGAATCTGTAGGGGAACGGTCTCATGTCCAGACTTTTGTCAAAAGGGTACGGAGCTATGTCTTCCAAGGAGTAGTTCTTGGTACTTGTACCCGTCTTAAGATCTAATATTTGTTGTGTGAGGTTCTCGAGTTGCTTCCTCATTTCTTCCATGGGAGCCTTTTGATCTATGGGTCTCTTTCCTCTATCATTTGCATGCAGAACTGTGTCATTTGTACCCCTCTCATGATCATTGTCTACATTTTCCATGATTGTACTTATATCAAAGTCTACGGGGAGTTTAATTCTGAGACTAGCAAGATGATGTAAGTATTTATGAGGGTCTTCTTGGAGCACCTTCTCTATTAGGCGTTGGAATTTTCTATCTTGGATGTGCACTTCATATTCTTCATGAGAAATTTCTTCGTCATCATCCTGAGGTGGAAAGATGTGATTGGACGAACCGGCCATTTTTTATTTGCTTTTTGTACTGGGATCGAGTAAGGACCATGCAAGGTGATGTGGGATGGAGTGGACTAGGATTAGAAACTATGGCAAGGTGCCGACTGAGACTGTTGTGAATGGGATACCTAGGGCAGGATTTGGACAAAGGATTTTCTCGCTCAATGACTTCAAGTAAGATGGTTGACACACGACGGTAGCCACTAGTAAGGGTAGCCGGTACCTGTCTTAGTGTGTAGGGACTAGTCGTTTCAACAAGACTACTAGCAAAGGTACTGTGACCTACTAGGCTTACATGAATTCACTAATGATACGAAAAAAAAAGGACCTATGTTGAACCGGTATGGAATAGATTGACTTACACTTTGACAGGAGGTGAATGGGTGATTGACAGAAGAGAGACACTTTGGGTAAAATGGATGAAGACTGACTGCAAGGCTGAATCTGATCTCAGAAGGTGAAGCTAGGCTGAAATGGGTGCTCCAAACAGGTAGAAATATCTCCTCAAAAATAGTACAAATGCTCACTGTTGTGGATGCGCATAAACAAATGTGTCGCAAAAATGAATATATGCGCATGAAGTCGCAGTATATGCGTAGCACTGGTGTAGGATAAATGCACAACAACAGTCTGTATATGCGCAACAAGTCTACATGTATGCGCAACAAGTCGATATAAATGCGTAGCAAAAATTGGTATATGCGCAGCTTTGCTTTTTTTTGGTAAAATTTTGGATTTTTCTATTGTTTTTGGTATTTTTGGCTGGAAAAAGGCCTTCTTGGTCTGATTGTATGAATTAAAAGCAAGAAAACACAGCAAGCACAAAAAATATTTTATAGTTTTTCATTATTTTTGTGGTTTTTTCTGACTCTATTTTGGACTAAACTGAACAAAAGCAAGCACAAATATCTTAGGTTAGAAATGGATTACAAGGGATTTTGGCCATTACAACAAGAGGTATTTAATGCAGGCAACCGTTCAAGTGGTTACACGTGCAGCGGCACTACTCTCCGTTGTGGAGTCTCCCAACCTCAAAGGGTTGCGCCTGAGAGGGTTTTGGGGGAGGTTGGCCGTCGGTGTAACATAACAACACTTGTTGCAGGAAGTTTTGACCTCAAGCACAATTTATTTTAAGTGGCTTGGTAGGGCTTGGCTTTAGCCTGTTACCACTCAGGGTCATTCCCACTTGGACAAGCGTGCATCCAAGGGCAGCCCCTCCTAAAGGTTAAACCTTCCCTGTTTCAAAGCTTCTGTTGTTCACCTATTACAACCATCCTTGTTTGTATGAAGTAGGCCCTCAGAGAGTGCACTCCTTTGCTATTTGCAAGAATGTCGATAGTGAATGGCTGTGGTGATGAATGTGCTATGAAAATGAGCTTCAAAGCAATGAGGTGATCTCAAGCAAATGAATAGTAATGGGGTGCCAAAGGCGCACTGGTAAATTCCTGCAGAGTAACAATATCAAAAGCCTGGATGATTAGAATGGGAGGATGAGGTTTCTTTTATAGACTCAGAAGAATGAGAATCAACGGTTGAGAAGAAGTGTGATGATCAATGGCTGAGAATGGTTGAGGAATGTGCAACCAGTGGAAATAAGACAAGTGTCTCAGCTCCATCATGAAAGAGGGGATGTGACAACATTGATTGGAGAGTTAACTCCTTTGACTGATCAGTTAACAAACTTGATTGATTAGTTAGAAGAATGGATTGAGGGATTGACTGAATTGATTGATCAGTTAACTGAGTTGATTGAGGAGTCAACAGAATAGATTGACCAGTGAACTCAATTGACTAAGTAGTTAACAGATTTGATTGATGAGTTAACTAATTTTGACTGGAGGATAAATAGGACATGTGGGTGAGGGATTATTAGCTAATTAAATATTTAAAATATTTAATTACATGTGCAACATGGTGAGGTGGAAAAGGTGAGGTGGAAAAATAAAGTGGATTTATGGAATTAGGACTTAGGATAGAGGAACTTATGATTAATTAAATAATGTAGGATTATTTAATTATGTGAGACATTAGAAGAATTTAGAGAATTTAATTAAATAAATTGGTTTTATTTAATTATGGAATAGTGAATTGATTAAATAAATTTAGAATATTTATTTAATTGATAGAACAAGGGAATAAATATTAAGAATATTTATTTAGAATGAATTCTGTCATTTTTAGGCGTATACATTTTGCCCCTCTTTGATGCAATGTTGTTTACAGTGTTGTTTCAAAGAAATCGATACTCTGACAGTGATACATGCCCCAGTTTGCCTCTGGTACAAGTTTAATGACTATAAGATGCCCCCTCGGGAGATTGGATGGGAAGAAGGCAGAAGGCTTGAGACAGACAATCTCACGAAGATGAAGGGAAGCTAGGTTAGAATGAAGAAATTGGTTTGAAGAAAGAGTCAAATGATATGCGATGCAAGATGGAATGATGACACACACAAGCAAGCAAGCAAGTATGCACAAGTGACACAAGAACAAACAAGGTATTGCCCCTGTCAAGCAGTAAACCAATGATATACTAATAACGATATACAATAATGTTGTCATGGTGGGGAATGATATATCCCTAGACCAACACGGCAGGCGTGTTGTCATGGCGGGGAATGATAGATCCCTAGAGCAACATGAAGGATAGTGTCTGGTTTCAGGAAATGAAACATGTCATGTAAGACGCGTGTGTTGGTCTGATTTCGACAATGTTACATCCTGTATAAGACAATTGATTGATTAACTGATCAAGTTGGTTTACGACCAGACAAGGATCAAGACCACAGATTGTGATTGGATCATTTGTGTAAGATTGACTTGGCTTGATTGGTATGGATTAAGGATGGACCTATATTTTGATCATTGCTCAGACTGACTGGACAAGAATGAAATATATGATGATAGATAGAAATATGATTGATAGAAGAAAGACTCGATAGAAGGACTCACAAGCTTTTGTAAACATTGATACTCTGCATTTGGTGGAGCTTTTTTATTGCATGGGATATGGATGTATGGATGTATAATGGATGTATGATGGATGCTTTGCTTTTGGAGTGCTTTATTTCATCATTGGGTGATTTATTTTTGGTACTTTTTCTGAAATGTTGTAAGTTAATACAAGCATCTAGGTATAATTGAACCGAGATGACCTGAATATTGTGTACATCGATTTTGGATTTAGCAAGTTGATACAAGCATCTAGTCAAACTTGAATCTAGATGACCTGAGTGTTCCTTGCATTTCAACAAACAAGGATCGCCCTCGTTAATGTTAAACCTTTGATGCCCTCGATGATCTTTTACTGATCATGTCCTTAGACAAGGTGTCACATTACTAAAGCGGAATCCACAGATAGCAAACAAAGAAAATGATCATGCCCCCATCATAGCATCTCTAGCTTTTGGCATCCTTGAGTAGCATAGAAAGACATGATAACAAAAATCAAGACTCTGTAACATAACCATGATTTCAACCCACAAAACATTCTGGCATTTAGATGTGTTTTCCTTGCTGTAATTTAGATAGAATCAGTTAGAAGACCTTGGGTATTTGCTTTGCTTTAGATAGGTTAAGATGTTCATAGTCAAGATTTCTGCTTGAAGCGCGGGTTCTGCTTGCATTTGCTTGTTTGGTGAGAAGATTACACAATCCTTATTGGGGAAACGAACCCTAAGGGACTGACCTAGTGCCTTGGGGGCGCATTGCTAAATGGCCTTGCCTACGTGACGACGCAGAGGCAATGTAGTTCGGGGTAAACCCTAACGGACCTAAGACCTAGGTGAGAGAAAGACTCCGATTGATAGAGGAAGAGATATGGGATAGATGGGACAAATGAAAGCCTCGAGGGTGCATTGGGATAATGGCCTTGCCTACGTGACGGCGCAGAGGCAACGTAGTTCACGAAGAACCCTGATGGACCTAAGATATGGATCGGATGAGACACAATATGGATCAGATATGGAACAGCTACGGATCAGATATGAAACAGATATGGATCAGATATGGAACAGATATGAATCAGATATGGAACAACTATAGATCAGATATGGAACAAATAACACTAATGACAGAGGCTATGCTAGGCTGACACTGTGGACAGGATACAACCCCAGAATTTTTGATAGCCTTAATGCTAGATACTGATGACAAGGGAAACACCACAGATAGGTAGATGGATGGGTGATAGGGGATCAATGGCAGGGTAGGTAGAAGGAAACAAGGATGTGATCTCCAAGGACTATGTCGCATAAGAAAAACATGCCCCATTGTAGGTAGAATATGGAGGATTTTTCATGACAATGCTTAAGACGAAGGAGGAGGATGAGTGGATTATGAAGGATTTGTGTGGTTTTGGAGGGATTAGGTATGTCAAGAGACATCTAGAACATTTGTCAACATTGTGCCCCCAATCTTTATCAAGATCAAGAAGAATAGAGAAATGGAAGATTAGGATGGATGGACTAGACTGTATAGGTATGTAATGGATAGAGGAATAGGATAGGAAATGGTATGAAGGCAACTGGTAGGAGAAAAGTGCTATGCTGATGAGACAAGGTGCCCCCAAGTGTAGATGACATAGGAGATCAACTTACACATGGCGCCTATTTGCCAGGTTTTCATCATGGTACTTATCCAAGGCATCTGTTTGCCAGATTTTCACCGTTGGACGAAGGGATTTTTTTTTTTTGAATATTTAGATAGGAGAAGGTGGATATGGAAAGGAGAAACTCAAGGATCTAGCTCCCTGAAAGGTGAGAGTCCCGCTAGATGGATGTTGTTGCATGGACTATGTCAAGTGTGCTCATAGATGTTGGTAAGGGAGTGCATGAAAGTGAGATATGAGTATGTAGATAGTGGATTATGGAAGGTGCGATAGTGGATGATGATGCAGAATATAGGACTTATGCAAGGATGGAAGGAAGGTTTATGCAAAAGCATGGACCATAGGATGAGGGAGATATGTAGGACAGTAGTGGAGTGGAGGGGAGATGGAGTTATACAGAAGTGTTGTGGAATGGAAGGGAACCATGACCAACGGTTGCACATACTATGATAAACATTGAAGCTGATGATGGGAAGGTGGTGTAGGAAGCAATGGAGAGTTTTTCTTGGTGGATGAATGATATAGGCCTTTAGGGACCCACATAGACTATGCATTGTTTTGATTTTTGTTTGTCATGTGGGATGAAGGATTTGATACTTTTAGATGGAATTGGAGAAGGTGAATGGTTGGAATTCTTGAGAGGTGGATGCCTCATGTAACTTGAGGGCTTTTTGCTTAGGTACCCAAACCATTTTGTTTTTAGATAGTACCTGTGAAGGTATGGGTTTGGGTGTATGCAACTTTTGTGCAGCTTTTGGAGTAATCATTTGTTGCTTGGGGACCCACACTTTTTTTAATTTGGCATTGAGGTGTGTGGGTGTATGCAGCTTTTGATATGGATAAGTCTTTGATTCTTCGCTTTTATATCCTAGGTCATGAGGACTCTTAGGATTTGTGACTTTATAGGTAGAGGCATCCACATATTTGTCATTGAATCCCCGTGGGATGGTGGAAGTGAGGTTGGTGAAAGATCCTTGTTTAGACAATATGTGCATTTGTCAGCCATGATTGGGATATTTAGAGGATTCATAGATGGATGGATAAGGTGTTGGAAGAAGTGGTGGTAGGATGCATAGAGGGCTATTAGGAGTTGGAAGTAGTGGAGGTAGATTAGATGGGGGAAGGTGTATGGTCACATGTTTTTGACAAATGTAGGATGATGGAGGTGGAATGGCGACATATGTTTTGGGGATATGGTAGAGTTTGCGATGGAAAGTAGTAGACTTAGGAGGAGTGGAGGAAGTACCAACATCTTGAGATTGCTCACCTTGGGGTATGTATCCAAGGCCGTATGAAGGTGGAGGAACATTGACATGGATAGGTTCCAAAATACCTTGTTCATGAAGGCCTAAGCCTTTACCTTGATAGTTCATATTCTGGAGTATGCGGTGGACCATAGGATTATGTATAGGTGCACTAGCAGTGAGTTCCTTATTGGATGAGGAAGGCAAGATAGCAGATAATGGTTGTTGGTGTTCTAAGGAAGAACATTCATGCATGAAGGTAGTAAGCCCAAGGATATAAGACGATGGATATGTAGCTTGGTCAATAATGGATGGTGAAGGATCGTTAGAATCTTGATCATCATTATGCTCTGTAGGATCTAAGTTATTGGGTTGATCATTCGTGTGCACTTGGGAGGCAAGTGTCTCATCAGAGGAAGTGAAAGTTGTTGGATCATGGATGGGATTAGATGGAAGAGGGATAAAAGAAATGGAGGCTTCTTGCGCACTAATGGGTATGGGATCAAGTTGTTCAAGGACATCTTCTTCATAGGGGATATCTTGATCATAGAACAAATAAAGGTTATGGATGTGTTGGAGTTGGGTTTCCATCTCATGTATAGGATCAAGTTACTCATGGATAGCTTCTTCATCAAAGATAGTATCTTGATCATAGAAAAGATAAAGGTTATGCATGGGATGGAATTGGATTTCCTTCGCATGTATAGGTGTTGGGAGATGGATAGGATCAAGTGGCTCATGGAGAGGTTCATTATTATGGATATCATCTTGATCATGGAAAAGATAAATGTTATGGATAGGTTACAAGAAAGTGATTTGATCTGGACTTAGACTAGGGATTAATGTTTCCTCATGCTTAGGATTAGACTCTTCACATACCTCTTGGGTTGCTTGAATGGAAGTGGATATCTCTTGGATAGCTTCTTGGTTGACAACATAGATGTTTGATGGACCTTGACTTTGGTTCATGGTAGGAGGTTCTTCGATAAGCTCAAGGGGTTGCGAATGACATGAAGGATTTTTGGTAAGGTCAAGGACTGGAATTTGGGGACATGGTTGACTCTCTGCTAGTAGCCCTTGGATCACATCATTGGTAGGTGTATGGATAGGTGAATGAGGGGATTTAGCTTTATCTCTAGCTTTTCTCTAGTTGTATAAGTTTGGAAAAACTCTTTCCCACCACTCATCTGATTCTTTTTTGGTCATCCATTTAGAGTTTGAGGAACTAGACGGTGGTGTTGGTGTAGAACTGGTATGTTTTGGAATATGTGTCTTAGAAGGTGGCGAAGGAGGACTAGTAGATGGGGTGGTATACGAGTTCCAACTTGGCGTGGTGCTTACTTGTCATGACTATGGGAAAAGGATATATGATTTTGGGGTGAGGCGTAGCTAGTACTGGCATGTTCAGCTTGCAAGATTGTCATTTCTTGTTGTAAGACTTGGATTTGTTGAGAAATTGCTATACAATCTTGGGGTGAGGGACCTAAGATTATCTGTAATTGTAGATATTAGACTTTTTGACCAATATATTCTAGGTGGTTTGCCATTGACACAAGACCGGAAGAGCTTACTGGTTTGGACGCGCTAAAACAGATGCACAGCAGAAATGAACATATGCGCAGGAAGTCGCAGTATATGCGCCGTACGGGTGGAAAATGTATGCGCAGCAACAATCTGTATATGCGCAGCAGGTCTAAATATATGTGCAGCTAGTCGGCACAAATGCGCAGGAAGAAAGAATGGATATGCAACTCAGACTTTTTTCCAAATTTTTTTGGAGTTTTTCTGTTGTTTTTGGGATTTGTGGCTGGAAAAAAGGTCTTCCTGATATGATTTTATGAATTAATAGCAAGAAAACACAGCAAGCACAAAGAATATTTTATAGTTTTTTTCTTTTTATTTTTTGTGGTTTTTCTGACTCTATTTCAGACTAACAGGAACAAAAGCAAGCACAAAGATCCTTGGCTAGAAATGGATTACAAGGGATTTTGGCCATTAGAACAAGAGGTATTTAATGCGGGCAACCGTTCAAGTGGTTACAGGTGTGGCGGCACTAATCTCTGTTGTGGAGTCTCCTAGCCTCAAAGGGTTGCACCTGAGAGGGTTTTGGGGGAGGTTGGCCGTCGGTGTAACATAACAGCACTTGTTGCAGGAAGTTTTCACCTCAAGCACAATTTATTTTAAGTGGCTTGGTAGGGCTTGGCTTTAGCCTATTACCACTCAGGGTCGTTCCCACTTGGACAAGCGTGCATCCAAGGGTAGGCCCCTCCTAAAGGTTAAACAAATAGAATGACAAGTTTGGCACTCTGATCACCTAGAAAAGGGGAGAGCATAAACCTATTGTCATTCGTCAAGCACAGAAGACACTGATTAATCCAACCTAGTTAAAAAGTAGAAAAACTAAATGGGCTAATCTACTTGGGCAAGCACAAAACTTTGAAGTGATTTTAGCAAGATAGCATTGGTTTAGTTTTAACCCCAGAAATCAATGGTGAGTTTAGTTTTTAATTCGCGTAGCACAAAATAGTTAACTTTGAAGTTTTGGTCCAACGAGATAGCGGTAGTTCAATTTTAATCTAGAAATCAGTGATGAGTTCAGTTTGAATCCCTGTAGCATGAAATAGTTAACTTTGAAGTTTTGGTCCAACGAGATAGCAGTAGTTTAATTTTAACCCAGAAATCAATGGTGAGTTTAGTTTTAATCCCAGATAGCAATAACTTGGAAAATGCTTGCTATGCAAAAAAATAAATGATCCAGTTACTTCTTCCCTAATTAGAGCTAGGTGAGGATAGTATGCAAGTTGCATGAATAATGGGTTACTCCTTCCTAATTAAAACTAGATGAAAATTGTATGCAAGTTGCATGAACAATAAGTTACTCCTTCCTAATTAGAACTAGATGAGAATTATATGCAAGTTGCATGAACAATGGTTTACTCCTTCCTAATTAGAACCAGATAGAAATTGTATGCAAGTTGTTTTACTTTCCCCCTAGTTAATCTATGATGTGTGTGTTAAGGAAAATAAAACTATCTAGCTCTCAACCCTATAGAAGATATATCAGAAGTTTCTTTTCTCCTTTCTTTGACAAGTGTTTAAGTCAAGCTACACAGATAAATCATTAGTTTTCAAGAAAAAATGCTAGATTTAAGCTTGGTGACTGTAAAAATAGCTAACAAAATGATAAAATCACTTGATCAAACCTACTCCATTGTGAAGTTCACAGAATTACCTTTCCAACAAGTGTTTATTTGTGCGATTATGAGTTCGTATGCTCCTGTTATGGCAAAAAGAAAAAGATACCACCCTTATGGCATGTAGAAGAAGGCAGGATGGAGGATTGTTGGATAAAACAATGCACCCTATGGAAGCACCCTTCGGACCGCTGGATAAAATGATGCACCTTGTGGGAGCACCCTTCAGACTGCTGGATAAAAGGATGCACCCTGCGAAAAAGCTATTAGGATAGTTGGATAAAAGGATGTGGGAGCACCCTTCGGACCGCTGGATAAAGCGATGCACCCTGCGGAAGCACCCTTTGGACTGCTGGATAAAGTGATGTACCCTATGGAAGCACCCTTTGGACTGCTGGATAAAAGGATGCGGAAGCACCCTTCCTATCGCTAGATAAAGTGATGCACCCTGCGGAAGCACCCTTTGGACCGCTGGATAAAAGGATGCACCCTCAAAAAAATCACAGAGATTTTTTTCAGTCTCTAATTTTTGTGAATTAACAGGTGATTCTAAGATTTTTGACCCTTCTAAGCACATTGGTGATGTCAGTTTCAGCCCAGGAGGTCACCTTTTGATAGATCCTTGCAAAACTCAATAATGGGGCTTAGAGAAACACAAATTTTTACTACAAAAATTTGTAAAAAAATATAAAATTGAACGGTGGGCGCCAAAAATGTTGGGGTAAAATGTGGATTAATCAAATAAAAAATAATAAACCCAAACATCAACAGAATAATGAAAACAAGAAAGATTGAATGGAATGAAGCAATGAATAACATAGTGCAAACCTTTCCTGTTTCAAAGCTTCTGTTGTTTGCCTATTACAACCGTCCTTGTTTGTATGAAGTAGGCCCTCAGAGAGTGCACTCCTTTGCTGTTTTCAAGAATGTCGATAGTGAATGGCTGTGGTGATGAATGTGCTATGAAGATGAGCTTCAAAGCAATGAGGTGATCTCAAGCAAATGAATAGTAATGGGGTGCCAAAGGCTCACTGGTAAATTCCTGTAGAGTAACAATATCAAAAGCCTGGATGATTAGAATGGGAGGATGAGGTTTCTTTTATAGACTCAGAAGAATGAGAATCAAAGGTTGAGAAGAAGTGTGATGATCAACAGCTGAGAATGGTTGAGGAATGTGCAACCAGTGGAAATAAAACAAGTGTCTCAGCTCCATCATGAAAGAGGGGATGTGACAACATTGATTGGAGAGTTAACTCCTTTGACTGATCAGTTAACAAACTTGATTGATCAGTTAGAAGAATGGATTGAGGGATTGACTGAATTGATTGATCAGTTAACTAAGTTGATTGAGGAGTCAGCAGAATAAATTGACCAGTGAACTCAATTGACTAATTAGTTAATAGATTTGATTGATGGGTTAACTAATTTTGACTGGAGGATAAATAGGACATGTGGGTGAGGGAATATTAGCTAATTAAATATTTAAAATATTTAATTACATGTGCAACATGGTGAGGTGGAAAGATGAGGTGGATTTATGGAATTAGGACTTCGGATAGAGGAACTTAGGATTAATTAAATAATGTAGGATTATTTAATTATGTGAGACATTAGAAGAATTTAGAGAATTTAATTAAATAAATTAGTTTTATTTAATTATGGAATAGTGAATTGATTAAATAAATTTAGAATATTTATTTAATTGATAGAAGAAGGGAATAAATATTAAGAATATTTATTTAGAATGAATTGTGTCATTTTTAGGCGTATACAGTATGTATGATTGATCAGAGAACACTAAGGGAGTGGATTTCATGGTGGGGCCAGTGCCTAGTGAGAGGCTGCCTGGGTAACCCCATGGAAGTTGTAAGCATGTGGAAACTTAATAACTTAATCAAGAGGAATGGGATATTAAAACACTTAACAAGATGAGTAAGATACCTCACCCATGCCTTGATTGCTCTCACAGGCTAAGGATGGGATGAGAAGGCCTGGTTGGCAAGGCCGACCTCCTTGTCTCCATGAGAGGACCTGTTGGCTCTGCATGTGTCACCCTATGGGGCTGGTGCCTAGAGAGAGGCTGCCAGGGTAACCATAGATGGGGGCCGGCTTCTGGTGATAGATAGCCTAGGTAATCCATGCTAGGACCATGCGATGACACTCTCCTTATGCAGTTCAGTTGTTTCTTATTGGTTGTGCCTCTGGAGTGATGTCTTGTCTTATGTAGTTTTGTTGACATGGTCGGTTGTGTCAAGTCAGTTGTTGTTCTTTTATTTTTTTGAATGTTGTTTCTTGGCTTAGTGGAATCCTCGTCGTTATCTCCTAGCTCAGAGGGGTGGACCCCATGGTTCCACATGGTTGGCAGGTAGAGCTATCCATTGGTCTTCTTGGAGATTCGGTTCGAGTCCTATACAGAGGTGTTCTAGTTCCAGATTGCTTTCTATCTTCAGTGATGTTGTATACTTTCATATGTATTCTTTGTAAACCGACATGATCGGTCTTGTAACCTTGCACTGTAACTTTGTAAATTAACTATCTTGCTTATGTAAAAGTTGATCTTATCTATAGTAGCAGTATAATGTATATCACTTGTGTGGTTTTAATTTTCTATTCACTGATGCAATTATGTTTCCCTAGAGGAGTTAGAAGTGCACTTTTCTTTATGTTGTGTATTGTAATATCTTTGGTTACTGTTATTGCATTTACTTGCTTTCAAAAAAAAATTTATTTCTGGAATTTTTGCTCTTGTTAGTCTAACTCTCTAGGGTTGCATGACGGGGCATTACACTTGGTATCAGAGCCAGGTTTAAATAATGGGTACTCTAGTTACAGTTGAGCCCATTATGTGACCTAGTGCTTAAACTTTGTAGCTTAACTGTATCCTAGGTTGCAACACTGAGACCTCTGGATTGTTGTGGTTGCCCTAGGTTAAACGATTTTCTCATTGGAGTGAGTTGGTAATAGTATCTCTCATCTGTATGCATTAGTATGAAGGTTGATAAGTTTATAGACTTGCTCTTTAAGAAATGAATGCTTAATGCTACTTATGTGTCTGCTATGTTCTTTCTCCTTCTTCTCTGGAAAGGTGATGTTACAATTAACAATATGTTCTCCCTGAATGTTAATGCATCTAATCATCTGGTGGCATCATGCATCATAAGTTATGTGGTTATGTGATGTTGACATCTTTACATGGTTGCTTGAAAATCTACATCTAACCCCTAGATGGTCATGACCTCTTATGGAAGAATTGTTGTAATTTATGGAATTTATCATTGTATATGCCTGTGTAAGAACTGTATGCAGAAGATCAAATGAGAGTTTGTGTTGGGCCTATGAGATCAGGAACATGATAATGTAAGTTGAATTATTCCTATATGTGATATCATATATTTCTTTTATAACTTCGTACATAAGGAAGCAATTGCATATTTCCGTAGTGTAGTGGAAAGAAATTGTATTGTAATAAAAATAGAAGTTGTTTAGATAAGAGGATGTAGTTAACATAATTGTTCGAGTGTTGGTGTACATTCTCTAACACATTTTGGATCTTGTGTCCTTGAGTGATGTGAAGCAGATACTCCCTTTTTGTGGCTAAAATTAGTCACATCATGAGGTAAATTTGTTGTAATTTGGTTGTTTTGGAAATTTTGACAGTTGCTTCATGTGTGGTTCGGGGGGTTAACAGTGAGTGTTCCTTCTTTAAACCTTCTTATGTCAGGAATGGTCACCAAGACTCTTTTCTTTATTCTTGATTTATTGAAATTTGCCGGCACTTTGTGACTTAAAGTTGGATTTGATTGTTTTTCCATGTGGGTTTGTATTTATTTTTAAATTTTCTATGGTGGATATTCCAAAGGTTGGATTCTGTTGGCCCCAGTTGTGGTAAGTGTTGTTTCTATCATGTTCATTTCGAACCTCTGATAGTATGTTCAATGGAGGACTCCATGGAGAATTGCACTTTGCATGGTTGGTAATTAGTGGAAATAAGATATGAGATGAGTTTTTCCGTAGTTATATGTGACTGTAAACTCCTTGGATTGTATGAGATTGCCAAAAAAAGTGTAATTAGGTATAAGTAGATCACATGATATGCCATAAAGGTAAAGAATGGATGTTCTTCTTGTCTTTTATTGAACATTTGTGATTGTTTTATGAACAATTGTTGAATATAGACGAGGATGTTGGCAATGGAATATGGCAATATTAATATATTAGGTTTTTACCCTAATCTGTGACTTCTAGGAGTAAGTCAAGTTCTACGGGGGGAGGATGTAGTGCCCCCTCATTGTTGGCTTGTGATTATGGTAGTTCTGCATTGCTCTCTATCAGTCGGAGATAGTTAATAGTCTTTCATTGCATTCTTATAGTTCCAAGACATTTGGATTAGTATGTTATGGTTTATGTTCACTTTGGCCTTGATGGACTATGTTTGATGGATATATTTAGACATGTGTTATGAGTTATGATGACATTAGTATTACTTTAGTTATGATACGTTGGACATGATTAGTAATGGATTAATGTTTGCATGTTTTACTAGATTCGTTAATATCTGGTTTCAAATGCTGTGGTTATAATCATGTTCAAGAGCAAGGACAGTGTAGCATTACTCACTTCGAGTACCCTGTTGTGCCACGATTCTCTGACTCTCCGAGTGTAGACATATGTGTATTTGATCGTAGACAACCAATTGTTTAAATGCAGGCTGTAGGTACCGAAACTCGACTCCACCTAATATAGCAAGTTTGAGCGAGTTCTTGCACCAGTGGGTATCAATGATGGGAGATAACATGAGGTCTATTCCACTAGGTCGGTCCTTGTCTTCTGTTGTGGTCTTGAGTCCTGTTGGGACGCTTGGTCCTTGCCTTGTATGTTGGTAATCTTGTGTTGTCGTGTATAGTCGAGTTATGTTAATATTGTTCAGGTGTAGTTGGATAATATTTGTTTTAGCTTAGAACTTGGATGGACACCTTCGTTAAATTTTATAATAGTCTAGAATTGAGGGTAAAAGCACAAAGCTATGTCACACTTTCAGCTGACTTATCAGCACAAGTGAATTTAAGTATTTCTAACTAAAAATCAATTTTGGTCAAACATATGATCTTGCAAGATTCATTCTAGCTAAGTTAGATATGTCCACAATTTTTTCAACTAAAATTGTTGGCTAAATGCATATGTAGCACCACTATGAGGCCAATTTACCAAAAAAAAAAATTATTTGAAAAACTTGATATTTCAACAACTTCTACTCGTGTAAATAACATTTTTTAAAAATATAAAAATACCCTTTTGTATATCTATAAGTTTAGTTTTCAAAAATATATATATTTTAATAGTTTAATTATTATTTATATTTTCCTTTCTATTTTTACTAAAAGTAGGTTATCAGCACAAAACATTAGGTCGATTACCATGTCAAGGAAAAATAGTAAAACTTATTAAAAAAATTTGAAAAAAATATGATGCACTAGATAAAAGAATCTATATCAAGATGGTATAATTTTTTTTTCTATTTTAGATAAATAGTTAATAGGAAAGTTGACGTCGAATGGAAACAACTACGTTTTAATACACGTGCATTTTATTATTTATTTAAAAATATATATTTATCAAAATTGGAAAAAAATATATCCATGCACTAAAGTTTCAAGTTATAAATACACAAAAAAAAAATTGAAGAAAAAAAATAAAATTTACTATATAGAGATTGACGTCTCATGTAACTTGATTTTTCAGCATTTTATCAACAACTAAATTATAGTGTCAATTTATTAAAAACTATATTCAAATAATTTTTTAAATTTTTTTAAAAAATACAAACATAAAATATACTAAAAAATAAATATTTTATTATTTTACATCATTTCAAAATTCAAAACATATATGTCACTTTTTAGTGATTCAAGTTTAAAAGTTGGATCAATGTTGGTCGTTTCCTTTATAAAAGTGTGACACAACTTTGTGCTTTTACCCTTGAATTATCTGCTATTCTAAAATATTTATGTCATAAATTGGAGTTACGGGTAATTAGTATATATATTTTGTGCAGAATAATTTTGATATCTGAAATAAATGTCTTGAGTTGTCAATTTGATATTGGAAGATTTGGTATCTCTGTTTATAGCAAACTTTTGAATTTCTCAGAGGGGTGGGTTGTTGGGTAACGGATGCATGTCTACATTAATTTTTTTAGTGGAACCATTTTTACATAGGGAAAATTTTGTTCTGAGGGGAGTGGGAAAGAAAAAGGCAGAAATTAGGGAGCAAAAACAAAAAGAATTTGGTTGCAGGTACTAGAGAAAATTGGAAGAGGACTGAAATCCAGGTATGCTTTCATTATAAAAAAAATATACTTGTTTGATTAATGGGGTTTATTTTTATATGTGTGCTTCTGCTATTGATGGGTCTATTCCTGTCAACTATTCTTCTTTAAACTCTGAGAAATGTTTCATACTCCCCTATCGAAGTTGTTGAACTCAAATGTTATTCCTCAAGCTTGGAATCATCTATTGATCTGGGTGTGTTGTGATTTCAATTTGAGATTAATGATCTGAATTAATCATCTTGCATGTGTCATTAAAGGCTTCATTTGGGTCTATGTTCATTTGATATTTCTTTCTTTCGGATTTCAATTGTTTAATCCTTATGTGATCTTTTTGGTCTACAATGTTGATTTTCACCAATCTATGCAAAACTACTGGTATGTAGAGAAATTCTCAACCTACATTGGATCCTTAAATACTATGTACTAATTGATCTCAGTTATGAACTAATCAGCTTGCATGTCAATGTCTTTTGAACCTCGTTATCACCCTCTTGTTAGAACTTTTAATTGACCTTTGTTGGGCCTTCATTTATTTTGATCTTTGAGAAGAAAATTTTTGGCCTTACTCTGGTTTAATCCTCTGGTCATTGTTGTGTAGAAAGAAAACTTTTAACTCGCATTGATGCTATAGTTGTTTACCCTGTCACCATCTAGATTCAATATCGTTTTGTTTTGATCACAACAATATGCATAGATGCATCCACTCCATTGTAGACATACCATTGTGCCTATCATTTCAACGTTTCATCTCCATGATTACCACTAATGTGTATACGTCGAACAAATATGGTTTTGATATGTGGTTAATTGATGCATTAATGCTCCATCTACTTGATCACCTAATGAAATTGCTAGACATATATGACACCTACTTTGAATGTTGATGCTCCTAACTAGTTCAAGAACTGATGAGTTTGGAGATCAATGTACAAAAACCTCCTTATCAAGGACATAATCTCACCACCGCTTCAATGCTTTGACCACACCATAAAATTACTTTTCATAGCTTCTACAATTGAGCTTGCCTTGCAACAAGACTTTTATGTGATAAGCCTAAGGGGGTCCTCCCTGCTTAAGTGTTGTACATATGGCTAGTGTTTAGCTATTATAAAAAAAAAAGAGCAAAGATCTTTCATGGGGCTTATGTGTATGTAGCTTGTGGACTCCATGTCAGATTTATCTTATTAGTAAGTTGATAAAGGGGGGTGAGAAACATGTGAATAAATACGGATGATCATCCTTCAGACATTCATTGTCATACCCGTCAACAACCTCTTATATCCGATAACTTCAACAATCAAGTGCACAAACATAGCAATCAACTTTGTCCTAAAATGGCGCAATGGAAACCTTCATAGAGCTATCTATAGTGGCTAGTTAAAGTTCATCTACGAACTACTACACAATCAGGTTTTGATGACTTCTCTTATCAAGAATCAACTACACCAGTCTGTTTTGATTTGGGAAGCGACCTTTGAGTCCGGGTAGCATTTGATAATTTCCTGTTAAGAAAATGTATGAGATACCATGTGAAGGGTGCCGTAGAACCTCCTACTAATGCCATAGCCTCTCTGGCTCTGCGAAGGATTTTGGCTCTCGACCACTCCAGTGCCCTTTCGTTGCCTCTGGAGATAGGCCGACTTCTTGGCACGTTATCCTGGTGTGTTGCATCTTTTTGCTAGATGTTTATCCCTTTTCTGAATTGAATTCCCTCAGACTGAAATGATGTTCCTTCCTCTACATAAATTCAAGTTGTGCAAGTTTCCTTCTAATCAGATCTGCTAGGAATGAACTGGTTTGGAAGTTCATTTTAGAAACTATCCATCTTATCGCCTTTGGTAAGTTTGAAGTTTGTTTTAGAAAGTTGCTTATTTGTTTAACACTACAGGAGTGGTCGCTGTTATAGATGTTTAGTAGTTCAATTGTTTGTATGCACTCATCTAGTTGTCTTCTTTCTAGAGAAACTATTGGTTAGGTATTTACCAATGATTGGAAATTTTGTTATTCATGAAGTCACGATAGAGGAATGCTAGGATTTTATATTAGTGGGTTTTATATTAGAAATCAAATACTATAACTTTGTTATCATAAGATTATTAATTCTATCTTGAGAGAGATATAAATAGCATGGAATCTATGTTGTAATTGGTAAATTCTCAGATAGAGGATAGATTCAAATGATATTGTTAGTTTGGAATAGATAGTAATTTGTGTTATAATACTTGTTTTGGAATAGAAAAACTTTGACTTAGAATAATTCTATCAAATTCTTTATGAGCAATTTAAGTTTAGTGGAACTTTAAGATTTAATAGTTTCCATAGTGCTCAATGCCCTAAATTGAATTGGATCCTTGTACGATATCTAATCCTCCTGGTAGTCCCTTTTGTCTCTTCGTATCAATATGTTATAATAAGGGAAATAGGTCATCGTATTTTAGTAAGTTTTGAGTCTTGTAGTTTTATCTTGGAATGATCTTCACTATTCGTTGATCTAGATTATTAATAGTTTTGTTTATCGAAATAAAAGATACTTGCATAGTTAATGGGTTTAGCAAAGATTCATAGATTATGTTTAATTTAAGATGGGTAGGTTGTGGGAATTAAGGTCCATGATGTGAATTCTTTTCTATCTGATGTTGAATACTTCATTGTATGGACTTAAAATCATATAAATTTTGACACTTTTATTTAATAAAGCTTGGAGTTGTGTTCTGGTTATATCAAGTAGAATTAAAGAGCTTCTATCTTGGGATTGTTTAGTAATGGACTTAAATTATAGCTTTTTGTTGATTTGGATTTAGTTATGATGTCCATATTATGATTCTCTGTCTTTTGTTTCATTATTCCTTGAGACTTAAGTCACAATTTGAAACATATAAGTTAGCTTATAGGAAACTATTAAGGTTCGATTTAAAATTTTAACATGATAGATAGTAACGTTCTTATGGGAAAAGAATTAATTTCATTTGTGAAGGTTTTTATAAGTTGTTGGAAATAGTAAATGTTTTCTAGTGACTCATGTTTATAGTTTGAATCATAGATGCTTATAGTTATTTTGTTTTGAAATTGTAATTGTCTAATGGAAGATGGTAATTTATGTTCATAAGAAACTATATTGTGGTTAAAGTTGTTTATTAGAATTTGTGATAGTTAAATGATCACTGGGAGTTCATGTACTTGTGGTAGTCATTCTTAGTCCGAAGTGTAGTGATAAGGATGACAAAAGTTTCTTTCATTATAGCAAGAATATTTTTGTAATTGAGTTGATCTTATTAGGATGTGAATTAGCAGTTTTTAGTTGGAAAATTATGTTTACCATTATATTATGGTTGTTTTAATTGAGAGGATGTCTATTAGGATCTTGATAGGAAATTTATTTCTATTTTAGGGAAAATTATTATTCTGTAAACTAGAATGTTATTTGAAATAAAGTTAAAATCTCGTAAGTTGATTTCTTGATTGAATTAGGAGTTCATTGAATTTTCTTATGCTTGATTACCCTCCTTGTCGTATCTTCATGTTTGTATTAGATCATTATGTTACTTTGGGATGGAGTTTGGTCTATGATTTGGTTATTTGTGAATTAGGAATCTTGAGGGGTGTCATGTGTACTTGGTGTTAAGACGCGGAAGCGTTGTCCTAGTCAGATAATGGTCACCTTATCATTGGTCATGTACCTAACTCCAGAGGTGTAGTTCTTGGTTTTGGTTCAAATTTATGGCATGGCAATGTTATGGGTTCATTGGATTTTTGTATCTTGTAATGAATGGGGAATGGCCTCTTGGATTTAGTACTTGGTTTCTAGATGGTATTGGTTTCTAAGGACTTATTGTTGTGGCCTAGTGAATGGTGTAAGTTATGGGCTAGAACTGATTTGTGACTTTTATACCTATATGTTGTGGTATGTATGATTGATCAGATAATGCTAAGGGAGTGGCTTTCATGGTGGGGCCGGTGCCTAGTGAGAGGCTGCCTGGGTAACCCCATGGAAGTTGTATGCATGTGAAAACTTAATAACTTAATCAAGAGGGATGGGATATTAAAACACTTAACAAGATGAGTAAGATACCTCACCCATGCCTTGAGTGCTCTCACAAGCTAAGGATGGGATGAGAAGGCCTGGCTGGCAAGGCCGATCTCCTTGTCTCCATGAGAGGACCTGTTGGCTCCACATGTGTCACCCTATGGGGCCAGTGCCTATAGAGAGGCTTCTAGGGTAACCATAGATGGGGGCTGGCTTCTGGTGATAGATAGCCTGGGTAACCCATGCTAGGACCATGCGATGACACTCTCCTTACGCAATTCATTTGTTTCTTATTGGTTATACCTCTAGAGTGATGTCTTGTTTTGTGTAGTTTTGTTGACATGGTCGGTTGTGTCAAGTCAGTTGTCGTTCTTTTATTTTTTTGAATGTTGTTTCTTGGCTTAGTGGAATTCTTTTCGTTATCTCCTAGGTCGGAGGGGTGGACCCTAGGGTTCCACATGGTTGGGATGCAAAGCTATCCATTGGTCTTCTTGGAGATTTGGTTCAAGTCCTATGCAAAGGTGTTCCAGTTCCAGATTGCTTTCTATCTTCAGTGATGTTGTATACTTTCATATGTATTCTTTGTAAATCGACATGATCGGTCTTGTAACCTTGCACTGTAACTTTGTAAATTAACTATCTTGCTTATGTAAAAGTTGATCTTATCTGTAGTAGTAGTGTAATGTATATCAGTTGTGTGGTTTTAATTTTCTATTCACTGATGCAGTCATGTTTCCCTAGAGGAGTTAGAAGTGCACTTTTCTTTATGTTGTGTATTGTAATATCTTTGGTTACTGTTATTGCATTTACTTTCTTTCAAAAAAAAAAATATTTCTGGAATTTTTGCTCTTGTTAGTCTAACTCTCTAGGGTTGCATGATGGGGCATTACACATGCCTTCCCACTGACGCATGCTCGAAAGAAGACAAAATGTCGCAAGACTAATCTCCAATGCCTGAAACACTTAGGCAATTTTGTAAGGAACCAAGGTGGAATTTGGAGCTGATAGAAATGGCACGATGGAAGATAGGAACCCAAACTTTGAAAAAGGTAGAAAATACAAGGAAAAGACTTAGAATTTTGGGACATAGTCATTTTGAGGGTTTTTCGTTGCATTTCAAAAGGCAACCAGATGGAAACTTCTTGGAGGGAACCCATGGAAAATATCTCTGATCGGGTATAAATGATGGGTTTAGATTGCAAAGGCAAAAGTGGGAATTTTGATGGATTTGCGGTGAAAAGATGCACATTTGGGAACCATATTTTTCAAGCACCAACATTGGCTCTGGTTGGAGACGTGTCGTAAACTTAGCACATCGAGAATCTAGAATATCATTGGGCAGATCAAAAGGCAAAAATGAACAGGGGAACAACACAAGAGGTATTTACAACAAGGGTGTATATACAAGAGAACATACATTCATAAGCAGGGGAGCACAAAATGAATGTTGACTATAATCAAAATTTGTAGTCACTTGCAGGTCAAACCTGCACATGATGACCAAGAATACTTGCCTCTATCAAAAATAAATAAATGAAGGAGTTCATCTCCCTCAAACCAAAACAATTTTCATCACCCAACTACAACAACTGAAGACTATCCCCAATATGTGTCAATCTGCAATTACTAATCATGAATCCAAGGCCAACTTTATCAATGAAATCATTGTTGCTAGGCAGCCATACAAAATAGGTACTTGAACTATTCCAATCCAAATCATGCTTGTTCCCAGTAGCAAGGGGTGACAAATATAGAACCAGGTCAACACCAAAAGAGATAGATGGAAGGAAGCATCAATCATCCACTGCCACACTATCATACCTAGTGACCTCTTCATGCAAATTGAGGGAAAAATAAAACACCCCCAATTCACATGGCAAGGAGAACTGTGCCTGAATGCACTGTTGATCCACAAGAGAAGACATATCTTCTTGCAGAGAAAACTAGAAAGACTCTATCTCTATCATATCTTCAAGTTGGGCTGCCATATGTTGAAACTCAAGCATACACATGCCTTGCTGCTCATTCACATCAATGTCCCATACAAAGGACCCACCTCTACTACCGAACCAACACATTTAGGAGTAGGCAAACATCTCACATCAAAGTGGAAACATTCATATTCATTTGTAACTCCACCAAGCTCTTGAACAAAACTTTCATATGTTTTTCTACAACCTTCAACTTCTGAATCATAAGCATGACTCAGGCTGCAATCCAAACCATCAGCACACAAATCAAGATCATGAGACACCTCAAGTGAAGAACCATGTTCTTCAAATTGTCTCTATGTTTCAAGTCCACTCTAACAATCTATTGTGTCATATTCACTATTGCAAATAGACTGATGACACACTTCTTCTTCCACATTCATTTCTCTCTCATTTCTCAGTGGATCAGATGAAGCACACTCTGCATGAGGAAGAGAACACACCTTGCACCACACAATAGGTTCTCATATGTGTCCACGTGATCACAATCTTCAAAATCTAGGGCAAGCTTTTCACATTGAAACTCCATGGTTGCACCAATAACTATCTCTAATTGGCTATCATCATGTGCAATCACCTCTACATCAACCTCATTTAGATAAGCACTAACTGCTTCATCACATACAACATGAACAAAAGAGAGCAGTGTATTAAACAAGAAACAAGTTTCTTGCTCATCCCATGTTTTACTTACCTATGTACACATTTCATACTTAGCTTTAGAAGTTGATCCATCTAACTATTCATCCATGTACACAACATCCTCATTGTTCATTGAGCCACATACCTTAGCATTAGGTCAAAAATCATCATTGGATTTATCATCATTTTTTTCACTTGATGAGCTATCCAACTAAAGGTAAGTGTATATATTGTCCTCATCATCTGCATTGCTATCATATGATGTACCATCTTCCACTTCTACCCTTTTGACTACACAATCATCATCATCTAATGCAACATTCACTTGATTGCCTATATCCACACTATTGCTATTCAGATTAGTATGTTGATTACCATCATAACATACATTTGTACACAACAAACCATTTATGTAGTCATCTCTTATTTTCTCCATGGAGTCTAGGGAAAAGTATGCTTGCTGCATATTCGTTATTTTGAAATCTTCCCACACATAACTTAGTCCAGTTTCATATGCTTCGAAAAAAATATCAATGCAATTAGGAGTGCTAGGTCTAAAATTATTTGGAATGTTGGAAAGGGCAACAACAAACCTGTGACCAAAATCCTTGCTTGACTCTCCCTCTTGTTTCTTAATTTTTTCCAGTTCTATGACAAGATTGGCAGGGTCAAGACCTTTGGCAAATTCATTTTCAAAATCTGCCACAAGTTCATTCCATGAGGTACAAAGGACTGCCCGGGAAAACTTTGGATCCATTTTCTCATCTTTCCATACAAGGACCTAACAAACAACTTCATCCACATGTCTTCATCTTCAAATTGAAGTCCTTCCATAAATTCTGAGAATACATCAACATGTGTGTCCCCTTCCCAAATGTTGTACCCATCAAACTTGGGCAACTAGCTATAGACCTTGGTTGGCATGCCTCATGTTTTGTAGTCAACCCATGAGAGGTCTATCCAATTGTATACTAGATCTAAGGGAGGAGCAAGGGACTGAGCAAACTAATTTTTTGGGGCAGCAGGGAAAGCATTGGACTGCACCCTAGACTTTAGCAACTTAATTTGATTTTATGTTTCTACTTCTTGCTGCCATAAGGACTGTAGCAATTATTTAGTCTCATCAATTTTACACTAATACATTGCTAAGTCATCTTGATTTTGCATGGGTGCATATAAGTTTGGGTCTGTGTAACATGCAAATCCATGACTAGAATATGCATTTCTAGGATGGTCATGGAAATCCACACCAATATAGTTTCTAGGGTCCGAGACATATGAAGACTTAGATGAAAGAGAACCCTAGAATAATCATATCCATACCAACCTTTCATGACTAAAATATCTTATAATGTTAGGCAAAAAACTGAGGCATAGAAATTTGTTCCTTCAACATGACAGGAACAACAATCTACAAAGGTAGGAAGAAAAGAAACCATGTACCTTTATTTCACTAGCTGGTGCACCTTGAGATGGAGTCTTTGATTCACCAACAGCAACCAGGGGGTAGCAATAACAAACTTCTGTTCTTTAACAGCAGAGTCACCAACTCTTCCAAAGAGGAATTCCTTGAAGTGTGACTGATCTTCAAGGCCATAAATTGATTCTGGGTTGAGCTCACCAGAAGAGTCTTTGAATGATTTAACCTAGAAATATGATCCCTGGTAGTAGTACCAAAATGTTGGCGTAAGTTGACGGGCTACCAACTTACCCAAACACACTGAAATGCAAACTATAGATTAACTATTACTAAGGCCTCAAAATTTCTCAACCTTTCAATTCATCTACGACAACGGTGCCAAAATGTTAGCGTAAGTTGATAGGCTACCAACTTTAACACACAACAAACTACACCCAACAATAGCTGCAAACTTCTTCAATGACTCTGTTGCAAAGGTCTTTCAAGATCTAAGCCAAGATATTACATCCCTGGAAATGGTGCCAAAATGTTGGTTCACAAAATAACTGCAACCCAAAACCCTAAAACATTTCATAATCACTAAGGCCAGGAGTGTCGTCAAGGTGATTGAAAGGGGTTTATCAACAGGTCAAGGGTGACTTTCACCAACTGACAGGAGTGGGTATGCTCCTCTTCACTTCGGGTTCAACTAGACGTAGGATGGATATTCCTAAAGGCATGAAATAGAACACAAACAAACAAACACAACCATACCCAATGTACACTTGACCACCAAAGTTGTCACTAGGTCAAGACAAACTCGCTGCACATACCTCTAATTAAGCTAATCACTACACTATGTATTTGCACCTAATCATAACAATATTACATTACTTGAGATGACTCCACTTAACTTTGCATACACAACATACATAGTGCAGGCATACATATTCATGATTCACCAATTATTTAAAAAATTTGCATCACTTCAAATTTATTCCTGGTTATTACACTAAAGCATGGACAACATGTAGAACCTAAACTAAAACTACTACTCCTACAACTAACAGGATGAGGATTTGATTAAAATGGTGATTGATCCATCCCCAATATGGACCAGTACCTACTCCATTGGAAAACGAAGTCATAGAGTACAAGGAGGAAAGAAAATATGTAGCAGAGGATCAATGGAGCCAAACATATATTCACATACATATCACAAATAGGCCTTCATGCAATGGACATACTTAATAATCCAAGAAAGAACTACAATGATTCATATGCAACAAAAGGAATGAAAAATACAAAGCCTTGTATTAACTTAAATGTTGTCACACACCTCCAAACCCCAGTTACGATCGTGCCAGTAAATGTGGCAAGGGAAAACATATAGCTGCGACTATACATTTGCCAAAATCATTACAAACTCCCATGGAGACATTCCATTACATGCAGATCCACTTTACACATCCTTCCTACACTATTCTGAATACATCCCTTCACTTGTAGGCCAAACCGATGTGATTTGATGCCTGAAAAATCTTCCTTAGGTACTTCTAGACTAGAGAATTGGTTCAACAACCAACCCTTAGAATGAATATTAATCTCTCTTTATAGCTTTCACAATACGGATTTGAGAATGAAATGGATAGGAAAACCCACAAAAACCCCACCAACTGCAATAAAAGCATTAACTTCAACTACCCATTTCACATTAATGGTGATCCAGGAAGTTGTTAGTGTATTTCCCCACATTCCTGAAAAGTGGAAGGAGTAGGGAAAGCAAAATAGTTGGGCCTCGATCAATCAAACTTCCACCAATCAAGCTTCCTCTAGGAAACTGACTTTTGAAAAGGTGAAGAAGGAAACCTCGATATCCAAAATCTAAACAGAACAAAGGGAAACCATCAAGCTTTAGAGACCGGGCCTTCACCAAGCATTGTTCACTTTAGAAGAGAAGGAAAGGACTTCCCAACCCTGAAATACTTGGAAGAAACAAAGGTCGCCAGGGGTTGGGCCTCGGACCTTCTTCCTTCCACCTTTGAAAAGAAAGGAGGAAGAAAAGAGAACTCCCACTTTTCACCACCCACCACACTTAGGAGAATTTAAGCTTGCCGAACTTCAGCTATCAAGCCTCCCACCTGCCATCTCCAAAAAGAAAGGAGGAAGAAAAACCTCCTAGTCATTGACACCTGCAACACTTAGAAAATTTTTGTAACCTTGCAGACTTCGGTGATCAGGCCTTCTGCCTTATGCCTGCTTCAAAAGAAGACAAAAGACCACCTCCCTGACCTCTAAAATTCATAATACTTAGAAAAAACTTGGAGACTTAGCACACTTAAGCAATTGGACATTCCCGCTGACACATTCTTAGAAGAGGACAAAAGGCCACAAGCCCAATCTCCAACACCTGAAACACTTAGGCAATTTTGCAAGGATTCAAGGTGGAATTCAAAGTTGATAGAAATGACATGATGGAAGACAGGAACCTGAAACTCTGAAACTGCAAAAAAGGTAGAAATTACAAGGAAAAGACTTAGAATTTTGGGACTTAGTCATTTTGAGGGTTTTTCCTTGCATTTCAAAAGGTAACCACATGGAAACTTCTTGGAGGGAACCCATGGGAAATATCTCTGATTGGGTATAAATGATGGGTTTAGATTACAAAGGAAAAAGTGGGAATTTTGATGGATTTGGGGCGAAAAGATGCACGTTTGGGAACTAGATTTTTCAGGTACTAGCACATTATTTCTTGTATTCTAAGCCTAGGGTTCAGAGAAGAAGGATCTCTACCATTGACATGCTTAAAACACCTAACTAGACGTTGATTGAACAAATTGTTGATGAAGAGCCACCTCAAAGAAGTTTAGCCAAACCAACTAGGAGTTATTCTTTGAGATGAAATTTAGATCCTCTACCTCGAACTCCTCTTGCTAGTATAGCTTCAAATCCTTATTTAGGTTTTGATCTAGGAGAATGTAGTATTCCATTGCCAACCAATACACTACAAAGAAATCTATTTGTCAACCCATATCTTTCCAAAAATTCCATGGCCACAATATTTGTCCTTAGTAATAATCCCAAACTTATGGATGCATTAGCTAAACAAATCAATCTCAAACTTTCTTTAACACCTAAATAAGAATCTAGGAGGATAAAAAAGGAAAATCTAAGTCCTCTGAAGGGATTAATATCAGGGAAATCCTAAAAATATGGTATGATTAGAGAAAGGCTACCTAGGAAGGATCATGAGAAAACCTGAATTATATTGCTTATCATATACGAAGAGAATGAGGTTTACAAAGGTTTGTTGTTTTTGGATTTCTTTTGGTATTATTTATGTTCTTATGGTTCTTTTGTTGTCTATTTTTTCCTTTAGTGGCTCTTAGTAGAGGTGGAGGATTATACCCACTCTTGTTCGTTTCAGGATTCTATAGACAGATTTGGATGTGGATCTTTTATTTGTAAAAAAAGAGATTTATGTAGCAATAGCAGTGACAAGCCTTGGTAGTAGATCTTCTACTTACATACTATCTCTTGAGGGATCTGTAGTAATTAATCTAAATCTAGATGAGTTCATAAAAATGTCTCTACATTTAAAAGGTAGACCCTGATTGTAGAGTCTTGGGTCCTCAACTTTCATTGGAGGAGTTTTTTTTTGGGCTAAGAAGAATTGGAAAACACAAGGTGAATATGAACTCCATTCTTGTGTCAAGGGTATTTCAGAGCCATTTCCCAAATGAATTTGATAGGAATAGAGTTTTTGGAAATGTTGGCCCTTTCATGAAATATTGGCATGTGGGTTTTAATTCTTCAGAGGAGATTCCTATCCAGCTACTCAATTTGGATAAGGATGTACTGTCTCCCTCAAGAATTTTGGTCCCCTTACATATTTGAGACAATTGATTATTATTTGAGAATGACTATTGATATCACAAGATCTTTCCATAGACATGGACAATCTGTCTATGCAAGAATACATGTGGATTTAGATCTCACTTCTCTTCCAACAAGCATCACTTTACTTGCTAAGACTTTGAATGGTCTTAGGATTTTGATTTTGAAAGTCTTCCCTTTAGATGTAGAGGATTCCATGAATATGGTCATTTCATTTTTGAATGTCCAAAATCTCAAAAATTTCCTAGAATCGAGAGTAAGAATGTTGAAGAGAAAAATGATTCAGAAGCTTTCATTATGCCAAAAAGCCAAATATTCAGAAGGAAAAACTTAGATTTTTTAAATAATAATAATAAGAGTGTTGGTCTATCCTTAGATAGTGGCAAGGAAGAGGTTAGTAAAAATTCAATCCTATGAAATTGAGGGGATAAACAATGAGGAAATGCTTGAGGATTATAATTTTAATGAAGATCTAGAACAACTCTTGGATGAGAAAGAAACTTCAAAAGAACAAAATCCAAAAAGACATGAGAGAGGAATTGATTTCTCTCAATCTATCTTGTTCATGCAAAAGAATCAAGGTAAATAAAAGGTGGTTCAAAGTTCTTAGGATGATTCTAGCTTTGAGTAGGAAAGTTTATGCAAATTAGCTTCTTGTAGATGCAAAGTTAAGAGGAAGGAAGATTTCATAAGTAATAAGGTGGGAAGGCCTAATAGGTATATTGTTCTACAAAATGATAGCATGGTGGAGGTTGCAATGGGAATTCAACCCAAATTGGAAGTTTTCTTGGAGGTCATCAAGAACTCTAATGTTGATCAATGAGGGTTCTCCTTGGAACATAAGGATACTTAAGTCCCCATCCATAATTTTTGTTTCAAAGAGTCTTGGAATAATGTAATCTAGAGATAAAGGTAATATCTTAATTTATTGATAACATACTAAAACCTCTCCTTCCCTCTTTAATTTATGAAGAACAAGGAAGTTTTGTTAAAGATAGATAATAGATGAGATTGTCTTAGTTCATGAAATAATTCATTCATTCATGGCCAATAATAGAAAAGTTTGCTTCTTAAACTTGCCATTGCAAAAGCCTATGATTGTGTCAATTGGGGATTCATTGATAGAATTTTTGTAAAGTTTGGTTTTATTAAGGATTGGAGGGAATGGGTCAAGGGGGTGTTATTCTTTAGCAATCTCCTTGATTCTAGTTAATGGTTATGCAAAATATTTTTTTCTCTTCTTTTTGGGGTCTTCCTCAAGGGGATTTGCATTCTCCTAGTTTTCTCATCCTTATGATTGAATCTATGGGAAGATTTATAAGTTCCCTATAGACTTGAGGCATTGCTTTACAAAGTCTTAAATCTTCTTCTAGTGGGAATGCCATAACCGATAATTTGTGGGTGATAATACGCTCTTTCCCTTTCCTTCTATTTTTTAAGTCAAGAAGATAAGGGATCTTTTATTTGACTATGAATAGGCCTTGGGTCAACTTTTTAATAGAATTAAATTTAAGATTTGTTTTTAATATGGGAGGTAAGAAACAAGATTTTATCTACAGAGGTCTCACTTTTAGAAAAGTCTCTTTCTTGGATTCCTACCTTAGCTTCTCACTCTTCTATGGAAAGAATTTAAAATATATGTAGAATCTTATTTTGGATAGATTTAGAAAGTTTTGGGTTGGTTGGAAAGGAAGATGGCTTTCTTCAGTTGGAAGATTTGTTCTTCTAAAATCTATTTCTAGTATATTCTTGTTTGTTTCTTTTCTCTTCTTCTTGTTCCCAAGAGTAATATTGGAAAAAATAATTCTTTCACGGGGGGACTTTCTCTAGAAAGATTTAGGGGATCAATTCAAATTTTCTTTGGTGGCCTAGGATAAAATATTTGTGAGTATGGAAGGTGGCATTGGGATCAAATATGTGCAAATTTTCAATGAAGATTTGTTGGTTAATTTGGTTTGGAGGTTCATTTCCTCTTCACAATAGTTGGATTCATATTTTAAAAAATAAATATCTTAATGGAGTCCTTCCTAATGCAATGCCTAATATGATTACTTTACCCTTGGGCTCAACAATCTGGGAAGGAATGACATCAGTTAAATATTTAATTGAGAGATATAAATTCTAAAAGACTCGTTATGGATCCTTATTTTCCTTTAGAGAAGACTGTTGGTTGATGGATGCTCCTTTAAGAATTGTTCTTAATTTTAGGGGTATTTTATCCTATCTTAAATATTAGTGGGGAGACTTTGAAGTCAAGGATTACTGGATAGAAAAATCTAAGAGTTATGGTATCTATCTAGATCCTGGAAACCATTACCTAAAACCCTTAAGGTTTATGAGGTGACTCATTCAAGTCTTTCTAATTTATTATAAAATCTAAGGCCTACATGGAATATCAATAAGTGTATCTTGGGTTAGAATCATAAAGTTAATGGAAATTATTTGGTCAAGGACGGATATGAAAAACTTATGATTTCATAGATTATTCAAAGATCTTCTTTTCCTTGGAATTTGGAATGTGATATGGAGAGAAAACGCATGGCTCAAAGATAAGATTTTTCTTTGCTTGCCCTATCATTAGAAGATTCTAACATGGGGTCAACTTCAAAAAATGTTCTATTGGTCCAAGTAGATGCTCTCTTTGTTTGGTTAAGGAAGAATAATTCTAACTATCTTCTTTTCACTTGTGACTATGCTTTCAAGATTTGGAATATTTCTTGGGCTTCTTTAATGTTAGTTAGGGTTTTCTCTAGTTCTCTTTGTAAGAAAATGATTACTTGGGTCTCTCCTACAAATCTAAATCTTCTTCAAGATTTATGGGAGATGATCTTGAGTATGATAGCTTGGAATATAGGGATTGAAAGCAGAAATAGGATTAAGGAAGAAGAAAATGATAAACTCTGGAAGTAAATATCTAAGGCTTGTTATTTTATTGTAAGAATCACTTCAAAGAGAAAAATAAGGAAGCTAGTCTATTTGAGTTAAATATACTTAAAAATTGGTAAAAAAATCTATTAACTTTTTGAAGAAACCAAGCCCAAAAAGAAGACAACAAATCATGTTAAGGAGGTGTAGAGTCCTCCAAAAGGATGGATAAAAATAAAATTTAATGGTGTATCAAAAAATAATCTAGGTATTTTTAGTGGTGGAGCCATTCTCCATGATTATAAAGGTAGTTTTTGGATTTGTAACTTTCTTTTCTAGTTTAAATTTTAATAATGTTGTTGAGTTGGAAGGGTTGATCATTGGTTTAAAGTTGGGTCTAGGCATCAAATCTTAGAATAAAAATATTATGTTTTAAAGTTGGGTCACTAGTTTGACCCTCAATAGTTTTTAAAAAATACTACAACCTCCTTTGTAGCCTGTCAGCCTATTGCCATCTACCCCTATGGCATTACTATTTTGAAATGTATATGGTTTTTAAACTATGTCACAAACTAGAATTAAAGTGCTGAAAAATGAGAGGCCCAAGGTATTAAGTGAAAACCTTTGTTTATTCTCCAAATGAACAAAGGGAAGGGGGGAGGGGTGTCACCACATAGGCTTTAAACCTTTTGTAATTTGATTTTGTAAAAAGAGTCATATTACATTTTGATTTATATGAAACCACATCAAAAGGACAAATTGGAAGGGTAATTGGAATATTCCCTCTTAGATGCTAGAATCTTTTAAGAGAATAGTCTTTGTCAAGGTTCTTTGACTCTTTGTAAGTGATTTTTATGGAAATGGATATATTTTTTGCCTCCATTATCAAATTTTTATGTTCTTATATCTGTTGGAAATTTGGTTCTGCACTCTTCCTTTGATGTAATTTGTTTCTACTTGTTATGTATGAAAAACAGGGATGAGGTTTTGATAGGATTGTTTAGCTAGATCCTCCTTTCACTACACACATGTAAGGACAATTAACTGAGTTGAATCACAACATCTGCAAGAGGATTCACCTATAGGTTGGTTGTCATTTGTAATGCTAGAGAAATTTGGAAATTGATGATTAATGTGTTAATTTAATGCCCAATTATGCTCAAAACCCTAATTATGAAAAATCGTAAATGAACAGATGAATTCTGACAAATGCTCGCACACAAAGATGCTAAATGAAGATTAGATACATGCTAGATTTTAAATTTTAGAATCTTGAAATGTCGGGCGTAAAGGGACTCGCACCCAAGCCCAAGGTCAGATTTTCTTTAGGGGTTTCCAGACTCCTGCCACTGATTATCCTTGTTTCAGAGATTTCAGCCTTTGCAAACTTGGAGGGCAAAGGGACTAGCATCCAAGCCCTGATGATGCTTTTTCTAATTCTTTCCATTAGATCTGGAATCCTTATGCTCTGCAACACTCCTCTACAACTCCACTCTTTGCGATCCAATACCTATCACCTGCAATCACAAGAAGAGGGGTTAAGGGTTGTGGTGTTTAGGAGCTCACCTCGATCAAGCCCTAGAATGGCATTCAAGCCTTCCAACACTATTGTTAGATAGAGAGCATGTATCCTTGCAGAATAGAGGAAAAAATTTGATAAATGATTGATTCGAACATAAATAGATATCACCTCGGAGGTGTAGCTCGCATGTAGATGAAGATCTTTCACAACATGAGAAGATGAAGCCAAATCTGTAATAACAAACATAATAACAACACAAGTCTACTCTATAACATAATGAAATCCTTGAATATCCTTAGCATAAGATCAAAAGTTCACATTATCCATCTAGTTTACAAATGAAACCCTAAACATGATTATATATGCAATCCCTCTACAAATTTCGTAATTATCAAACTTAAGATGTTGGTAAGGAAACCTTTTTAACAGTCACAAAACTGAAATTCAAATTTGGGACCTTGCCAAAATAGGGCAGGACAAGGGTGCGGGTACACTTTCCCCTAGACCTATTTTGGGTCAGGGTTAAGGCTCAACAATGTCCCTCAAGCCCCATTTGACGTGGGTTTCAAGCCATTTTGTCTCGGGAGTTAAATATAACATACATGATGAAAAATAAGGGACCCAAGAACTAAACTTAGGAGGTAAAAGTCCTAGGGGGACATTTTACGACATAACATTTAGCCCCTACTTTAATTTATGTATGATATTACGACCCATACATGCATTAAAGTACATTAAAAAATATAGCAAACACGCCAGGCACTTGAAGCTAATGCATACACCAAGATTGAGGAACCATTTCTAGCCCCTAGTCTCAGGTAGACATTAGAGAAAACATGCCGCAGACATGCCAAACACAATGAAGATAGTAATAGGCATGCAAAACATAGAGAAGACAATAACATGCACGCAAGACACGGAGAAGACAATATTGAAGACACGTAAAACATGATGAATACAATGATATTTCTTTTTTATTTTCATATATAAATAAATGTAGATACATGGAAAGTAGAAATGCAACACACAACCCTAAAATGTAGGAGGGGCATTTTGCCACACCCTTGAAACTACATATGGGGGATAAGACACACCAAACAAATCCCAAAGTGTAGGAGGGGCATTTTGCCACACCCTTGAGACTACACTTGAGAACAAGCACACCATACAAAACCCAAAGCATAGGAGGGGCATTTTTCCACACCCTTGAAACTATGCTTGGGAGAAAACATGTCATACAAAGCTCAAGTGTAGGAGGGGCATTTCGCCACACCCTTGAAACTACACACGGGGGAAAACACACGGAAGACACATAGAAAACATGAGCGTTGTATAGCATGCCAAAGACATACTATATGTCTTAAACATGACAAACAAGGCGATGAAAGGAACTTATTGCTAAGCCCCCACCAGCTCAAGCACACTACAGGCACACCTAACTATTGGGCTTATGCCACAACAACTGCCAAAGACACGCTTAAGGGAGGATAGTCTTAGATCCAACCCCGCCTACTCGAAGGACTTTTGAAATAAAAAGGATGTGCACTCGCTCAAGAGATACACCATCCTCACCTCTGCAGAGGGCTTTTAAAAAAAAAGGACATGCATGATATCCTACCTCTACAAAGGGCTTTTTGATTGCAATATATAAAAGATGTGCACTCACGCTGGAGATACAACATCCTGCCTCCGCAGAGGGCTTACAAACACGCTTTGTTAGTACCAAAATCATTAGATATCTTAACTTATATGCCCCCACCTTAAGGTGGTTGATATCGTGTACGAATATTGAGCACATTAAGGTAGAGAGAAAACACACAAGGGAATAAGAGCTTTCACAAAGCCCATGCCCCCAAAGGTGACATGTGCTCACGATCGCCAAATGTTCCCACAAACACATCTTAACCTAAGAAAAATAGAAAAGCTATGCATGAAAATAAAGAAGCCAAGGCTACACAAGCGGGTTCAAGTTTGAGTATAGCAGTGGGGCTTATAATATAGGCATATACAAACTGAGTGTAACGATAAGGCGAGACACCTAAAACAATCAAAGTGCACAGATAAGATTTATTGTTATGATTTGTTAGCAAAGATAAGACAATGTCAAAATATCACATGGAGTGATTCTACTAGCCAAGCATCGGATATATAAATCAACCTTGTCTTGATATATGGACTAGGTCCGTTTTCTCTTTGCTTGATGAAGGGACACACAATCCGTATCAATATATATTTATTTTTCATCACCCGCCAACTAGGTAGAATCACTAGAAGAAGGTAAATAATAAAAATGAGACAGGAGATCAGGTGTCTTAGGAACAATCACATAGGAGGATGTCCCCAAGTCATCAATCACAACACTATTCACCTAAGAAACAACACACAACAATAAATTAGAAGAGCAACACAATAGAAGAATGATGATACAAATAGAAGAATGGTCACAATAGAGGTGGTCTTTCGGTATCCTTGACCTTACAAGAGTATCAAGGGCCATCCAAGGAGGCCTAAACAACACATAACACATCATGGGGGGAACACAACACAAGAGGGGAGGTCACATAAATGAGCAACTAATGCTACGACATAGGTGACCACTAGGGTTAAAAATACTTACCTGTTGTTAAGAAAGGCTTGAACTTGTAAGAATCTTAGAATGGTGCTCCATCAAGTTTTGTAAAAAGTGTGAACAATCCACATTTGTTTGATTTGTATTTTTTAGGATGATCAATTGGTGTTTTTTTCTCAAATCGTTGTTGTAGAGTAAAATACTCTACATTTAGTATCAGTTTATAATGCCTCTGCGAATGTTTTTAAATGTTTATGAGTAATTGCGAGGGTTTTTTACAACATCGCAGGGGTTTTTGCAAGGGTTTTATTTTGTTAAAAGTCTCAGAGTGCCGTGGAACCCGACAAGTGGCGAGCTCCAGTTTAACTCGTACTTTTGTTTTAAGTTTGCACAAGTCAGTGAAGAGTGCCAAGTGGTGGTTTTCGTTTAAGTTTCAAAAGACTCTTTGTTAAATTTTCAAGAGCACAGAAGGTACCGCGTGTCATTTGCGGAGACACTCTCTATTTTTGCAATAGGAAGGCGGATTGTGTCACGTGTCCCTTCTAGTTGTGGCGGAGAGTGACAGGTGTTGGCTTCCGCATTATGGTTTTCCTTTTTGAACCTAAGTGAATGGAGAGGTGGGCCCCAGTTTTAAAGCTTCAGTGTTGCGGATCACACCAGATGTCACAGGCGGAGTCCTCTCGAATATAAAGACACAATAAGTATGAATGCAGCGGATAAAGACACGTATCAATTTCTAAGTGCTGCCGAGCTTGCCAAGTGTCATTTTCCTGTGTCTCTCCAAGAATGAAAGAGTTCCAAGTGATGCATGCGGACACTACCACCTGTTATAGGGTTTGTTATCTTAAAATGTGCGGAAGCCACCAAATGTCTTTTCCTGAATAGATGAAGTTATGCCACGACTGTTTGGTAACAGCTAATAAGCTCACAGAAGGAGTGACTGTTGCAGATCCTAAAGATCTTGAAACTGTCAGAAACTTACAGTTCACTTCAGTTTGGTTAGGCCATTGAGATTTGATTGTGCAGATAATCTAGGGCTGATCCTCTGCTATAAATATGTAACATTGGTAATTAGAAAAAGAAAATTAAATTTTAGATAGACAATTTTTGGCTAGAGATAGTTTCTATCAGAGATTTAAGAGAGTTTGAGACTTTTTGTTGTGACCAGTAATATCATTTTGCCTTTAGTTTGTTTTCTTGATTCAGAAAGTAATTATAACTGTGTATGTATCTGTGCCTCTTATATTGCTGGGAAATTAATGAGAAAGACAGAGTTCTATGCCTTGGTTGATATTTTCTGTGTCATTATAAATTGTCTATTTGTGAGCCTTTGAATTTATTCATTGTATCTGTTTATGTTAATCATGCAACCTTTGCTCTTTAACATAACTAAATCTTAATGATAGCTTCACTCTGCTAAGTTAAGAGAGATACTTATTATTTAGGCGCATCGCCATAAATAGATTTGTTTTATCATTTCTGTAATCCTGTTAAGTTTCTATCATTTTCCCAAAACTCATTTAAAATAGAGAAGAGCCAGCTTCTTTAGAATCTGGAGGTTGTTTCAAGTAGCAAGTCCCACATTCCTGAAACTTCTCATGTTGGTGTTGGAACCTATGCAGTTTTACACATCAACAGTTTTTGGTACGCCCGGTGGGACCATTCTTGAAGTTTTTGTCAAGACTGTATGAACCAGAGAGCTACAAGGAGTCATAGTTGAGGACCTCTAACCAGAGCCCAATCTGCTGCTAACCTAGGTATTCTTTTACCACCACTAGTAGCTAATCCAAGAAGAAGAGCGAATCAGTTTGTAGCACCACCAAGAGCAAATATGGGAGCACCTATAGCCCCAAGGAATTATGCAAATTGGAACACTGGCAGCCCTTTGATTCTCCCAGTACCACCAGCCACTTGGGATCCCATTCCAGCCAACACCCTGAAGGCTCTGCCTAAATTCAGTGGGGATGATTTCAAGACACCTGAAGAACATCTGCAAGATGTATCTGATGTTTGTGCAATACATGTGATCACTCAACAGAATGTGGCTATAAGATTGTTAGAAGCTTCCTTCAAGGGGAAGGCTCTAGACTGGTATAGATCTTTGACCCCAAATACAATATCCACATGGGATCAGCTTGGTGATGCCTTCTTTAAAAGATTTAAAGAAAAAGGTGATACATCTTCTTTGTTGCAATAATTGATCATCATAAAAAGAGCACCACAAGAAGCTATGAATGATTTCAATTCAAGGTTTCAAAAGACTTGCGAGAGGATCCCTACCATAGCAAGACCATTACCAGGTATGGCTATTGTCTTTTATCTTAAGGCCCTAAACTCAGATATCTCAGTAATGATCCAGTCCCTTGGAGAACAGACACTACCAGAAGCTTATGAGTTTACAGTTAAGGTAGAAAATAACTTAATAGATGCTGGAAAGTTACCCCCAAGGCCTCCTATGCCCATGTTTCTAGAAATTACCTTACCTCTACCTCAAGAAGTTCCTAATCCTACAACCCCACCTGTGTCCATGTATTCTTTTCCTCAGCAACCTGCTAAAGTAACTGCCCCTGCTCAATCTTCTGAGATGGATGATGTCAAGAACATCTTAAGAACCTTCTCAAATGAGATAATTAATCTAAAAAGGCAACAAAATCCCTATCCAAAGCCCCCTTATCAAGGTTACCAAGGAAATAGACCTCCCTATCAACCAAATCAATATCAAAGCTCTCAAAGATAGGCTAATCCTCAGCCATCTAACCAGTTGGTTACAGTCCCTACACCCTTGCAAACTTTCCTCCTAATCCAAATAGGGAAATTGTTCCAGGGCAAAATAATTATGCAGATGGCACCAATGCTTGGTGTTTTCCTTGCAACAATGCCCATATGCCCAGGGACTGCCCCAGAGGAAATTTACAGCAAAAGATAGCAGAACAGAGAGTATCAGAAGGTTAATTTGTAGCCTCTAACACTCTGTCATATCAGTCTCCTGGTGTACAAAATGCAGCCCTGGTGGCTCAGATGCAAGGAATGTCTTTACAGCAGGAAGAGGAAATAGCCCCTGAGCATGCTTTATTTTCATGGATTGAAGATGAAGAGTCAGTGTTCTTGAATGAAGCATCTACTTCCAAGAAACCAATGGTCCAATCAGATTACTATACCAGAGGAAAGAGAAGAATGATGGAGCAGCCTGAAATCACTAATAATGAGAGCATGGAAGCTCCCCCTCTCCAAGGTCATCAGAATACAGTTTCTAGACAAGAAATGCCCTAGCCTATGCAAAATCAAGTAGCCTCAGGTCAAGTTCAAGAAAAGGCAAGGTACCCTTATTACTCAAAGGCCCAAGCATTAGGACCTGTCATTATAGTGGAGTAGCTAAAAAGAACTCCAGCACATGTATTAATCTGGGACATGCTAGCTATTCCTGAGCAGAAGACACTGTTGCAAGAAGCTCTGCAGGGCCAAGAGGTGCCTAAACATACTAGTGCTAAAGGAGGACCCGCTGATAAAGAAAAGCTGCAACTCAAAAATACTGTACCTCTGCAGATGATAGCCCTATTGAACAATGCACCTGAGGTAGGTAGATCTAAACCAGATCCCTTTTATTTAACCCTGATTATTGGGAAGAAACTATTGCATAATGCAATGATAGACTCTGGGGCTAGTACTATAGTAATGCCAAAGCAAATAGCAGATCCTTTGAAGATAAAATATAAGCCACGTATTAGAGGAGTTATGCAATTGGATGGGAAATTAGTGCAAACAATAGGGAAAATTAAACAACTCCCATTGCAACTGTACACTTGCCCTAATATAATTGTGAATCAGGATGTAGTGGTTATAGATATTCCCCCTATATTTGGTCTATGTCTATCCAGAGATTTTACAGCCAAGATAGGAGGTTACATGTCATTGGATTGGTCACACCTCATTCTAAGAACCAAGTATGGGACAAAGATGAAGATACTGTCTGAGCCACTATCGAAGGACCATATCACAAATGAACCAACCCCAAAATTAGAAGCAAATCATGCTATGTTGAATAAAGATGAAAGAATCTTTGTTGAAGAGATAGGCGACTAGACTGAACATGACCAACAGGAGGAAGAGAATAATCAGTTGTTGACTATGATGCAAAGTGACCCCTATGGAAATTATGACTCCATTGGTTTAGGCACTTATGTTATATTTGAAGAAGATCATGAAATCCCAAATGTTTTAAGGAAAGAAATAGTACAGGCTCAAGAATCTGAAAAGGACTCAAAAATCTGGACTCTAAATTTTGATGGGGCTAGAAGTAAAAATGGAGCTGGAGCAGGAATTTGCCTTACTGCCCCAAATGGTGAGAAAATTTTAAGAGCCATCCGTTTTCAATTCTTCTACACTAATAACGATGCTGAGTATGAATCCTTGGTGCATGGGCTAATGTTAGCCAAGAAAAAGGGAGTAAAGAATCTGATAGTCAGAGGAGATTTAGAACTAGTAGTGAAGCAAATCAGAGAAAAGGTAGTGGCCAAAAATGTAAGAATGAGATCCTATAGACACAGGATTTGGGATTTAATAGATGATTTCGAAGCTTTCAATATTGAAGTAGTTCCTAGAGCCCAAAATTCTAAAGCTGATAGGATGGTACAGATTGGCTCATAGTTTGATCCAGCAACTAATCTATTAGTCAACAATGAGTCAGTCAAAATTATAGTAAGGCCAACTATCCTAGACAATGATGAAAATTGGCAAGTCTTTGAAAATGATTTTCAGGTACTCTCATTTTTGCAACAGTTAGGGGAGTTTGATGATCAATTGCAACCCAAAATTCAAGAAGCATATGGGGACCAAATTATTCAATTAAAGTCAAATAAGCTCCCCAAAGGACTAATTACCTTAGAAAACTTATTTGACCTAGAAGATGTAAACCTGGAAAAGAAAAGTTTTCAAGCAGATAAAGCAGATTATTCTGAAATACAAGTGAGTGAAGGGAGAAAACTAAAGATTGGCAATTCCACAACCCAACAGGAAAGGGAAAGACTAGTTGACCTATGTGAAAGATATGACAGAGTGATAGCCTGGACCTATGAAGACCTCCATGGTTATGATAGGGATATTATCTAGCATACCATAGAGCTTGCTGAGAGATCTAAGCCAGTCAGACAGAAGCAAAGGCCAATGAATCCAAGGATTGAACCTCTAATGGTGGATGAGCTACAGAAGCTCTTAGAATCAAAAATAATTTTTCCAATCAAACACTCAACTTGGGTATCCAATCTAGTGCCAGTCAGGAAAAAGAATGGTGACATAAGGCTCTGTGTAGACTTCAGGGATCTAAATAGAGCATCCCTAAAGGATCACTATCCCTTGCCCTCTATGGAACAAATTTTACAGACGGTGGCTGGATCAGAAAGATTTTCTCTGTTGGATGGTTTCTCTGGATATAATCAGATTTGGTTGGCTGATGAAGACCAACATAAGACTGCGTTCACTACTAAATGGGGAACATTTGCATATGCCAAGATGCCCTTTGGCCTTTCAAATGCTGGAGCTACTTTCCAAAGGGCCATGAATGTAGCATTTGGAGAGCTCATAAATAAAATCATCCTGATTTATCTTGATGATCTCACTATTTTCTCTAAAAATGTTGTTGATCATTTTAATCATTTAGAGGCTATTTTTCAGAAGTGTCAAGAGTTTGGAATATCTTTGAATCCCAAGAAGTGTATCTTTGCAGTACCTCAGGGAAAACTTTTGGGACATATAGTCTCAAAGGATGGAGTCTCTATTGATCCAGAGAGAGTTACTACCATAATGAACCTATCTCTGCCAGTCAATAAGAAAGCAGTTCAGTCTTTCCTAGGAAAGATCAATTTTGTCAGTCGGTTCATAGCTAATTTTGTAGGTCTAATTAGACCAATGACACTAGTACTGAAGAAGGACCTAATTTTCAAATGGACTACAGAAGGAAGACAGGCTTTTGAGGAGGTCAAAAGGGCAATTTCAACAGATCCAGTACTCAGAAACCCAGACTTTTCTAAGTCTTTTATAATGTATGTATATGGAGGTAAGTTCAGTGTTGCTGCTGTCTTAACTCAGAAAGATGACCAGCAAGAGGGAGAGCACCCAATAGTTTTTTTTTCTAGGACACTCAAGAAATATGAAGCCAGATACAATTTTGTGGAGAAACAGGCATATGCCATGATCAAAGCCCTTAAGAAATTCAGACACATGGTAACAGGGAATAAAATTTTGATATTAGTGGCTCATCCTAGTGTAAGAGAATACATTATGGAGGGAGAGATCACTGTGAAAAGAGCAAACTGGATAACGAAGATTCTTGAATATGATGTAGAGGTCAGACCCACAAAACTAGTCAGAGGCAAAGGACTGTGCCAATATATGGCCTAAGACATGGAAAGAATTGTGACTGCAGAAATAGGAAGTGAGAATGTATTGAGAATCCAAGAGATTGATCAGAATTCCTAGGTCACAAATAGGATCCAATTTATGAAACATGGGATTTTCCCAAATGAGCTCACCCATGATAAGAAGAGATATTATAGATAGCAAGGGTCCTACTTTGTATTAATTGACCATGTTCTTTTCAGAAGAAATACTGATGGCATACTCTTAAGATGCATAGAGAAAGATGAAGCCCAAAGAATATTGCATGAACTGCATCATGGAGTCTCAAGGGGACACACAACAAGGACCACTGTAATAAAAATAACTCAAGTAGGATACTTCTGGCCCACTTTATTTATAGACTGTTATCAATTGGTCAAAGAGTGTCAAGCCTATTAGTTCTATATAGGAAAAAGAAGAAATGCAACAATGCCCCTAAGCCCCATAATTATAGATGAGCCCTTTACCCAATGGGGTCTTGATTTCATTGGTATGATTAATCCAGTGTCAAGTAGGGGACACAAATGGATCCTTATAGCCACCTATTATTTTACCAGATGGAGTGAGGTGTGCCACTCAAGGAAGCAACAGAAAAGGTAATACTGGACTTTCTGGAAAGTATTACTACTCGTTTTGGCCCTCCTTGTACCATCATATCAGATAATGCTAAGGCATTTTTGGGAATGAAGATATCATAATTTGCAGTAAGGTATGGAATTTATTTGAAAACCTCTTCAAATTATTACCATCAGGGTAATGGTCTCGCAGAGTCTACTAACAAAAACCTAATCAAACTCATGAAGAGGATTGGAACCAATTATCAAAGAGAGTGGCACAAATTGCTCAATACTACACTATGGGCTGATAGAATTACACCTAAGCAAGTGACAAAGATGTCCCCATATGAGTTGGTCTATGGTAAGCCAGCTATAATGCCACTAAGCCTGGAGATTCCTGCTTTACAGTTATTGAAATAAATTGAGATCAAAGAGAATGGTCCCATGCAAGTCAGACTTGCTGAATTGTTGGAGGTGCAAGAAAAAAAAGAAAAGGCACATGAGTCATTGATGAAACACCAGAAAATAATCAAAGATTGCTTTGACAAGAAGACTTCAAATCCCCATTTTGAAGTTGGTTCAATAGTGCTTAAATGGGATGAGAGAGCTGCCAAGTCTGGTAGACACAACAAATTTGAGTCATTGTGGACTGGTCCCTATAAGATTCGTTCCTACAAGTAACAAAATTCTTTCAAACTTGAAACAATGGAGGGTGAACCTGAAGAGATTCCTATGAATGGGATCTACCTGAAACATTTCAATTAAGTGGTGTTTCCTATGTACTATAGTTAGTTAATTTCCTTTTGTTTTCCTGTTTTCCCACTTCTTTTTCCCGCTTTCCTTTTAAATAAGTGTTCTATGAACACGTGGTAGCAGCACAAGCCTCTTCTCTTTTTGGAATCCTCTCATTCACTAAGGTTGTCCCCAATCCCCAAAATTCCTAAAGTACGCACTTTTCGCAGCCACTATCTTAATGTTTCTGACACATAATCCTATTTTGATTCATAAAGATACACTAACGGTTTCTTTGGCATAAATGCCATTTATGAGACTCAATGTGTCATTAAAGCCCCATTAATAGGAGTTAAACCTTAACTGTAGCTCTCATTTTTGCCAAGTCTCCCTGCTTCATTTCCCTGGTGATCCTCTACAAATTTTCATTCCTCACAGGTGCTTTTGGCCGTGTGTCATTTATTGCGCAGTTTCTATCTGTTACTGTGTTGAAACACTCACATTCTCCCCACATAAACAACCATGGCCGAAGTACAGTCTTCTTCAGAGGGACTTCGCATATAAGAATCAATTGATAGACTCCTAAACAACAAATCATATGCCTCAGCGCCAGCGTAGCCTAAGAAAACCTATCCAAGGACAAGGGTTCCTGAGGTGGGTCTTTCTGTTGACCCAGAAAAGGTTAAGGATTTCGCAGATAATGTTTTCAACCTAGCCCTTCAAAAATCTACCAAGTCACTCCGTGAAGGGGCACATCAGAGATGCATCCAAAAAGCAAAGGCTGGACAGTTTGAAACTTTCAGGATGAGGATTTGGACTTCATGGTTGGCACAATTCATAGTCCCAAGTGTGCACTCGTGTCCCGACCTGGTTGATATGTGTGCGGAACTATTTCATGCACCTTCATGCACCATTCAATAGGGCCCCTTTATGATACAAATTACACCTAAGGCCATAAGAGACATGCTGGCCCTGTATCATGATCGAACGGCCACATTCCCCACTATCACCAAAATGCAAAAGACGTGGTCGAATGTCAACAATCAGCTTAGGTTTCTCAATTCAGAATTGCAGTTAGATGAGGAGAATACACAGATGCCCATATTGCCTACAGGGAGGGCACAATTTGCGCAGGCCAGTCAAGAGGCACTGTCTATGATGGCTTTCATCTTTGGAATGAAGGAGGATATCACCGTCTACAACTGGCAAATCGCTATTTTATTTAGGCTGAAGACTGTGGATAAGTCGCAAGAATTATGACTGGATTTTGTAGAACAAATTGCTTATTCCATGGCTGATCAACTCATCAATTTCAAAGCCACTAGTGTGTTTAGGTATTCTGCTTGTCTTTTTCATTTGATGTTATACCAGAACCACAATGTTTTTGCACCAAATATGAAATTGAATATGTATGACCCAAATTTTGGGCAAAATAGAACAATTCCTATGTCTGCATGGTCACATGTGCTATCTGAGGCATCAGACCCTTATGAGTTCTAGGAACTCTTTGTTGCCCCTGCATTTTGCCATCTGAGCCGTGAACTGGTAGAAAATAGGTTGACACCGAGCATCAGGGGTTTCATGACCAATTGCCCAATCTCATGTGACTACTATTTTGGGGCCCAAAATACCATCATTAGGGTCCATGGCTTCGATGATGAACCCATGCTGCTACCTAAAGTCTTGACTCCTAGGGTAGTGTTTCTGGAAGTGACCCGGCAAGTGTCCGTGGTTGATAATGAGTATGGCACAAAAAAAGAAGAAGAAGAAAATGAATGATATTCCCTGGGTTAGAAAGAATATGGCCCTAGAGGTTAGGGATGCAGAGCTCCTGTTGCTAAGGAAGCTTGGTGCCTTGGGTTTCCTTCTCATCGAAGACAAATGGAGATATGACCCAAGCAGTTTCATAGCCTCTTGGGTTAAAAGCAACAAGGTTGGGGCTAAAATTGCTCATGAGGGTCATCCCTTTTGGGAAGACAGAAGAAACCCTAAGGAAGATGCTCCTGACATATATGTAGAACTGGCAGATTTGCCTTATGAGGGTCCAAGGCCATGGGAGACCTTTTATGTTAAACAAAGGGCCTATGACCCTAAGATCAGAATGGGCACTAGATTGAAGAAAGCTTTATTGAAAGACAGGGAATGGAAACCAGACAAAATAGAGGCATATTGGAAGTACAGGTAGGAATTTTTTGAGTTGACTCACTCTTTTGGCAAGGTTGACACAGATGAAAAATGGGAGTCTATCTGGGACAAGTGGCATCCCTCTCTAGTTTCTAGCCCTGATACAAGCAGAATCCATAAGAAGGGTGAGCAGTCTGAAGAGGAGGCTGAGTCAACTCATGCAATGCAAGCTACAGGACAAGCCTCATCAACATCCCCTGTATCTCCCTAGCCCCAATCTCTCAGTATTCTAGAGAAACAAAAGGATGTAGCATTAGTTTCAGCTGTTAGGGTTTCCAGTTTTGTATCATTACCACCATCAATAGTGGTAAATGTTGTAGAGAAGGAACAGAGGAAATAGAAGAAAGGCCAAGGAAGCATAGAAAGCTAAACCTGCAGCTAGATTCAGATGAAGAGGCAGAGCCCTCACAACAGCAACCACCAGTCACATCTGCTACTCCTCAGGTAACTGTTTCTTCTCCTTTTTCTTCTCAGTCTCTTTCTTCTACTATAGGGGTGGCAATCCCAATTGGCCCAATAACAGTATCCCCTGCCACCTCTGCTGTGCTAATATCTACACCTACCCCACCTATTAATCCTCTGGCCATGTCATCATAGGCCACCTCATTGCCCTCCTTTTCCCTTCAGTTCCTAAAAGAGTCCCTCCCCAAATTTCTCCTAGCAAACATTTGGCTATTCCCTATGGCTTACCACAAGGACATCCTTTTGCCAGTGGTTATATTGCCTCTCCCCCTACCTTCCAAGCTCAAGTTGATACAGCTAAGAAAGCCAGGGAAGCCTGGATGGACAAGAAAAGAAAGAAAGAAAATAAAAGTTTGGTTGTGCCACACATGAGGTCACTCTTTGACCCAATTCAATAGCAGCTGACTGTGACACATTTGTCACCAAATGTGGTTAAGCCAAATGAGTAGATGCAGCCACAGGATTTCACAATGAGTGCAGTAGCTATGGATATGTCACTATTCAGACCACAAGAGAGGGTCGAGTTGCTTAATGAAACCACTTCTAATATAGCAAGTGATTATTTGAAAGTATCTAAGAAGCTGCAGAAGGTAGAGGCTGATCTAGCTCAAGAGAAGGCAAATAGTAGCAACCTCGTTATAGAACTAAAATCCAAGAATGATGAAATAGAGAATCTAAACAAGCAGTTGCAAAATACTGTTTCCTGTCAAATTCATCAAGTGATAGTGGCACAAAATGCTTCTCTAAAGATGGAGTTAGCACAGGAGAAAGCTGCTGTAAATGTTTTGAAGCAGGAAAAGACCACATTAGAGAAGAGATATCAAGAAAAGATGCAACAAGCTACACAGTCTCAGCAGAAGCTTATGACTGAGCAAAATGCTGCTGCTGCAATACAGGCCCAACTCTAAGCTGAGCAACAAACAACAAAACAATTGACACTTGAGTTGGCTACCAGACCTCAGAATACCGGAGTTCTGAACCTTGTCAAGGAGCTATATGTATCAGTGTGGAAAAGGATATCTGAAGAGATTATTCAACTCAGACCCTCCTTGACATTCCTATTAAATGCCCAGCAATTGTGTAAAAAGGTGGAAACTTTAGTTCAAGCCACTCTATCCACTGTTTCCTTGAGGGTATCTGACTCTCACCTATTGCTCAAGAAACTCTATGACACGACTGATGAAATTTTATCAGCGGCAGGGATTAGTGATAGGATGTCAGTAGCAAAGAAGGTGAATGAAGTTCTCAGTTGTAATTCAGATGCTACTAAGTGCCATGAGCTCCTGGATGTTGTCAAAGTGGGAGTCAAAGACATGAAGAGGCACATAGAAGATCTGGTGTAGTTGGGTCTTCCCTCCCCATTTCCTGATAATAATACTGTGTTAATGATTGATGAAATTAAGACCCTGTTGCTAATCAGGCAAAATGATCAATCAGTCTTCCAGGGTTTAACAGATTCTTCATCAGTACAGGAAGTGGAAGTCATCCTGATCCCAATGGCCCAACTTGAGTTTCAATTAAAGGCCGTAGTTCAAATTTTACAGACTTTCTCTCACAAGGACATTATAAACCTTGATTTTGCTTTCTAAGATCTGCAAAATAAGTAGGGACTTTCTGACTCTGAATGGGTCGTTTATCAGACAGCTTTGCAGAATCTATAATCCTTATTGTATTTTAAATACTCATTCTCTTGCTACAATTTTAGATTCTTTTTGAGTAGGCTCAAAAGTCCTAGAGGTCGCCAAGAACTATAGAGTAAAATACTCTACATTTAGTATCAGTTTATAATGCCTCTGCGAATGTTTTTAAATGTTTCTGAGTAACTGCGAGGGTTTTTTGCAACATCGCGGGGGTTTCTGCAAGGGTTTTATTTTGTTAAAAGTCTCAGAGTGCTGCGGAACCCGACAAGTGGCGAGCCCAGTTTAACCTGCACTTTTGTTTTAAGTTTGCACAAGTCAACAGAGAGTGCCAAGTGGCAGTTTCCATTTAAGTTTCAAAAGACTCTTTGTTAAATTTTTAAGAGCACGGAAGGTGCCACGTGTCATTTGTAGAGACACTCTCTATTTTTGCAACAGGAAGGTGGATTGTGTCACGTGTCCCTTCTGGTTGTGGCGGAGAGTGACAGGTGTTGGCTTTCGCATTATGGTTTTCCTTTTTGAACCTAAGTGAATGGAGAGGTGGGCCTCAGTTTTAAAGCTTCAGTGTTGTGGATCACGCTAGATGTCACAGGTGGAGTCCTCCCAAATATAAAGACACAGTAAGTATGAATGCAATGGATAAAGACACGTATCAATTTCTAAGTGCTACGGAGCTTGCCAAGTGTCATTTTCCTCTGTCTCTCCAAGAATGAAAGAGTTTCAAGTGATGCATGCGAATGCTACCACCTGTTATAGGGTTTGTTATCTTAAAATGTGTGGAAGCCTCCAAATGTCTTTTCCTGAATAGATGAAGTTATGCCACGACTATTTGGTAACAGCTAATGAGCTCACAGAAGGAGTGACTGTTGCGGATCCTAAAGATCTTGAAACTGTCAGAAACTTACAGTTCACTTCAGTTCGGTTAGGCCGTTGAGATTTGATTGTACAGACAATCTAGGGCTAATCCTGTGCTATAAATATGTAACATTGGTAATCAGAAAAAGAAAATTAAATTTTAGATAGACAATTTTTGGCTAGAGATAGTTTCTATCAGAGATTCAAGAGAGTTTGAGACTTTTTGCTATGACCAGTAATATCATTTTGCCTTTAGTTTGTTTTCTTGATTCAGAAAGTAATTATAACTGTGCATGTATCTGTGCCTCTTATATTGCTGGGAAACTAATGAGAAAGACAGAGTTCTATGCCTTGGTTGATATTTTCTGTGTCATTATAAATTGTCTATTTGTGAGCCTTTGAATTTATTCATTGTATCTATTTATGTTAATCATGCAACCTTTGCTCTTTAACATAACTAAATCTTAAGGATAGCTTCACTGTGCTAAGTTAAGAGAGATACTTATTATTCAGGCGCATCGCCATAGATTTGTTTTATTGTTTCTGTAATCCTGTTAAGTTTCTATCATTTTCCCAAAACTCATTTAAAATAGAGAAGAGCCAGCTTCTTTAGAATCTGGAGGTTGTTTCAAGTAGCAAGTCCCACATTCCTGAAACTTCCCATGTTGGTGTTGGAACCTGCGCAATTTTACACATCAACAGTTGTATATTCTATATCTTTTGTTGTTTGCGAGGAGGGGAATCATTACTATTTCCCACTAATGATAATTGGCTTGTTCCTTTCTAATCCTTTGATTTCTTATTTTGGTTGGTTAGTCTTTCATAGTGAAAAGGACTATCTTCCACCATAGAAACCTTTTCCTGTGTCATAATCTCTTGTTTTAGTTGCTCAATTTGTCTTTCTGGAATGCATTTTGGTTAGCTCCTGATCCTTGAAGGGATAATGGCAGAGGAACCTCAACATAAATACCATTTCTTTGTGGATGAGGTGAATTTGCAATTTTCTCCTTATCTATTTCTATCATACCCACTATTTCATCATAATCCAAATAGTCGTCTTCCACTTCTACTATATTTTGTTCCATCATATTGTTCTGATTATGTCTAGGAAATGGATTAGTAAAGCTCTGCAGATTTTGATTTAGAGGAGAAATCGACTTATTTCCATTGTCATTTACACCAGTTACTTGTATAACATTCGAGTTGATGAGGTCTTGAATTTCACGTTTAAGACACATACATCGTTTAGTATCATGCCCTTGTTGCCAATGGTATTGACAAAAAGTATTAGCATCGAAGTGAGGTCCTTGCATTATACTTCTATCCAATAGTTTGATCGAAGGAAGCTTCAAGAGATTATTACTCACTACTTGATTCATGATAGAATGTAAGGAGTTAGATATCGGAGTGAATTGTCTTTGCTACTGTCTATACTAAAATGATGCCCTCTTCAGATTAATGATAGCAGACACTTGTGAAAAGTTGTTTGAATTCTGTCCATTAACCTTCATGAAACTCTTATTATTCCTCTTAAAGTTGTTTTGTGAAGGTCCAGTCATGGATTGACCAACTTGAGCTAAGGAGTTTTGGTTTTCATACTAACTAGATGAAAGTTGGTAATCACGAAGGGCTGTGCATAAATGTTGAAAAGAGTTATACTTCATCAAGAGGATCTTATCACAGATGTTAGGTTGTAAATATGTAATAAATACCTTCTGAACATCCTCATCATTCATCTGGTATTGAATTTGTGCATAAAGAGCTTGATAATGACTAATAAACTTGGTTAGCTTCTCTTTTGGACCTTGCTTGCAATGAACTAAATCAATTAATGAGACTTGAGGTCCAATGTTTGCTTGAAAATATTGTAAGAATTGATCGACTAGCTGAGAGAAAGAGTGTATTGAATTTGGAGGTAAAGAGCAAAACCACTCCAAAGCAGTATCTTTGAGAGATCACAGGAAAAGTTTTGCTAAGAAGTCCTCTTCAAAGTAGAAATCACTACACATAGCCGTAAATGATGCCACATTAGTATTAGGATCACCTTTTCCACCATATTTTTTAAAGTGAGGAGTTTCAAACTTCTTAGGCATAGGAGTTCTCAAGATTGCATAAGATGGAGGATTACGGGCATGATAAGTTGGTATATTAGGTTGTGAAGAATTTTTCAAGCTCGTCATCTTTTGTTGTAAAGAGGTCATGCCTTGCAATAGTTGGTTTAGGAGAGCATCATTAGGAGATGCGGTTTGAGAATTTGAAGCTGTGGTCATCAAATTTTGAGGAGATTGATTGTGAGTTGTAATGAAAGGTGGTTGAGAGTAATTGTGAGTGGAAGGTGGTTGAGAATACGTGGGATTGAGTGGTGGTTGAGAGTGATTATTCATAAAAGAAGTCACCCTAGGTGGTTGGTTTTGATAGTTGAATCCCACAGCCTTGTAATTTTGTGAATTAGTTCCATTAGATACTCCAATACTAGTCGTAGTATTACTACAAGCATGTGCATTATTAGTGAGAATTGTTGATGTAAAAGTAGACAATCCAGTAGTTGGTATAGGTGCCAATACTTGTGTATGAGACGGTGATGACATGTTATTAATCACCTTCGCACATTCAGTCACTGGCATAACATTATGATGCACTATACGCACTAAGCCTTGAAGCATGTTAATACCATCTTGTCCTTCTTTTAATAACTCTCTTATGTTATGAACCATAGGTACAACTTCTCCCATTATCCTTTCATTTTCCATAAATGCTTGAAAATTAGCTAGTTCTTTATCAAGTTTGTTTATTTTCTCATCAGGTACATGTGTTATCACATCAATAGGGTCCTCAACATCATGAAATACTTGTTCTCCATTGTAGTTGTAGGAGGTATAATATCTTGCAAAGTTTGTGTTTCTCCTTTTGTAAAGAAGGTGTTCAATGGATTTTCTGATGTAGGAACAAAATTGGTTTCAGGGGCACTAGAACCCATTAGTCTAATAATTCTCCTTAAAGGGATATTTCTATTATGGAAGTGGGTTATAAGACTCATGCAAAAGCATACAACACTTAATTGTGCACAAACCAATATAATAAACCCTAGGATGAAGGTTTTTGTTGAAATACACAATGTGTAAATGCAAAATTTGGAATGTAAATGCAAAAGCACACTATAATGAAACATTAAAATTTGAAATCAGATTTAAAAGAGCTGTAAAATCTGAAACAAGATTTTAACTACAAACCCTAGTTATTGCCAAGACTAGGTTATATGAAAAATGCACAATTTCAAGCAAATTCTAACAAATGATGTATGGAAATGCAATACAAATGATTATAAAATGATGTACTGTTGTAATTTATATCAGATCTGATGTAAAAATTAGAGATTAGATGAAATGCCATGAAATTTATGCAAACTATGCCTTAATGCAAGCCTAGGATGCCAATATTTTTCAAAATTTTCCATTTTTTTTGTAAATTTTCAAATTCAATAAGATGACAATGAAATGAATGAATGCGAGTCTGAAGTACAACACTCAGCAAGGTGCAAAATTTAATAAAAACATGGGTTGACCAAAATGTTATGTATGAAAAAGGGGGATGAGGGTTTGATAGGATTATTTAGCTAGATCCTCCTTTCACTACACACATTCAAGGATAGTTAACCGAGTTGAATCACAACTTCTACAAGAGGATCCACCTACAGGTTGGTTCTCACTTGGAATGATAGGGAAATTTGGAAATTGATGATTAATGTGTTAATTTAATGCCCAATTATGCTCAAAACCTTAATTGTACAAAATTGTAAACAAATAGATGAATTCTGACAAATGCTCACACACAGAGATGCTAAATGAAGATCAGATACACACCAAATTTCTAAGTTCAGAATCCTAAAATGTTGGGGGCAAAGGGACTTGCACCCCAGCCCAAGGTAGGATTTTCTTCAGGGGGTTTCGGAATTCCTTCTGCCACTGATTATCTCTATTCCAGAGATTTCAGCCTCTACAAACCTGGAGGGCAAAGGGACTAGCGCCCAATCTCTGATGATGCTCTTTTCTACTTCTTTCCATCAGATCTAGAATCCTTATGCTTTGTAACACTCCTCTACAACTCCACTCTTCGCGATCCAATACCTGTCACCTACAATCACAAGAAGAGTGGTTAGGGTTGTGGTGTTTAGGAGCTTGCCTCGGTCAAGCCTCAGAATGAAATTCAAGCCTTCCAACACTGTTGTTAGATAGAGAGTGCATATCCTTGTAGGACAGAGGCAAAAACAAATTGATAAATGATTGATTCAAACACAAATAGATATCACCTCGGAGGTGTAGCTCACATGTAGATGAAGATCTTTCACAACATAAGAAGATGAAGCCAAATCTATAATAACAAACATACTAACAACACAAGTCTACTATGTAGCACAATGAAAGCCTTGAATACCCTTAGTATAAGATCACAAGTTTGCATTATCCATCTAGTTTACAAATGAAACCCTAAACATGCTTATATATGCAATCCCGCTACAAATTTCGTAATTCAAACTTAAGATGTCGGCAAGGAAATCTTTTTACCGGTCACAAAACTGACATTCAAATTTGGGACCCCGCCAAAATAGGGTAGGACAAGGGACCAAACATCCTTTCCCTAGGACCTATTTTGGGTTAGGGTTAAGGCTCAACAATGTCCCTCAAGCCCCATTTGACATGGGTTTCAGGCCATTTTGTCTTGGGAGTTAAATCTAACATGCCTAATCAAAAACAAGGGACTCGAGAGCTAAACTTAGGAGGTAAAAGTCCTAGGGGGACATTTTATGACATAACACTACTTATGGTTCCATTTAAAGATTTTTTAAACCAATTTTTTGGGACTTCTATGTGCACCACTAAATAGACTTGTATTTGCATTGATTATAAAGTGCCATCTTCTACTCATCTAAGGGAGGGTTTTATGAAATCATGAATTGTAAACACACACTAATGATAAAGTGCTAAACCTTATATCTATTTTGTAGGGTATTATGAAAAATTATGTAGTGGGCTCATTGTAAATACACTAATATAAAGTGCCAATATTTTAGGGGGTTGCACACATGTTTTTCAACACTTCATTTTACTCTTTTGTTGTCACCCTTAACAAAGGGAACTATTTGTCCTAGAAAGAAGGGATAAAGAATCACTTCCTTGAGAAGGATCTACTACCCTATCTTGATGGACTTGTTCTTGATCTGGGTGACCATGAACAAAAATGTGTTTGGTTAAAATACAATGACATGGTCTACGCACTAATAGGTCTTACAGTTTCTAAAGATGTCTTACATCACATAGAGCACATTGATTGCCCTATCACTACCATGACCATAGTGATGTAACATAGAGACCTTGAACCTACAATAGGCTATGATGTTCCCTTAGATAACCTGGCACATTTGGATGAAACTAAAACAACAATTGATCCTCTTGATGCCCCATCTACGTTGATTCATACTCACACCATTAATTTGGAAATTTAGGGAATGTAGTGTAATAATTACATATGCACTAAGATTCCAACACCTCTGATAGTTTCATCACTTGTTCATAATCAAGCATCTAATGTGGACATATTATAAAATGAACAATGTAGTCACATGACATGCACTATGATTCCACCACAACCTCCTGCTGACACTATAAAGTTTCAAGTTGCTTCATCAAGAGCTTTCACTGATTCTTCACAACATGGCATATTGTGGGATGTGTAATGTAGTCACATGAAATGCACTGAGATTCTACATTTACTTGTTGCTTCTACAAAGTTTAAAGATATGCTTCATTAACGAATTCTAGAGATTCTTTGTAGTAGGCAATCTTGTTGGATGAGCATTGTAGTCACATGAAGTGCAATGAGATTCAACATTCATACACTACTTCTTTAGTACATGTTGCACATATGTTTACACATGGTCTTGAGCAATCGTCCTCTTCGGTTTGGCCTAGGACTCTTGATCTGATCATGACACCAAGTTCAACATTGACATGAGGACCATTGCATAGCTTCCAAAGACATACATTTTCATTTTTCTTCCCACATATTCTTTTTTTGAATGGGAAGATTTTTTGCATTCACCTTTAGTTTTCTTTCTTCCTAAGGGGAGAAATATTGTTCAATGAGAATGGATCTTCATTGGTGTAGGAGGCATCACATCTAAAGGCTTATCTAGCTCTCTCTTCACATTTCTCTTTCTTTGGGGGGTTTCTATCATTGTACATGGGTACCTAACATGGACTCATTACTAGGACCCATTTCTATTTCTTTTTAAATTACACTTATGGGAGGTGTTGGTGTAAATATTTCACTTCATCTAGGATAGTGTTCATCCTAAGTGTAATATTGCACTAATTTATTAAGTTTACTTAAGATATTAGTAATATTTAATTATTCACCTAGGTAGTTAATAATGACATGTGTACACCTTGACTTGAGGTACACAAGTGCCACCACTACCCCATCAATCCTTGATTGATGGTAGTTAGGTGCCACCTCTATTTAGTCAAGGCCACCTTTTTCTCAATTAGACTGAGTTAACTCACCTCCTAATTGGAAGTGATTAGGATTTACCTATTGACCATGTCATCTCCTTGATTCACTGATCCAAGAGGTCTATATATTTGTAATTTACTCTTTGTAGTTATGCTCCATAATATTGAATATAAAAATTCTTTATTCATTCTTGATTTTGTGATTAGCTCACATGCATTAGGTCCTAGGTAGAATTATTGTTTATGCAAAATTCTAATAGACTCTTATTCTTGGTTTTTCTCTTCTATGATGACATTTAACATGATTGCCTTCTTATTTTGTATTTGTAGAATGATTTCTAATCTATATTTTAGATTTGGATGGAATTTCTTACATCTTATTCTACCTCATGTGGTCAGCCTTATCCTTGTCCATGGTGCATTACTCTTCTCTAGTTTAATGCCTAACTTCTCATGTGGTATAAGTGCTAGTTTCAAACAACATCTAGTTATTTTGAATAACTCCCATTCTTTGCTTCATACTAATAAGGCTTTATAGCATTCTATGAATCCGATTATCACTCAACTTCCTTCTAGATTAAATGAGATTGTTCATCATATTCCTAGAATGTCAAGAACTGATAATGTTAATGCTAATAAAGTTGTTAAGTTGGAGAATAGCTTGCATTCTACTCCCACTCATGGTAATGTTTGTCTCCTGGTCTCCTTTTATAGGATGAAAGGTACAAGAAAAGTTTCTTTTGATGATTTTATGCCCACTAAAAAGCCACATGACATGGGTTATTTTAATCAGCATCCTCACTTGGATGATAATCGACATTCTTCTATGAATCCCAAGAAAGCTAGCTCATCCAATAACTTGAATCCTTTGACTCAAAGTTTACTGGATTTGGGAAACTCTAATGCTAATAATTCAAGAGAAGGCCATGGTTTGATGGTAAAGTTAACCTCTTAAGCTTCATGATTTGGTTGAAAACTCTAATAATCTTTTTTCCAAAATTTGCACAGAGGGGGGATGTCGTTGCCAAATTATGGAGGATCAAGTTTTGTTTCTTAATAACATTAACACGAATCATGTCATCTTGAGGAAACTCATGATATTATGCTTTTTTTGGTTAATGATTTTCCTAGACTCACTCAGTAGATTCATTTAAGGTTGTTCCATGGGGGTCTTGGATGTTCCTCCATATGTGAATTGGAGCATGAATCAGTTTAACATACCTAGTTCCCTATTTTCATGGCCAGTCTTTGTGTTATGGCTTCTAGTTATTTTGTAACTTTGACCTTTTGTAGCTCTTTTTGAATATATATTTTTAATTACACCGAGAGGTGTAACCTACAGTGGCAGCACGGGGTGAAATGACTTGAGCGTGTTAAGAAAAATAACTTTAAAAACATTAAAAAAAATGACAAATGCAACAATAATAATTAAAACATATATAAAACATAAATGTTTGAAAGTCTCTGAAAACAACCAAAAATAAAATCACTAACTACAAAGCTAGAAGTAGAAAATAAAAACAAAAAATGGTAAAATCAAGAATCAAGGAAAATCGCATGTATGAATTTCACGATTTGCTCGAAGGAAAATTTCACGATTTGCTCGAAGGAAAATTGCATGTATGAATTTCACGATTTGCTCTAATAATAATGTTAATCGTGAGGGTTTGAATTTTTTTTAGTATTTAGCTAGGGTTTTATTAACTAATTCTTTTATTTTTAATATAGATTAAGACTTTATTATTTTAAAAATATATATAAACAACTAACCCAAAGTTTGTAGTTTTTGCATTAATCAAAACATATATACATATAGTGTTGAAAATCTTAAAAAGTAAAACCATAATTTATAAAATATTATTTTAGGGCACTATATTAAACCCTCTATTATTTACTTTGAGATGCTAAGAGAACTAATTTTGAAAAAATTGAAAACAAAAAATATATATATTAGCATTAATCAAAACATATATACAATAGTAAACCAATCAACCATTATTTACCATACATTTATGGCACTATAGTTTATTAGGTTCAGAATTCACTCAAAACATATATACAATTCATCTTCACTTTTAACCAAAGTTTTTCTAGAACTAAATTTATAAAGTCATAAATTTATAAAATAAAAATAAAATTAAAATTACAAGTAATTTTAAACCCTAAATTTTAACCCCTAAAATAATGTTATTTTATATGTAATAAAATGAAACCCTAATAAAATATAATGTTATAAAATATTACTTTAGGACACTCTATTTTTATAAAACATGAGCCACTAGAAAAGAAATAAATAAAATTTAATTATGTAGAAAATTAAATTAAATTAAATTGATGTCTTCATAGTAAAATCTATAAAATATAATTTCTCTAATTGTTGAATATACTTTGCTCCTTTTTTATTTATATGATATAAATTAAATTTTATTAAACTATATTTTATTAGGGTTTTATCACATGAAATAAAAAGGAGCAAAGTATATTCAACAATATTATAAGTGCAATATATTTTATAGATTTTACTATAGAGTCATCAATTTAATTTTCTTTTTTTGGGTATAATAAATTTAATATATTTATTTTTAAAAAATAAAATATATTTTAAAAAGAAATAAATTATTTTATTAGGTTTCGTTTTGTTTTCTGCACAATCAATTAATACATTATTTCTATATTTAATAGTCAATACGATGCAAGAAGTAAATTAGAACTAGCATAGATATCTTAAATACATCTATGTAAAAGACGCAGAGAGATATCAGTCTCAAGGTGCCTATCTATTCTCAATAACATTTTCAATATATGTGCCTCTGACCGATATCTCTCGGCGTCTCTTAGATAGATGTATTTAAGATATCTATGCAAGTTTTATCAAAAAATTAAAATATAAATTTAAAATATTTGCTTGGTTGGCATAAATTTATTTATTTATCTATTTATATTAGAGATACACAATTTTTGCATCACATGATTAATAGAAAACTAAAATCTCAAGTAGTTTGTGTAATAAAATTTCAATTAGCTCTTTAAATAGCATATACTGTGCTCCATTAAGGATTGTAATGGTGAAAATTGCATATTTGTATATAATAATTAGAGTATATAAATAACAATTTTTGGGTGAAAGTTGGTAAAAGCAAATGGAAACAAAATCTAAGATCAAATTACATATTTGTATATAATAATTAGAGTATATAAATAAAGATTTTTGCGTGAAAGTTGGTAAATAATTTGATCTTAGATTTTGTTTCCATTTGCACTCATTTATATTCTCATTGTTTAGATTTGATTCTCTATATATCTATTTCTTGTCTTCGATTGGATTTGTGAACACTTTGAAAGTCTTGCTAAAATGACCTCTATGGTACAAAAATCAATTCAAAATTGGACCTAGTAATTTTTCCTCTAATCAACAATTATGAGTTAACTTGAAGTATAAAATAGTTAAATAACATGCTAGGGTGTATTTAAGGACAAGCTTTAATGCATTTAGAACATCTACCAAACACGCGAATTAATTTCTTGTAAGCACACATCATTGGGTAAAAATTTGTTGACTGCTTGTTGCCCTCTCAATCTTGTTCAAAATATGTTGACTTATCATCTCTATATGGTTTTGATATAAGGAAGTAATTATCCTTTGTTAAGTGCAAGCTCTGGAGCATGCAAACCAAGTTTTTATGAAAATACAACTAAACACTTTGATACGAGTTGAAAGTAAATTTTTAAAATTTGCAAGATTGCATTTGTAGGTTTGGTTTAGATCCCACATGCACATAATTAGTTTTGAAGTTGCAAAAATGACCTCATAAAAGAACATACTTTTTATAGATTTTGACCTATTTGTCTGATAAACCCTAATTTTATGTAATAGTGATAAATTGCTTTGGAAATATTTGACCAGTCATATTTCACATCAAACCAATAACTAAGTACTTGAATTTATTGCTTGAAATTTTCAGAATTTAATTTAAGATATGAAACGCAACTCTTCCACTTTCATAGGCTACGCAAATTAAACATCAAATAAAATTTTGAACCATTCAATCTTTGGTATGTTGCACGAAATTAGTGGCAATGAGGTACGAAAAGGAATGCAATGAATAGCTGGTGCGTGTGAAGACCAATTCCCAATTTGTATGGTGTGTAGCTTTAATTGTTGTGTTTGAGCATCAGTCGTCGATCTAGAAGAAACTAATGAGAGTCGTCGATCATGCACCATTCTTCAAAGTTGATAACCAAGGGAATGTCTCCTAGAAGATTTATGGTCAAAACACCAGTATATAAGATTTTTTGTGCAACAAAGAATTTATGTAAAAAGGGAAATGCATATGTGGTTGGATGATTTGCTCCCACATGACGGACCCAATAGAAGATCCAATGCATTGTGTGGCTTATTCATTAAAGCGGCGTGCCCTTGTGTGGAAAAATCAAATTCATGTAAGTGGGTGCTAGTGTACGATTGGGGAACATTGATGAGAAGACATGGGCTTGTGCCATGTGCAACTGACAATCCAAAATCAAATCAAGTCCAGGGTTGCACTTCTAACATTTATTTTGTTTCAGGGATTGATAAAGAAGAGTGTTCGGAGGTGGTTGGCTTACATAAAATTGGAAGTCTTCTCCCATTTTTTTGCAAAGTTAAAATTTAATGAGAACTTTCATGAATGCAAGTGTGATCAAATCATATAACTAATTATTCAAATAAAACCTTCTAAGATATGAGGTTAAGATATGAGGTCAGTTTTATAAACATTAGTTGGTACAATAGGAACATGATAAAAATTTAATTTCATATTGTTTTTTTGGAAAATTTATCTTTCAAAGTTGTTTTGGAGAACATCAATTAAAAAGGTCAAGTAACTTTTCTCCACAATGATATTAACTAGTATAGATATTGTAAATACATCTATTTAAAAAAATGCCAAGAGATATCAATTTGAAGCTATTTTATTTATTTCACCTTAGAACTATTTTATTTATTTCTAACAATACACAAAAAAGTTACAGCCCTTTTCTTTCATTTAATAATACAAAGTAATGTTCCATTTTCTAACATTTTTTTGAGAAAATTGCAGCCATTTTCTTTCATTTAATATATACAAAGTAATGTTTTGATTTTTATTTTCTTTCATTCTACTGCTAGTGTTGATGATGGCATATCTTTGTTTTACCTCCTTATTTTGGAAATATTATGTTTATTATTAAATATTAATATTAAATGCGAAGAGATATTAATTTGAAGTTATTTTATTTACTTTAACTTATTTTATTTTACTTCAAATTGATATTTGTTGACATTTTTTTCTTCACTCAATCCTATGTCCATCAATTTATCAACTATAATTAACAAATTAAAAAAAAATCTCAAATTAAGAAATCAAAATATTTTCTTTTTAAATGTCAAGATATATTAATTTGAAAATTTTCAAATTAAGAAATCAAAATATTTGCTTTCTTGACCCATTAACTTTATCTCTTTTTCGATTTATATTATATTTATTACTAAATATTAATAATTTGACATGTAAATGGATGTCAATTTTAAGGTAAAAAGTAATTTTTTTTTTAACACACTCACACCATTACACTCCACCCCTTGTTGCCATTGTAGAATGCCTCTCGACATTAATAAGTGCATAATGTTAATGTAAGAATTTCCTATTCCATCCTTCATTCTAGTTACTATAATGAAAGAATTCCACCATGTTAGGGGCTCGGTTGAGTAGTGCTTCTTAGAATTAAGACAAAAATATATTTCTTGATATAGAATGGTTTATTTGACCTATTGGTGTTATAAGGATGGTATCAATTAAAAAATGCTTTAGAGCTAGAAATGATGAAGATTATGTGCATTATTGATATTTGTAGGGTTTCTATTATATCATATTAAAATTTATATGTATTGATTGTTGGTGTATATAAACTTTTATTGATTGATATCAATTGATATATGCAGTTCAATCAATACATATAAAATTTATTATGTATAGATTGTTAGTACATACATATCAATTGATATTTCTAGGGTTTCTAAATTTTATCATATTAAATTTTATATGTATTGATTATTGATGTATAGATTCATTAAATTGGTGTATATCAATCGATATATCTATTGATATCAATTGATATTTCTAGGGCTTCTATTGTATCATATTAAATTTTATATGTATTCATTGTATCATTTAAATTTATGGGTTTCTATTATATCATATTAAATTTATAGGTATAGATATTTCTACGGTTTCTATTATAGCAAATTAATTTTTATATGTATTAATTTTTAACCTCTAACTAAATTATAAACCCTAAACCTTAAATTGAGGGTTTACATAATATGGTTTAGGGCCTAGGGTTTATGTTTTAAGATGAATAGAGTTTGTTCTAGGGTTTTAGGTTTGAAAAATAAATTTACATTAAACAACAAAGAAAATTTTAAAAAATGAAATGTGTAAACTGGAGAGTTGTGTACCCCAAAATTCTACAAATTGGTTCTCATGGAGGGAGGAGCTGGAGCTAGGACACTGTTGAGGTTGTTAGATGCAAGTACACGTTCTGAGCTCCTATTCCTATTCATTGTCAATGTGCAAACAAAAGCAAATGAGGTCATGGGGTGAAAAATATAATACCTTTTCAAAATAGGTACCCATTCCTAAATGAGTTCATGTTTCTTTTAGGAACAAGTACATGTTCCTAAATGAGTACACATTACTAATGGTACTTGTTTAGGAATAGAAGCTTGAACCATAACATGTTCCTGTTCTTTACAAATAGACATTTAGGTTTGGGCTCTCGTTCCTAAACACATATGCATGTTTTTACAAAATGTGTGCGCATTCTTGTTAGCAAATTTTTTACCTATGTTGCCTCCACTAAAAGTGGACCCAACTTCTTGCTTTTACCCAACACTGAGATTTTTCCTCAAATTTTACCCTTTTTTGTAGTAGTTTCTTTGTTTTTAGGATAGAAACTCTATATTATGGGTTTTAAAATATTAAAGAAGAGTTATCATTTTGGGCAAAGCTAGATTCCCCATATAGGTTCTAGTGAAGGTTAGAGGGGTTGCCCTCCTAAACCATGCCATCAAAGAATGTATATATATGGTCTTGTGCTCATGTACCCTCGAGTATATTAGAAGACCACTTAGGATTTTTTCAAAACCTAGCCCTAGGAAGCCATCATCTTTCTATCACCTATGATTTATTGGTAAGCATTAAGCCATGGGAAGTTACTTATGTGTCGTACTAGATCTGTTAGGATTTGTATATTCACGGTCTCACAAATTAGATACTCCCTGTAGCAACCTTTCTTTTTTCCCTCTTTATTCTTGTCCATCTTGGCCTATTTGGAAGCAAGTGGAAACCACCAAAAACAACTATTTTCTTCAGAACCAGTAGAGTATAGGGCACAAAAATACATGTAGAAGGGTTTGAACAAACACCACCACTAGCTATTATTTTCAAAATCAATAGGATACAAGGATAGAAGTGCATGTAGAAGGGTTTGCATAGAAAAATCAACATAGTCTATAATTCTCAATCTAGGCATTGTACAACAAATTGGTATGTAGATTTACCTGAGAAGGATCTAGAATAAAAACCTCTGAATTAAAAGAATATGGAGAAAAGTAATTTTTTTCTTTTTTCTATTTCTAGTTGGTTCTATCATTGCAACCATCTTGTTGTGTAGATCATTTTGAGATATACATCTATAAAAAATTTAGGTACCCCACCCACCTCATGGTTGTGTCGATATGTTTCGACACATATTAAATGGAACAAAAGTTTTCTAATCTTGAGACCCAAATTTTAGAATTGACACAAATGATCAATGGTCTTAATTTCCAAAATGCAATGCACCTCTCCAACCAATCAAATAGTGAGTGTCTATCTAAGAGTGGAAACTCATCTGGCTATGTGCCTAATGGCCCAAAATTGGACTTCCCTAGATTTGACGACATAGATCCTACTAGTTGGCTTTATATAGCTAAACAATACTTTGGTCTCCATAATACTTATACAATGAACATGGTCCCTATTGCATCATTCCACTTGGAGAAAGATGTTGTACAATGATGAACCTAATTAGGCAAATTTTGTCAAACAATTGTTAGTTCGGTTTAGCCCTAGTGACTATGAGGATTTTACTGGTGCTCTTACCAAACTCAGATACCAAACTAGCATAGTTCATAAATACCCAATAGAATTTAAGTGATTCACTAATCACACTCAAGAATTATCTAACTTATTTTTCACAAGTTGCATTATCAATGGCCTTAAAAGGATCCAATATGCTTTGATGTTAAACTATTCAAACCTAATGATATGATGGAAGCATTGGTATTGACAAAACTCATAAAGGATAAGCTCATTGCTTAATGTCATTTTTAAAAAATTACTCCCTTCAAGAACACCATAAAACCATTCCCCCTTCTGTAATAGCCTTCAGAAACCACTCCCATTAAACACCTCATTGAAGTTGAAATGCAAGCTCAACAAGAAAAGGGGCTAAGCTATAATTATGATGAAAAATTCATAAGGGGCCATAAATGTGTGGAACAAAATCTATATCTCCTTTATGTTGAGTCACATCTAGATGTCAAGGATTGTGAAGATGCTTTAGAAACCTAAGAATAAGAATTTCCTATCATTGATTCGTCTCATATGGACTCCCATCTAGAAATTTCTATCCATGCCCTAGAAGGGGTCACCACTCCTCAAACTAGAAAAGACAAAGGCTATTTCAAGAATATTCCCCTCACTAAATTCTCATTGAATATGATAGCACACATAACTTCATTGATCCACAACTCACCAAGCAATTTAATAGATTTGTGTATCCATGCTCCATCTTTGAAGTTATGATCGCCAATGGTGGGAATTTGCCTTGTAAAGAAACATGCCACAATGTTGGATTACTATGGGGGACTATAACATTCATTTGGATATGTTTTTATTACACTTGGGAAACTATGATGTAGTTCTTGGGGCTCAATGGTTCTGTATCTTTGGCCCAACCTTGTGGGATTTCTCTGAACTTTGGATGCAATTCTCTGATAATGGATAGAAGAACACATTGAAGGGTTGTACCCCTGGGTCTACTAGTCTTATTGGCTCACATAGAATAGAGAAGTGTTTTAATAAAAATTCCCATGGGGTCATCACTCAACTATGCTCCCTTCACTTTAGCCCTCCTTTCAATTTTGGCCCTCTTACAAAATTGCAACAAATTTTGGATAAGAATGCCATAATATTTGTTGTGCCTACTAGATTTCCACTTCAACATCCTAAAGACAACATTTATCTCCTTCTAGGGAGTGCACCTTTTAATGTTCACCCTTACATGTATTTATTCCTCCAAATAATAGAAATTAAAAATTTGGTATTGGAACTCCTTAAAGTCGATGTCATTTGTCCTAGCACTAGCCCATACTCTTCACTTGTTCTTCTCATTCACAAAAAATATGGTTATTGGCATATTTGCATTGACTTCTATACTCACCATCAAGGATAAATTTCCTATTCTAGACATTGATGAGTTACTTGATGAGCTTCATGGTGTCCAATTTTTCTTAAAATTAGATTTGTGCTTTAGCTATCACCATATTCTTATCAATGAAGTAGATATTTAAAGACAACATTCCACATTCATAATGGTCACTATACATTTTTGGTCATGCCATTCATTATCACTAATGCCCCATCCACTTTCCAAGGACTGATGAATAAACTCTTTCAGCCCTTTGTAAGTTCATCTTGGTCTTCTTTAATGACATTTTGATCTATATTAGAACTTGGGTTGAACATTTACAACATCTTGACCTAGAATTACAACTTCTTGTAAATAATCAATTATGTGCCATGTGCTCCAAGTTCTCCTTTGGTCAAAATAAAATTAAGTACCCTGGACATATTTTCTCCCTAGAAAGTGTTGTGGTTAAACTTGAAAATTCATGCCATAAAAACTTGACCACAACCCTATTGGAATTGGTCCAGACAACTGAGAGGGGGAGGGGGGTGAATCAGTTGTCCCAAAACTTTAACACTTGTAACTATTTCTTTATCACACAAAACTGATTAATGATATAAACATTTAAAGCATGTATCATCAACACATGAGCACAAAAAAATGAACACAGAACACTAGGATTTTTACATGGAAACCCGATTAAGGGAAAACCACGGTGGGGGTTAACCCACAAAGATTTGTACCCTATTAAAAGTACTTCAAAAAAATAGAAGGCACATGCCTTCAGGTGCACTACCCAGAGCTTACTGCTCAAAAGAGGCTCACTGCCTACAAGAATTAAGTTTAACACAGAGATAATGAACTGAGAAATAGCATCTATTTCATGCCTGGTTTAGTCCCTTTGAAAGCTCACAATTTGTGCTATGATCTTCAACCACTTGTCCGTTATATCTTCATCCTTACTATTCTTGTTCCTCTACACTTGTTCCTCTCTACTCTACCTCTGCACTTGATCCTTTCTTTTGATTAGATTATTTTTGCACAAGGATAATTTTCCACACTTCAACGATACACCTTTATATGCTTCATCAACCTTGGAACAAACATCAAGGTTAGCTTGACTTGACGCAGATTATCACACTGTCGGCCAAACATAACTGAGACTCAAATTTTCCTCTATAAACACGCCATGCTCCATAGAATGTTCTTAGATCATCCGCAACATGCTAAGATCATCTGGTCAACCAAGACTAGGAAGAACATCAACACTGAAAACAAAAAATCTTCATTAACAAGCTCAAAATTCAATGCGAACCTCCAACACAACAACTACATGATCCAGAGATCTCCACAAGCACATTAAATTCAACAAAAACATCCACACTCCTCCAAATCATCAGAATCACTTGCATATTCATCCAGAACCTTAAGAACGATGTCTGCCATAACTGTCACACTAGAAAGATTGCTTGCGGATCTCCAAATCACAAACTACTTGAATGGATGATGCACACTGACTTCCCAAACATGCCTCTAGATCCGCAGATCATCATTTTACATTACTAGAGCAATCTGGACCTCTTTCCTGTCACTCTGTCTCTCCTGAATATTGTAGGAACCGGTCTACTCAAATGGCCATAACTTCTTCAAACCTTAATGTGAACTCTCAAATCTTAACTGGAGCTTCTTCAAATAAACCTCTACATAGCCATATGGTCCACATACATTGAGCTTCATTAATTTTCTCAATATCCTCAACAATCCGGTCTTCTATACAGGCAGCAAAATATGATATAGTTGACACCAATGGCAACAAGGATATGTTGACATCAATGACAACACCGCTTAGGCACATATTTGCAACAATCTCCCCCTTTGTCATTGATGGCAACATATGATGTGAAAAACTAAATTCAACCATCAAGACAAGAAATTCTCCCCCTTTCTCTTCTCACTTCTGCAATTACTTACATCAACAACTATTTTTCACATGAACTTCTCTCCCCCCTTGACATCAATGGCAAAGGACACATATTTGTAATCTTTTCTCCCTCTTTGTTTCAGACTGATCCCAACATTTGCATACTAACTACTCCCCCTGAGTACTATCTCCTTAACATCAATCCGGATCACAAGATATGAATGTGAATTCCACTAGACTAATGCACCTTAGTGCATCTTAGTTCTGATCAGGAGGGGTAATAACCCCTAACTTCTCTCTGAGATACTCAAAAGTATCCTTGGGAAGAGGCTTAGTGAAAATATCTGCAATCTGATCTTTGGAAGACACAAACTCCAACTTGACTTCATTCTCATTTACCTTCTCTCTCAAGAAATGAAACTTGATAGATATATGCTTTGTCTTTGAATGCAACACTGGATTCTTTGAAATACTTATTGCACTTGAATTATCACAGAAGATTGTAACTGGCTCCTCAAACACAATTTTGATGTCTTTCAACATTTGCTTCATCCACAGAATTTGAGTACAATTATTTGCTGCTACTATATACTCTGCCTCTACAATAGACAGAGATATTGCCTCTTACTTTTTGCTCATCCAAGAGACCAATCTTCTTCCCAAGAAGAAATCACCACCACTAGTACTTTTCCTGTCATCCAGATCTCCTACCCAATCAGCATCTGTATATGCATGAAGAGTGAAGTCATTATCCTTTGGATACCACAATCCATAATCAATTATCCTCTTGAGATATCTAAAAATTCTTTGACTGCCACAACATGGGATTCTTTTGGATCAACTTGAAATCTAACAACAAGTCCAACTACATTCATGATGTCAGGTCTGGTCTTAGTCAAATAGAGAAATCCTCCAATCATTGATCTATACCTTTTTTTGGTTTGCCTTGGGGGAGTCATCATCTTTACTTAACCTGCATCTGGTTACCATAGGTGTACCTACTAGCTTTGAATCTTCCATTCCAAACTTCTTCAACAATTCTTTCACATACTTGGACTGAGATATGAAGATACCTTTATCTGACTGAACAATTTGCAGACCTAGGAAGAAATTCATCTCACCAAACATTGACATCTCAAATTCACTTTTCATCTGATCAGCAAATGCTTTGCACATACATTCATTTCCACCAAAAATGATATCATCAACAAAGACCTCAATAATCAGGATGTCCTCATGATTAATCTTGAAGTAAAGATTAATATTAGTGGTACCTTTGCTAAATCCTAGTTTAAGCAAATGTTTATCCAATCTTGCATACCAAGCTCTTGGGGCATGCTTGAGTCCATTCAATACTTTTCTCAGTCTGCAGACCATATTTCTCTAATCAAACAACTGAAATCCTTCTAGTTTCTCAATGTAGACTTTTTCCTCCAACTCTCCATTCAGGAATGCTAATTTAACATCCATCTGATAAACTTTAAAATCTTTGAAGGCAACAAATGCAAGAAATAATCTAACTACTTCTATTCTTGCCACTGGAGCAAAAGTTTCCTCAAAATTAATTCCTTCTACTTGAGAATAGCCTTTACATACCAACCTTGCTTTGTTTCTCACAACTTCACCATCTTCATTTAGTTTATTCCGGAAGACCCATTTGGTTCCAATCACATTTTTGTCCTCAAGTCTAGGAACAAGATCCCAAGTGTGATTCTTTTCAATTTGCATCAATTCTTCTTCCATTGCATTTACCCAGTTTTCATCATTGTAGGGTTCACTTACTAATTTAGGTTCAATCTTTGAAATCAAACAAATTTCCTCTTGATCTTCAAAAAAATTTCTCCTAGTCTGAACACCTTTACTCTTATCTCCTATGTTCTGATCTTCAGGATGATTCAACCTTACATACTTGGGGGTTTTGGGAATCGCTTGAACTTTTGTTTCTTGAGCTTGTTCCTCAACATCTGTACTATCCTCTTGAGTTCTTAGAGTTTTTGGATCAATCTGAATCTGAGTTTGGGTTTGAACTTGCCTTCCTTGACTTTGACTTTCATCTTGATCATCTGAATCATATCTGCAATACCTAGAATGTCCTTTTTTTCTTTCATCAACTCTGACATTAGCACTTTCAACAATTTTTTTAACCTCTTGTTAAAGCACCGGCAAGCCTTACTTTGAGTGGAGTATCCCAAAAATATTCCTTCATCACTTCTTGCATCAAACTTTCCCAAGCCCTCATCTCTTTTGATATAGCATTTACTACCAAAAACTCTGTAATATCTCACAGTGGGAGGATGACCAAACCATAGTTCATAAGGGGTCTTACCAGAATTGCCTTTGATCTGCACCTAGTTAAGAGAGTAGACAGTAGTACTCACAGCTTCTCTCCAATAAACTTGAGGAACATTTGTTTCCATCATCATGGTCTTGGAAGCTTCTTGAATGGTCCAGTTCTTTCTTTCCGCAACTCCATTTTGTTGAGTCCTAGGAGTAGATAACTGTCTTTTTATTCCATGCTTTTCACAGAAAGCATCAAACTCACCGGAGGTAAATTCTCCACCTTTGTTAGATCTCAGTCACTTTAATTTTTCACCAATCTCATTTTCAACCATCACTTTGAACACCTTGAACTTGTCAAGAGCTTCTAATTTTTCTTTTAAGAAAGTTACCCACATCATCCAGGAGTAATCATCAATCAGCAACATGAAATATTTGTCTCCTTACACACTCCTAATTCTAGCAGGACCACAGAGATCAGTATGTACCAGTTCTAATCATTCTCTTGAAGCTTGTTCCTTACTTTTGAATGAAATTTTGTTCTGTTTACCCAATTAACATTCTCTACATATGCTATCAGGTTTCACAAGTTTTGGAAGGTCTCTTACAACCTTAGTGGAACTGATTTTGACAATGTTATCAAAATTCACATGACACATCCTCCTATTCCATAACCGACTTTGATCTGTCTGAGCAATCAAATAACTTTTTCCAGAACTACTTGAATGAAATATGTTACCTCTAGTTTGAGTACCGGATGCAATTTCAGTTTCGGAGCTCTCCAATATTCTGCATTTTCCATCCTTGAATCGGAGATCATAACCCTTGTCAACCAACTATCCAACACTGAGAAGATTATGCTTCAGTCCTTCCACATATAGAACATCATTGGTGCTATTATTACCATTAAAAGAGATGGATCCTTTGCCACAGATTCTACCAGCCAAGTTGTCTCCAAATTTCACAAGCCCACCTTCATATTTTTCAAAACTCGCAAACTTACTCTTATCATCAGTCATATGATGAGAACATCCACTATCAATCACCCATTCATCCTTTTCAACAACCTGAGAAGCCAAGGCACTTTCCACATTTACACAGCTAGCAGATTCAGTAGACACTGGATCTTCTTCTTTGACAGCAATGAACACCCAATCATTTTCAGAGGAACCTCCATGATCAGATTCATCATATGTGACTCCTTCTTCTCCAACTTCTTAGACATAGTAGCAATTCTTCTAACCTTTATATCTGTTAGGGTTTGGTTTTGAAAACTTCTCCGGACATCTTGAGGCAAAATGACCAATCTTATTACAAGCAAAACATTTAAATGGCAACTATCCTTCATACTCACCGGATCCTCTTGGCATTCTTTTGGCAATAAGAGCATCCAGATTTGTAGTTTCAATTTCAACATCTTTAAGATCCTTCCTTGTCTTGACAAATTTGTTTGATCTTGTTGAAGAGCTTTCACCTAGATCATATCTTTGTTTTCCATATACACTGGTTTTGAATACTGTTTTAGACTTAGGAATAGAATCACCAAACTCACTTAATTCAAAAGTTAAAATTTTTCCAACCAGCTGATCTCTTGTAACTTTTGAAACAATCATGATCTCCTCTATAATAGCAACCTTATGTTTGTATGAATCTGGTAATGATCTGAACACTTTTGCCATAATTTCTAATTCTTCCAAAGTTCCACCAGCACACCTAATACCGCACACAAGTTCATTTATCTTTTGCATGTAGATTGTGATATTTTCATCTTCACTCATCCTCAGATTTTCAAATTTTCCTCTCAGACTTTGTACCTTGGCACATTTGACATATTCATTGCCTTCATAAAGATTCTCCAACTTCTTCCATATTTCATGAGTAGTTTTTAGTCCAAAGACATTTGACATTTCTGAATCAGTCAGGGCACTAAACAAGGCTTCTTTAGCTTGAAGGTTGTTTTCCACATCTTTGACTTGATCTGGAGTTGAAGGACCTTTCTCTGGAGGTTTATACTCATTTTTGGTTATCACCAATAAGCATCACCCATGCATTGCAAATGGCACTCCATGTGACTCTTCCAAACAGAGTAATTTGTTCCATCGAATCTCAAACTATCCTTCTTGTAGTCAACATCATGGATCTCCTCGGCGGTTAAGCTTCTTCTAGAGGAACCTTGCTATGATACCAATTGTTGGAATTGGTCTAGACAACTGAGAGGGGGGGTGAATCAATTGTCCCAAAACTTTAACACTTGTAACTATTTCTTTATCACAAAAAATTGATTAATGATATAAACATTTAAAGCATGTATCATGAACACATGAGTAGAAACAAATGAACACAGAACACCAGGATTTTTACGTGGAAACCTGGTTAACGAAAAACCACGGTGGGGGTTAACCCACAAATATTTGTACCCTATTAAAAGTACTTTAGAAAAATAGAAGGCACATGCCTTAAGGTGCACTACCCAGAGCTCATTGCTCAAAAGAGGCTCACAGCCTGTTGGATTTATCCCAAACTGGATGCTTGCTCCCAGTTATCCCTACAAGGTAGCCATCAATGATTAACAGGATCTCTGGGCCAGGGGCCAACAGTACAGGAGATAGACTCTATAGATATCTCCTCTTCTTCTTTAGGCTCTCCAAAACCTAGGGGGTATTCCCTATTCAACATCCATAAGATATGCCTATGAACTAGGGGGATGTTGACACAAAGTAGATAAATCCTCCTTTATGTAGACCAAAACTGTGAGATAAGTGCAAAGGGGCTAGCTTTGGGCCTAAGTTCAGTTGTGAGACAAAGGATTTTGATCCTAAAACTACTTCTAAGGTCCTAATGGTTTGGTTTTGAAGTTTTAAGTTTGATTTTGTATTTGGATGTAAGACTGGGACCTTGGGTTATGACCTCAACACAAAACCAGACTAGTGCCTATCCAGGGCTTGGAGTCAATAGACATATATATGTGAATGTTTATCATAGGCTTGAAACAATACTCATATTTCAAGGGGGTTTTCTAGTTTCTACATTACAGAGACTTCCCAAGATCAAGTATTCAATTATCTCTACTTACAACATCCTTACTGCAATGTATTCTTCCCAACACTTAATCCAAAACATTCAATATACTCCTTGAGTAAAAGCAAAGAATCAAGCATTAAGTATGGCAAGCCTATACTCTAGAATCTTAAACACCCCTTAGCTGTTTAAATTCATAAGAAGAATACACTCAATTTGGAGATAGATAACAGAACACATGCAATGAAGCATTACTCATCTATATCAACATGAAACTGATACATGCTATGCATAAAACATTCAGTCATACAGCTCATAAACTCACAAGATACCAGAACAGAGCTACCAGCTAGATTGTATCTTCTCACAGCACCCAGATTTATCCAGCTTTTTCAACCACAACAAATGAGTGACAAGTTCTACTTATATAGCAGGAACTTGTACTCAACCATTAATTACATGGCAATCTCCAAGATTTCACTAGATACCATGCATCGCCAGGAGGGCACCGAAAACATTTAATGCAGCCGCGTAGAGAAAAGGGAAAGGACAGGCAGGTTTGGGAGGAGAGCCACTGACTGAAGATTTTCATCTTGGAAAATGACAATTGACCTATCCTCTTGACCCATGCCTCTGTAAACTTTGCCATTAATGCTTACCTTCCTACTTTGGGATGCAACAGCAGTTCACGTGCCCCTGAAGCTTCTTCCCGCCAAGATCATAGTCATAGATACGAAGAAATCCTTCCCTTTGAAAACTTGAATCAGGATCGTCGATCTGCATCTTTCTCGCCAAGATTTGTGGCGTTGATTATGCTGAAAAATTGCCAACCAATGATATCATGCCACGTCAGCACCCTATGCATCCATCGCTGACTTTTCAAATTATGTGAGAATTGATTATCCCACATTCACCCCACAGCGACCTCTCAAACACTTTATAAACCGGGTCATGAGTGTATATGATAGTCGGTGATTTTTCTCTCGATGATGCCAGTTTAGACCTCATCATCATGGCCCGCGCTAATGGAGAACCTCCTGCTGATGATCCTCTCATGTCGGTGAATCTCTCGCCTACTCGACATGTAAAATATCACCCCAATATTTCTGGTGCAGGAGCACCTACCTGACAGCTGGCCTTCATGAGGCAGTTAGTTGTTTTAGGTCTTGTTTATGCTTTCAAGAAGGTCTGTTAAGACCAAATGCATGTAATAAGGTCATGCTGATCATGATAAGATCATGCTGACCAGGCTTTTGCTATTTTTAGTTAGTTTGTTAGAACAGTTGTCATGCTGTAGGGTCCGGTTGGATCTCCCAGCCGCCTGGAGAGTTCCCAGCCGCTTGGAGTCGGGTCAGTAGTACTCGTAGGAAAATCTATTTAAGCATGAGGATCATTTGATATTGGATGGACAGATACAGATAGATATCATCGATCGAGCTAGGTTGCAGAGAGTGAGACTGAGAGAGAGATTGATCATTGTATTGCATCTTTTGAAATCAAATAAAGTGATCCTGTTTGTGTTCTTTCTCTGGTTGGATTCCATTGTTAAATCGATTTGCTGGTTTGAGAGGTTTCATGGATTTACTGATCCATTCCACTGGTTGATCCGTCTGATCGGTGGAATGGTCATATACAGTAGGTTAGTAGTTAGTTTGTTTGTTCGCATGCAGGTGTGCAGGTTCGCCGTCAAGAGGTGTAGAAGACCCTAGCATGGGCATGTGCTAGGTCGAGTTGATAAGTTTGAGTTGGAAGATCACCCTGAGGTTGGATCGGGTCATCCCTGGAGGATCGGCGAAATGAAATTTCGCTAAGGCTGGAAATTGGTCAAGACGGCATCATCAGGATATTTCTGCAAATATCCTGCAGTCAGTTTGGGTATCGTCATCCGGATAAGTGAAGATGAGCATGATGCTTTCGAGTGCATGAAGTGCAAGTGCGTCGGGGTGATCATCATCAGGAGGGCCGAGGAGGAGCGTATCGGCATTAGGTTGAAGATCGGGTTGATCAAGTTGATCGCGGGCCAAAAAAAAACTAAGTTTGGCCAACAGCAGGATATGACGTCATCATCATCATGATATACGTCATCAGGATATTTCAGAGTGGCAGGATATTGAGCAGCTGCGGGTGACGTCATCGTCATCAGGATATACGTCATCAGGATATCGGGTGACGCAAGCATCGAGGGGAAGGTGCGAGAAGTTAAGGTTTGTCATCATCAGGATAAATGGGAAGAACCGGATGTCCGTTATCCTATTGATTATCATGATGTCGAATATCATGATGTTGAAGGTAGTGAAGACGGAAGTTGTCGCTGAAGTGAACAGTGGACGTCAGGAGGATGTTCGCGCCGATCGAACATGATGATGCTGCCGATAATCGAGTAAGGTGATGCTGTTGACAGGCGAAAGTGCGAAGGCTTGTCTGCAGGAGGATATCGGTCGGCAGGTGAAATATGATGATGATGCTGACAGTAAAGTCAAATATGATGATGATGAGGATGAATATGATGATGATGATGGGCTGCAGACATCCATGCTGTATGCGAAGGTTATAGTGTGGATGCCTCTGCATCATAGTGGTATCAGAGCTCAGCAAAAGGTCTGGGCTGTTGTGTGTTGATTCTGTCACTGAAAGGGCAGAGGTAGAGTTGAATTGTGTGTTGTGTGTTGATTAAGAGGTTGATAAAATGCCTCCGAAAGGTAGTGGTACTGCAAGGGAATTGCAGGAGATGAAGGAGAAACATGCTAGAGAGATGAGGAAGATGAAGGAGCTTGCTGAAGCACTTCAAGCCAGGCTTACAGCCCTGGAAAAGAACAAAAAGAGGGAAGTGGAAGACAGTGAGTCTGAAGAAGATGAAGATACTGTTGAAGAGTATGAAGAGGTAGCTGAAGATCTGGATGCTGAAGACCAGAGACTGGCAAAACTGTTAAAGGCAGTACAGAGTGAAAAACCTAAGGTAAAGGTTGATGTTTCCAAATATACTGGAAGTTTGAATGAAGATGAATTGTTGGATTGGATTGCTGCACTTGATAATCACTTTGAATGTGAAGATGTTGCTGAGGATCAGAAGGTAAAGATTGCAAAGACCAAGTTAGGAGGTCATGCTTTGGTATGGTGGGATTATGTACAATCCGAGAGAAGGAAGCAAGGGAAGTCAAAGATCACTTCATGGGATAAGATGGTAGCAAGGATAAAAGGTAAATTCTTGCCAAGGGATTATGAAATCCAGATGTTTAAGAAACTGCAATTTTTAAAGCAGAAGGAAAGGGATGTGAAGACATATACAGGGGAGTTTTATAAATTGAGTATGAGATCTGGTCATCATGAGAATGAGGTAGAAAAGGTGGCTAGGTACTTGGCTGGTTTGAGGTTTAACATATAGGATGAGTTAGTTTTAGCTAACCCTAAGAATGTGGAGGATTGTTATCAAATGGCAATCAGGATTGAAGAAAAGATGAATAGAGGACATGATAAGTCCATGAGAGGAAGAGGAAACAATAGGGGAAGAGGAGCAGCCCCTGCACAAAAGCAAACCAATGAGGGTCAAGAAGACACTGGTAAAGGACAGGGACAGTCTGATTTCAGGGGTGGATGGAAAGGTAATAGAGGAAGATTTGGAGGTGGTAGAGGTTCTACTACATTTTCAGGAAAATGTTACACCTGTGGAGAGTTTGGTCATCCATCTTTCAAATGTCCAGAAAACAAAGGTTCATCATCCAGAAATGATAGAACTAATGACAAGAGAGTACAACTTGTGCAAGAAGAGAAAGTAGAAGAAAGTGCATAGAGTTCAAACACTTATCACAAGGATAAGGAGGCTAATAATTGTGGATATCCAGAGAGTGGAGAATCATTGATGCTCAGGAGAATTAGTTTGCAGGCATCAAAGGATATGATGCAAAGAAAAGCTCTTTTCAAGACCACATGCAAGAGTAAAGGTAAAGTATGCAAGGTTGTCATTGATACTGGTTCAACAGACAACATGGTATCCCAGGAAATGGTGGATAAACTGAAGTTGGAAAGGATTCCACATCCACACCCTTACAAGGCATCTTGGGTGAGTGATAGTCAATCACTTTTTGTCTCTGAACAGGCATATGTGGATTTTCAGATTGGAGCATATCATGATAGAATTTTGTGTGATATTTTGCCTATGGAATGTTGTCACCTACTGTTGGGTAGACCATGGCAATTTGATAGGAGGGTACTGTATGATGGGTATTCTAATACCTATACCATCAAGAAAGATGGGAAGACTATTAAGTTGATGCCATTGCAGGCAAAAGCTGCAGTACAGAAGGCAGCCCAAATCATTTTAATGGGAAAGAAGGAATTTGTGCAGATGCCTAGAGGAGCAGGCATAAAGGCAGTTGAGGACACTGCAGGGAAAGGAGTTGTTACAGACAACAAGATGAAGAAAGTTTCAGTTGTGACTGACAGAGGTCAGCAACAGGTGCAGAAACAGGTTTGCACACAGCAACCAGTTCAGAAGAATGACAAGGATGTTGTCATAGTTGGGACTATTGTTTGTCCTATAAAAGTTGAAAGGAAGATAGGATTGAACATTTCAGAAGTTCGAGAGGTAGTTTAGACAGAGGTTCTGATCAGGCAACCTGGCAAACACGGGGTATGTGAGAGAAAGGCCTACATCAACAGGCATGAGGATTTACTTGCCAGAAAGCAAGTTACAGTTCAGAAGACTTGGAGCAGCCAAGAGCCAGCAGAGGACAAAGCTGGAGCAGATCAGCATATTTCAAAGGCAAAGTGTAGAGGTGGAGGACTTCCACATACTAAACTCATGGGACATGAGTTCTTTTCTGTTGGGGAGTATGGTGCAGGAGCACCTACCTGACAGCTGGCCTTCATGAGGCAGTTAGTTGTTTTAGGTCTTGTTTATGCTTTCAAGAAGGTCTGTTAAGACCAAATGCATGTAATAAGGTCATGCTGATCATGATAAGATCATGCTGACCAGGCTTTTGCTATTTTTAGTTAGTTTGTTAGAACAGCTGTCATGCTGTAGGGTCCGGTTGGATCTCCCAGCCGCCTGGAGAGTTCCCAGCCGCTTGGAGTCGGGTCAGTAGTACTCGTAGGAAAATCTATTTAAGCATGAGGATCATTTGATATTGGATGGACAGATACAGAAAGATATCATCGATCGAGCTAGGTCGCAGAGAGTGAGACTGAGAGAGATTGATCATTGTATTGCATCTTTTGAAATCAAATAAAGTGATCCTGTTTGTGTTCTTTCTCTGGTTGGATTCCATTGTTAAATCGATTTGCTGGTTTGAGAGGTTTCATGGATTTACTGATCCATTCCACCGGTTGATCCGTCTGATCGGTGGAATGGTCATATACAGTAGGTTAGTAGTTAGTTTGTTTGTTCGCATGCAGGTGTGCAGGTTCGCCGTCAAGAGGTGTAGAAGACCCTAGCATGGGCATGTGCTAGGTCGAGTTGATAAGTTTGAGTTGGAAGATCACCCTGAGGTTGGATCGGGTCATCCCTGGAGGATCGGCGAAGTGAAATTTCGCTAAGGCTGGAAATTGGTCAAGACGACATCATCAGGATATTTCTGCAAATATCCTGCAGTCAGTTTGGGTATCGTCATCCGGATAAGTGAAGATGAGCATGATGCTTTCGAGTGCATGAAGTGCAAGTGCGTCGGGGTGATCATCATCAGGAGGGCCGAGGAGGAGCGTATCGGCATCAGGTTGAAGATCGGGTTGATCAAGTTGATCGCGGGCCGAAAAAAAACTAAGTTTGGCCAACAGCAGGATATGACGTCATCATCATCATGATATACGTCATCAGGATATTTCGGAGTGGCAGGATATTGAGCAGCTGCGGGTGACGTCATCGTCATCAGGATATACGTCATCAGGATATCGGGTGACGCAAGCATCGAGGGGAAGGTGCGAGAAGTTAAGGTTTGTCATCATCAGGATAAATGGGAAGAACCGGATGTCCGTTATCCTGTTGATTATCATGATGTCGAATATCATGATGTTGAAGGTAGTGAAGACGGAAGTTGTCGCTGAAGTGAACAGTGGACGTCAGGAGGATGTTCGCGCCGGTCGAACATGATGATGCTGCCGATAATCGAGTAAGGTGATGCTGTTGACAGGCGAAAGTGCGAAGGCTTGTCTGCAGGAGGATATCGGTCGGCAGGTGAAATATGATGATGATGCTGACAGTAAAGTCAAATATGATGATGATGAGGATGAATATGATGATGATGATGGGCTGCAGACATCCATGCTGTATGCGAAGGTTATAGTGTGGATGCCTCTGCATCAATTTCACATCACCCTGATGTGAAATATCACCCTTATCAGAAATATCACCCCAATAAGAAATATCACTGGACTGCATCACCTGATATTCAATATCATCTTGATGACCACCCTCATCAGTGCAACCTGATGCATCAGAGAAAGATCCTCGCGCTCATATGTATACCAAATACTTCACCGATGAACCTCTTGATCATATTCATGTCATCATCATATTCATATCCTCATCAGTGATTGGGGGGATCCTTAGTAAAGATGTTGACAGTAACTTTCATGCCGAAGACCACATGATGCACTCCACCGATCCTGATGACATCACCATCATATTGCAATATCGGGGGGATCTTCGTAAGATGACCGATATTAGAAATATGACCCCCTTCTCTGGAATATCAGGCTGGACTGAAAATTTCAACTATGACCCCATCAGACTTAGATGACGTCATCGTCATGTTGGCATCGGGGTGATATTTGGCAGCAAGGGTGATATTCGTAAGATCACCTGATATTTGAAATATCACCCTCCGGGCAAAATATGATGCTGTTGGACAGGTAGATATCCACCCTCATGTAAAATTGATGTTCGCAACATCGGGGTGATCTTGTAAGATGAGGTGATATTTGAAACATGACCCCCCCTCCGGATTATGATGAAACCATTAGACAAGCACTTCGTGGATCAAGTGATTATGAGGTGATAAAGCAATATCGGGGTGATCTTAACTAAGATGACTGATGTTCGAAACATCACCCCCTAGGCAGAAGATCAGGTCATATATGAAATATGACCCCCTGCAAGAAATATGAGGCCTGATAGAAACTTTGCCTTAACAAGACTTCATGCTTGAAAGCCTGAGTCCATGTGGGCACCACCATTGGCTCTGACTGGGGACGTGCAGGCACAAGGCTGCAGCGAGAACCAGATCACCTCTGGGTAGACCAGGCAAAACACAAAAAATGCACAACACCGACTATACAGAGTAATTTACAAATAATTTACAAATGTGCATAGAAGAAGATATTTATGAAAAATAAGCTTTGAGGAATTGACTGTGCACAGGTAATTCCAGTATTTCACCATTCAGGGCCTGGAGAAAATAGGAATCTTCTCCATGAGTATTGCTCACCTAATATGGGCCCATCCATAAGGGCTCAAACTTACCATGCTTGCCCTTATCCTGACCTTTTGCATTCCAAACAAGGACTAGGTCATTGATTTGAAACTTTCTTTCTGCAGTCCTTTTATCAAATAGATATTTCACTTTCTGTTGTTGCTTGATGTTTGTCCTATGAGCCTCTCTTCTAACTTCATCTAATGCAACTAGCTGATTTATCCTTTCTGCCATTGGATCCTCAATCTCTTCATCATTTTCTTGTATGAATTTATAGATTGGCAAGAGATTGTTCACAGGCAACCTAGCAGCTATATACTAGCTCAAAAGGTGACCTCCCAATTGCTTTCTTTACAGTTACTCTATTAGCCCATAGTGCCATCTTCAACTTTGAATCCCATGCTCTTTTGTTCTTGTCTACCATCCTTTTGATGATTTTCATGAGGCTTTTGTTACTTGATTCTGCTTGACCATTTCCCTGTGGATGATATGGTGATGCATATGACAAATTAATCCCATATTTGTTGCAAAAATCAACAAATTCACCAGATCTGAAGCACATGGTATTATCTATCACCACTTTGAATGGTACTCCAAACTTGATAATAATGTTTTCCAGAATAAAATCCATCAGCACCCTGCTTGCAGCTTTTTTAGTTGGAATGGCTTCAATCCATTTGGTGAAATAGTCAGTAGCAACCAAAATCCAACTATGTCCTCCACTTGATTTTTCTAAGATCTCCCCTATAAAATCAATTCCCCACTATTGAAATAGAGACTCCACAGTTACAGTTCTAAGGGGTAATGCACCTTCATACTTTAACTTTCCTGAGAACCTTTGGCAGGAATCACATCTCCTTACCAACTTTTGTGCATCTGAGAAAAGAGTTGGCCACCAATATCTTGCCCTAAGAATTTTGTGAGCTGTTGTCTGGGCAGTATAGTGTCCACCACACACTCCTTTGTGGATGTCACTTAAAAGATCTTTAGCTTGATTCTCATCCACACACCTAAGTAGCACACCATCAGGATTCTTCCAATACAACTCTCCTTGAATAATAATGTACCTGATTGCACGTAACTTCAAGGTCCTTTTCTGACTATCACTGAAATGGGAAGGGCAATTCAAATTCTGCAAATAATATACAATATCCCTGTACCATTCAGATTTTGACACATTAACAATTTCATTCTGAACTACATTCACTTGGCATGCTTCCAGATTTGACTGTGTCATTATCTTAGCCAAACCTTGTCTTCTTACCAATTTTGTGATCTGTATCTCTATGTTGAATTCTTGTAATTTGTTTATCCATCTGCATCTTCTTCCTATTACCTCTTGCTGAGTAAAAATATCCTTGACTACTGCATGGGGCACATAAGCAATTATCTGATATCCCACTAGATATGGCCTAAAGCTTTTGACTGCTCTAACCAATGCATATGTCTGCTTCTCCATGATATCATATTTTAACTCAGTTGCCTACAATGACATGCTAAAGAAAGAAATAGGTTGTTCAAAACCTTCTTCATTTTTCTGCAGTAAGCATGCAGCAATAGTATGAAAAGAGGCAAATGAAAACAACTGAAACGGCTTAGAAAAGTCAGGAGAATTCAATACAGGACCCATCTTTAGAGCCTCTTTGATGTTTTGAAATGATTCAATTACTTCACCTTCCCACTTGATAAACTCACCCTTCTTCAGCATCTTAGAAATGTTCCTTGTAGTCTCTGCAAAGTTAGGAACAAATCTTCTAACAAAATTAATCTGTCCAAGGAAGGACTATATGCCCTTTACTGTTTTGAGAACTTGAATCCTGTCAATTATAGCAACCCTTTTAGGATCTATTCTTACTCCATCCTTGGAAACAATGTGTCCCAAGAGCTTTCCATCAACTACCCCAAAAGCACATTTCTTTCGATTGAGTGAAATGCCATATTCCAATGCTCTAATAAAAATTTGTTCTAGGTGCATGCAATGTTGCTCCTCCCTTTTTGAATAGGTAGTCATATCATCCTAATATACAACCAAGATTGAATCAATCAATCCTGCAAAAGCAACATCCATAGCCCTCTAAAATGTGGCACCTGCATTTGTCAGTCCAAATGGCATTCTCACATATACATAGGTTCCCCATGGAGTGGTGAAGGTAGTCTTGAATTGTTCAGATTCTTTCAAAAATCCATCCATCATGGATAGAAGTTCACAGCTAGTTACCTTTTGTAGCATAGCCTCCATGTTGGGCAGTGGATAATTATCCTTCAAGGAAGATACATTCAGATTTCTAAAGTCAACACAGAGTCTTATATCACCATTCTTTTTTCTAACTGGGACAAGATTAGACACCCAAGTTGAATGTCTAATAGGCACAATTATTCCAGCCTCCCTAAGCTTCTTGAGTTCTTCCTGCATTTTTGGAGCTAGAGTAGGATTAATAGGTCTTTATTTTTGTCTGAATGGCTTACTCTAGGCTTCAATGGGATTTCATGCTGGAATAGGTCTTCTCTATAAGCCTTTAGGTCCTCATATGACCAGACAAAGACATGCTTATACTTCTTCAACAATACAATCAACATGTTCCTAATGTGTGGTTTGAGCTATTTGCCAATATATACCTTTTTGGGGGCATGAGATGTCCCCAAGTTTATCTCCTCCAAGTCATCCTTGTTTGTAGGAGATGCCTTTGTAACAAACTGATCTCTATTGTTAAAATCTCTTTCTAAAGCAACCAACCCTCTGGGGATTTTATTTGTTTTGATTTGGATTACTTCTTTCCCCAAAAGAGTTTCTTTTCCATCTACAACCTCTACAAAATTCTGAAAGTCAATTTCTTGGTTCTCATACTCATCTATGCAATGTAAAAATCTTAACAAATCTTTATCATCATCAAACACCTTCCAACTACATACATTATCTAGTACTGCAAGTCTAAGTTTAACTTCAACATTTGTAACATCAGACAGAGTTATATCATCTAGCCTAATGGCCACATTAGCTAGAAAATCTGCCATGACATTTTTTGATCTCTCTATCCAATTTATTGAAAATGCATCAAACAATTCAACTGTATCCCAAACAACATGTTTATACTGTTTTAACCTCTTATTTTTTGAAGCATATTTATCTCTAACCTAGGAAACAATTAACTCTGAGTCTCCAAACACTCTTAACATTTTAATTTCATGCTTCATAGCCATATTCAATCCTAGTAACAAAGCTTCATACTTTGCAATATTATTTGTACAAGCAAACTTCCATAAGAAAGAGAATTTTAGAAGCTTACTAGCTGGAGACAAAAACACAACTCCAGCACTAGAGCCTTCCTTTGCACAAGCTCCATAAAAGACATGGTCCATAGATCCTGTTGGTCCAGCTCTTGAATGCAAGTATCTCCCCCTTTACCTTCTTGATCACTTGAGACAACTCTAAAATTTTCATAGTCAGTGTTCACAAAACAAATGTGCTCCTCAGAATCCTGATCTTTGGCTGTCTCTTGTGCTCTTTCTTCTCTAACTAGCTTGACATCTTGGCCATTCATTGGGATCATGGCATATGACAGATCTAATTGCATACTTCCACCAATTAATGTTGCCCATCTTCTTGACAACAACATACCATATTGTGTCTTTATGTCAACCACTGTTATGTTCATTCTATATGCTCTTTCTGGATATGCTGCTAACTTGAAATCCACATCCTTCATGATTACAATAACTAGTACTTCTCTAGCATCCATGGCATAGCACTTTCCACATGCCTTGTCTATTTTTAATCCATCTTGTTGCATGATAGCCAGAGGCATGATATTTGTTGATGCTCTAGAATCAAGCATACAATTCCTGATTGTTTTCCCATTAATAATAAGGGAGACATAAAATGGCTCAACCTGTGATGGACACTTTGTCATGGTCACCCCTAGATAAACCTCAGGAACTTCATCCTCATCAGTACACATGGCCTATTTCTTACCCTGAACCTCAATATTTTGCTTGGCTTGACAAAGTACTCCTGAAATTAAAGACACTGTCTTATTTCTGAACTCTTCAACTTTCATCAACTCCATCAATGGAATAGAGACCTTTATCTGGGACAAGACTTGAGTTATGTCAAAAGGAGCATAATTTTGTAAAACAGTTGTAGCCTGATCCATGGTTTTGTTCTTATCCTGAGTTGATCCAGCCTTGATTCTTGTGGTCTTCTGACTGTCATCCAAAACCTGAGAGTTCTTACTTCGGTCTTCATCCTGGGGAACCTCATCTTCTAATTTTTGAAAATCATGACCTACTTTTTGCTTAAAGCTTTTCTCATTGTTGTTCCATTTTGTCTTTTGTGGTTCAGCCACTTTATGATTATGCACTGGCTGATTCACCAAACTGTCCTCTGGTCGACGCAGATCATTTACCTGAGCCTTACCTCTAAGATTATAATTTCTTTTGACTTGAGCCACTGCCGCAGCTGTGAGAGCTCTAATCTCCTCATCAGAAGGTCTTCTCAAATTATTCAGAAATATGTGTGAGTCCTGGGCATACGTGTAACTCTCTTCATCTTCCTCATCATTGGAGATTTGTTGGTAGACCTAAGTCGCACGACTTGTGCCTTCATCAATATCATAAGAGGAATATTCCTCATTTGTGGACAGCATATTGACATTATCATCTTGTATGTAATGCGGCTCATTGCACTCATCACAGACAACAGCATTATCATATAGAGATTGAGCAATCATACATTGTGATTGGGAATGAGGCATTTGACATATTATGCACCATGGAGCATCATCAACAATATTAATAGCTTTCTTCAAAGGATCAGGAGTCTCCTTGACATGTTGAGCTCTTTGATTAGGGTTGCTATTTGGGAGAACTAGTTTACCATTATGCCAATTTGTGTGATTTGTCATATCATGCAATGATGGTCTCTTTTCCTATCTCTAGTAAACCTACCTGTCAAGACCTATCCCTTTTTCATTTCTAGCAAGTCTGTAACTTAGGTCCTTAACAACATTTGTCAATTTATCTATCTTGTCTTCAGGGGCAGTTGCATTACTTTGAGTATTTTGAGGCTTATTTGGATTTTGCAAAATCTTCACATCATCTCTTTTGTTTGTCTTCCCTGATGCTTTCCTATTATTCTTAATATTTGTAGCAATTCTAAAAGCATCCCTGAGAGTAGCAGGACCCTTATCTCTTAACCCATATGTTGTTTTAGCATCAAAAGCATTTATATATAATACTATGCACATTGGTTCATTAGGCCTAATGTGATGTGGCAATTTGTTCAACACCCTAGCGAATCTAGCATTGAAATCTACAACCTGCTCATTTGACCCTTTAGTAATACTGGTGAATTCATTTTTGAAGAAGCTTGGGTCAGTTTTATCGCCATATTGCTCTTTGAAAATTCTTCTGAAATCATCCCATGATGAAATACTTCGGTCAGGTAGATTTTTGTACCATTCTCTAGCTTCATCAACTAAGGATTGCATAAACAGTTTCATAAAAACATCCTCATGCTCAACCTCAAAGTTATCCATGATATTCTAAAAAGCCTTTAAATGGTCTTCACCTGATACAACATTATTTCTTGAAAATTTTGGCACCTATGGCCTCACATGTTTGTCAATGGGATTGGGGTAACCAGGAATGCCATCAAAAACTAACTGTCTGAATCTGTCCAGCTGCATAGGTTGTCTACCCAGCTGATTGATATTTGCATTTCTATTAACATCTTGATTTCTCACATTATTTAGTGGTACTCTAGCATTGTTTACATTCTGTCTTTGATCATTTTGTTGATGATGGGCTTCATCTCTGTGCTGGTTTTTCAAGATATTTGCATTGTCAAGGGTGGGGACTGCATCATGTTGAGCAATTCTCAGAGCTCGCACCTTTTGTCTCATATCATCTCTAATTTTCACAGCCTGCAAATATTCTAATTCAGCCCTCAGGCTCTTGATTTCTTCAGTTAATTCTTCATCTCTTGGCATAGAAGAGGATGGTCTCATTCCATTCTGGTCATGATCATCATCATCCCTTGGAGATTTAGCCTCTTCAAATCTGTCACTGGGATCCAAGAAAGGGCGTTCTTGAAATACCTCTGACCTCATTCTCAGACTACCACCTTGTTGTCTTTCATACATATCTTGAATCTCAACCTCTGTATTTGAAAAATAAGGTGCTTGTTGCTCTAAAGACCTAGGATGACCTTGGATACTATCATTTTTTGTGGAAGAACCTTCATGACTGGCTGGGACAGTCCCTTTTTTCCTATACATCATCTTTTTGGGTAACTCTTCAAACAGAGGATTACGCAGGGATCTTCTCCCTTGCATACAAATTTTTACTTTACCGGTAGGGAGATTGTTCAGAGTCGCCACCTATAACTAGGAAATAGTTTCTTTTAAATACAGGGTTCATACACAATAAAATCCCCAGCAGAGTCGCCAAATCTGTTGGATTTATCCCAAATTAGATGCTTGCTCCCAGTTATCCCTACAAGGTAGCCATCAATGATTAACAGGATCTCTGGGCTAGAGGCCAACAGTACAGGAGATAGACTCTATAGATATCTCCTCTTCTTCTTTAGGCTCTGCAAAACCTAGGGGGTATTCCCTATTAAACATCCATAAGATATGCCTGTGAATTAGGGGGATGTTGACACAAAGCAGATAAATCCTCCTTTATGTAGACCAAAATTGTGAGATAAGTGCAAAGGGGCTAGCTTTGGGCCTAAGTTCAGTTCTGAGACAGAGGACTTTGATCCTAAAACTACTTCTAAGGTCCTAATGGTTTGGTTTTGAAGTTTTAAGTTTGATTTTGTATTTGGATGTAAGACTGAGACCTTGGGTTATGACCTCAACACAAAACCAGACTGATGCCTATCCAGGGCTTGGAGTCAATAGACATATATATGTGAATGTTTATCATAGGCTTGAAACAATACTCATATTTCAAGGGGGTTTTATAGTTTCTGCCTTAGAGAGACTTCTCAAGATCAAGTATTCAATTATCTCTACTTACAACATCCTTACTGCAATGTATTCTTCCCAACACTTAATCCAAAACATTCAATATACTCCTTGAGTAAAAGTAAAGAATCAAGCATTTAGTATGGCAAGCCTATACTCTAGAATCTTAAACACCCCTTAGCTATTTAAATTCATAAGAAGAGCACACTCAATTTGGAGACAGATAACAGAACACATGCAATGAAGCATTACTCATCTATATCAACATGAAACTGATACATGCTATGCATAAAACATTCAGTCATACAACTCATAAACTCACAAGATACCAGAACAGAGGTACCAGCTAGATTGTATCTTCTCACAGCACCCAGATTTATCCAGCTTTTTCAACCACAACAAATGAGTGACAAGTTCTACTTATATAGTAGGAACTTGTACTCAACCATTAATTACATGGCAATCTCCAAGATTTCACTAGATACCATGCATCGCCAGGAGGGCACCGAAAACATTTAATGCAGCAGCATAGAGAAAAGGGAAACGACAGGCAGGTTTGGGAGGAGAGCCGCTGACTGAAGATTTTCATCTTGGAAAATGGCAATTGACCTGTCCTCTCGACCCATGCCTCTGTAAACTTTGCCATTAATGCTTACCTTCCTGCTTTGGGACGCAACAACAGTTTGCGTGCCCCTGAAGTTTCTTCCCGCTAAGATCACAGTCATAGATACGAAGAAATCCTTCCCTTTGAAAACTTGAATCAGGACCGTCGATCTCCATCTTTCCCATCGAGATTTGCGGCGTTGATTACGCTGAAAAATTGCCAGCCAATGATATCGTGCCACATCAACACCCTATGCATCCATCACTGACTTTTCAAATTATGTGAGAACTAATTATCCCACATTCACACCGTAGCGACCTCTCAAACACTTTATAAACTAGGCCATGAGCATGTATGATAGTCGGTGATTTTGCTCCCGACGATGCCAGTTTAGACCTGATCATCATGACCTGTGCTAACGGTGAACCTCCTACTGATGATCCTCTCATGTCGGTGAATCTCTCGCCTGCTCGACATGCAAAATATCACCCTGATATTTCGCATCACCCTGATGCGAAATATCACCCTTATCAGAAATATCACCCCGATAAGAAATATCACCGGACTGCATCACCTGATATTCAATATCATCCTGATGACCACCCTCATCAGCGCAACTTGATGCATCGGAGAAAGATCCTCCTGCTCATATGTATACCAAATACTTCACCGATGAACCTCCTGATCATATTCATGTCATCATTATATTCATATCCTCATTAGCGATTGTGGGGATCCTTAGTAAAGGTGCCAATAGTAACTGTCATGCCGAAGACAACATGATGCACTCCACCGATCCTGATGATGTCACCATCATATTGCAATATCAGGGGGATCTTCGTAAGATGACCGATATTAGAAATATGACCCCCTTCTCTGGAATATCAGGCTGGACTGAAAATTTCAACTATGACCCCATCGGACTTAGATGACGTCATCATCATGTTGGCATCGGGGTGATATTCGTAAGATCACCTGATATTTGAAATATCACCCTCCGGGCAAAATATGATGTTGTTGGAAAGGTAGATATCGACCCTCATGTAAAATTGACGTCCACAACATCAGGGTGATCTTGTTAGATGAGGTGATATTTGAAACATGACCCCCCCCCCCCCCCCCCCGCAGAATATGATGAAACCATTAGACAGGCACTTTGCGGATCAAGTGATTATGAGGTGATAAAGCAACATCAGGGTGATCTTAACTAAGATGACTGATGTTCGAAACATCACCCCCCGGGCAGAAGATCAGGTCATATATGAAATATGACCCCCTGCAAGAAATATGAGGTCTGATAGAAACTTTGCCTTAACAAGACTTCATGCTTGAAACCCTGATTCCATGTGGGCACCACCACAGCCTACAAGAATTAAGTTTAACATAGAGATAATGAACTAAGAAATAGCATTTGTTTCATGCCTGGTTCAGTCCCTTTGAAAGATCACAATTTGTGCTAGCTGATCTTCAACCACTTGTCCGTTATATCTTCATCCTTAGTGTTCTTGTTCCTCTGCACTTCTTCCTCTCTTCTCTGCTTCTGCACTTGATCCTTTCTTTTGATTAGATTGTTTTTTCGCACAAGGATAACTTTCCACACTTCAACTGTACACCTTTATATGCTTCACAACCTTGGAACAAACATCAAGGTTGGCTTGACTTGACGCGGATCATCACATTGTCAGCCAAACATAACTGAGACTCAAATTTTCCTCTATAAACATGCCATGCTCCATAGAATGCTCTTAGATCATCTGCAACATGCTAAGATCATCCGGTTGGCCAAGACTAGGAAGAACATCAACACTGAAAAGGAAAATCTTCAATAACAAGCTCAAACTTCAATGCGGACCTCCAACACAGTAGCTACATGATCCAAAGATCTCCACAAGCACACTGAATTCAACAAAAATGTCTGCACTCCTCCAAATCATCAGAATCACTTGCATCTTCATCTGGAACCTTAAGAACATTGTCTACCATAACTATCACACTAGAAAGATTGCTTGTGGACCTCCAAATCACGAACTACTTGAATGGATGATGCACACTGACTTCTCAAACATGCCTCTAGATTTACAGATCATCATTTTACATTACTGAAGCAATCCGGACCTCTTTCCTATCACTCTGTCTCTCCTGAATATTGTAGGAACTAGTTCTACTCAGATAGCCATAACTTCTTCAGATCTTAATGTGAACCTCTCAAATCTTAACTGGAGCTTCTTCATATAAACCTCTACATATCCATATGGTCCGCATTCATTGAGCTTCATTAATTTTCTCAATATCCTCAACAATCCGGTCTTCTATACAGGCAGCAAAATAGGATACAGTTGACACCAATGGCAACAATGATATGTTGACATCAATGACAACACCGCTTAGGCACATATTTGCAACAAACCTAAGACATTTAAAATCCTTTGTGGATTTTTAGGTCTTATTGGCTACTATCAAAAGTTTGTCAAAGACTATAGAAAATTTGTCACTCTATTGACCTCCTTTCTAAAAAGGATGGCTTTTCATGGACTACCACAATAGAACATGCTTTTGAGGTACTCAAATAAGCTATATATACAACACCTATTCTAGCCATGCTTGATTTCTCCAAATCATTTATCATTGAAGGTGATGCTTTTAGAAATAACATGTTGTTCTCATGAAAGATGGTCACCCCATCACCTTTACTAACAAGGCCCTATCTAGGCACAATTTGGTATACTCCACCTATGAAAAAGAAATGATGGCCATCTTATGTGTTGTTAACAAGTGGTGGACATAATTGGTTGGGAGACATTTTTGTATCAAAATGGATCACCACAGTCTTAAGTATTTCTTGGAGCAATGATTATCCTCCCTAATGTATCACCAAACTCATGGGATATGGCTATGAGATCACTTATAAGAAGGGCAAGAAGAATGTGGTCACCGATGCTCTCTCTTTAAAATCTTAAGACCATGTGTCTTTGAATTCCATTTCCATGCCACTTTCTAATTGGATGTAATATCAACAACAAGAATGTAAACAAGACTCACCCACATGATGTCTCATCCACCAACTTTCTACAAACCCTGCTTCATGACCCAACCACTCTTGGAATAGAAAACATTTATAGTATAAAGGATGCTTGGTTTTATTTCCCAACTATAATTTGCATAATAAAAGTCTTCTCAAACTGTAGGCATCTCCCTTAGCTGGTCATTTAGGGTTTTTGAAAACATATGAGCAGGTTTATTAAAATTTCTTCTGGCATGGGCTTAAAGAGAATATCAAGTGGTTTGTTGTTGAATGTTGATACATGCCAATGTCACAAGGGTGAAATAGTGGAAACTCTAGGTTTGCTCCAACCATTACCCATTCCTACTTAGTTTTGGATATATATTTCCATGGATCTCATTGAGGACCTTCCCAAGTCTAGTGTGAATGTAAAAAATTGCATGAGAGGAATAATAAGAGAAATTAAATTAGACAGACAGTTATACCTTCCTTCAAATGCACCTTCACCTCATCTATCGAGCATATCGAAGCGCACCCAAGATTCGATGGATCTGATCCTTGGATTCAAGTGTGTATGTGGATTGTTTAACTTATTAGCATAACTTTGATAAGTGAAAATAGAGGAATAATTTCAACAACATAAGTTTGCATCAGATGAAGTCTCCCATTTGGTATGGACAAGGGCTTATTTATAAATTTTTTATGATGGAGAGATAAGGATTTGATTTTGGAGATAGAGATTTGATTTTTTCTTTATTTGATAAAAGAGGAAATAAATCTAGAAGATAAGATAAGATAAGAAGAAACAAAAAGAAATAAATCGAGAAAAAGATAGGATGAGAGATGAGCGGATAATTGATAAGATTATCTAGGGAAAAAAACCCAATAGGTGAGATAGTTCCAATGGCCGAGATAGTATTTGTGTATTTAAGGCCCAATATTTTAAAAAGTTTAGTACTAGTAGTTGTGACTTTAAGGTTGTTAGTGTTACTATAAGTACTAATAATTAAATGAAACGTGCCCTTTAGATTTAAAAATCAACCAATCATGTGATGCCACATCAGCCCACCAACAAAACATGACTTAATGCATACCTATTGGTCCACCTTTTTTTGGGGAACTATTTGACACCTCTACAAAAAGTATGCTAATGTGGCATCATATTTGAGGATGTGGCCTTGAAACCTTATTTATAAACGGAGGCCTTGCCAAGTAAGCTACTGTAAAATTTTAGGAGTGATTCGAGATTGCCATGTATAATTTTGAGAGGCGTGAAGTTAAGGTGCTCAACTACTGGGTCTTCTCCCCTAATTAATTTAATTAATTAGATACACAAGTTAAAAACGTAATGAAATCAAGATGAAGATGTGATTTAGATTTATTAATTTAATAAATATTTGATTTATTTAATTAATAGTGGATTGTAATTTAATTAATTAAATAATTATAAATTATTTAATTAATATTAGAAGAAAGAAAGGATTAATTAAATAATTGTAAAATTATTTAATTAATGCTAGGAAATGGAAAAAATAACTTAATTATGTAATTAATGTGGAAGAATAAGGTAGAGTGATTACATTGTTCTTTGTCTTAGATACACTTAAAATTAAGAGAACACACTTGTTTTCTCCATTATTACTATTTTGGCTATCTGTGGAGGTCAAAAGACCTACATAAGGGCTTGACCTAAAGGCAAGCTCCCAAACAATCCCAACAATTTTATGTTTCTCTACAACTTATAGATTTTGTGGAAAGGATTTCCAACTACATGAGGGTTTTGTGAATTTCTTCTTCCTCTTGTTATTTCATTACTTATTTTCAAGCAAATAGATTAAGATTTCCTCATTTTGCTTTTTGTTATCATCTAGGCATCTCTTGGTATTTTGTTATTGATTTTTGTGCATGTTGGGCATGATTATCAAGGACAAACTTTGAAATTCTAGTTTTTAGTGTCATACAAACTACAACGCAACACACAGACATCCCTGCGATGCGCTAGCATCCTAGGTAGTTAGCTCCAAAATTTTGTAACACATTCTTCTTAATCTTGTGTTTACAGTTCTATTCATTTCTCATTAAGTCTAAAGATATAAAATTTGTTACAAATTCAGTTTCTTTTAATTTGCACAATGTTTTGGATTGATTAGAAAACCTAATTTTTATCAAAAGTGAAACACATTCGGTGCAACTAGTTAAATATGTTCTTCTATTAAGATAACAGTAAATTAAATTTATCCTAAGTGAGCTAGTTGTTCCTAGTGTAATGCTTTGAAACTATTTGGTGAAGAGGAGTTCACTTTTCTTTGTCATATCAAATTTTATACACTACATAGCCTATACCTAAAACCATTAAGAACATGAGGGGCTTCCTAGGACTCACTGTATATATTATAGAAGATGTGTGAAGAACTATGGCCACATAGCAACACCCCTTGCAACTTTGTTAAAGAAGGATGATTTTCAATGGAATGAGTTAGCTAATACAACATTTGAGAGATTGAAGGAGGATATGTGTACCACTCTAGTTCTAGCCACCCCATACTTCACCAAAGATTTTATTGTGGAGTGTGATGCTTTAGGAAATAGTATAGGAGTAGTTCTCATGTAGGAAGGTAGGTCCATTGCTTTTGAAAGTCATCAATTGAAGGGTAAGGATCAACTCAAACCCATTTTATGAGAAGGTAATGCTACTTATTCTTCATGCAATAAAATAATGGAGGCCATATCTAATGGGGAGACACTTCAAAGTTAAGACAAATCATGATAGCCTAAAACATTTTTTAATCAACTATTATCATCTAAAGAGCAACAAAAATAGGTCACTAAGATGTTGGGGTATGAATTTGACATTGTTTATAAGAAAGGAAAAGAGAATATAGTGGTTGATGCACTATCCAAGAAGGATGAAGCATTACTATGTGTTATTTCAATATTACAAGTAGTTTGGGTTGAAGAAGCCAAAGAAGAGTTGAAAAATGATGTTGCTACAAGGAATCTTACTCAACCGTTACAAATTGATTCTAGCAATTTAGATAAGTTTTGTTGTGAGGGTGACTCTTTTTGGTATTAAGAGAGATTGTACCTATGCAAAAATTCCTCCCTCAAACACAAGATTCTTATAGAGCTCCATGGTTCTCCAATTGGGGGTCATTTAAGATTTTTGAAGACATATCTTTGAATCAAGTAGGATTTATTTTGCGAAGAGCTTAAAGGTGATGTTCAAAAATTTGTAGAAATTTGTTTGGTATGTCAAAGAAATAAAGGGGAGATAGTTAAGACACTTGGCCATTTGCATCTCTTAGTTATCCCTAGCCAACAATGGGAAGAAGTCTCCATGGACATCATCATAGGACTTCCAAGATCTAAAGGTAAGAGTGTCATCATGGCAGTGGTGGATAGACTCACCAAATATACCCATTTTATTGCATTAACAAATCTTTTACAACAAGCACAGTGGCAAAAGCATTTATGGAGAATATACAAAAGTTACATGGTACCCCAAGGGTTATTATTAGTGATCATGATCCTATCTTGGCTGGTAAATTTTAGACAGATTTATTCTCTTGTTTCAGTACTCAAGGCGTGTGCATGAAGATGGGGGGCCAAAAAGTGGCCACCCCACTTTTTTAGTACTAGGAAACCTAAATGCAAGCCTAAAACGCGATCACATTTTTCCTCCTAAATAAAGTGAAAAAAACATAGTCCCGCGGCTTGTATTTTTTATTTTCATTTTCCTTTTGCACCCAAATCGTGACTAGGGATTTAACATGAGCGTGTGTTGAAATATTTGAAGGAGAAGACCATCAAACACAATGCTGCATCACCAATCCCATCGTGGACGAGGGCAACAAAGTCAGGCAATTGAAGAATGTAGGGTTTTATCAAATTTCTTCATTTCAAAATAAAATGAAGTTATTTTTCATTGTTTTAATTGAATTTTTATTTTTAATTTTTTAATTAATGAATCATTACAAAATCCCGATCCAGATGTTGAAACTTTTGCTGAAGAGCAACCTCAAAACCCTCAAACTCTACCTTCACATTCTCACCCTCCATGTGACACCCAACAAAATTATATAAGACAAATTGAAGAAAACGAAAAATAACTTCAATCCTTAGTTGAAACATTGAAAAATCTGAATACAAGCAACAATCACAGGAGAACCCTTGCCACTTCACTAGAGTCGATTATTTCTCATATCGACACAGTTATAAAGCAAATCACCAATTGGAAGGACTATAGGGAGGAGTGTCGACAATTCTATGTTGATAAATAATCATACAAACAAGTCAAAGATAATAAAATTTCAAAAGGTGATCTATGTGCACTTTTCATCAATCCTAAAATGCAACAACGATTACTTGGGAATCGCAAATGATTCCCAATTCATTGGTGTGTGCATGAATAAATATCCCAAAACTTTTGGGATAGATGGTACATGGTTTTTGATGTCCTCCCTTGTAATAATACGAGGTCTGCCAATATTTTTTGAGGAAACTCTATTGTGAGTTTGTCCTCAAGGACATCCCAAACTACTTTGACATCTAGGAGTTCCAGGGCAGAGGCAATGGCTCTGAACAAGATAGATAGGGTGCACATCATGCCCAGGACTGTCCAACGAGACCCATTATGAGGCCACATCATGTCTCACTCCCTTCGACTTTGAAGGACAGTGTTGAGGCGGAGACACTGCATTCCCTGAGTTCTCTCACCCAAACTTTAGAACAACATGGCAGTGATCTTTCGTAGGCTAGAGTGGGTGAGAAAAATACGTGTCATTGGTTCCCTATCTTTACAGGTCATGTGGGGCATTGTGTGAAGTTGAGACCCAGGATGCAGACATTCCAAAGCATCAGGACGATGTGACACAAGGGTAGCAGTAGGTGATGGACACATCCATATTGGATAATATTGTTCTCACAGATGACCTCTTACAACATACGTTTGGTATTGACTCCCAGGTAATTTTTTACAAGGTTCTACAATTTAATATATTTGTATTTGAAATCTCTAATTAATTATATGAGTAGATATTAAAAGTCAAAAGTAATGTATGTAATTGTCTGCACTATGAAATTCTAGGGTCAAAATATTCATCCTACATCTGTATGTCGTCCACTGCAGGGTTATGAGAGGAGGTCCAGTCAACATGTATATAATTTATCACAAGATCGTAAATATAGTACATTTAAACTTTTTGTCATATATCAATGGTAATCTTATTTAGTTACAATTTGATGATGAATAGGTGGATGTTGGAGCAACACCATTAGGATGATTTCATTGGTCCCCAGGTAGAGGCACTTTCACTAAGGTAAGTTTTATCATTTCTAATCACTATGCATTTAAATAATGTTATGTATCTATTTTTCTCAAATAACCTTGAACTCTATTTTCAGATGTTGAATATGTAGACTCCTCATCATCTTCATCAGTCAGCAGAGGTGGGCATTGCTGCAGCTGTTTTGTTTGCAAATCATTTAACCGAGGTATGAGCCAGTAACATGTAAATGTCATTTTGTATTTCTTGTTTTATATCACATCATTTAATGTACATAAATGATATTCATGTTTACTTAAATTTGATTCTTCATGCTTCTCACAATCACAACTCCTACCCCTCCAACTACAGAAGAAGAGAGACAACAAATGATCGAGAGGGATCACCAGTTGGTGGTAAGTGATTGATTACTTATGTCATGTTGTATATTTTGAATGTTTTCTATATTAAGGGTGTGTACAAGAAGTTGAGTCCACTTTTTGGCCAAAAAGTGGGTGTTTTCCCTGATTTTCATAATTTATCACATTTGACCTAAAAACTTGAAGCACTGAAAGATTGAATCTTAAAATAAGTTACTAATATGAAATGTAGTACTCAAAGTCTAGTTTCCAAATATATAATTTTTTTAATACCCAGATGATACAAATTGATTTTCAATAGGCATTTCTAAAAACTATTGTTTAAAAGTCACTTTTTTTTACCATACCATGCACGTGTATGTCAACCATATTTTGACCTAAATAATTGTATTTTTTTGAATCCTTTTGGGAAAAAATTTCTAACTCACTTAAGCACACTTTCCATATTTTTTTGTAATTTTTTATTGGCCATATTTGGTGTTATAAAAAATCATCCTATACATCACACATAAGATGACCTAAACTTATCATTTTTTGAATTTTTTTTTAAAATTGAAAAGAATTGTCTGAAGTATTCTTTTGTACAATTTTTTTTCAAAATCTTATTTTAATAAAAAGTTATTAAAATACTAAAAGACCCTGATAATTCAAGTTTATGGACCTGTTTCATCATAAATTAATTGAAAAATAGAAAAAATAATCCAATTGTAAAAAAAATTACATATTTGGAATCTAAATTGTCTCATCTATAATGGTAAAAACTAGCAAAATAAGAAAGGAAAAGTCAAAGGAAATAATAAGAAGAAACCAAATGAAAAGGTCAGCCCAAGACCAGAGGTTGGAAAGAGGTGCATAAACAAAACCAAAAACAAGGAAAATGGATAAAGATAGTAGAGAGTGAATAAAAATAACCATAAATAATGAGAAAAAATGGTTACGAAAAATATATATATATTGTGTGTGTGTGTATATATATATATATTTATAAAGGAGTAAAGCCGACTACAAGAGAACAAAAGCACTAAATTGAAAAGTGAGCAAGCGAGGGACAAAAAGGGGATAAATAAGACCAGTGAGGTCAAAATGAGAAGACAGGGACAAGAGAGAATGACACGCGAAAATGGAAGAGGGGTTGAGAGGGAGAACCCGGAGGAGGATGGATAAAAGGGGGGAGAAGAGGTGGCGATGGGCAATGCCCTAGATGGAACAACCGAGGGAGAACCAAAGAGGTGAAACGGAAGACAAAAAAGACATCAGACATCAGACATGAAAGGGTCGACAAGTCAGCCTTAGTGGACCACTCCTCAAGCACTAAACACCACATCCGCCTCGAAGATACCCTTGTCCTCGCCAAGGAAGATAACTTCTTTAAGCGAAAACTCAAAGAGGCCATCTACATTAGAAACAACCCTACCAACCTTAACCGAGATGAAGGTTGGAACCTCAGCCAAACTTGGAACCCGCTTTTAAAGACCCTACACACTCACCTTCCCACTTCTTGATCTCTTCATCCCCTCTTCCCCTTCCTCAGTTAACCTCCACTTGCGGCTCTTTCCCTCCCTTCCTCTTTCCTCCATCCTTCTTCCTATCCCACTCCTCCCCTCTCGCTTTACTTGGTTCTCTTACCATTGTTCCACGTCTGTCCCCATCCTCCTCCCCCGGTCTTCTTCTCCCCTTGCTCCCTCCCCCTTTCTTTCTCATCCCATGGCATCTTCATGACCTCGTCTCAACCTTCTCCTTCCTCCCACCACCCTTGTCACCAGGTCCCGTGTGGCCCCCCTTTCTGTCCTCCCCTCGTGGTGACATCTTTGTCTTCCGGTTGTTATTTTATTCCCTGGTTTACCTTCTCCTCTTCGCTTCCTTCTTTTTTGTCTTCCGTTTCACCTCTTTGGTTCTCCCTCAGTTGTTCCATCTAGGGCATTGCCCATCGCCACCTCTTCTCCCCCCTTTTATCCATCCTCCTCTAGGTTCTCCCTCTCAACCCCTCTTCCATTTTCGCGTGTCATTCTCTCTTGTCCTTGTCTTCTCATTTTGACCTCACTGGTCTTATTTATCCCCTTTTTGTCCCTCACTTGCTCACTTTTCAATTTAGTGCTTTTGTTCTCTTGTAGTCGGCTTTACTCCTTTATAAATACACACACACACACACACACACACACACACATATATATATATATTTTTCGTAACCATTTTTTCTCATTATTTATGGTTGTTTTTATTCACTCTCTACTATCTTTATCCATTTTCCTTATTTTTGGTTTTGTTTATGCACCTCTTTCCAACCTTTGGTCTTGGGCTGACCTTTTCATTTGGTTTCTTCTTATTATTTCCTTTGACTTTTCCTTTCTTATTTTGCTAGTTTTTACCTCTCTCCTCTCCCATGTCTCACCTTGTAATCCACACCCCTACCCTCTATCTCTCTTTTTAAGAAGACTCACTCTGCAATTCACTCTTCAGATTCTCTTCTTTTCTTCCTGATGATGGATCATGGAGTTTGATCCGAAACGTTGAGGCAAAAAAGCAATACACAGTTTTTTCCAGAAATGCTACATTCTCATTAACATGGACTGTGGAAATATCATGAATACAATCATCTATAATGGGTTTTAATTTCGTCAAAAAATTCTACAAAAAAGCTTTTAGACATATTCCCAAAGTCACTATTTTCTTGTGACATTGATCGGACCTTCAACTTATAGGTCAAACTAGGTACAAAGCCTAGGTTCGGGTCCCAACCCTTTTTCGAACTAGTTAACAAAGAAAAAATCGGGGCTAAAATTTAAATTTTACAAAATGGGATCTTGTTTACTAAATGGGATCCTATTTAGTAAACGAAATCCCGTTTCTTATTCTATATGTGGAAAAATAAAATGGGATCCCATTTAATAAAAGGGATCCCATTTTATTTTTGCTCATTTTTTTACTTTTACTGTCAAACAAGTACATTGTCAGCCCTGTAACTTATTCTGTACAATTGACAGTGGCATATTCACTATTTTTCTATCAACTTTTGTCTACATGAAGCTCTTCAACTTGGGATTTTACTTCAATTTTGAAAGGAGGCATCATTGGGATATTGTTTGAGTCAAATTTTGTTCAATTGCTACTTGTTTGAAGGAGGAACAAAGAAGAAAGTCTTTCAAGTTTTTGACATTCATTTGTACATACTTTAGAATTTTTTAATCATGGGATCACAATGTCATAATAAGAGGAAACATAGGAAGGTATTGACCCATGAAGAAATTGAAACAAAGAGAGATAAGGAGACAAAAAGACAAAGAAATAGAAGAATGAGTATTGATCAATGAATAATGTTGAAGCATCCAATTCCACAACTATTGAAGATAAAAACATTGAGAAGACCATGGATGTAGACGATGCAAATTTGCAAGAGGTGAATGTGGTTCAAACTAATATGATTATACAAACTACTCCTGCTATGTCTTCAAATCCCCCTTTCAATGCTATGGAGAATGTTTCAATAGGCACAAATCTAGGTACGTCTTCAAATCCACCTTTGAATGAAATAGAAACGATGTTGATAAGAGATTTAAAAGAAGCTGGATAAAATAATGTTGACATCGATAATATTCGTAGAGATCAAGATTTGAGTCAAATTGTTGTTGAAAATGAAAATTAAAATCATTTTGCTGTTGAAAATGAAGATAAAAATAGTTTTGTTGTTGAAAATCAAAATGAAAACCGTTTTGTTGTTGAAAATGAAAATGAAAATCCTTTTATTGAAAATGAAAATTAAAATCCTTTTATTGAAAATGAAAATGAAAACTATTTTTTTGATGAAAATTGTTGTCCCATTTTTGGAAAAATGTATAAAAGTGTTCATATCTTAGCCCTTTTGTCTGCCTTATATGTGCTACTTGTTGCTTTTTCATCCTGAGTCCAATTTTACTTAGTCGTATTTTGAGTCGTCGACGATTCTTTGCATGCTTGAACCAAGTCGGCAAGTTCACACGTTCTTGAACCACCTGACTTGCTGACTTTGAACAAGAAATCCAATGTCTTGAGTCTTCCTTTGTGTCTCAGTATTGTGGAGTCCCTTTGTTGTTGGGAGCTCGGGAGTTCCTTGAACTTCCAAACCTCCGACTTGGAGTTCAAAACTTTAATTCCTGCTTGATTTGCTGACTTTGAAGGACTTGTTGCATTGTTTCTATTGTACTGGCATACAAAGTGAAGGAATGACACTTGTCACTTTGCATTTAATTAGAAGTATGTGAAAACACAGTGGCATAATCTTTGGAGGGAAACTTGAGGCATGTATTAATGAATTTAAAGGTTAAATTCGCTGCTAGAATTTAATGTTCTCCTCAAGCAAATTTATGTGAAGTGACATTGATAAATTCTTCATCTCACCTAAAGTTGTGTCATTTCACAAAGGGAATGCATTGCAGAGTGTTAAACGGCTAGCTTGCTACGTGTGGGATATCAACATAACTCCATTCTCACAGGTCAGCACGATTAGCAATTCCATCTCTTTCTTGTTCTACTCTGTTATAAAAGCGCAACACTTTCTTTAGGGAGTTAGAAAATTTCCATTTCCATGTATCTGCATAAAGAACTTCTTGTCAATGCTTTGCATTACCTTGTATTGTCTGTGTATGTTTCAGAGTCTCTGGTGTTTTAGTTCCTCGAGTATATGAAGATGAAGTTCAAATTTCAAGGAGCCCCAATGGCCTCTATAGTGGAGAACGGTTTGTTCGGGGTGAGAGATACCAACTTAGGCCATGTTGATTTAGAGGACTTCTGGGGAAGAATGTAGTCTAAGAATCAAACTCCATTGGTGGGAAAGATTGTTAGTAGTGGTTTGGATAAAGCTGGAGGCTTCCCGCTCACCATGCATTGCCCTGAATTGATAGTGGCGTGTGCAAATGGCTATTTTCTAGAGTTCCAGGAGATAAAAACCTCTAATGGCGTAGTTGTGGCAAAAGTTGATTCAGAATCTATCACCATAGCTTTGAATTTGGAGGAACATGAAGATAATGCTGATGTTTCTGTTTCTTTTGCCTAGAATTAGAAAGGAAAGATTGGTACCGTACTTGCATTGCTAAGAACTGGTTGGAAATTGAAAAGAATGGGAAATCTCGGCTTCCTGCCAACCTAAAAAGGAGCCATTTTAAGGAGGAAATTTCAGACATGATAACTTTGTTGAACAGAGTAGTCGGGAACCCAAAATTAGATATTTTTGAATTTTGGATGCGTAGATTCATTTTGTTGATTTGTGGGGACCATCACATTGAATGCCTACGAAGATTATTAGTGAATGTCTGCATGAACAATTGATGAATTTTACAAGAAGCATGAGTTTCCATATGTGTTCCCAACTGGTGTATGTGTTGGCTCGAAGAGAGGCTGCTTGGCCTGGTTTGAGGGTTCAAGGAAATCCTGCTACAAGTACACCTGTGTACCATATTTTCCCTCAATTGTAGAAAATAGAAGGTATGAAAGATTTTAGGAGTAAATGATGCTTTTTCTATGATGTTAGCCAAGACAATTGATGACTCAATAGAGAAAAGGTTCTCAGTTGAAGCATCTGCTCTGGTCATGAAATTTGATAGCTTTTATATACAGTTTGATCATTTCTCTTATTTAAGAATTGGGGGTTATGAAAATGCCCCATTGAAATTGTCACGGTACCCATCTGATTATTTGGTGTTGTTGGAATTGTGCTGTTAGATGGTGGCTGTAAATGTAAAATATCAAGCCATGAAGAAGAAGGGATACTCTTTCCCTGTGACCTTATCTTTCTATTCTTGCAAAAGTAATGATGGGGCCAAAAATATTGACAAGTTATTATCAGAATTCAGTCTCCACAGTTTATCATCCCGCGTGGCTTTTGACAGTAAGAACTTCATAAAAGAAAACATGCATGGGGGTGGTTCTTACCTACATCAACCTCAACTTGAGAATTTTTGGGAAGACTGTGTAGATGAAAGAGAGGTACAAAGGAGGAAGTGGATGAGATTAACTATGGACCAGGTTTGAGCTTTCAAGCTGGATCTTCGAGTTCTCGACATGGTCGATGATAACTTAGGCATAATGGATGAAGGCTATCATGTCATGTCAATGGAACCCCTGCCTCCTATGAAATGGTTTGAAAAAGAAGTTACAGATGTTAAGTGGCTTTCCCTTCATGTGTTGAGGAGAACGGAGAAATGGTTAAAGGGGAAGGTAAAAGAGTGTGCTGGTTCTACTACACCAAAGGATTTAGCTTCTCAAAACCAAAGTAGGTCTTAAACTGCCCATTCATATAGTAGATCTTCTAGTTTGGACCTAACTCTTCATAGAGTCAGCTCACAATCGAATGGTGGTGATGACAGGCCTCCTAAGGAGTCTGTAAAGGTGAAAAAAGTGTGAACAAGACACTCAAACAGCAAAAGGAAATACCAGATTGGCTACTTCTTCATCCAAAGTAGACCATGTGCCACCTATGAATAACCTTGTAAGTGATAGTGATTCTTTCATTTTCTCTCAGATTGGAGAAGATAGTTTGTTGCACTCTTTACTAAGTCCACCAAGTTCCCCCCATCAAAATGAACCCCCAGAGCAGAATTCTCACCCTATACCTCTAGTTGCTACTCTTAATACTACTAGCGTTTTGGCCCCATCACCCAATTGGTTGAAGAAAGTGGTCCAAAAGAAAAAGAGGTATACTCCACCTACAGATGAAGGCATTGATAATATAGCAAATTTTCTACAAAGCACTCCTAGGCCTAAATGTGATAAAGAATGTCAAGGATGGTGACCGACCCTGCCTCAGGAAACTAATTTCTAGAAATTACAAACCCGGTAGTGGATAAGAATGAAGATGAGGTAATGGAAGCTAACTTTAGAATGAACAGGGTGGATTTGGGGCCCTCTACTAGGGAAGGCGATCTTTACCATGTCAAATATTCAGTTAATAATATATCTAAAAGGGTAAAGCGGCTATAGGAGGAAAATTCAAATCTACTGGCTCATGTAAGTTCTTTGTCATCCTTTGTCAATTCAATTGCTAAAATAATAACACCCATAGCTGAAACTCCCTCAAATGCCGACCTCCATATCCTTGATCCTAATTTGCTTCAACAAGTCAGAACATCTTTATCTTTGAGAAATGCTATGGATCAATGGGTCGAGAAAATTGTTTTTTATGGTCTTGTGTTTATTGAGGAGGCAGTAAAATTATTTGATTATATATATGTGAAGAGGGAAGTTTTGATAGTAGAGTTTGAAAGGGTCAGAAGTGATCATCATAGTCTATCTTTAGCCTCTAAAGAGATACAAGAGATGGCTAACATGGACCCTAGCATCTTAGTGGTTGAGGAAGTAGTAGATGATCCTAGAGAGCTAGACACACCTATGTGGGCTGATGCAGTTGAATGGAAACTCTGTCTCATAATTGCAGTAGAGAATGAAATGAGGAAAGCAATTGTAGTCTATTACAGAGAGATGATGGACATTAAAAGGGACTTTGCTACTCTGGAGGTATAGGCTAACAGGTTTGACAATGAGAAGCTCGTGGATGTGAAAGTAATAAAATAGAATTTTAAAAAGGTGGTAACTAAAGAGGTAATGAACTATAATGTAATTACAGGAGAATCGCTGGGAGGCTTGCAAAAATGGTAGCTCATATCAACACTGCCAGAAATAAGTTTGATGAGGTGCATCGAAAGGTGGTGGACTTTGATAGAATGGTGATGAAGAAGAAGTGTTGGATCAGCATGACAAGAACTCCACCCGGGATATCGTTGACACCTATTATCAACAAATACAGGGCATACAAGGCAAGGTTGCGGGCATAGGTACCTCAAGCGGTGCAAAGTGGCACAAGAGAAAGTGAGCAGACGAAGGAAGAGGAGTTATTATAATTATTGGCTCTGGAGGGCCCTTTATTATAATTATTGTTTAAACATCTTTTAAATTGGTTGTTTCAAGAATCTATTTTGTTTTAAAGATAGTTACTTTTCGGCTTAGCTATATATTCTAGGTAGCTAGTTGAATTAAGGATCTTTTTACAAACTTTGTGTTGCAAGGGTGATGGTAAATTTTGGTTTTAGCTACTTTGATATATGCAATGAGAATTAATACAGTGGAGTTTTGAATGATCATGGACTTTGTGTTGTGATTATTTGAATTCATGTTTTACTTACATTGAATGTGTTGCTGCTGGTGTTGATGATATTTGTGTATCTTGGTGGTTGGATACCTTTGATTCTTGCTCACTGCTGCAAATCATTTATCTTTCTATATATTATTTGAGGTGGTGAATATATGGTGTATGATATCAATTTATATTAATTTATGGATGTTATATTGGTGAAGTCTTTGAGCTTCTTGTGGTTTGGATATAAATCTACCTTTACTGCTTTCTGGTCAAAAGCACTGCCTTTGTTATGTGCTTTTTGGTTAAAAGCAATTCTGGTTTTCATTCATTAGAATATCTTTTGAAGGTAGCTGCACCTTGTTAAAGAAGTAGAGAGTCTTTATAAAATACCAATATATTAGGCTCAACTGTTGATTACATTTGTCACTTGTTTGGGTGAAAGTATACAGTTAGGTGACAAATCTGTTAACCAACAAAAATGAAAATCATTTTGAAGTTGAAAATGAAAATGAAAATGAAAATCTAGGATGTGGTGTTGAAAATGAGAATATTTTTTTTAAATTGAAAGAGATGTTTTGGATAATCTTCCTAGTAAGATTTATTGGAGACAAATAAGAACACATGCCAATAGATTATACAAAGAATGTTTTTATTGTAAAAAACTATCATTTCAATGTCAACTAATGATGCAATTAATAAGAATGTAGAAAATGAGAAAAGTAATGAAAAAGTTAGGCATTTTTGTTAAACCAAGAAGAAAAGATCAATCACTAAAACATGATATGTCTACTGTTGCTAGTGCCATTGAGTCTATTGGAAAGAATAGTCGATCTAAAGATAAGAATGTAGCAAGATGAGCTATAACAACTGCTATAGTTAATAAAGAAACTTTGAATAAAAGAATGGTAAGAAATATTAGTGAAATTCTAAAAATACATCCTAAAACATTGGTAAGAGCAACAAAGAGAAGAGAAAATATAGAAAATGATCCAATCAACCAATGTTGGAGTCTTAGTGGTCAACTCCTGAGATCTAACATGAAACTAAATGTTGAAATCAAATCTTTGATTGAAAAATATTGGCATGATAATACTAGGGTATCATCTAATGCTAGAGATGTTTTTAAAATTAAGAGTAGGATCCAAAGTTCGCAATCCTCATCCAAAACACATATTAGATACAATGCAAACTGAATTTTATAAAAAAAATTATGGTGATCTAGTGTTAGTCAAAGATCTTTTGAAAACTGTAAACCTTGCGATGTAAAGATTATTAAGAAACACATATCTTGTTGTTGTAAAACACATGTTCAATTTCGTTATTATTATGATGTGTTTCGATATATACGTTGTACTTTACATACTAACATGATTATACAGGAATGTGGTATTAATATGCCACCTAAAACAATAAAGGAGTTTATATCAAGTTTGTTTTGTGAAATATCTAATGGGAAATTATTTTATTTAAGTTCATGTATTTCTGGACAATGCACTAGTTGTGGCAATCTTTCTTTCTTAAGAGTTTGTATGCATGAAAGTGTTGAAAATGATTTTGGATAACAATTAGTGGATGTTAAAAGATTTAAGAATGTTGACTATTCTTTAAAAGATGGAAAAATTGGAAAGCATTGTGATTTAATTACAAAAAAAATTAGTGTACATGCATTCATATCAGAATTTAAGAGTAAGATTGTACCAATATGTCAAGCACTCTCAACGTTCTCGATGGCTTGATGGACAATTTCGTGCATGTAGAAACACATTTCCAGTTGGTAATATACTATTAGTAGTTGATTTTGCGGAAAACTATACTCTAGCTCTGCAAGAGAAAATCCAATCACAATATTACAATTCAGTACAGGTGGTTATGTTTGTTCATATTGTTTATAGACATGCAGATGATAGCACAAAGGATGATAGAAAAGTTTTGAGGGAGTATCATTTCTATTTGAGTGACAACTGGTTACACTCGTCAGAGTTTGTTCAATACTGTTTCAATATATTTTATACAAATTTAAGAGAAAGAGGAATCCAAATGATAGAACATCTCATATGGTCAGATAATTGTATGGGGCAATTCAAGAATGCTTGAATGTTCTATTGGTTAAGTAGGGTTCACAAGGAACATAATTTCTAACATTTGTGGAGTTTTTTTGAAGTTGGACATGGTAAAGGAGAACATGATGGAGGGTATGTGCAGGATCATCGTGGGCCAAATAGTGGCAATGGAAAAAATTGCGTCTTTACTTAGCCAAATTCGCGAATTAGCCAACTTTGACTTTCATAGGCATGTTAAAAATATCCGTTTGGAGTGGATCTCTGTTTTGTGGGTCCTAAAATGGATTTCCGTTTTCCAGAAACAGATATCCATTTCTTGGAACTATAAAAATGCTTTTTTTATTCTTTTCATTGGTTTATGCTTAGAACTTACAATTCAACTTGCAAATTTCTATTGTTACATGGTTAACATCTTTTCAACCAATCGACAAAGTTGCATCTCTTTAAATTTTTAACCTCTCTCTCTCTCTAGTAATCCCTAGTGAGTCTTGTTTGCAATCTGTGAGATACACTAAGAAAACCTTAGGCTTGATGTTGAATTGGTAGTGGTTGGTAAAGCTATGCATGAGATCTAAATTGAATTCATAGAACCAAGTAGTAATGTGTCAAACCATACAAGGGCATATTATATCAATGTGGAGGGAAAATTCTTAGCAAGGACATAATCATCAATGGTGACAATGTTGGCAAGAGACACTGCTTCACATTGATAGGTGTTGTCATTGATGGCAACTAAGATCATCCCAATCATCCGCATAACACAATTTGTTCTTATCGGAAGTCAGAATAAGAATTTATCTAATTTTGGACAGTTAGGAACAGAGCAAGTGATAGGGTTTGGTATCTTGGTCCGGATCTCTCCAGTGGAAAGGCATGGTTTGCTTCAGATCTAAGGTAGTTGAAAGCATTATCAAGACACTCTAAATCCAGAGTTTTGTCCTTCAGTGATGATGGACTCAAAAGATATTAGCTTCTGAGTATCGAACTTCAGTTTGACAAAACAAACAGTAGAAGAACAGGCCGACCTTGTGAATGATCTTATTTCTAGATATATAGAAGTTGTTTATTGGGCAATTGGTGATGATTAGTGATGGTAGCTGACATGATTGATGATTTGAAAGAAAATTTTTTGGTACACATCTCATATTATGTATGGATTTAGCTGACAGAGTAGAGTACTCAACAAAGTTCTAAATATTCTTGAAGCCAACCGGCAAAATGATTGTAGATCATGTTGCGGATATATATATAGCTGATGGAATTGGATTATTTATGAAGTGTAGAGCGTGAATAAGGTGAAAAATGTGAGAAGAGCAGAAATCTAAGATGTAAATGAAGGCAGAATAGTAAGAAGAGCTGAGCAAAGATGAAATGTGTAAGATCAATTTTTGCACTTAACCAGAACTGAAACTCTTGCATGGGTAGATGCTATTTATCAGTTCAAAATATCTGTTATTCTCTTGTAATATTTCTATAGGAAGTCAGCCTCTTTTTGAGCAGTGAGCTCTAGGCCGTGAGCCCGAATGCATGTGCATTCTCATTTGTAAAATACTTTTAACAAGGTATTAATTCTTATGGGTTAACCCCCACCGTGGTTTTTCCCTTAACCGGGTTTCCACGTCAAAAATCTTGGTGTCCAATGTGTTATTGTGTTGCTGTTCTTACACTTATGACTGACTGTTTTCATGGTTAAGTTATTGAATTGTTATTAAGTAGCAAAAGAAAGAATTAACTGCAGAAAGATACAAAGTTTTGTGACAACTGATTCACCCCCCCTCTCAGTTGTCTATCCTATTTCCAACAATTGGTATCAAAGCGAGGTTCCTTTGAAAAAGTTTAACAGTTTAAGGAAGATCTGGGAAGGCAATAAAATGGATGAATATAACCTTAAAGGGCAACTTAATCTTGCCCTAGATGATCTTGAGTAGTCCAAGGCAGAAGTTCAAGAGCTGCAAGATAACCTCAAAAAGGCTGAAGACTTCATTGAGATTCTAAAAGAAAAATTGAGCAAATCCAATGCGAATGGAAAGGAGCAACCTCTTCAACTAGGAAAGCATTATGAAGACAAGGCCTTGAATGAGAAAACAAGGGAATGTGAAAAGTTAGCTAAAGAAGTTACTGTCCTAAAACATGAGATGGAAATTGGGGTGATGAGACTAACCAAGGAAATTGAAGATAGAAAGAAAGCTAAAGAAGAGATAAATCAAAATCTAAAAGAGAGATCTGAAGAATGCTGCAGATTAGATGCAATAGCTGGTCTCCTAGAATCTAATCTACAAGAAAGTAGAAACAATGAGAGAGAACTTGAGAGATAGATTATCACTCTCAGACATGACCTAGAAATTGCAAATGAGTATAGGGAGAAGTTCAAGATAAGCTCAGCTAAACTTGAAGCACTAATTGAAGGGTAGAAAAAGGATGTTGATAAGAATAATCTTGGATATGAGAAAGGTGAAAGCTCTGGATCCGGACAGAGAAATTTTCAACCTAGGAATAGGAGAATCAGAACTAGAAAACCTTCGGTAAGACAGCCTAATGCTCAAAGATATCCATGATTCAATGGAAATTGTTTCAATTGCAATAAATTTGGTCATAGAGCTACTCAGTGCAGAAGCAGAGTAAATCAAAATGATCCATCCTTCTCCAGTCAATGCTCCAAGTGTAAGAGGTATGGTCATAGATCAAATGAATGTAGAAATATGATAATGAATAATGCTAACAATAGAGGAATTAGCAATTCTTTCAATGGTTACTATTTTGTTTGCAATGGGTTTGGACTATGGCTAATCAATGCAGATTAAGATAAATTCAGGTTTATAAGAAAAGAAATGTTGTATGCTTTAACTGTAATAAATCTGGTCATATTGCAAGATTCTGCAGAAGTAGGAACAATGGAAGAAGAGGTCTGGTAAATAGAAAACTGGATGAGCAAAAACAAGATAGAGGCAAAAGGAAAATTGATGTGAATGAGATACGGAGTGAAATGAACAAGATTTGGATAAAGAAAGATACAATAAACAATAGTGATGGGTCCGCACCGGAATCTAGTGCTAACAATTCCTCTAGGAATTAATTCAAAAGCTCTGGCTCAGGGGGAGCTGCATTGAACATCAAATTGCCCTGGTCAGTAAGTGGGTGCCTGAGTCTGGCGCAATAAAAGAGGACATTTTGAATTGGTTCAGAACCTTTGGAAGGATCTCTGGAAGAAAAGATGTTGATGTGAAGACTTGTTGAGTGATTCATGAAGAAATGTAAAAAATAGAGTAACCGGATAAAGTTCGGGCAGAGTATTTATTACAACACCAAATTAGGTTTTGCAAAAGATAAAAGGTCACTTGGTCACACATTTTAATCACTTTTCATTTAGAAATAAGAAGAAGAGCATTCAAGCTGCAAATCCAGAGACTGACACACCAAGAGCGAATTCAACTAGCATTTGATCAACCCTAACCCCGCGGAAGAAAAAGGTACTTCTCTGTGAAGCTTTGAATTTAAAATCTGTTGAGATGGCTACTCCTCATGTTGTTGACATTACTGAAAGACCTCGACCCAAATTTAAGAAGCATCCTCAAAAATCAATAGAAGTTGATCCGTTAGGTGCTTTTTCGAGTGTTCCATATGGTGTGCTACATGTTGAAGACATTAGGGTTTATATTCATGCAAACCTAGATGAATTTAGAGATTCAAGGTATGTAGACTTGTTTGAGAAACAACTTAGGGATGAAAATCATGAACTTAAACCTGAGTATAAGGCACTATAGGATAAACACTTTATTCAGATCATGGGGTTTTCAACATTTGACGAGAATGAATGGGTCCGATATGTTCTGAGCTAGATGCATGATGAATTTATTTGGTTGTTAAAACCATTCAAGATTACCAAGGATGCTATCAAAATTGTTACCAGATTAAACTCAACCGGTGGGTTACCCATGCTAAAAGCTGTGAAAAACCAGGCAGTGACTAATGCTACTGGTGACAAGTTTGACAGAGGGCAATGACCATTAATGATATTATAGAACCGGATGTCAAATTCGCCTCCATGGTGATTGGGTACAAGATTTACCACTTGAACAAAGAAAATTCTGTTTCCGAAATAGCCATATATGCTACATACAAGATGCTAAAGGAAAATATTGATTATGACTTGTGTGAACTACTACATAATCAACTGATTGAAAATCTAAACAAAATCAAGAAAGATAAGAAAAACACTTTCAAGTTTGGCACATTGATTCTATGTCTATTCTTTTACTTTATGAATGAAGTACCTAGGGTAAAAGGTGTGCACTGGACTAAGGATGAGCCAGTTGCCATTTAGATCAGAAATCATCTTCGCAGCATTGGTGATTTCAAAGCTCACAAAACTGCAATATGGGGTTACTTCAAGAATTTTTAGAGTATGATGCACTCAAGGGAAAGAATCCCTAATTCAATTGTTGACAAGTACAAAATGAAATATGCTTCATGGTTGATACTGATCAGTGTTTAATGGAAGCAGTGGAACCTAGAACTATTTGGATCATGCCCATGGGGTATGAAGTAGATGAAAGAATCTTGAATATGTATGCTCAACATCTTCTAAGCAAGCCTAAAGACACAACGGTTGAAAGATTTGGAACTTATGAGGAGCTAAGTTTAAAACTACATACTGAGCTCAAAGAACCTGAAACCAGTAGGAAAGTAAGAAAAAAAGTTGAGCAGTTAGCTGAAAATCTGGGCCTAACTAAGGAAGTTATGAGAAAATTTAGAGAAACAACAGAGAATGCTGAGAAAGAGAAACAATATAAGAAACAAATAGGTGATCTGGTGGAACTCTCTTCCACTTTAAGAACTCCTAGGAGCTCTACTACTGTCCCTGTTCCTTCCAAGACTGCAACACCGGAAGTAAAATCAACTGGAAAATGGGAGAAAAGGAAGAAAACAAAAGCATCCTGGACCTACGAAAGCATAAGAGAAGAAGAAGAAGATACAAATTTTGACATTGAAATCAAGGATCTAAAGGCCACCAGAACAAAATCTACAAAAGTAACCAAAGAAAAGTCCTCTGGAAGCAAAAGGGCTAGCAAAAAGCAAAAGACAGAAGCATATGAGGAATATATTGAGAAACCCAAACTTTCCCTAGAAGATGTGATAAAGTCAGTCATTGTAGATGGTAATCTAAAACCTATGATTGAATTCTATGATGAATACAATGATGTGGATAAAAGGGTGTTGGAGGAAGCAATTGTCAGATATCTCAACATCTACAACAAGGCACTGATTGAGATAACTTCTGAGTTGCCACAAAGTCTGGCAAATATTTTGGAGTTAAGAAAAGAAAATGCCAAGAGCAAGGACATGGAGATCAGAGAACATGAGCTAATAAGTTTGTGTCCTGAGATTTCACCTGATCAAATAAATATGATATTCAAGGAAGTCAAAGATGAATTTAGAAGCAAAAGGAGAATGAACAAACTCATGCTTGGAGAAACAAGTGAAATCGTTGAAGAAACTCAAGAAATTCTTTTGAAAGCATTGAAAAAGCACAATTTTCCCATAGTCACAGAAGAAGTTCCAAATGGTGAAGAAGAGAACTTTATTGAGTAGTAATCTAAGTTGGGTGAAGCCTCTGTTCCGAAAGTAGAACAAGCAAATCAAGAGGATACAGAAATGTTAGATAAAGTAGTTGATGCAGGAGATACTCCCAATCCACCTGATACGTCAGGGAAAGAAGATAATATTACTACTTCACAGAGCCCTCTGGATCAGGTAGCAAGTGACGAACAAACATGAAAGAGTCCCTCTATAGAGAACACAGAGAAAGATAAAGCAGAGATAGAGGAAGAAAGAGAAAAGAAAGATAAAGCAGAAGAAGATGGTATAAATGTTGAAGCACGTAAAGTAGATACTGAGAAATTTGATGAACAAAAGGATGGTTTAGAAAATGTTGTAAGAGACATTGCAGATGCAGTGAAAAGTCTTCTTGAAAAAGAGATGAATGAGCTTGATGAACCTAAACTACTCCAAGGTCTAGCCAATCCAGATGCTCTCTCTCCAATTCAACTGATGAAAATAGCATCATTCACCCAAGTAAAGGCTAGAGAAAAGATGTTAAAATTCCACATGGAGGACAATGAGCTACCGGGGCTTGCATCTGGGATTTTGGAAAAGTTAATGCCTACCTGCCAGAAGAGTCCATCTGATTCCCCCTCCAAACATCTGAAAAATCTTGTAAGCTTTGTAAATACTCATTTTGAGTCCTTTGAGAAGTATGCAGAGGCAAAAGTTTAGAAAGAATTCTTGGATAAAAAATTTTGTGAAATAAAGAACCTGATAGGAAATGATAGAAGAATACTTGGTATTAGCATAAAAAGTATTTAGAATTCTCTAAATGATGGAAGTGATATATACAAATTTTTTCTATCATGGCCCAAAGTTAATGAGGATATTGAGAAAAAGATAAAGGAGCAAGAACATAAATTGTCAAATTTCTCTCAAAATTTTGATCCTCTAACAGTTTCACCAATAAGTCAAGAATGTCAAGTAATCATCCTGACATATGAGATAAAGAGGCTTGTTAAAGAAAAGGGTAACATTATGAAGAGAATGTGTGAGCTTCAGGGATTGATTGCCCCTAAGTTAGAAGCCATGTTTAATGCCCTATCAGAAGCTCAGACTGCACTTCAGACAAGTAATCCTCCAGATCTGACAAAGGTAGAAGCATATGCATTCTTGCTAAGTGGACACATCTCAATTTTGGATGGACTGAAGGGAACTTGGGCCTCTAAACTTGTGCAATTGAAAAATAGTTTTGCAGACATTCTTAAGTTCATGTGAAAAGAATATAATGATTACTTGTACATATGCGGCATTATACACAATTTGATTTTTTTTTTTTGAGAATTTTGGCTTGCAGACCCCACCCTTTGCCCTTGGTGTCAAAGGGGGAGTGAAGAGCAGTGAAAAATGAGGAATCCAAGAAAGGGGGAGCTTCGGAACTATTAGAGAAGCACAAGTGTACAGAGTAAGGGGGAGCTACATTAGACACTTAGTCATTTTTCACTAAGTGTTGCCATCGATGCCAAAGGTGGAGATTGTTGGCAAGAGACAATGCTTCACATTGATAGATGTTGTCATTGATGGCAACTAAGATCATCCCAATCATCCACATAACACAATTTGTTCTTACCGGAAGTTAAAATCAGAATTTGTCTAAGTCCAGACAGTTAGGAACAGAGCAGGTGACAGGGTCCGGTATCTCGGTCCGGATCTCTCCGGTGGAAAGGCATGGTTTGCTACAGATCTAAGGTAGTTGAAAGCATTTTCAAGACACTCTAAATCTAGAGTTTTGTCCTCCAATGATGAAGGACTCAAAAGATATTAGCTTCTGAGTATTGGACTTCAATTTGACAGAATAAATAGTAGAAGAATAGACCAACCTTGTGAAAGATCTTATTTCTGGATGTATAGAAGTTGTTTATTGGGCAATTGGTTATGATTGATGATTTGCAAGTGAAATTTTTGGTCCACATCTCATATTATGTATGGATTTAGCTGACAGAGTAGAGTACTCAACAAAGTTCTAAATATTCTTGAAGCTGACTAGCAAAATGATTGTAGATCATGTTGCGGATATATATAGCCGATGGAATTGGATGATTTACGAAGTGTAGAGGGTGAATAAGGTGAAAAATGTGAGAAGAGTAGAAATATAAGATGTGAATGAAGGTAGAGCAGTAAGAAGAGCAAAGCAAAGATGAAATGTGTAAGATCAATTTTTGCACTTACCCAGAACTAAAACTATTGCATGGGTAGATGCTATTTATCAGTTCAAAATCTCTATTATTCTCTTGTAATCTTTCTATAGGCAGTGAGCCTCCTTTTGAGCAGTGAGCTCTGGGCAGTAAGCCTAAATGCATGTGCATTCTCATTTGTAAAATACTTTTAACAGGGTATTAATTCTTGTGGGTTAACCCCCACCATGGTTTTTCCCTTAACCAGGTTTCCACATCAAAAATCTTGGTGTCCAATGTGCTATTGTATTGCTGCTCTTACACTTATGATTGATTGTTTTCATGGTTAAGTTATTGAATTGTTTCTAAGTAGCAAAAGAAAGAATTAACTGCAGAAAGATACAAAGTTTTGTGACAACTGATTCACCCCCCCTCTCAGTTGTCTATCCTATTTCCAATAGACAATTGTGGCTTGGACAAAGAAGTGTCTCATATGTGCACTGAGATCACCTTGGACATTATATTATCAAATTTAAGCAAGACCATTTTATGAGGAGATGGTTGTAAGATGATGTCAATTGATAGTGGTGATTTAATCCATCCTATTAATGAGGAAGGAGGAGGAGGAGGGTTAAGGTCTTCTAATTGCACTGACAACACCTAGAGTTTTGTGTAGATATAATTATAATTGGGAATATGTGTTAGATAAATGTCACATGGTGGAGGAATGCTGTCGGGATGAGTGATGATTGTTGTGGAAATGTTATGGTCAAATGTGTTATGAAAAGGAGGTGGCATGGGTAGTGGGCTATCAATGTTGGGAAAGGGTTAGGGAGGATGTAATGGAGGAAGGGATGTGTGTCATGGTATGATGTCTCAAGGAATGGGAAGAAAGGATGGTGATTCATAAGATAATATGAAGAATGATTGTAGCGTGAATCGGCATTGTGGTAACTGTAGCATGTCATGGAGTGAATCATGCATTAATACAGGTTGTAGAGTGAGAAAGAAGTGGTATGGGTATGGTTGAATGGAGTAATGAGGTGATTTAATTGGTGATGACCTAGGTGAAGTGATGGGTAAGGTGTCTTATGTGGGATTGCTAGAAAGTGTGATTGGTAATGGTGGGGATAGCTAAATGTCATCTTCTAAGGGTTCAAAGGTGAGGAAAGTGTAAGATGGGGATATGGGATAATCCATGGTTTAATGATTATTCAAGGGAGACTCCTTAAAATGATTATCAATGATGGTGTCGATAGGGGGAATGGAGTCTATGAATGTAGGTGTGGGAATGTGAGCTATGACATTGGGATTGTATTGGATGAATAATGGAAAGTAGGGGCACCTATCTAGTGATGGAAGGAGCCACATGATCAAATGATGTTTGGGGAAGGGTTTTTCTTAGAAAAGTAAGGATTTGGGTTGAAAGGAAGTAAGGTGTGCGGAAACGCTTCCTACACTAATCTATTGAGGAGAGGGCTATGCAAATTCAACTTTATCCTAACTATTACAGCAATGTTAAACCATTAACATGAGATATTGCAGCAAAACACAAGAACCAGAAAGAGACAGAAGAAGAGAGACAAAGATTTACAGTGGGGAAAACCCTTATCGGGTGAAAAACCCCACACTTAGAAACCTGCACAATGTATTAACAAATCTGAAAGAATGTTTACAATACACTTGCAATGCAAGCTTCAATGGTCTTCAACACTTGTGTCTGGAGTCAATATGGTAGCATAATAGTACCTGTAAACCTGTGATTGAAACTCCATCTCCAAGCACCTATATAAATAGGAAATACAAGGCAATATTGGACCTTTCTTGGAATGGGCGTCCAACATGGCTTGTTGGACCAAAACCCACACCTAGGGACACTTGGTCAACATTGCAGAATGTGTTTGACACTTGTCCATAGATCCCATCCCAAAGAGGTCACCTATTTCCAAAATGGGCTATGACAGATGCTCTTACGACACTTGCGACTGTCATAGAATCTGTCATAGTGGTTACAACTTACAGCTGTAAGAGAATCTGTCATACACATGCTATAAATAGCATATTCTCTTACAACATGTCATATTCCATCTTGGGGCACCCAAATATACCTCCTTCAAAGATGCTTCATGACACATGTCATTACCTGTCTTACAACCTTCTATTTTTGACTCTTACATGTCATAAATTCGTCATAGGAATCTGTCATAACCGTTTTAGTCAAACATTCCTTACACAACATGGAAGATGCTGACACATGACATAATATTCCTACCACTAAGTGGGACACCTATCTCCTCATGTGAGGACAAAAATACAAGTTGTAATAATCCATGTAGGATTGACACATCACCGTGCCACATCCCACAATATGACAATATGGATTATCCAAATATTTACAACATAGACAATTAAATAATAAATAAAAACATTACAAATGTAGAGAATTACCAAGGTTGAGACACCTTAATTCCCAACATTCTCCCACTTGTCGAACACCTTGTAAGAGCCAATAGAAAAACAAGATTTAACTGCTATAGGCCGAGAGGCTCATAGACTCCGAACACCATCTGAACTTCTCTATACCCACTGGTTTCATCAATGCATCTGCAACATTCTTCAAAGTATCTACCTTCTCCAAATTTATCTTTCCATCCTCAACCATGTCTCGCACGAAGTGAAACTGAACATCAATGTGCTTTGTTCTAGCATGGAAAGTTGGATTCTTTGCAAGGCAAATTGCACTCTGACTGTCACAACTGATCGTGATCTGACCTGCATCAACACCAATGTCTGAACATAATCTCTTAAGCCAAATGGCTTCCTTACAAGAATGAGTTGCTGCCATATACTCAGCTTCTGTCATGGACAAAGCAACAACAGGTTGTCGCTTACTCATCCAACTAATAGCACCACCAAATAGTGTAAACACATAAGCACTGGTGGATCTCCTATTGTTAATGTCACCTACCCAATCTGAATCCACAAATCCACGAATATCAACAAAATGCGGAGGTCCTGAAACATTACCATGATAGCAAATGGAGTACTCGGAAGTACCCCTCAAATATCTGAACATTTACTTAATTGCATCCCAATGAACCTGTCCAGGATTAGCCATAAATCAACTAAGGACTCCCACTGCTTGGGCAATGTCTGGTCTTGTGCAGACCATAGCATACATCAAACTGCCAACAATAGTAGCATAAGGTACTCTGCTCATGTCCTCCACCTCACTAGGAGATTTTGGACAATCCTCAACAAACAACTTTGTCCCCAAAGAAATAGGAACACACAATGGTCTACAATCTGCCATGTTGAATCTGTCCAACATGGTCTTCACATACTTACTCTGGCTTAACCAAAGTTTTTTGTTGGTTCTATCTCTTCTGATTTCCATTCCTAGAATGTACCTGACTGCCCCTAAATATTTCATTTCAAACTGAGCTGACAACTGAGATTTAAAATCAAAAATCATATTCTTACCCTTCCCAATGAGCAACATATCATCAACATATAGTGCAACAATGAGAATACGATCACCATCAAATTTATAATACACACAGTGATCCGATTTCGATCTCACAAATCTAATTGACAACACAAAGGCATCAAACTTCAAGTACCATCTCCTAGGGGATTGCTTCAAACCATACAAAGACTTCTTAAGTTTGCAAACCAAATTTTCTTTACCTTTCACCATGTAATGATCTGGCTGTGACGTGTAGATTTCATCCTCCAAGTCACCATGAAGGAAAGCTGTCTTCACATCCATCTATTCTACCTCCAAGTCATAAGTTGCTACGAGAGACAACAGGAATCAAATGGATGTCATCTTTGCAACAGGAGAGAAGATCTCACCATAATCTATACCCTCCACTTGTGAATACCCCTTCACAACCAATCTGGTCTTATACTTCTCAACACTGCCATCTGCACCAATTTTCTTCTTGAACACCCATTTGCATCTAATGGATTTCCATCCAGGAGGAAAAGACACCAAGTCCAAAGTTTGATTCTTTTCCAAAGAAGCCATTTCTTCCTCCGTGGCCTCCTTCCTGGAACCTGGATCCTTCATATCCAAAGCCTCTGATATAGTTCTAGGTTCATCATTGTTAGTAAGCAAAGCATAAGCACAACTAGAATCAAGCAATGTAAAACCAAACCTTTCAGGTTGCTTTCTTATTCGTGTAGAGCTCCTCAAGAGCTAAGGTTGAGGTTCAGCTTCTTCATCCAAGCTTTCAGAGCTGCTAGAGCTCTCCTCATCATTAGGCCCAACATTGTCTTTCTGTTCAGTCTTCTTAGGGGTGAGAGGAAACTAAACAACATCCTCTTTCTTTTCTCTTTCTTCTGGCTGCAAAACAATGGAAGAAGGTGTAAGCTCTTTGAAGATGACACTTCTGCTATACAACACTTTTTCAGCCACGGGGTCCCAAAGCTTGTATCCTTTCACACCAACACCATAGCTGATGAAGATACACTTAACAGCTTTGTTCTCCAACTTTGACCGCTTCTCCCTAGGCACATGTGCATATGCCTCACAACCAAAAACATTAAGATGCCTTACTGAAGGCTTTCTACTAGACTACACCTCCATGGGTGTCTTTCCAACAAGAGCTGATGTAGGAGATCTGTTTACCAGATAGCAAGCAGTGGCAACAACTTTAGTCCAAAACTTTTGTTCTAGGCTAGCTCCACTAAGCATACTCCTAGCCTTCTCCATCAGTGTCTTGTTCATCCTCTCTGCAACTCCATTTTGCTGCGGGGTGTATGGAGTTGTCTTATGCCTTTCAATCCCAAGTTCCTTGCAATACTTATCAAATTCTGTAGAACAGAACTCACCACCCTTGTCATTTCTCAAACATTTAATCTTTTTACCAGTCTAATTTTTAGCAAAGGCTTTAAACTCCTTAAACTTGTTATAGACTTCAGATTTGCTTCTGAGAAAATAAATCCATGTCCTTCTACTGTAATCATCTATAAAAGACACAAAAAATATAGATTTTGATAACGAAGGAACATTAACAGGACCAAACACATTAGAATGAATGAGATCCAATACACTAGAAGACTTATGAGAACTCGAGTAAAACTAAACACAGTTTTATTTTCCATAAATGCAATGTTCGCAAAAGTCAAACTCAAGACTACAATCATCTAACCCCTCAACGAGGTTCTTATTTTATAGGGTATGCAGACCCTTCTCACCAATGTGGCCAAATCTCTTATGCCATAACATTGTCTTTTCTGCAAGAAGTTTAACTTCTAATGCACGATTACAACCATCAAGACTAGAAACAACAAATTTCTTCACTACTCATTTAGATGGTGGGGATGAAGTGACTGCTGCCCTCTTCCTTGAGTCAGAAGAACTATTGCATTATGAAATGCATGTCTCCAGCTAAAACAGAGTACCTCTCCTAGTACCCTTAGCAAGTACCATAGCTCCTCTAGTCATCTTGCATCCTTCTTTTGAAAAGACAACCTGCATACCTACATCATTCAACATACTTATAGAAAATAGGTTCTGTGCTAAGCCTAGGATGTGCAGAACCCCATAGATCCCTTTCACTCGACCATCAGGGAATCGGATAGAGACTCTTCCATGACCAATGATCTTCAAATGAGAGTCATCACCCAGATCCACCTTTCCACCATCGAACTCTTCATACTTAGTGAACCAATCTCAATCTGAGGTCATGTGGAATGATGCACCAAAGTTGATTAGCCACACATCATCAGATGTATGGGTTGCCAAGGCTACGATGAAAGCATCACCGTCATCTTGTGATTTGTCAGAATCTGAATCAGGAGCTTTCTTCTTTTTCTTCTTCTCCTCTTTGCATTCCTTTCGAAAATGCCTAGTCTTGCCATAGTTCCAACAAAGAGCCTTGGACTTTCCAGGAGATTTGGATCTCCCACAGGATTTGGATCTACCCTTCTCAACTTTCTTGTCCTTCTTCTTCCCTTTCTCCTTGGGTCTTCCACGAACTGCAAGGGCCTCTTTGGCTACCTCAGAAGACTTTCTCCACATCTCTTCAGACAACAATGAAGAAACCACTTCTTCCATTTTGAATGTGGATGTGGTGCTTCCAATTGCCATGACAAGATGATCCCATGAGTCTAGCAGAGAACAAAGCAGGGTCATACGCCAATCCTCCTCCTCCATCTTTACACCAATAGATGTCACTTGTGCAACCAACATGTTAAAGGCATTCATATGCTCAGCCATGGATCCTTCGTCCTCCATTCAAAGAGAATACAACTTCTTTCTCAGAAAACATTTATTAACTAGGGATTTGGCTTGATACACATCCCCCAACTTCTTCCAAAGGAGTTTTGTAGTAGTCTCCTCATGGACATTTAACAACACAGAATCAGCAAGACTAAGTCTTATGAGACCCTTAGCCTTCTCATCCTTGAGATCCCAATCATCTTGTGACATTGCAGCTGGTTTAGTTCCATTCACACTATCCCAAAGGTCTCGGTCAACTAACATGTCTTCCATTTTGAGCTTCCACAGCTTGAAATTACTGCCATTGAACTTCTCTACTTCAAACCTTCCTGATGTGCCTGCCATCTCCTTGCTACAATAAGATATAGAATGCTCTGCACAGACTCCCACTCAACCTAAGATTAGCTCAAAAAACCCCTACCCTACAACTTGGACCAAAGATGATCAAGCTCTGATACCAACTGAAAGGAAGCAAGGTGTGCGGAAACGCTTCCTACACTAATCTATTGAGGAGAGGGCTATGCAAATTCAACTTTATCCTAACTATTATAGCAATGTTAAACCATTAACATGAGATATTGTATCAAAACACAAGAACCAGAAAGTAGACAGAAGAAGAGAGACAAAGATTCACGGTGGGGAAAACCCTTATCTGGTGAAAAATCCCACACTCAGAAACCTGCACAATGTATTAACAAATCTGAAAGAATGTTTACAATACACTTGCAATGCAAGCTTTAATGGTCTTTGACACTCGTGTCTGGATTCAATCTGGCAGCATAACAATACCTGTAAACCTGTGATTGAAACTCCATCTCCAAGCACCTGTATAAATAGGAAATACAAGGCAATATTGGACCTTTCTTGGAATGGGCATCCAACATGGCTTCTTGGACTAAAATTGATGCCTAGGGACACTTGGTCAACATTGTAGAATGTGTCTGACACTTGTCCATAGCTCCCATCCCAAAGAGGTCACCTATTTCCAAAATGGGCTATGACAGATGCTCTTACGACACTTACAACCGTCATAGAATCTGTCATAGCGGTTACAACTTACAGCTGTAAGAGAATCTGTCATACACATGCTATAAATAGCATATTCTCTTACATGTCATATTCCACCTTGGGGCACCCAAATATGCCTCCTTCAAAGATGCTTCATGACACATGTCATTACCTATCTTACAACCTTCTATTTCTGACTCTTACATGTCATAGATTTGTCATAGGAATCTGTCTTAACCGTTTTAGTCAAACATTCCTTACACAACATGGAAGATGCTGACACATGGCAGAATATTTGTACCACTAAGTGGGATGCCTATCTCCTCATGTGAGGACAAAATTACAAGTTGTCATAATCCATGTAGGATTGACACATCACTGTGCCACATCCCACAATATGACAATATAGATTCTCCAAATATTTACAACATAGGCAATTAAATAATAAATACAAACATTGCAAATGTAGAGAATTACCAAGGTTGAGACACCTTAATTCCCAACATGGGTGAGGGTCTAGGGTTTGGTGGAGAATAATTTATGGAAAATTTGGAGGTCATTAAAATTGACATGAATAGAAGTACAAGACATGGCTAAGGATAAATGGTAGGCTCAAAATAGGATAACTAGGACTATGATGATGAAGATGGAAAGAAAAGTCAACAACAATAGTATGATATAGGGATAGGATTAGAAAAAATTTGAGTACTACAACTAGCAAGAGGAAAGTGAGGACATAATGCAAAGTTAACATGGGATGAACTCTCTTGGAAGGCTAAGCATGGACTATAAGAAGATTAAACTAGTTTGATCTATTAGGCTCACCAAATGAAAGAAACTTAAAGGTCAACCTTAATTAGGTAAGGTTATTTTTTTAGTGTAGTTGTTTGTGCAACAATGTGTAAATTTATGTTACCTAAGGATAAATCTAACTATACTAACATTTTAATAACCATGAGAGCTAGGACTAACAATTAGACTAAAAACATGACAAACAATACAAATTGGACACATGTAGGACTTGGAAAATGGAAAAGAATAAGTATTAAATGTGGAAAACAATGAAAAAGTGGTATTAGTTGCACCTATGTAGAGATGTGGTCTTTATGAAAGATGCTTAGAATTATGATCTATATCTATTTATGAAGTTTGGAGGTGATTGGACCTAAAGGATATGACAACCATATGCAAAATAGCCTACCTAATGGGTATGTGCATGGAAATGGAGAGAGAGAGAGAGACCTAGTTTTCTTGTTTTCATTTCCTTCATCAATAAGAGAGAGGGAGAGATAGAGGGGAGAGATAGGGAGATATAGGAATGATAGGGGGAGAGGGACAAGAGAGAGATAGGGAAAGATAGCTAGGAAGAGAGAGAGATGAGACAAATAGGGAGAGATAGAGGAGATAGAGGGGAGAGATAGGGAGATAGAGAGTGAGCGAGATGTCCAGAGAGATAGGGAGATAGATGAATGATAGGGGAGAGAGACGCAAGAGATAGGGAGAGATAGATAGGTAGAGAGAGAGAGAAGATAGATTGGGAGAGATAGACGAGACAGAGGGAGATAGGGAGATAGAGAGTGAGTGAGATGTCTAGAGAGATAGGGAGAGAGAATGAGAGGTAGAGGGATGATAGAGAGAGGGAGATAAGAGAGAGATACCTAGAGATAGAGGTTTAGGGTTGCTTAGGCTTAGGGTTTAGGGGTTATAGGTTAGAGATTAGGGGAATTATTTAAGGTTGAGGGATTTAGAGAGAGAGACTTCTTTTGACATGCGACCATAAACCCTGAATAATGCCCCTAAACCCTAAACCTGAGAAACCCTAGAAACCTCTAAACCTTAAATAATGCCCCTAAACCATAAACCCTAAATAATACCCCTAAGCCCTAAGCCCTAACCCCTAAACCCTAAACCTGAGAAACCCTAAACCCCTAAATCCTAAACCCCAAACCCCTAAACACTAAACCCAAGCAACCCTAAACCTCTATCTCCCTATCTCCCTATCTTTATCATTCATCTACCTCTTAATCTCCCTCCCTATGTCCCTGGCCATGTCCCTCACTCTCTATATCTCCCTATTGGTCCTCTCTCTAAACACCAAACCCTAAACCTCTAAACCTTTACCCCTAAACCATAAACCCTAAATAATGCCCCTAAACCTTAACCCTAACCCCTAAACTCAAGCAACCCTAAACCCCTATCTCCCTTTCTCTCCCTTATCTCCCTATCTCTATCATCCCTCTACCTCTCAATCCTTCTCCCTATTTCTTTGGACATCTTGCTCACTCTCTATCTCCCTTTCTCTCCCCTCGGTCTCCTCTATCTCTCCCTATCTATCTCCTCTCTCTCTCTCTCTATGTAGCTATCTCCAAACCAAAGAAACCCTAAACCCCTAAATCCAATCAACTCTAAACCTCTATCTCCCTATCTCTCCCCGGGTGTGTGCAAGAAGTTGAGTCCACTTTTTGGCCAAAAAGTGGAAGTGCTTTCCCTAATTTTTAGAATTTGTCACATTTGACCTAAAAATTTGAAGCACTTAAATGTGGAATCCTGAAAAAAGTCAATAAATATGAAATGTAGTACTCGGAGTCTAGTTTCTAAATATGTAATTTTTTTTAATATCCAGATGATAGAAAGTGATTTTCAATAGGTGTTTTTAAAAACCACTGTTTAAAAGTCACTTTTTTTTTACTATACCATGCACGTGTACGTCATCCATATTTTGACCTAAAAAATCATATTTTTCTAAAACCTTTTGGGAAAATATTTGTAACTCACTGAAGCACGTTTTCCATATTTTTTTGTAATTTTTATTGAATTTTTTTTTTGTTAAATTTTTATTGGCCAAATTTGGTGTTTTAAAAAATTGTCGTGTACATCACACATAAGATGACCTAAACTTAACTTTTTTTGATTTTTTTTTAAATTGAAAGAAATTATCTAAAGTACGTTTTTGTACAATTTTTTTTACAAGAAAATATTTTAATAAAAAGTTATTAAAATACTAAAAAACCCTGATAATTCAAGTTTATGGACATGTTTCATCAGAAATTAATTGAAAAATAGAAAAAATATTCCAATTGTAAAAATTACATATTTGGAATCTACATTGTCTCATCTATAATGGGTTTTAATTTCATCAAACAATTTTGCAAAATAGGCCATCAGACATATGCCCAAAGTCACTATTTTGTTGTGACATTGACAGGACCTTCAAGTTGTAGGTCAAACCAGGTCCAGAGGTTAGGTTTGGGTCCCCAAAGCTTTTCCTGAACTAGGTTACAAAGCAAAACCGGAGCCTAAAATTCAAATTTTAAATAACAGGATCTCGTTTCTTACTCCGTCAGTACATAACAAAATAGGGTCCCATTTCTAAAACGAGATCCTGTTTACTATTTGACCATTTTTTTAATAAGACTATCACTATCGACCCTGTAACTTGTTCTATATGGCCAACAATGACATTTGCAGCATTCTCTACCATCTTTTGTCTCTGCAGGTCCATCAACTTGGGATTTTGTTTGAATTTTGAAAGGAGCCATCATTGAGACACTATTTGAGTGAAATTTTGTTGAATTGCTACTTGTTTGAAGGAATTGAACAAAGAAGGAAGACTTTCAAGTTTTTGACATTCATTTGTACATACTTCAAAATTTTTTAATCATGGGATCACAAACTCATAATAAGAGGAAAGATAGGAAGATATTGACCCCTAAAGAAATTGAAGCAAAGAGAGAGAAGGAGACAAAAAGACAAAGAGATAGAAGAATAAAGATTTGATCAATGAATTGCTGAAGCATCCAATTCCACAACTATTGAAGATAAAAACATTGAGGAGACCATAGATGTAAACGATGCAAATTTGTAAGAGGTGAATGTGGAAACTAATACAATTATACAAACTACTCCTGGTATGTCTTCAAATCCCCATTTCAATGCTATGGAGAATGTTTCAATAGGCACAAATCTAGGTACATCTTCAAATCAACCTTTGAATGAAATGGAAATGGTGTTGATAGAAGATTTAAAAGAAGATGGATATAACAATGTTGAGATCAATAATATTCGTAGAGATCAAGATTTGAGACAAAATGTTGTTGAAAATGAAAATAAAAATCTTTATGTTGAAAATGAAAATGAAAACCATTTTGTTGTTGAAAATGAAAATGAAAATCCTTTTGTTGAAAATGAAAATGAAAACCGTTTTGTTGTTGAAATTGAAAATGAAAATCCTTTTGTTGAAAATGAAAATAAAAACCGTTGTTGAAAATGAAAATGAAAATCCTTTTGTTGAAAATGAAAATGAAAACCGTTTTGTTGTTGAAAATGAAAATTGTTTTGAAGTTAAAAATGAAAATGAAAATCCAGGATGTGATGTTGAAAATGAGATTTTTTTAAAAAAAATTGAAAGAGATATTTTGGATAATCTTCCTGGTAAGATTTCTTGGAGACAAATAAGAACACATGCCAATAGATTATACAAAGAATTTTTTTATTGTAGAAGACTATCATTTCAATGTCAACTAATGATGCAATTAATGAGAATGTGGAAAATGAGAAGAATAATGAAAATGTTACGCATTTTTGTTAAACCAAGAAGAAAAGATCAATCACTAAAACATGCTATGTCTATTGTTGCTAGTGCCATTGAGTCTATTGGAAAGGATAGTCGATCTAAAGATAAGAATACAACAAGATGAGCTATAACAATTGCTATAGTTCATAAATCAACTTTGAATAGAAGAATGGTAAGCAATATTAGTGGAATTCTAAAAATACATCCTAAAACATTGGTAAGAGTGGCAAAAAGAAGAGAAAGTATAGAAAATGATCCAATCAACCAATGTTGGAGTTTTAGTGGTCGACTCCCAAGATCTAACATGAAATTGAATGTTGAAATCAAATCTTTAATCAAAAAATATTGGCATGATAATACTAGGGTATCATCTAATGCTAGAGATGTTTTAAATATAAGAGTGGGCTCCAAAGTTCACAATCCTCATCCAAAACACCTATTAGATACAACATAAACTAAATTTTATAAAAAATTTGTGGTGAATTAGTGTTACCTGGTAATATTAGAATAAGTGAAAGATCTCTTGAAAAATTCAAACCATGCTATGTAAAGATTAATAAGCAACGAATATCTTGTTGTTGTAAAACACATGTTCAATTTCATTATTATTATGATGTGTTTTAATATATACATTGTACTTTACATACTAACATGATTATACAAGAATGTGATATTAATATGCCACTTGAAAGAATAAAAGAGTTTATATCAAGTTTGTTTTGTGAAAGATCTAATGGGAAATTATTTTATTTAAGTTCATGTATTTATGGACAATGCACTAGTTGTGGCAATCTTTCTTTCTTAAGAGTTTGTATGCATGAAAGTGTTGAAAATGATTTTGGACAACAATTAATGGATGTTAAAAGATTTAAAAATGTTGAATATTCTTTAAAAGATGGAAAAATTAGAAAGCGTTGTGATTTAATTAGAGAAAAGGTTAGTGTACATGCATTCATATCAGAGTTTAAGAGTAAGATTGTAACAAAATATGTCAAGCACTCTCAACAAGATCGATGGCTTGATGGATAGTTTCATGCATGTAGAAACACATTTCCAATTGGTACTCTACTATCAATGGTTGATTTTGAGAAAAACTATAGTCTAGCTCCGCAAGAGGAAATCCAATCCCAATATTACAATTCAGTGCAGGTGGCTATGTTTGTTCATATTGTTTATAGACACGTAGATGATAGCATAGAGGATGATAGAAAGGTTTTGAGGGAGTATCATTTCTATTTGAGTGACAACCAGTTACACTTGTCATATTTTGTTCAATATTGTTTCAATATATTTTATACAAATTTAAGAGAAAGAGAAATCCAGATAACATAACATCTCATATGGTCAGATAATTGTACAGGGCAGTTCAAGAATGCTCAAATATCTATTGGTTAAGTAGGGTTCACAAGGAACATAATGTCCAACATATGTGGAATTTTTTTGAAGCTGGACATGGTAAAGGAGAATATGATGGAGTCGGTGTGTGTGTTAAAAGAATTCTTGCTAGACAACAATTGAAATTTGAAGATGTAGCAAAATTTAAAGATGCACATGGTATTGTGGATTGGTGCAATACAAGATGATGTACACCTGGAACAAGCGAGTACTCTACAGTTTGCTGATTCTTTTGGTTGGTTGAAGAAGAAAACATTCTACCTAGACTTGATTGCAAGACAATTAGTGGATCTACTAAATGGCATTCATTTAGGAGTTCGAATGCAAGTACATGGACTATCTAGACAAGGGAGCTTGCATGTTTTTGTTAGTTTTGTATTTTAGGAGATTGGAAAGCATGTGAGAATACAGAATGGGTTGAAGAGTGGAGGGCAAAGACTGTTGACACCTACACAAGCACACGATTAATATGAAACAACAATTGAAGACAATGATCAACTGTTTGCATCAAATGATTATGACCGTGTTTCAGACCTTGTACAAGAAGGTAATTTATATTAAATTATTTTATTTTATTTCACTTCATTACTATTTTGTAGTGCTTTTATTTATTTATATGTGGACATATGAATGCATGTATGTAGATTGGTCAAATTTTATGGACATGTACAAGTTATTGAATCAAAATTTGTTTACAGGACATGTGTATGATGTCATTGCACCTAAGGAGAATGAAGAGGAAACAAAATATTGGTTGGCTCATTGTGTGGAGACTAAACATAAGTTAACAGCACCTCGAGAAGATGATGATGGTTTTCCTTATCCAACAAGTTCTATGATCCCCTTAAGACATCGCCTTAAGCAAATTTTGATAACAAGTCTTTGATCCCCTTAAGCAAATTTTGAGAACTTCTTTGATCCCCTTAAGAAAATTTTGAGAATTTCTTTGATGATGGCTATCATTATCTAATAGTTTCGATGGTGATTGTTGGCACTGGCTATGAAAATACCTGATAAGGAAGAATGGTTTACCTGCATTCAAAGATTATGAAACACATTAGAAGATTATACACTACTCACATTTGATGTTGGCAACAAATATAAAACTAGAGAGGTATCGTGGAAAACCTACAAATAAAGAGCTATGGACAATTTCTATGGAAGAGCATGAGACAATCATCGATGCATTGGAAAAAAGAGAGGATGGAGATGGTACAATGGAATAAGTAAATACAGGTAAACATAGTTAAATAGTTTTATATTGTTCTTTTAAATACATTAAATACATGTTTTGATATTTCTTGTGCATTAGTAAAGTTGAAATTGATTTACATTGTCCTTTTATATCCTTAGGCCATCATCACAAATTCATCACATACTTTGAAACAAAAACCTAAGAGGATACAGATTAAACCTATATGTACATGTGTGAGGCACTTGTAAATACAGGTACAAGTTGTGTATATAGATAGTTTTATATAAATTAAAATACATGTTTTGATGATATATTGATATTGCATGTATTATTTTTATATCAGGTGGCGTGAAGACCTGCTACATTCCCCACAAGTTTCGGATTTTCTTGAGATGGCATAGCCACATTTTGTAAACATTATTTTGACTTGGCATATATGTGCATACACAATTACATTACTGCACATTGCAATGTACACAAATTTGTATACATGTGATTGTATACAATTATACTCTACACTTTTATATATCAAAATTATTATTCTATATATTTTGTTTGTTAAATGCACATGTTTTCTACTTTGAATTTACTTTAAATTTGATTGTATTATTGTTAAATTTGGTTGCCTTGGGCAACTTCACCAAAATTTGAGAACTTAAGACATCCCCTTAAGACATCGTATTAGGACCCCTTAAGACATCCCATTATGACATAAATTAAGACATCATATTGTTCTAATGAGTTATCCTAAATTACATCAATTATGATTAAATATGAGACATGTAGTTTGAATTCTCTGATCCTCTTAAGACGTCCTATTAGGACCCCTTAAGACATCATATTACGACATAAATTATATTAACATTAACATTATATTTGTATAACTTTTGTATAACTAATGAGTCCTAATTTCTACTACTTAATTATATCATTTGTTATGATGTCAAGTCACCCTAACTGGTCTCAAATACTTAATTATATCGATTGTGATCCAACATGAGACATGTAGTTTGAATTATTTGATCCCCTTAAGAAGTCCTATTAGGACCCCTTAAGACATCATATTACGACATATAAAGTAACATAGACAAGATTTGGATGAAATATAACATAGTGGTTTCTTAAGTTAGTGTTTATAAAAGCTTACACATAGACTACTGAATAGCTAACAAGTGTAAAATATATTATTCTACTATCAACAATTGAATTAATATAGTAAGTGAGCACTAGTTTTCCTCATTTGGATATATTTTCCTAGTACAAACTGAAATACACTTCCATGTAAGACAACCATTGCCCTAATTTCTCTACACTACTTTATCCATCATATGATTAGATATTAGTTTTGGCCTCATGTTGAAAACCTTATTAGATTTTGGAGTGTCTTTTTGTGAAACACCAACCTCATGTTTACCTCCATCTTGGGGCATCCTATTTCCATCCATTCTTGCTATTATGGTGAGTGTCATACTTTCTAGCCTATCTAACTTTCCATCAACCATGGCTATCCTAGCCACTTTTGCTTATAATTCCTAAAATATTACTTCTACATCTTCTTCTATTTCCATTCTTTCATATCTCACTCTTCTTAGCCAATCCCTTGATTCAACCTTAGGCTCAAAAGGTACTAGAATCCTATTTTCATTTGATCTCGTGTTAGACATAAACTGATAATCTTATAAAATGACAATCTCAAGTTATTCAAACCCAAATTATATCACTTGATTGATAAACATTTAGGTTAATAACCATAGTGTTGTAAAAACAACGGAATCCTAAGCTATCTCTACTCATTCTACTCTCACCATATGTTTCCCCATTATCCTATCAACATATACTAGTATGGATTATTTGAATAACATAAAGGAAATTAAACATATAAACAAAGCACATATCACACAACACCAATATTCCTCCAGAGAAAAGGCCAATCAAGTGAAAAAATTCAAGAAGGGTATACAACTACTATCCCATAACAATTTTACTACTATTACATAGAGGTTCAATGCCAAAAATGGCAAATTTGAAGTTGTTAATCCATAGTATCCTACACAGTTATGTTACTTCTATGCTTCAATAACCATATATCTCTCTCTTTATTCTCCTCAAACTAGTATTAGAGTCCTCTCTCAATACAACCATTACACTATCATCTTCATTCTATCCTTAATTCTTCTTTATTTTGTGCTCAATAATGAAGATGAACTAGTACTTAGCATAGTCATTGTTGCCCTAACAACTACCCTTGTTTGGAAGATGGATAGTTATCTTGGATTCCAATGATCATCCATGTGACCACCAAGAAACTATTTTATATAATAGGTTTCTCCCACATCCCACATAGACAACTTGAACAACCACTATCCAAATCATAACAACTTGCTAGGAGGAAAGGATAATTAGTTACCAAAATGGAAAATGAACTATCACGACTCTAATGCAAAAGAACAACCCAACAATGTAACCACATAATCATTTCCCTAAACATTTTGACCCATAATGAAGACTATATGCACCCAACAATTTTTTTTTGAAACGGGATCCCATTTTTTGGTCCTAGGTTCAAGATCATGCTAAGAAATGGGATCTCATCCTAGATTTTAGGCTTGGGATCTCAATCTATAACGGGATCCCATTTTGTAGAAATGGGATCCCATTTTTAGTTACCCAATTTCAGATTCTTTTCTAACTTTGAAACTTCCACCTTAAGTGGACTCATCTTTGTGCATGCACCCCCTATCTCCCTATCTCTATCATCCCTCTACCTCTCAATCTCTCTCCCTATGTCCCTGGCCATGTGCCTCACTCTCTATCTCCCTATCTCTCTCCCTAGTCTCCTCTATATCTCCCTATCATTCCTCTCTCTATAAACCCTAAACCCTAAACCTCTTTTACCCAAACCCCTAACACCTAAACAATAAAACCTAAACCCTAAATAATGCCCCTAAACCCTAACTCCTAACCCCTAAACTTGAGAAACCCTAAACCCCTAAACATTAAACCCCAAACCCCTAAACCCTAAACCCAAGTAACCCTAAACCTCTATCTCCCTATCTCTCCCCTATCTCCCTATCACCTTTGTCCCTCTACATCTCAATCTCTCTCCCTATGTCTCTGGCCATGTCCCTCACTCTGTATCTCCCTATCTCTCCCCTCAGTCTCCTCTATATCTCCCTATTGGTCCTCTATCTCTCTAAACCCTAAACCTTAAACCTCTAAACCTTAACCACTAACCCTAAAGCCATAAACCCTAAACCCTAAATAATGCCACTAAACCCAAGCAACACTAAACCTCTATCTCCCTATCTCTCCCTATCTCCCTTATCTCTATCTATTGGAATTAGGGCAAACAACTGAGAGGTGGGGGTGAATCAATTGTCACAAAACTTTATCTTTTGTTGCATTTAATCTCCTTTACCACTTATTAATAGATTAATGATATAACCATGAAAGTATGAATCAAAAACACATGAGCAGAAACATAATCAACACACATAACACCAAGATTTTTATGTTGAAACCTAGTTAAGGGAAAACCATGGTGGGGGTTAACCCACAAGATTTATTCTCTGTTAAAAAAATAGATAAATGGGAAGGCACTTGCCTTCAGGTGTACTGCCTAGAACTCACTGCTCAAAGGAGGCTCACTGCCTACAAAACATTCACATGATTAACACTAAAAGGTTGAATTGAGAAACAACATCTTCTCCATGCCAAGGTTTAGTTCCATTGAAGCGCACAACACCTCTGCTTTGCCCCCAAACAGTTCCTCACTACCTCTGCATCTTCACATCCTCACACACATTTGCACGACTTCATTACACTTATTTATACATGACATCAACTTTGGAATGAACATCAAAGTCAGCCTTACAATCATCTATCTGGAACATTCTCCAAGATAGGCATTACAAGTAATTACAATTACAAGACTTGACTTAATACAAAATGCTACATGCGAACCACTACACTATTGGCCAAACATAGCTGGGACTCAAATCTTCCTTGAACAACATGTCACGCTCCATAGGACTTGTCATAGATCATCCACAACATGCACCAAGCATCCGATCGGCCAAGACTGGAAAGAACAGCAACACCCAAGGAGAAATCTTCAACTACGAGGTCAATCCTCAATGCAAACCATTAACACAATAGGCACATGATCCAAAGACCTCCACAAGCACAATGAAACAACAAGAACAACCGTACCACCTCAAATCACCAGAATCACTTGCATCTTCATATAAGAACTTAAGAACACTAACTATCATGACTGTCACACTAGAAAGATTGCTTGCAGACCTCCAAAACATGAACCACTTGAGTTGAGGATACATGACAACATCCCAAACATACCTCTAGAACCGTAGACCATAATATTCCAATGCGGAGCAATTCAGACCAAATTCCTGTCACTTTGTTACCTCTAAACAACTGCAAAACCCAATTCTACTTAGATGGCCATAACTTCATCAATCCTCCATATGGACCTCTCAAATCTTAATTGGAGCAACTTTAGACAATCCTCTACAAACCCTTTAATCCATAGACTCTGATCTTCGTCTCACTGGGAATGCGGAGCAATCTACTTTACTGAACTACACTGTCATCACTGTCTCTGAAAAAAAGATATGTTGACATCAATGACAACACATCATAGGCACATATTTGCAACAATCTCCCCCTTTGTCATTGATGGCAACATATGATGTGAAAAACTGATTCAACCATTAAGACAAGGACTTCTCCCCCTTTCTTTTATCACACCTATAACCACTCTCTTCACTGCTCCCCCTTTCACCAGCAACTACTTACTTCTGAGTTTTTCACATGACTTCTGTCCCCCTTTGACATCAATGGCAAAGGGCACATACTTCCAATCATCTCTCCCTCTTTTTGTTTCTTAGATAAGACCAAACTAAACTCCAAAATTAACATACTAACTACTCACCCTAAGTAGCATCCCCTTAACACCAATCTGGATCACAAGATATGACTGTGAGTTCCACCTGACTTATGCACACTAGTGCACCTTAGTTATGAACAAGAGGGGTAATAATCCCTAGCTTCACTCTGAGATACTCAAAAGTGTCCTTAGGTAGAGGCTTAGTGAAGATATCCACAATCTAATCCTTTGAAGGAACAAACTCCAATCTAACTTCATTCTCATTTACCTTCTCTATCAAAAAGTGAAACTTGATGGATATGTGCTTTGTCTTTGAATGCAACACCAGATTCTTTGAGATGTTTATTGCACATGAATTATCATAGAAGATTGTAACAAGTTCTTCAAACACAATTCTGATATCCTGCAACATTTGCTTCATCCACAAAACTTGAGTACAATTACTTGCTACTGCTACATACTCTGCCTTTGTAGTAGACAGAGATACTGCCTCCTACTTTTTGCTCAACCAAGAAACCAATCTCTTTCCCAAGAAAAATGCACCACCACTAGTACTCTTCCTGGCATCCACATCTCCTGCCCAATCAGCATCTGTATATGCATGAAGAGTGAAATCATCCTTATGATACCATAAGCCATAATCAGATGGCCCCTTCAGATATCTAAAAATTCTTTTGATTGGTACAATATGAGATTCTCTAGGATCAACTTGAAATCTATCAACAAGGCCAACTGCATTCATAATATTAGGTCTAGTTTGAGTCAGATAAAGCAGTCCTCCAATCATTGATGTCACATCCCCAATTTTTATCTTGCTATACTTTTACTTTTTACTTGGATATAAGTAAATTGATTATGATGTTTAGATTGATGACAAGGAAAAACATGGATTTTATTGAATGTCATTTATTGGAATCATACAAATGATTATGTTATTATTGATTTAATATTTAATTTATTAGTTGAAATTAAATGAATATTTGATGCACTGATCAAATATTGTTTGATGACAAGTGAAACAGGATTACAGGTTATCAGATGACTCTCGGGGAAAAGAGAGAATCTTTCCAGGAGAGAGAGAGAGAGAGATAGACCTCGGGTTATGAGTGATTTATTTGCCAAACTAAGTATAAAGTATTTAAGGAAAATGTGAACTATGGTAGCATGAGAGGTAAACTTTGTCTTGTCAGTTTACTTCTAAACTTAATCAACAGGTAGTCGATATTGTTTCAAATCTTTCTAATCCATCTTAGTCGTTAATAATGTTAACGATGTCATTTGAGATTGATTTATAACTATTCATGTTTAACATAAATATCATGACATTTTTGTTGTCAAATGATAGTCTTATTACAACTATTAAGATATTTGATGTGTTATAAACAATTCGTAAATGATAAGACGTTTTCGTCAAAGTCATTGATATACAATTATCGTCAACAGATAATGATGGGGAGACAAGCTCAACCCGTTCATAATATCCGTAAACCTTGGTTTAATAATATCTTATTATTGAATAAACTACATCTATCCAATGCAATAGGTGATGCTATGATAATTACAATTGATGTAATCAATATTTATTATATATTGATGCCTTAGCATCGAATGAGGAGAATACTTTCCATTGAGTCAATGGCTTAATATTGAGTAAGCTGAAGGCTTAATTGTAGAAGAGTCCTTAATAGTGTTGGTGGTAGAATGAACCACTCATTGAGAATCATTTAATGATCAGTTATGTTTTAGAGAGGTGTTGGTCACATCTTAGAAGGTGGACTGTGGTCATTAAACTACCACAACCGTCGAGTCGTGGAGCAGTAATTCCCATTGACATGTGGGATGTCACACAAATAATGGGCTTCAGTTTTGTTTTAAGGTATAGACTGTTAGGAAGTTGTAACCGAATGTAGAGGAGGAGAGAGGTAAGGCGACTTAGTGGGAGTCATGCCTATGTCATTATGATCAATGACTTAAATGAGTCGTGGTTGTTTCATTTTAAGCAAGGGTTTTAGAACTTGTAGAGGATAAAGAAGGAGAACAGAAGGTGGGATTAGAATACAATAGCTGTGACTTAGGCGCATTCATAGTCCAGAGGCGACGACTATGTAATCGTTCGCCATCTCAGCCGGTTCAAGTCAATATATTCCAGGTATTCCCCAGTGCAAGCTGTATTAGAAATCCATGAGGTAAACGAATAGCAAATTTAAGACTGTTTAACTTAGTGATGAAGGTGACTATATGAGTCCGCCGATAGGGATTAACTTTCTGCATTTTGTGTTGAGATAGTCAAAGACTATTAAGTATCAACTTAAGATAGTTCAATTAACATTTATGTAAACCTTCTATGAACTATTTTCCTGTAGTCGATGGAGACATCGAATGTTATTAGTTAAAAACTTGTCATACCAGTGAGTAAACTGTTATAGGTAGATGGGGTTGACTACCTTCTTAGTGATAATAAATCATCGAATATACTACACCATTGAATTAAAGATAAGTGTATAGTTGTGAGCTTGAGTAGATAGTCTTCTTATTGATTTAGGTTTGAAGTCAGTCTATTAAGAGATTGAGATTTAATCATATGCTCTCGAATGGATGAACCATGTTTTCATTTTGAATCATATAGTAATAAGGTTAGAATGATTTAACATTTGCCTTATAAAGGTTATTTATATAGGCATAACTAATAGTGATATTTAACCAAGAGTTTCAGACTTATTCAATTCGTTAGTAAACTTTTGTATCATGTCAAATGGTAGTAACTTGGAGTCATTAGGGAAAATGGAATAAGGTTTTATGAGATTTTCATTTAAGACTAATTGTCTTTATTATACATAAAGAGATCCACTAAAATGGAGTAGGATAAGTATACTAGAGAAAGACCTAGTAGGGATATTTATACTGGGTTATGTTTGTTATCAAGGTTATTTTAATGATTCCTTTGTATAGGAGACATTATTATTTGAAAATTATAGTATTGTTATCTTTGATTAAGTTAATCAAGGGTTATTATTGATTCTAGAACTCCTAGATATATGATATGGTTATATGGTTATATCATATTAACAAAGGATTATTGGGGTAACCCTAGAATCAACTATCAATCAATTGAATGGTTAAGTCATATAGACTTACTCAAATCATAAGGTATTATTATTGTGACTCTTAGTTTAAACTAAGGCATGAATAAGGTTGATAAGAGTTATAAACTACGGAAATAAGACAATATCCAAGTCGAGTAGGGGTGGGTGAACACAACGACTATGTTCTTATGAACATTATTGAAATTAAAAACTTTGGCCAAAGTAATGCATTTGTGTTTTGCATGCATTGTTGGTTCACTGTATTCGGATTGCTCATCCTATCGGAAATCATACTTAGCTAGAGGGTATCTAGGGTTGTATGGTTGATAGAGTTGAGCAGAATACAACACTAAGTACTCAAGAAAGGCAAATTTACCATTGGTCACCTTTGGTCTATATCTCTCGAGAAGGGTAGGACCACTTCCTATGTGGAAGATGTGTGGGAGACCGCCGGTCTGTGGTTGGAGGTAAATCACTGGAAAGATGCTCTCTCTCCATGTAGGAAACATGCCAGGACTTGTGATAAAGATGTTAGATATTCAGAAGCAGTATTTATTCCAAAATTTGTATATGTAATTGATTTACAATTGTAAAACATTATAAATGAGAAAGACATTATGGTTTATGGTATATTGTAAAAGAAATCTTGTAAATATAGTTACTTGATTATTTGTTGAATAAAAAGAAAAATTTTCTCTATCTCATTTTTACCTTGTTGAGTTACTCTATGGTAAATTTTAAGATTCTTACTATGTTTTAGAACGTGGATGTTACATATGGTATCAGAGCCAGGTTCAGCACTAGGGCTTATGAGACCACTATGCTTGCCTGTAGTCAACATTATGCGGTTAGCTAATGTTTGAAAATTTCTATGCCAAGTACATTTTAAGAAGACAGAAAGAAAGTCTGTTAATTCAAGCCAACGTTTCCTTAAAGCTAAAAGAGAACGTGAGGCCATTATAGAAACCTTTGAGGGAACCAATGATGAGAGTGATATTTGGTTGAGTGATACCGAAACTCTAGTGACTGCCTTAACTTGAATCAAGTGAGTGAGAAAGGAGTACTTGGAAAGGGTTAAAGATGAGGAAATAACTTTGGTTAGGCGAGATCCCCACATACCCACAACTATTGAGATCATAGAAGTTAGGTCCAATAGCAAGTCAAAGGGTTATATACCTCGAGAATATGTATTTGAAAATGAGTCTGATGGATATACTCCTCTTAAGCATGACTTTTGAAGTCATATCTTGTATTAAAGAAGAAAACTCTTTACTTTTCAAATGAAATAAATAAAGAGAGTTGTTTTTGTGCCAAACTATTGTTTAAATTGAGTATTATGTTTAGATTTAATGGGTTACATTATAATCTAGAACTAATGGATAAATCAATATTCTCAGGTGTGAGAAATTGATAAACATGGTGCAGACAAGAACTAACCAAGGAGAAAGTGAAGAGGAAAACCACCCACCAAATAATAAGCTAGACCAAATAATAACCATGCTTGAGGAAACCAAGAAAAGATTGGGTGATTTGGAGAAGAAAGTGGATGATAAAGGAAACACTGAGGGAGGAGGTGAAAAGTCTCACGGTGAAAGCGAAGAAAATCATGAAGATAAAAGTAAGAGTACCGAACCTCATAAAGAGGCAAGGGATAGATTGACCTTGGAGCTTTCAAAGGATATGAAGAAGGTTGTTCCACCAAAATTTGATGGGACAGAAACCGGAGATGCTGCAGAAGCTTGGTTAACAGAGATGGAAAAGTACTTCGAGATAAGAAATTACTCGGAGGTGACCAAGGCAGTATGGGGAGCATTCCAACTGGCAGGAGAAGCGTCCACTTGGTGGATGAATAAAAAGATGGAATTGAATTTAAGCTCTCTAAGGGTAACTTGGGATGAGTTCATGGAACTCTTTCGTAAGAGGTGGTTACCGCAACTCTATTTTGATCAGAAACTTACTGATTTTCATAATCTTCGACAAGGAGATATGATAGTGGTAATATATGGGGAAAAATTCACTTGACTCTTGAAGTATGTTCCACAGTATCAAAAGGATGAGAGATTCAGGATCATAAAATTCATCATGGGCTTAAATTCTCAAATTGGTGGTGAAGTGGATGTACATGGTCCCACTACAATGGATCAAGTGTATGAGAAGGCAATCAAGCAAGAGCAAAAGTTGAAATCCATCTTAGCTTATTGTGATAGAAGCTGCAAGAGGTTTAATGGAACTCCTAACAATCAACCCTATAAGAAAAGATATGAAAAGAGTTATGATAACAAGAGAAAAGATAAAGGACCTTAGAAGAACAAAGGTGGAGATCTGGCAATGAGAAAAAGAATGGCAACTATAAAAGAAATGAGGATAACAATGGGAAGACTTCATATAAGAAAGGACCCATTGGAGGATTCTTTACTTGTGGGGGTGACCACTATGCAAATCGTTGCCCTAATAAGAATCAAAATGGTCAACAAAGAGGTACTGCACTACCTACTCAGCAAGAAGCATTCCAGCAAAGGATTCATGCATCTCTCGACAATCGTCAAGCAGAGTATCAAATCACACCCATTAAGATGATAGGTACTTTGTTTGGAGTCCCCATATCTATTTTGATTGATACAGGAGCCACTAAAAATTTTGTTTCTCCTAGAATTTTAAGTAAATTTTCTAGAAAAGCTGGTTACATGTCTAAACCGTGGTCAGTAGAATATTCTAACCAATCTAAGGCTCAGGTAGAGCAATGTTTGTTTGAAGCCAAAGTTGACCTTCCTAGTTTCTCAACTGAAGTAAATCTGTATGTAGCCCCCTTAGGTTCCTATGATGTGATCCTAGGAATGAATTGGTTATGGAAACATAGAGCTAAGGTTGACTATTTTTCAAAAATAGTTGAATGCTTAGATGATTTGGGAAATCTAACCCAATTCCAAGGGATTCAAATAGAAGTTAAAATCAGGACTATCTCTGCTAAGCAATTAAAAAGGGCTAGAAGGAAAGGTTGTCAATTGTTCACAGTCAAAATGGAACAAGTGGAGGAAGGGATAGAAAACCCTAGTTTATCTTTTGGGGAAAAGTATCCTTTTCTTCAAGAATTTTAGGATGTGTTTCCAGAAGAACTTCCGGGATTACCTCCCAAGAGGGTGTTTGATTTTGCTATCGATATTAAACCAGCATCTGAGCCTATATCAAAAGCACCCTATCGTATGACGACAACTGAGTTAATGGAATTGAAAGAACAATTACAAGAATTGTTGACAAAAGGTTTAACCAGACCCAGTGTTTCACCCTGGGGTGCACCGATTATTTTTGTTAAGACGAAGGATGGAACCCTTTGTTTGTGTATATATTATCGTATGCTTAATAAAGCAATGGTAAAGAACAAATATCCTTTGCCGCATATTGATGATCTTTTTGATCAGATGCGTGAAGCTGCTGTGTTTTCAAAGATTGATTTGCAATCAGGATATCATCAGTTAAGACTGAAATGAAGATATTCATAAGACAACTTTTAGAATTAGATATGGACACTATGAGTTAACAGCGTTACCATTTGGTTTGATAAATGCTCTTGTTGCATTCATGAATCTTATGAATAGTATATTCAGAGATTGTTTGGATAAGTTTGTTTTAGTATTTCTGGATGATATACTCATTTATTCTAAGAATGAGGAAGAACATTATCGGCACTTGCAAATAGTTCTACAGAGGTTAAGAGAGCATAAGTTACTTGGGAAACTATCTAAGTGTACATTCTTTTAGAAGGAGGTTCAATACTTAGGTCATATCATATCAGCTAATGGAATATCTATTGATCCTGCAAAAATCTCAGCTATTCTGGATTGGCTTGTACCAACAAACATACATGAGGTGTGTAGTTTCATGGACCTGGCAGGCTATTATAGAAAGTTTGTTCTAAATTTCTCCAGTACTGCTAGTCCAATCACTTCCCTATAGAGGAAAGGAAAATTATTTGAATGGACAGACAAATGTCAGGAAGCATTTGATCTCTTAAAGGAAAAGTTAACTACAACTCCAATATTGAAAGTTCCTGACCCTGAAGGACAATTTGAGGTAATTACAGACGCCTCGGGAGAAGGATTAGGAGGAGTGCTTATGCAAGATGGAAGAGTTATAGCATATGAATCTAGGAAATTGAAATCCTATTAGAAAAATTATGTGCCGCATGATCTGGAATTGGCAGCAGTAACTCATGCCTTATAGATGTGGAGACATTATCTATTGTGAAAGACTTTTGTACTTAAATTAGATCATCAAAGTCTTAAGTATATTTCTCACAATCGCATTTGGAATACACGACAAAGGAGATGGTTAGAATTGATATCTTACTATGACTTTGAGATAAACTACATCAAAGGAAAAGAGAATAGAGTAGCTGATGCTTTGAGTCGTAGAAGACATATAGCTTCTATTAATTCTATTCATGGAAATTTCAAGGATTTGGTATTGCAAAATTTATCTAGTGATGAGTTTTATGAGCAGGTTAAGCAGGCTTTGAAAGATAATCCTAAAGATCCAAGGTATGATGGATTTTTGTTTGAGTCAGATGGACTATTGAGGTATAAAGATAGAATTTATGTACCTAATTTAGCTGGATTGAGGGATTTAGTATGGAAAGAAGTTCATACTGCATCATATTCAGGACATCCAGGAGTGACCAAACTTCTAGCAAATGTTAAACCTCTTTATTTCTGGAAAGGAATGAAGAATGATGCTGCAAGATTTGTAGCAAGTTGTTTAGAATTTCAAAGGGTAAAAGCAGAGCATCATCACCCCGCAGTATTGTTATATCCACATGATGTACCAGAGTGGAAATAGCAAGTTATAAGTATGGATTTTGTTCAAGGTCTTCCTATGTCAATAAATAGACATGATGCCATTTTAGTGGTGGTTGATAAGCTCATAAAGGTAGCACATTTCATACCAGGGAATTTGACTAATGGAGCACCTATGTTAGCTCGTAAATTTGTACAAGAGGTGTTTAGATTGCATGGTTTCCCTGAAAAGATTATCTCGGATAGAGATGCACGTATAACATCAAGGTTTTGGCAAACTTTGTTTTCTCTGCTAGGGACTAAACTTAATGTGAGTACAACTTACCATCCTAAAACCAATGGGCAAACTGAGAGGGTTAACCAAGTCTTGGAAGATTTGTTGTGAATGAATTGCATGGATTAGCAATATAAGTGGGAAGAATACTTACCACTTGTGGAATTTGCTTATAACAATTCCTATCATTCCACTATTAAGATGGCACCATTTGAAGCATTGTATGGAAGAAGATGCCGAACTCCTATAAGTTGGGATAAGCTAGAGGATATGATTAGCATTGGGCCAGAAATGCTAGTTGAAATGGAAGAGAAAGTTAAGCTAATCAGAAAAAGATTGGTAGAAGCCAATGATAGGCAAAAGAGCTACGCGGATGCAAAGTGTGTTCCAAGGCAATTTTTTGTTGGAGAAAAAGTTTTTTTGAGAGTTAAACCTCAGAAGAGTTCTATTAAGTTTGGGAAATCTTCTAAGTTGACCTTTCATTATGTGGGACCCTTTGAAGTGCTTGAAGTAGTCAATCCAGTTGCCTATAGAATTGCTCTACCACCAGTCTTATCTAGAATGCACAATGTTTTTCATGTGTCTTATTTGAAGAAATATGTTGCAGGTAATAATCATATTTTGACTTGGAATTCTTTACAGATGCAAGACCCAGGGGTGGTCACGATCGAGCCACTCGAGGTGTTAAAAACATGCAAGCTCTGCTTGCGTAACAGAGAGGTCTTGCAATGCAAGGTCCAATGGGACAAATATGCTGAGGAAAATGGTACATGGGAGGATTACCATGAATTCTATCAAAAGTTTCCTCATTTATTTAATAATGTTGCTAGTGGAAGACAATGATTTTTTTTAGTTACTTTTGATACCTTATATCATTGAGGATGATGAATCTTTAGGGGAAGGATATGTCACAACCCCAATTTTTGTCCTGCTATACTTTTACTTTTTACTTGGATATAAGTAAATTAATTATGATGTTTAGATTGATGACAAGGAAAAACATGGATTTTATTGAATGTCATTTATTGGAATCATAGAAATGATTATATTTTTGATAATATAAGGCGACTAAACAAGGGGCCAAACCCTTACAAAAAGCAGAGAGGCCACAAAGGCAACAAGCACAAAAAGTGCCTTAAACCAGATACATCAAATACTATTTTCCCAACATAAACAGCAAAACCAGCCGCTATAAACTAAGATAGTAAATACAGGGTAGCAGAGTATCATCTAAATAAAAGCAAAGACTAAGGAGGCAAATTCTCTCCTTACTTAACCATAGATTTAATAATGTCATCCAATTTCATAGCAAGATCATCATTGTCAGCATTAACAGTAACCCCCAGGTTTTGCAGCACAGAAACATTGAGGAAAATAGAATTCCTGAGCACAATGGAAAGATTTTGTTCTAGTTTCTCAATGTGAGCCCTCGGAACTGCAATTTCAGCTCCCAGGCCAGCATCAGTGTCCATTTCATCGTCGGCTTCTTCCATAAACATCTCTCCTGCTTTGCCAGCATTGTCAGCAGAATCAACAGCATCCTTAGTAGTAGCCCCCATTTCTTGAGTCTCCTACTTACCATCAGCATCCTCAGAGATTTCCTGAACATCCATATCTTTATCCTCATCCCCCTGGGAGGATTCCTCAGAAGCACTCTCAGAATAATCAATAAGTTTTTCTTTTGGAGCAGGTTTGCCAGCAATTCACCCTGACCGCCTAACTCCTGAGGAGAAACCATCCTTAATAACCTTAGCAGAAGAATGAGACTTGCTACTTTGTCCCACAGGGGTCCTACAAGGATTTTTTGGGGTCCCTACCACAGCCCCCCCAGTGCCCATTTCACCAGCATGTGTCTTCCTCTTTTTGCCCTTCGAACTGACAGTAGAACCCGGAGTATCGATGGGAATCTATTCAGGAGTAGAAAAAGAAACTTCTTTAGTCTTAGTAGGAACAGGAAGGGCATGGTTCGTCAACACTAGGAATATCATTAGGGTTAGAAGATAATTCCCCACTATTGGTTTGAATGGCCTTCACTCGCTCTAGGGCAAGATGGTGGTTATAAAGACAGAGGATAAGGCCCTGATGAAGGGGGATGGGTTTCTTAGCAGGTTTCTTATCCATATTAGCTCTAACCCTAAGGAAAGAGTGCTCTAGGGAAGAAAGTAGATAAAAAGGAAAGCTAATATGAGCATTGCGATGAAAATGATTCAAAAGGGGGAGATGATAGTTGTAGAACCTGGTGAAGCACCCCTCTAGGGTGAAATACTTCATGAGGAGAAAACACACACCATCCCAAGGCTTGGGCAGCTTGGCTCTGTCAAATCCCCCTTGATAGGGGACTAATTCTTCGCCATCTCCAAGAAAGAGCTTCTGACTGGAAAGGTCCGCAATTTTAGTTTTCCTTTGCAGTTTAATCCCCTGAGTAGACATATCAGTGGCCATAGCAATCACACTTTCAAAAATTTCAAAACTAATTCTGCCCACAGAAACACACCGGTTCTGCCAAGACCTAGCAAACTATTCAGATAAATTTTCATTATACCCATTGAGCCACTCCAAACAGGGACTAATCCCACCCTCTTTGCAATAATGCCAGACCACCAGGTTGTCTTTGAACTCATAGCAAGAGACGGGTTTGGTTCTGATTCTATCGCCACCCATTTCAGAAATACAGAGCAGTTCACAAAAACCCCAAATCTCCCCAGTCATATTTACGAAAACATTATTCCCTTGATCAAGGCTAATGATGCTAGTGATAAAACAACACGCATTATCATAAATATGGGAAACCTTACACAGATGACGCTTGCTCATCCCATGCTTATTCATAATTACACAGCAAACACCATAATGATCAAGCAGCCTAGTAGCCTTATGAAAGCAAGGAGTGGAAATGACAAGTAAGAAGGTACAAAAAAACCCGTACTTCAATAGGCACGTCAACACCCTCCCAAAGAACTGACAAAGTGAGCTGTCTTGCCAATAAATCTGACTCGTCCTTAACCCGTCACTTCCTTTAGAATGAGAGCCTTAAGATTTAAAGGGATATGATCAAATTAGCGCCAACAATGCCAATTTGAATACCTTTGTCCAAGTTCGACACAGGCATCTGCAACACCATTACCCTCGCGGTAAATATGGGAGATGTCCATATTAGGAATCTTCTACAGGAGAATCTGTATATCGCTAATAATATCTTTCAACTTAATGCCAACAGTTGACACATTGTTAACTGCATCAATAACCATTTTAGAGTCCCCCTGGACATTCAAATTTCTGATGCCAAGGGATATAGCCAATTTAATCCCCCATAGAAGAGCAGTAGCTTCAGCATAGTTATTGCTTTGATAGACAAGACTGCCAGCATAGACAGCAACCATCCACCCTTTGTCATCTCTTATGATCCCTCCTCCACTAGCTGTACCATCCATCTTAGAAGCCCCATCAAAGTTAAGTTTTAGCCAGTTAGGAATCGGAGGACTCCATCTAGTATTAAGCCTCTGTAACAATTTGGCATTGTTATGAACAGGAATATGATTGAGAATCTTCCAATTCGCTGCAATTTATTCCTCTTCATGAGTAAGAGGTTTCTCCACAATTCGGATATGGGCATTAGTGACGCTTTCCATAAGAGTCTTAATAAAAGTGTGAGAAACCTGAGAGGCATCTCTAGCAGTATCCCTAAAAATCCTATGATTGTGCTCTTTCCACAAAGTCCAGCTCAAACACTGCAGAGTTTGATTCCATAACTCAACAAGCCAGGGATGAGAAAAGGGAGGATACCAGCTGTTAATAACTTCCATAATATTAGAATTGCAGACCCACTGAATACCAAAATTACTTAGGATTAAGTTCCATATTTCCCTAGCAAAATCACAGTGAAGGAATAGATGAGAAACAGTTTCCTCCTTATCACAGCACAGACAGCATCTATTGACCAAGGTAAAGCCTCTCTTCTGTAAGTTGTCTTGGGTCAAAATTTTGTTATGAACAGAAGCCCATCAAAACATATTTATTTTTGGTACAAGTTTGTGGTTCCAAACTTTGCTCCATATCTCCTTTCTATAAACCTCAGGAACCAATAAATGATAGGCAGACTTAACAGAGAAACGTCCATTCTTATCCGGCCACCAAAACTACTCATCCTCTTGAGGGAAGAGAGGGATTCTAACTCCCTGAAACAACTGTTGAACAGCTCGAACTCTAGAGGCGAGATCAGGGCGATGTGTGCAGCAGTCAAATAAATTTTTCCAGCTCCTATTGCCATTATTATTTAACATGTAATTGCTAACTTTATTGCCAAAAAACTAAGTAGCAATGCTAGCAATTTCACCATAATCCCCCTGAGTAATGAGAGCCTTATCTTTTATCCAAATATCAGTCCAGAACTTAATAGACATACCATTACCCAATTTCCATCTAATCCCTTGCGTAAGAAGGCTTCTAGATTTTAGTATTTTATTCCATATAATAGATCCCTGAGGTAAACCTTCCTGTTGGAGGAATTTGGACCAGTCAATGACATGCAGATATTTTGCTTGCATGATTTCCCCCCAATCCTTATGTTGATGAATCAGGTTCCTGTATACGCCTAAAAATGACACGAATCATCATAAATAAATATTCTAAATATTTATTCCATTCTTCTATTAATTAAATAAATATTCTAAATTTATTTAATCGATTCACTGTTCCATAATTAAATAAATTCAATTTATTTAATTAAAATTCTTCTAAATACCCCACACAATTAAATAATCATAAATTATTTAATTAATCCAAATTCCTCTATCCTAAGTTCTAAATTCTAAAAATCCACATCACCTTTTACACCTCACCTTTTCCACCTCACCTTGTCCACCTCATCAGGTTGCACATGTAATTAAATATATTTAATATTTAATTATCTTATTTTCCCTCACCCACATGGCCTATTTCTTCTCAAATCAGAGGTTAGTTAACTAATCAATCAAATCTGTTAACTAACCTATCAATTGAGTCAAATCCTCAATCAATTCAGTCAGTTCCACGATTTATTCTTCTAACTGATCAACCAAGTCTGTTAACAGACCAGTCAATGGAGTTAACTCTCCAATTAGTTTTGTCACATCCCCCCTTTCATGATGGAGCTGGGACACTTGTCACATTTCCACTGGTTGCACATTCCTCAACCATTCTCAGCCATTGATCTTCATATCTCCTCTCAATCGTTGATTCCCATTCTTCCAAGTCTATAAATGAAGCTTCATCCCTCCATTCTAATCATCTAGGCTTTTGACATCATTACTGTGTATATGGAAAATCGATCTATCTAAACTAAATAAAACCAAAGAACCCAATAACATAAAAAAATGAATTTAAATAAAAGCTATGACGAATAATCAATGCAATAAAGACTTTTACCGAAATCTGTGTTGTTTCCTTTGGATTGAATGTAGAATTGCTTAATGAAATTGCAAAGCCATAGCTGCAACAAGCAAGTGTAGTGCTCAAGAGATCAATGTCAAAAGATCGTTGTGGTGCTCAATCGACGCGTTGTGTATGCTCGAAGCTCTGTTAAGTGTGCCTGAGAATACGATCGAAGAGAGAGAGTAAATGAAGGAGATGAGGGGGGTTTATATAGATTTCAAGGAAAATCGATCAACGGTCCAGATAATTCAGAAGAATCAATGGAGGAGATAAGTTGAGGAATGTGCAACGAATGAGAAGAAGACATGTGTCTTGCTTGCTTTTGCATGAGAGGAGTTATCAAGAATAGAAGAATGAGTTAACTGAAGAGATAAATCAATTAAAAAAATAAAGCAATCAGTTAAGTGATTTAAAACAAGAAGAAGAGATTTGCATGAGAAAAGAAGATATTTTGCTTTATTAAATATAGAAATATTTAATTGATGAGCAAGAAAGCTTGAGTTTTTTAGAGATAACTCAAATTAGAAGAAAAAGCAATTTAAATAAATAATTGATTTATTTAAATTTAGAGAAGATATTTTGGAAGAAATAATTAAATAATTAGAATTATTTAATTTAGAAGATTTGAAAAGCAAATTAAATAAATAAATTTATTTAATTGTTGTCCATGATTTTGGAAGAATAAATTTGATTTAATTAAATAATTAAGAATTATTTAATTTTAGATAAGAGGGAATTGTGATGAATTAATTAAATAATGGGATTTAATTAATGTGGATTTGATTTTCGAAAAGCGAATAATGATTTAATTAAATAATTAAAAATTATTTAATTGTGGAAGAATATAGAGGAATTTAATTTAATTAATTAAATAAAGAGAATTTATTTAATTAATGTTGAAAGTATGTGATTTAGAAGAATTTGATGATAATTAATTAAATAATTAGATTATTTAATTAACGTTTGCAATGCAGGTGATTAGGAAGAAATGACGAAATGCCAGTGATTTGACGACACGGTCATTTTAGGGTGTCTACATTTTGCCCCTCTTTGATGCAATGCAGCATGTAGCGTTGCGTCAAAGAAAATAATTGTTGAAGATGTAATACAATTTTTTGATGCCCCAGTGTAGGTAGTTGCCCCAGCGTAGCTGGCGTAGGTTGCCCCCTCGAGAGGAAAGACATGGAAGTGACAGAAGAACTGTGTTGACGCTCGACTAGAAGATTGTTGGAGATAGGCAAGGTTGGGTTGATGATAGATAGAAGAAAGTGGAGATAGAAGAGAACATGATAGAAAAGACTGTTGATCGATTATTGTTGGAAAACTATATAAGGCCATGGATGAATGGATGGGTAGATGGATGAGCTTGTTGCAATGGTTTCACATTTGTTTATAAAGAGCAATCCTTATTTTTGATATAGCACGTGGATAGTTTGCCACCAAGGTATAAAAGACCAAGGTGCTGTAATATCTGAGTGCGTGGACGTTGACTCTGCAAGCAAGCGGTTTGAACTTAGATCCCCTTAGACATAATATAACCTTGTTGGAACATGTGAATGAGCCATAGTCTTGAACATAAAATAAACTTCAATACATGTAAATGCAAGAAGAATTATTAATCTGTAAGATGCTAGGTCCTAACACACACAAGATAAATAGAATGCTAAGAAAGATACTGAAGATCATTCCTCAAACACAGCACACAGAAAGCAATGACTATGCCCCCAATCCATACTGCATCGCAACATACCAAGATTATAGATAAATCAAGGTAGCCTTGAATGGGTAAGGGATAAGGAACAAAAGATAAACCATAACACAAATTGACTGACTTACAAAGTAAACATATAGCCAACATATTCTCTTGCCAAAGAGGTTTGCTCAGGATAGATTGGATAGGAAAGATAACAGCCTTATCGTAGGAACTCTGTGTCCATTAAAGGGGTTTATCTACCTAAAAAGACAATGTCTCACTTGCAAGAAATGCCACATGTTGCAGGAGACGCGTGTGTTGGTCTCGACAATGGAACACTTCGTAGAAGACAAGCTTGTTGATCTAGGGCTTGGTTAAGCGGTACTTAGCTGATGTTGGCAATCGGTATGCAGGACAGTAGATGACTCCGGAAGTAGGCCTCTTTGCTTCAGGTTTGCGAAGGACTACTGCTTTGAAAGGATGCGCTAGCTTGCTGCTTGAGTTAGTCAAGTCGAGGCGAATGGAGTTTTGACAAACGGAAGACTAGAAGGATGGAATGCAAATGGATTGGGATGGGTGGAGAATGATGGATCGTGTGTGCCTGAGTACTGGATACATCCTTCGTATTCCAGACTGCCTACATACCCTGTGTCCACGGGATCAAGGCACACTTACGATGGAAGATGAACGTGATAAATATGTAGTTCTGGATAGAGTGATGAATGGGTCAAGGTGAAAGGGGGAGATCTTATGTACCTGAGTACTGGATACGTCCTTCGTATTCCAGACTGCCTACATACCCATATCCATGGGATCAAGGTACCTTAAGATTGAGAAGAGATGATATGTAGTTCTGGTTAGTGTGATGATGTGGGAAAAGAGCGGAGAAGAGGTGATCTTATGTACCTGAGTACTGGAAACGTCCTTCGTATTCCAGACTGCCTACATACCCATATCCATGGGATCAAGGTACCTTAAGATTGAAAAGATGATATGTAGTTCTGGTTAGAGTGATGATGTAGAAAAAGTGTTGAGAAGATAACAGCCTTATCGTAGGAGCGAAGTGTCCGTTAAAGGGTGTTACCTGTGGAAATGAGATAAGATTGAAGTATGCGCTGCGAACCACGAACAAGGAACCAATCCTAGACTGAAGCTAAGGAAAGAGTTGCCCCCATTCTGGTAGAGGAAACTGTAGGGGTGACCGCCGAAGAATACACCAAAAGACTTGACCTAGGACCAGACAGTGTGAACTGTAGACACAGATCAAGACGTGGGATGACGATGATGGACATTGACAAATTTCCAAGCTATACTAGATAGGGAGATGGAAATGCAAACAAAGTCAATGGTTTTATTATGGATGGATGGATGAATCAGGTTGCGAACTGGACAAGGAGTGGACAGGACTCGATAGACGATGGATGCTGACTCTACGCATAGCGCCTGTTTGCCAGGTTTTCACTATGGTACTTATCCAAGGCGCCTGTTTTCCAGGTTTTCACCAGAGGATGGATTTTTTTGTTTTGGATTATTTGATTTTTTTGATTTTTTGATTTTTTGTGGGAATACTCTGAGGATCAGGCATAGAACTTCTTGAGATGGACACTGTTAAGTGGCTCATCTAGAGGAATGCCGTCAGGTGTAGCTAAAGTATAAGCTCCCGATCCATATGCTGCTGTGACAATGAAGGGACCTAACCAGTTAGGCTCAAACTTGCCCTTCTTCTCTCGATCTGCTTGATTTCTCTGATTCTCCTTAAGTACAAGATCACCAACTTGAAACCGTCTTTCTTTGATCTTTTTGTTGTAATTACGCCAGAGGCGGTTTTGATAGACATGGAGATGATTAAGTGCGGCAAGACGCCTCTCATCTAGTAGTTCAAGCTCAGCTAATCTGGAAGTGCGATACTCATCTTCGCCGATCAGGTCCTGCATGGATACTCTGAGTGATGGGATCTCGACCTCTATAGGTAGGATGGCTTCAGAGCCAAAGACCAAGGCATATGGTGTGGCACCAGTTGGTGTTCTAATACTAGTGCGGTAGGCCCATAAGGCGGGATTGAGTTGCAAGTGCCAATCACGACCAGCTTCATTGACCGTTTTCTTGAGGATTTTGAGAATGGTTTTATTGGAAGCCTCAGCTTGGCCATTACTCTGCGGATAGTAGGGAGTTGAAAAGCGATGTTGGATATTGTATTGTATGCATAAGGCACGGACATCTTGGTTCTTGAATGGTCTCCCATTATCAGTGACAATGGCTTGGGGAATACCATACCGGCATATGAGGTAGTTTAGAATAAAATTGGCTATTTGCTTACCAGTGATATAGGTCATAGGAATGGCTTCCACCCACTTCGTGAAATACTCAGTGGCGGTAATGATAAACTTGTGGCCATTGGAGGAGGAAGGGTGGATTTGTCCTACGAGGTCGAGACCCCATTGAGAAAAAGGCCATGGAGTTGTCACAGGTTGTAACTCATGAGCTGGTGCGTGGATCAGATCTCCATGCTGCTAGCATTGTAGACACTTCTTAGCAAACTGTGCAGCATCTTGCTCTATTGTAGGCCAATAATAACCTGTTCTGAGTATCTTCTTAGCAAGATTAGGACCGGTAGAATGTGCGCCACAGACACCTTCGTGTATGTCTCATAAGGTAGCTTCGGCTTCTTCCACGTTAAGACATCGTAAGAGGATACCATCGAGACTCCGGCGATATAGTGTATCACCCAGAATGATGTAACGAGAGGATCGACGGATAAAGGTTTTGCGTTGAGTGGATGATAGGTCAGGGGGAAAGGTTTTGTTTTTGAGGTATTCATAGATATCTTCGTACCATGGGGAATTGGGACCAACAAGTTCGCAGATGATTTCAGTAACAGGAACATCGACGGCTGGTATCAACAATTGCTCGATCAAGAATTCACACTTCTGTGTATTTGTAGGCATATCAATTAATGACCCTACAGAAGCCATAGAGTCTGCGGCTTTGTTATGCTCTCTTGGAATTTGCTCAAATGTGATGCTAGAAAAATGTGGTTTGTAGGCATCCACTAGTTGTTTGTAGGGGACCAACTTTTCATCCTTTGTTTGGTATTCATCTGTGACTTGGCGAATGACTAGCTGTGAGTCTCCATATACTTGTAATTCTGTGATATCCCATTGAACTACTCTATTGAGACCTATAAGGAGTGCTTCATACTCAGCTATGTTGTTGGTGCAAGGGAATGCTAGCCGATATGACTTTGGAATGTAGTCATTCTGAGGTGTAACAAATAAGATGCCGGCTCCTGATCCATGCTGTGTGTAAGAACCGTCAAAGTACAACTTCCACATTATGGAGTTGGAGAGAGTGAAGAGATTCTCATCAGGAAAGCCTGCTACCATAGGACGTGTATCTTTCATAGGTGCTTCTGCTAGTTGATCCGCGAGGGCTTGTCCTTTGATTGCTTTACGATCTGTGTACTCAATGTCGAACTCGCTAAGGATCATGACCCACTTAGCTAGTCTGCCTGTGAGAGCTGCCTTTGCTAGTAGATACTTCAAGGGATCAATCTTAGCTATCAGATTTGTGTGTTGGTTCAGCATGTAATGTCGCAACTTTTGGGAGGCGAACACTACTGCTAAACAAGCCCTTTCCATGGGTGAATAATTGAGCTCATATCCCACCAAGGTTCTACTGATATAGTAAATTGCGTGCTCTCTACCTGAGTCATCATTTTGTGCTAGCAGGGCCCCTAGGGCTGAATTTGTAGTGGAGATGTACAATATCAAGGGTTTGTCCGCAACTGGTGGAACCAATACCGGAGGTGTAGCTAGATACTCTTTAAGTTGATCAAACGCTGCCTGACACTTGTTGTCCCATCGAAATGAAACATCCTTTCGGAGCAAGTGCTGAAAGGGTTGACATTTATCTGCTAGCTGTGATATGAAACGCCTGATGGACTGTAACCTTCCTTGGAGGCTCCTTAATGCTTTAAGGTTCTTTGGTGGAGGCATCTCCACTATATCCTTTACTTTTGTTGGATCTACTTCGATGCCCCTACGAGATACTATGTATCCCAACAGCTTCCCTGATGTGACACCGAAGACACACTTCTTAGGATTAAGTCTTACTTGGTATTTTTCAAGCCTGTCGAAGATCTGTCCTAGGACCTGTATATGTTCTGCTCTAGAAGATTTAGCCAATATATCATCAACATAGTCTTCCATGATGTGATGAAAAAGATCGTGGAAGATCACTGTCATTGCTCTTTGATAGGTTGCTCCTGCATTCTTCAGACCAAACGGCATGACACACCAACAATAATTGCCCCAAGGACAAGTAAAGGTTGTTTTGTGTTGGTCTTCTTCAGCTATCCTTATCTGATTGTAACCCGAGAATCCGTCCATGAGAGAAAGCATCTCGTGACCTGCAGTCAAGTCCACTATAATGTCAATGTTTGGTAGTGGAAAGTCGTCTTTAGGACATGCCTTATTGAGATCTCAGAAATCATTACACATGCGAATGCGCCCATTAGGTTTAGACACCGATACAATGTTTGAGACCCAATCTGAATAGTCGATAGGTCGTATGAACTTTGCGTCTAATAGCTTTTGTACTTCCACTTTCACCAAGAGAGCTATCTGTGGGTGCATTTTTCTCAACTTCTGTTTCACTGGTTTCACCTTGGGATCAACTGTGAGATAATGAACTACCAGCTTAGGGTCTAGCCCTGACATATCTGCATAGGTCCATGCAAAGTTGATGGTTCATTGTAAGAAGAAGCTGTTAAGATTTCTGTGCTCCGTGTCAGATAATGATGCCGCTAGGAATGTTGTCTTTGGATTCTGCTCTGTACCTAGGTTGATCTCTGTAGAATCTTCCACTAGTAGAGCTGATTTCTCTTGATACTTAGAAGGTAAGGGAAGGTCAAATCCTCCATCCTCAGGTGCCACAGTTGGGTTTTCACCTTTGGATACGTCCTTTATTTTTACTATTTTATGATCAGGAGGTGCCACAGTGTGGTTTTCACCTAGAGATCTTTCTTTATTTGCACTTTTGCGACTGGAGGATTTGGCATTCTCACCAAAGTAAGCCATGGGCTCTAGTTCCATTACAAAACCTGCCTTGTGATCACCAAGAGGGATACCTTCCCGAAGTCCCATAAACTCAGCTAAAGCTTCGTCATTCTGAAATACATCTATAACGGGGGCCCCTTGTTGGTCCCAATCGATAAGTTCAGGGTAGACAAGCGTGACATTCTGGGTGCTGGTGGTGGAAGTTAAGGATACGGAGGATAGTGTAAAAATGGAGGATTCTGCGAATAGATTGGTTATGTGGAGGGAAGAGTCATCGATGATATCCTCTGTAGATGTCGAATCGGCGGGAAACTTGTCAGCTACCTCGTCGAGGATATACTCGATGTCCGAGGCGCGTGGTACCTTCTTACCAAATCCTAATCCTTTCCTGTCTAGCTTCTTTGTTACCACAATGGGCTCCATAGTGCCTTGATTCTGTTTCCCAAGGCCACCTTTGCCTTTATAGCCCATGTTTTTCACTATCCTTAAGCCATTGCCATATTGCTTGACTGGTATCGTGACTGGTTCTTTCTCCTTGTAGAGCCAAGAAGAGATGTCCTCAATAGTTTCCTCTTCCAATAACCGTCCATGTTGGAATTGGGTTAGGAATGTTGGGGGAGGAATAGTTGCTTTTTTGGTAACTTTAGCAATGGGAGGTTTGCCGTAAGATTTTGGAGATAAAGGCATCCGCCCTACACAACAAGATTCAGAGATATCATAAGAGCCAAAGCCTATATCCCGAAAGCGAGCTGTGATTTTGGGGAGGGGTGTAGGTTCACTTGTAGAGGCTTGCGTGAGAGTTTCAGGGTCAACATAGAGAGGGGATTCAAGGGCTTTGTCATTTTTAGGCACTTGGTTGCAATTCTTATAGCTTCCTTGCAAGACACGGCAAAATTCAAAAGGATTAGGATCTCCTGGGATGGTGATCTCTGTTCCATTGTATGGGAACTTGAGGGACTGATGGTACGTGGAGGGGACAGCTTTCATTGCATGAATCCATGGGCGGCCAAGAATAATGTTGTAAGGCAGCTCAATATCAAGAACTTGACACCTGGTTTCAAGCATGACCGGGCCCAGTTGTATAGGCAAGTGAATAACACCTTCTGAACGGCGTTCTGCATCATCATACCCCTTGATTGTAATACTATGCTCAGTGTTGACGTGATCCTCAGAGTATCCCAATTGCTTTAGTAACTGTAAAGAACAGATGTTGAGACCCGCACCACCATCTATGAGGATGCGTTTGATTTTGCGCTTATGGATGAGCACTTCAATATGGAGGGCATCGTTGTGACAAGGATCATGGGAGGGAAGGTCTTTCTCAGAGAAGACCACATTGTAAGGCAAAGCAATATTACCCACTATAGCTTGGAAATCTGCGACTGCTATGTTGTTAGGAATGGAAGACTCTTGGAGGGCTTTTTCTAGCACCACTCTATGTGCAGGTGATGACCGTAGAAGGTCCAAAATAGAGATCTGTGCCGGTGTTCTCCCTAGATGTTCGACAAGATTATAATCAGACTGAACCGGAAGCCTAGGTGTAGGTGCACGAATGGTGACATGACCTCGACGAGTAGTAACAGCGCAATCCGTAGATTTGCTTTTGATGGTGAGGGTAGACACTCGACTCTCTTCAAAACGACCTACAATGGAATCGAAAGATGTGGACGTGTGATTGATACCTTTACCTCTATCCTGAGGAGGAGGTGGACCATGATGAGGGAATGGTTCCTTGTACATATCGAGATCCTTGTTCGTGTGTTGCGCTGGTGATTCATTCTCAAAAGTGATTTGATTACCGTCGATGAGGTTTTGGATGAGGTGCTTAAGCTTCATGCAAGATGCAGTTCGATGACCTTTGCTCCTATGGAACTCACAATACTCATTGTCTCTGTAACGTGCAGTTTTGTAGATAGGTTCTCCATAAGGAGGAGCATCAGGTAAGGTTATGAGCCTTTTCTGCAAAGCTTGCTGTAAGACCGATTCGATGGGCACTCCCAAAGGAGTAAATTGACGTCGCGGAGGGTAATCTTGTTGAGGCCGCTCTTGTTGTCTTTGCTGTTGGTTGGGATAAGGCTGCCTTTGTTGCTGCTGTTGTTGAGGTGGAGCTTGACTTGGTTTGGAGAGTTGCAGTAGTGTTTGCAACATTTGGACCTGCTTAGTATCGACCACTCCATCATTGACCACGTTTTTGTTCTTGTTCCAATATTTGGGTTTATCATTCGACTATTGATGCGAATTGCTATCTTTCGTCTCCTTAAAGATTTTGACCACACCCTTAGCGATGAGGGCCTTCTCAATGTTGATACCCTTGTATCTGATTTCATCGAAGGTTGTAGCACTAAGAATTTGCAAATGGAAACCTAACTCTTGGTTGAGGTTCTATACAAATATGCTAACAAGCTGTTTCTCCAGAATCTTGAAAGGGAATTTACTAGCCATTTGTCTCCATCGTTGAAGGAAAGAAATGAAAGTCTCGCCATTTTTCTGTTTATTGTTGCATAGATCCATCATGGAAATCTCATGCTCTGCGTTGTAAGAAAAATGGGTGGCAAACTTTTCTGCTAGCTCGTTGAAAGACTTGATACCCGTAGGTAAGTGTGAGAACCATTCTATTGCTTGACCTCCGAGACTGCGAGGAAAAAGACGCATAAGATATGTGTCGTTGTGAGAGACCTCGAAGCAAGCAAGATAGAATTCCCTAAGATGGTCTTTTGGGTCACCTTTTCCTTTGTACTTATCGAACTTGGGAATAGTGAAATTTTGAGGAAAAGGGATCATTGGTAATGACCGATCAAAAGGATAAGGGCACACTTCCTCCAAAGAGAAGGTATTTTTGGTGTGGCCAAATGTAAGATCAGATAGCTGTTGTTGTACCTCTGCAATCTTTAGTTCCATAGTCGTGGGAGGGGTTGGTAACGTCTCCTGTTGTCCAAAAAGTGGTTGGTGTTGCCCATATGGAAGATTATAGTGTGAGCCATGCGTACTAGTATTGTAAGGGTCGTAAGATTGATTGGGATTGTATGGATTGTATGATTGGTTCAGATTGGGTTGGAATTGGAGGCCTTGATTAGGCAGAGGTGGAGGTGGCGCTAGGTAAGAATGTTGGCTTTGCGATGGTTGAAGAAACATATTGGGGGGAGGAAAGCTAAAGTGCGTTTGATTAGGTTGTGATGGTGGCACATAGCTTTGGGAAACCTGATGTTGGGAATGTTGCGAGTGGCTAGGCAATGTATGAAAGAAGTTGAGCGTGGATGAATGTTGTGGAGGAGGAACATAGGTAGAAGTGATCTGCGACGGTTGGGGTTGATTGAAGATGAGAGTAGAAGAATGTTGTGGTGGAGGAACATAGGTAGAAGTGAAATGCGACGGTGGGGGTTGCTTGAGGATGAGAGTAGAAGAATGTTGTGGTTGGGGCTGCGTGACTCCAATTGGTTGAGAGACATGCAGGTGTGATGATATAGGAGGTGGCATTTGTTGAGACCCTTGTTGCATGGCTACGTACGTGTTCCCCGGATTGTAATTGGGTGGGAAACCTACGCGTGATGGGGTAACCAAGATTCTGCTTGCGCTTGGGATGGACACTTTAGGAGGTGGTTGCACATTGGATCGAGCTAAGGTGGCTTGCTTAGCTAACTCTGCTTGACGTTGGAGAGTTTCTTGTTGGTTTTGATAGATCTCCATAGGAGTTAATAGTGGTGATACGGGCCTCTCCTCTGTTGGATTTTGAAAAAGGGGATTCCTATACTGCGAACCTTGAGTAGGTAGGGGCGTAGTCACCGTGGACATGGTTTGCACCGCTTGTATGGTTTCTTGGGTGTTGTTGCTCTCCTTGAGAGTGGACACATCAAAATCTTGAGGTAACTTGGCACCTTGCTTTGCAAGCAAGCGAAAGAAATGATCCTGGTTCTCACTAAGGACTTTATCAAAGGCAGCTATAGCTCTAGGATCTTGTATAAATTCGTCAAGATCTTGCCCATCTTCTTGAGAGGATTGACCTATTTCAAAGTGTCGCTCTTCTTGAGATGGGGGTTGATCTATGACATAACCTTGTGGGACAAAATCCGGAGGCAAGCCTGTGGTATACTGTGGTGTATTTAGCAAAGGGGTTCTATCCTCATGAGGATTGCTTGGTTCATCTATGTGCGGCATGTTTGGAGAGCTAATTGGTCTTGCCGGGGGTGTACTAGGAGTCACTTTGGGAGTAACGTTGAGACGACCTGATTGTGGTGTGCGAGGGGGTGACTTGTGCTTCTTAGGGACAACTTGCCTAGACTTCATGGTTTGCTGTAGCCTAGTGGTGACCATGGGAAATACTGAGGACACAATGTAATGCTGGGAATCTATAAGATGCTTTGAAGAAATGGACAAACTCTGATGCACAAAGTACTGGACCAAAGGCGCTATACTGTTTGACCAGAGGCGCAGGACTGTGCTACCAAAAGCGTGCTACTGTGGGCCAGAGGTGACGGACTGAGCTGCCAATAGCGAGTTACTGCTATGCCAAAGGCGAGCTACAGTGACCAAAAGCGAGCTACTGTTATACCAAGGGCGCTAAAGTAGAGTTTTGCCAGAGGCGGATTACTGCTGACCAAGGGCGATCTACTGTACTACCAAAGGCGAGCTGCTGTAATACCAGGGGCGCTGAAGTAGTGTTTGATGTTTTTCAAAGGCAAGATGTTTCTGTTTCTGATTGGATTGGTTTGGCAAGAGAAAACACTGCAAACAAGTGGTCAAAAAGCAAGGGACTGACACAACATATAGTGTATGTTCAAGGCTCCAAACAAGCCCAATGTTTCCACAGGTCTAATACAGTTGCAATCAATAACAAGCACTTTTTATCCCTAGAGACAAGGTTTCATTGTAGTAGATCAGCTCACAGCTTAACACTCCGTCGATAAAAATATCATTCCATAAAGGTGTCAGATATTTAGTATCTTTGCGAGAGACGATAGGTAGGGATATCTCACCCTCCCCTTGGAAAGCTCAAGTAGGTCACAAGAGCTTTATGTCCGAGGGAATACTATCTCTTCTCAAGGGAGCCAATGGTGAGTGTCTTAAGGGTTTAAATCAATTTCCCTTGCACTGATGATTACCGCAATGTTCGGAGGTAGGTCGGGTAGTCTCTATCTAAATTGGTTCTTAGTGACTTTGAGGGACCAACGCCTTACGAGCAATGCGACAAGCTACTAAAAGCTTTAACCAATCCTACTAAGAGTTTCAAACACTTCGCTCAATGTGAAAATCGTTTCCACAAAGGGCTAGTACACCTCTTTTCAGTTTGGCACCACAAGGTAAGGCTGACGTCAGTTAGGACTTGGCTTTCGCCTTATCCCTCTTATATAGCGGTTCAAAGGAAAACTCCGCTTAGGGTCGTCCCTTTTGGATGAATCGCAATCCAAAAGCAGGCCCTTCTAAAGGAAGTACAAAAAAAGTAAAAGCAAGCACGTCACACAAAGGTTCAATTGTCCCGTTATAAGAAAAATAAGGTGCAACTAAGCTATGCACACACGATTGTAGTTGTAAATTGTCCCTTATGAAATGAAGTGTTTGACATTCATGTCCATTGTCCTTTAGAAAATTGAGGTGTTTGTCCATACATGTCCATTGTCCCTTAAGAAAATCAGTATGTTCCTAAGACTTAGATTGCAAGAAAAGATTTGTTCAATTACTCCTTTTAAGCATGCAATGTGTTTCTAAGATTTAGTAAGGTAAAACAAAAGGGTCTTCAACGCTCGTCCTGCATAAATATGTCAAAAACACCTATTGGCTCTGTGTGAGTAATAAGAAGCTGCAGCAATTCCGTTAGTTCCACCAAAAATTCACAAGTTAGCAAAATAAATCAACTTTGACCAAAAGCGCTGAACAACATTACCAGAAGCGACCTACTGTGTACCAGGAGCGCTGTAATGCAGACCAGAAGCGTCAGAGAATATAGCCAACAGCGTTGAACAATAACCAGAAGCGCTTCACTGTCGTTCCAAAAGCGCTGCGAAAAATACCAAAAGCGTGTAACGATAATAGCAAAAGCGCTGTAAAATATCCAGGAGCGCTTTACTGTGTAACCAGAAGCGCGATACTATGTGGCCAAAAGCGCTGTTCTGTCTCAGATACAGAAAATATTAGTTTTGTTAACAATAACCAGGTCAAAATAACTTTTCATGGTGGGCCTATTATTTGAAGGATGATATCTGATAGATCTGGGTTGTGTAATGTGGAAAACTCAGAAAAATGGATCAGCCCAATAGATTAGCACCAAAAACATGGATATTCCTAAATAAATCAGCTTAGGAGATATAAAAAAAATCAGGTTCTGAAAGACAAATATAACAGCTTGTCCGACAAAACAACAGATCTGAAATGAGAAATGACTGCAAAAACTCGAATGAAGTCAAAAACCTAATTTTTAACCAAAAGCGCCTAATGACATCGCCAGTAGCGCTTCTCTGTTCTACCTATAGCGCTTTTCTGTGCTACCAGAAGCACGGCCGTGCTGCCAAAGGCGCTGAACTGTTCCTGCAAAAGCGCTGTAATATACTGCCAGAAGCGCTGTGAAGTGCCGTAAGCGCCGTGCCGTACTGTGTCTTCAAAAAAAACAAATTTCTCAAAGAAACCAAGGGATTAGTGGGTCCCACCGGGCGTGCCAGAATGTGTATATGGAAAATCGATCTATCTAAACTAAATAAAACCAAAGAACCCAATAACATAAAGAAAACGAATTTAAATAAAAGCTATGACGAATAATCAATGCAATAAAGACTTTTACCGAAATCTGTGTTGTTTCCTTTGGATTGAATGTAGAATTGCTCAATGAAATTGCAAAGCCATAGCTGCAACAAGCAAGTGTAGTGCTCAAGAGATCAATGTCAAAAGATCGTTGTGGTGCTCAATCGACGCGTTGTGTATGCTCGAAGCTCTGTTAAGTGTGCCTGAGAATACGATCGAAGAGAGAGAGTAAATGAAGGAGATGAGGGGGGTTTATATAGATTTCAAGGAAAATCGATCAACGGTCCAGATAATTCAGAAGAATCAATGGAGGAGATAAGTTGAGGAATGTGCAACGAATGAGAAGAAGACATGTGTTTTGCTTGCTTTTGCATGAGAGGAGTTATCAAGAATAGAAGAATGAGTTAACTGAAGAGATAAATCAATTAAAAGAATAAAGCAATCAGTTAAGTGATTTAAAACAAGAAGAAGAGATTTGCATGAGAAAAGAAGATATTTTGCTTTATTAAATATAGAAATATTTAATTGATGAGCAAGAAAGCTTGAGTTTTTTAGAGATAACTCAAATTAGAAGAAAAAGCAATTTAAATAAATAATTGATTTATTTAAATTTAGAGAAGATATTTTGGAAGAAATAATTAAATAATTAGAATTATTTAATTTAGAAGATTTGAAAAGCAAATTAAATAAATAAATTTATTTAATTGTTGTGCATGATTTTGGAAGAATAAATTTGATTTAATTAAATAATTAAGAATTATTTAATTTTAGATAAGAGGGAATTGTGATGAATTAATTAAATAATGGGATTTAATTAATGTGGATTTGATTTTCGAAAAGCGAATAATGATTTAATTAAATAATTAAAAATCATTTAATTGTGGAAGAATATAGAGGAATTTAATTTAATTAATTAAATAAAGAGAATTTATTTAATTAATGTTGAAAGTATGTGATTTAGAAGAATTTGATGATAATTAATTAAATAATTAGATTATTTAATTAACGTTTGCAATGCAGGTGATTAGGAAGAAATGACGAAATGCCAGTGATTTGACGACACGGTCATTTTAGGGTGTCTACAATTACTCTACAGAAATATCACCAGCACGCCTTTGGCACCCTTTTGTCATCTACAAGCTTGAGATCACATACTTGCATTGGAGCTCATCTTCATTGCATATCACCAGAGCCATTCACCATCGACTTCCTAAAAACAGCTAAAAAGATTGCACTCTCTGAGGGCTCATCTCATCTGCAAAAGGATGATTTGTGATAGGCGAACAATAGAAGTTTCGAAACGAGAGAGGTTTGCACTGTGTTTGTTCATTGCTTTGTTTATTGAATCCTTCTCGTTTCACTATTCTGTTGATGTTTGGGTCTTGTTTAATTCATTTGATTGATCACCATTTTACCCTTACATTTTTGGCGCCCACCATGGGGCCGTTTGCCCCTTTATTTTACCATTTCTGAGCTTTTTTGAAGGCAGGTTCCGTACAGGTCACGCAGAGTCACACACAGATTACTTCGGTGCATCTATTCATTTCCACGGCGCATATAAAGACTGTTACGGCACTTTTGTTGTTTCTGTGCATCTGTGTATTTCTGTTGCGCATATAAGGACTGTTACAGCGCTTTTGCTTTTTCTGCGCATCTGTGTATTTTCGCTGCGCTTCTGTGCACTATTACGGCACTTTTATTTTTCCTACGCATCTGTGCATTCCTGCTACGCTTTTAAAGACTGTTACTGCGCATACATAAATACTGCGCATTCGTTCCTTTTAACTGCGCATGCGTGCAATATTACGGTGCATTCATTATTGTGGCGCTTCTGTTGATCATTTCTACGCATCTGATCATTGAAGCTACGCATTTGTAACAGGCTGAAGTTTTAGTACTTTTCTAGGGGAAGTTACGAACGCTAACTTTTCCGTAGGTGTTTGCTGGAGCATTTTTGCAGGATAGGTGCAGGTTTAGTTCCATGTAGTTGCATCTAATTAGTTCACATTTCATTTTCAAAGGGAAAGTAAAAATTAATGTTCATTCAAATCGTCATCTAGTTCTAATTAGGGAGGAAGTAACTGGATTTATTTCTTGCTTGCATTGCAAACACCTTCCAAGTTATTGCTATCTAAAGGTTAAAATTGAACTCATCAATGATCTTGAAGTTAAAATGGACCATTGCTATATCATGAGACCTGAATTTCAAAGTTAACAAACTCATGCTACGCGGTTTAAGAATTGAACTCACTACTGCTTTCTGAAGTTAAAATGAACCATTGCTATATCGTGAGACCTGAATTTCAAAGTTAACAAACTCGTGCTACGTGGTTTAAGAATTGAACTCACTACTGCTTTCTGGGATTTAAAACTGAACCACTGCTATATTGTTGAATCACTTCAAAGTTCTGTTTGAGTAGATTAGCCCATTTAGTTTTTCACTTTTAACTAGGGTGGATTAATCAGTGTATTCTGTGCTTGCGAATGACAATAGGCTTATGCTCTCCCCTCTTCTAGGTGATCAGAGTGCCAGACTTGTCATTCTATCTGTTTAACCTTTAGGAGGGGCCTGCCCTTGGATGCATGCTTGTCCAAGTGGGAACGACCCTAAGTGGTAACAGGCTAACGCCAAGCCCTACCAAGCCACTTAAAATAAATTGTGCTTGAGGTGAAAACTTCCTACAACAAGTGCTGTTATGTTACAACGACGGCCAACCTCCCCCAAAACCCTCTCAGGCGCAACCCTGTGAGGCTGGGAGACTCCATAACGGAGAGTAGTGCCACCACACGTGTAACCACTTAAACAGTTGCCCGAATTAAATACCTCTTGTTTTAGTGGCCTAAATCCCTTATAATCCATTTCTCACCTAGGATTTTGTGCTTGCTTTTGTCCAAAATAGAGTCGAAAAAAATTACAAAAACAATGAAAAACTACAAAATATTCTTTGTGCTTGCTGTGTTTTCTTGCTATTAAATTCATAATATCAAATCAGGAAGACCTTTTCTAGCCAAAAAATACCAAAAATAGAAGAAAAACTAAAAATTTTGCAAAAACTTTAGAGTTGTGCATTTACACATTTCTGCTGCGCATACACAGAGACTTGCTGCGCTTTTGTAGCGACTTACTGCGCATATACCTTTTTGCTGCGCATATATAGTTCACCAGACTGATGCATTTACTGGGACTTGCAGCACATTTGCCCATTTCTACTGCGCATCTGTTTCTGCGCATATGCGACAGTGAGCACTTGCCCTATTTTTGAGGAGAAATTTTCACCTGATCAGAGCACCCATTTCAGCCTAGTTTCACTTTCCAAGATCAGAGTCAACCTTGCAGTCAATCTCCATCCATTTCACCCAACTCTTTCTCTTTCGTCCATTGTCGCCCTCACTTTCTATCCAAATCACTCTTGTCCCAAAGTCAGCCTATCCCATATCGATTCGGCATAAGTTCTTCTTCGTTTCATTAGTGAATTCACGTAAGCCTAGTAGGTCACAGTACCTTTGCTAGTAGTCTTGTTGAACGACTAAGCCCTACACAGTAAGACTGGTATCGGCTACCCTTGCTAGTGGCTAGAGTCTTGTGTCAACCGTCTTACTTGAAGTCATTGAGCGAGAGAATCCTCTGTCCAAGTCTTATCCTAGGTATCCCATTCATAATAGTCTCGGTTGGCACCTTGCCAGAATTTCTACTCCTCACCCCCTCCATCCCGCGTCACCTTGCATGGTTCTTACTCGATCCCAGTACAACAAGCAAATCGAAATGGCTGACTCATCTGATCACATTCTCCACCACGTGATGGTGAAGAAGAGATTTCTCATGAAGAATTAGTGGCGCACATGAAAGATAGAAAATTCCAATGCGTCGTAGAGAAGATGACCCTTGAAGACCCCCATAAGTATTTCCATCATCTTGCTAGTCTCGGAATCAAACTCCCCGCAGACTTTGACATTAGCTCCATCATGGAAAATGCAAACAATGATCATGAGAGGGGCACAAATGACACAGTCCCACATGTGCATGAGAGAGGTACAAATGACATGGTTCCCCATACAAATGAGAGAGGAAAGCAACCCGTAGATCCAATTGCTCCTATGGCAGACGTGAGACAACAAATCGAAAGTCTAAAGCTCGAGATATCCAACCTTAAGACCGGTACAAGTTCTAAGAACTACTCTTTGGAAGATATAGCACTGTACCCCTTTGATAGAAATTTGATCATGAAACCATTCCCCTATCAGTTCGGAGTTCCGAAATTTGACAAATATAAAGGGAAGGGCGACCCTAGAGATCATATTAGGGAATTCACTGCAGCATGTTTAGAAGTAGCTCACAACGAGACCTACTTAATGAGACTATTTCCACGATCTTTAGGTGGTCAAGCAATGGTGTGGTTCTCACGTCTCCCACCAGGAATCAAAACTTTTGATGAACTTGTCAATAAATTTATAACGCACTTCTCTTACAACATAGAACACGAGGTATCTATGCTAGATCTATGCAACACCAAGCAGAAGAATGGTGAGTCATTCGCCGCCTTCCTACAATGATGGAGACAGCTAGCTAGTAAGTGTTCTTACGATATGCCTGAGAAGCAGCTATTGGAAATGTTTGTCCACAATCTAAACACTGATCTTAGCTATCAGATTCAGATACAATGCCCTACCTCATTCGCCAAAGTCATTGAAATGGGCCTCTTCATTGAAAAAGCTATGATCACTAAAGGAACTCTCAAGCTCTACAAGGACACACCTCCTTCCAATTATACGACAGATAAATCAAAGTTTTGGACCAAGAACAAGAATGTGGTCAACGATGGAGTAGTGGACGCCAAGGTGACAGCCCCTAAGCAACAACCTATATTCACTCTTAAGGGAGAAGCAAATACCGGTGCGCTCAACAAGCCACCCCTCGGGAACCTAGACCTTGGTTTAATTCAAATCCAAGGAGAAAATTCACGCCGTTGGGGGAATCTCAAGAGTCTGCTCTCAGGAAGTTGTTGGCTAACAATGAAATTTCTCTACCGCCAACAAGTGACTATGAGCCTATCGTCAAACCTCCCTATTGGAAGGACATAGATTATTGTGAGTATCATCGAGGAAGGGGGCACATGACTAACAATTGCATCCGCCTCAAGAATGTCATACAGGATATACTGGATCAAAATCAGGGAGGGACACAACAGCATACCTCCAATGAATCTCATGTGGCCTACCGGGATCCTCTTCTAAACCACAACCGGCCGTATAACAACAATCGCAACAATGGCCACAACAGCAACGATGGTCACAATGGCAACAACTCCAATGGCAATAACAATAATGACAACAATCGCAACAAGCCAAACCAGAACAGTGGGTCGATTAATGCTAACTATGCAAGCGTCCCATTTGAGTACACCATTAACTGCATTTCTGAGCATATTCTGCACGTCAACGTCATCTCCCCCAACCAACAACCAGGACCTAATAGAACTGGTTGTAGTATAATTACCCATAGTGGTAAGGTCACGATCAATACCACCCCTCCAAGGTCATCACCATCTCCGTCCAACTCCCGCCCATACAATGTCATTGACCAGTTGCAAAAAACTCCAGCTCACATTTCTATATTGGAGCTCTTGCGTCTATCTCCTTCTCATAAGGAGATTCTTGAGAAAGCCTTAGTGGAAACTATAGTCCCCACTAACCTAGCCCAAGAAAAGTTTCAAACCATGGTGGGTAATTTGACATCCTTCACTTCCATCTCGTTTACGGAGCAAGATGACCTTTCCATATCTCAACCCCACAACACTCCTCTACACATTGTCGCATTCGTGCACAAGCACCGCATCAAGAGGGTTCTCATTGATGGGGGTGCCGGTTTAAATATTTGTACTTTGAAGCTAGTCCTTGCACTGGGGTTCTCCGAACAGGCAGTTGATCCAAGACGAAAAATTACCATCAAAGCCTATGACAAGGAGGAACGAACCACCAAAGGAACAGTTGTCCTACCCATTCAAGTGGGACCGGTAATTAAAGATGTGGTGTGCCAAGTCCTTGATCGGGAGCTTGCTTACAATATTCTACTAGGGAATGGATCCATGCCATGAAGGCTGTCCCCTCCACCTATCATCAATGCATTAAGTTCCCACATGATGGCAAGCAGGTCACCATACAAGGTGACCCCGACCCCTACCAACACTGCAATTCTTTCCAAGAAAAATCTGAATGTGTCATTCCCAACAACAGGGCCTACATTTCCCCTACTCCGCAACAAGACCATACTGCCAAAGCTTCCTCCTCGAGGCCCAAACCGCTGAAACTTACCATAAAAGAGAATGGCGTGGGGGAGTACTCCATTGAGCACAGCCTCAACCTTGCCACCATGCTTTTGTCTCCTCGCCCCTTTGGCAAACCCAAGCATCAACCTAGGCATTTTCCAAAGCCATCTGCTCCTCCTACAACTCCCGCAAATCCCTTTGTAAAATGGGGGACCTTATCTGATGAGACAGAGGAGCGAGATCTCCTGCAATGGCTTTATGCTAAAGAGGAAAACACACCCCAAGAGCTGCCTAGACTCCCTACAGAACTCTATGGATGGGGTGAAACCATTTTGTACAGGATGGGGTACGAAGGACAAGGCCCCATAGGCCTCAGAAAAGAAGGAATCGTTGAACCTATCCAACCTTCTTCATCCTCTTCGGCTAGAAACACAACTGGCCTAGGGTACAAAGGTAAAGGTAAAGCCAAAGAAAATGCCTGCCTAGTGGAGACAATTCAAACACTCCAAGTGGATAGTGATACAGATTCAGATGAGTCAAATGAGTATGAGTGGGACGAGCTAACAGAGCACTCCTACGATGACAAAGAGATTGACACCATCCAAACTCTCAACCCCTACCATGAGGGACAGACGCAACGGGATAGACCACTGGAGTCTGATTTGCCCCTCACTGAGGTTATGGCTCTCAAGGAAAGTTTCGATTCCATTGCGATAAACAACTTGGAAGAAAGTACCACCCAAAACACTACCCCCACCAATGCTCATAACATTTCTATTCACAACATTAATGAATCAGATCTCTCATCTGACTCCCTTCCCCTCTTACACCCTGAGCTTATTGACTGGGATCTGCAAGGAACCCCCCAATTAGATATGTTCCAGAATGATGATGCCTACATTGACTATATGGAACTTAGGGATCACTTACCAAAAGGAGATCATAAAGCTGGTTTTGCTATCGAACTCAATACCATGGCTTACTTTGGGGAGGGTGCCAAGCCTTCTAGTCGCAAAAATATTAAAATCAAAAAGGGATCTAATGGTGAAAACCACCGTGCGGCAGTGTCAGATCATAAAACAGTAAAAAGAAAGGATGTATCCGAAGGTGAAAACCCAACTGTGGCACCTAACGATGGAATGCTTGACACCCTCCCTAGTGATATGTACCAAGAAAGGTCACAAATTGTGGTGGAGCCAACGGAGCCAGTGAATATTGGAACCGAAGAGCAACCCAAGATTATCCACTTCGCAAAATCTCTCACACCACCTGAGAAAACCAGGTTTGTACCATTCTTCAAGAAGAAGAGAGGCAGCTTTGCTTGGTCATATGCTGACATGCCAGGTCTAGACCTGAACCTGATTCTGCATCATTTGCCATTGGATCCAGGGGTGAAGCCCGTAAAGCAGAAACTGAGAAAGATGCACCCTCATATAGCCCTTTTGGTCAAGGAAGAACTCAAGAAATTGCTAGATGTGGGGTTCATCAGAGCCATAGATTACCCCGAATGGATATCAAACATTGTGCCAGTGTCTAAACTAGATGGCAGGGTTTGACTATGCAATGATTTTAGAGACTTAAACAAAGCATGCCGAAAGGATGACTTTCCATTGCCTAACATCGATATCATAGTCGACCTCACGGCAGGACATACAATGCTGTCACTCATGGACGGATTCTCTGGGTATAACCAAATCAGAATAGCACCAGAGGACCAACACAAAACAGCTTTCACTTGTCCATGGGGTACCTTTTGCTGGAATGTCATGTCATTTGGGCTGAAAAATGCAGGTGCTACATATCAGCGGGCCATGACAACCATATTCCATGACATGATGCATGTGACCATGGAGGATTATGTTGACGATATCTTAGCAAAATCTCTCACGAGGGACTCACACCTGGATATCCTAGAGAAAGTCTTCCAACGGCTGGACCAATTCCAAGTTAAATTGAACCCAAAGAAATGTGTGTTTGGGGTAACATCGGGCAAGCTGCTAGGCTTCATCGTGTTAGCAAACAAGATAGAGGTCGACCCGGCCAAGGTCAAAGCAATAATGGACATGCCACCGCCCAAGACTCTAACACAGTTGAGATCCTTACAGGGCAAGCTGTAGGCCATCCGAAGGTTCATGTCACAGTTGGCAGACAAGTGCCAACCTTTCAGCCACCTCCTACATAAGAATATTCCATTTAAATGGGATAAGCGGTGCGAAGAGGCATTCAACAAGCTAAAGGAGTACCTAATGAACCCTCCTATACTCATGCCTCCGATCCAAGGAAAACCTTTGATTCTCTACATATCTGCTACACCTACTGCTCTTGGGGCTCTCCTAGCGCAGCAAGACTATGAGAACAAGGAAAGAGCTGTATACTACATCAGTTGAACCTTAGTGGGCTACGAGTTACAATACTCACAGGTAGAACGATCATGCCTTGCGGTGGTTTTCGCTTCACAAAAACTTCGACACTACATGTTGGCACATCCTGTCAAACTCATTGCCAAAATCGACCCACTAAAGTATCTTCTCAGCAAAGCAGCTCTCACAGGTCGACTAGCAAAGTGGGTTATGCTTCTTAGTGAATATGATATAGAATATGTGGACAGAAAAGCCATCAAAGGGCAAATCATAGCTGACCAACTGGCCGAGGCACCATTACAGGACACTTCACCAATGCAGTTTGAGTTTCCCGATGAGTCTTTATTCACTCTGTCAACATCTCCTTGGAAACTCTACTTCGACGGGTCTTACACCAACCACGGATCGGGGGCAGGTATCCTGTTTATTACTGCCCAAGGCGACACAATTCCAAAGTCCTACAGGTTGTTATTTCCAGGCACTAACAATATAGCAGAATATGAAGCCTTGGTAATTGGTCTCAAGATGGCCACTGAGTGGAAAATCTAAGCACTATGTGTCTACGGTGATTCTCAGCTTATCATAAATCAGGTCAATGATGAATATCAAACCAAAGATGAGAAGCTCATCCCATACAAACGGATGGTCGACGACCTCAAAGAACACTTTGGGACCATCTCCTTTGAACAAATACCCAGGATCGAGAACAAAGCAGCAGATGCAATGGCTACCATAGCCTCTCTTCTTGAAATACCTGAATACGAGTCACGGTATGAGTTCTTAGTAGAAACCATTCGGCAACCGGCTTATGATCTCCTCGAAACCCACTCCATTTGCCTCCTAGTAGGATCTGATTCACCTTGGTACGGTAAGACCTACACTTACCTCAAGGACAATATTCTTCCACCTGACCTCTCTTCCAACCAAAAGCATACTTTCATCCGACAAGCCTCCCGTTACACCATCATAGCTAATACCCTTTACCGATGTGGTCTGGATGGTACTTTACTCCGTTGTCTAGAACAAGAAGAATCCATAATGGCCTTGCGAGACATACATGAAGGGATCTGCAGAACACACTCCAGCGGTCCCTCCTTAGCTAAGAAACTCATGCGTTTGGGTTATTACTGGCCCAATATGGAAATGGATTCATATCAATTCATCAAAAAGTGCAAACAGTGCCAGATACACGAGAACTTGATTCATGCACTTGCTCAGGAGTTGAGACCTCTAACGACACCTTGGCCCTTTTGCCAGTGGGGACTTGACCTTGTGGGAAAGATTCATCCACCTTCTTCCAACGGCCATAAATTTATCATAACCGCCACTGAATACTTCACAAAGTGGATTGAAGCCATTCCCCTAACCACCGTCACAGGAAAACAAATTTCCTCGTTCATTCTGAATTACATTATCTGCCGATACGGCATCCCTTCATCCATCATAACGGATAATGGGAGACCATTCAAAAATTAGGATGTCCAGGAACTTTGTGAGCGTTTCAAAATCCAACATCGTTTCTCCACTCCATACTACCCCCAAGGTAACGGCCAAGCTGAGGCATCAAATAAAACCATTCTGAAAATCCTAAAGAAGACTGTCAATGAAGCCGGTCGCGATTGGCACGTCCAACTCAATCCCGCTCTGTGGGCCTACAGAACCAGTATACGCACTCCCACAGGTGCTACACCCTACGCCCTTGTCTATGGTTTCGAAGCCATCCTTCCCATTGAGGTCGAACTCCCATCCCTCAAGGTGTCGTTGAAAGGTCTCATATCAGATGAAGAATACAGAGTCTCCAGGCTACAAGAACTAGAGCTGCTAGAGGAAAGGCGTCAGAAAGCTTTTGACCATCTCAAAGCCTATCAACAGATGATGTCAAGAAGCTACAACCACAAGGTTAGACCAAGATGCTTCAAGGTTGGGGACCTCATTCTAAAAGAGAACCCTCGCAATCAGCAGGACAGAGAAAAGAAAGGTAAGTTCGAGCCTAACTGGCTTGGGCCCTATGTGATTGTAGCTACTTACGGATCGGGGGCATATCAGTTGGCCACTTCAGAGGGTGAGTTGTTAAATGATCCAATCAACAGCATGCATCTTCACCGGTTCTATACCTAGGAGAATCCCAATGCAAGGGGGCACAATAAAATCAAAAAATCAAAAAATCAAAAAAGTTGAAAAGAAAAAAATACAAAAAAAAAGTTGAAAAGAGAAAAATCAGAAAAAAATAGAAAGCGTACAAAAAAGTCATCCTTTGGTGAAAACTTGGCAAACAGGTGCCTTGGATAGGTATCGTGATGAAAACCTAGCAAACAGGCGTCATGTTACTCTCCAGCTTCTCGTGCAAATAAAGGCAAGTGATGAAAACCTGGTAAACAGGCGTTCCTTGTGGTAAACCGCCTTCTCCATCTTTGAGAATCCAATCACCTTGAGTCCATTCTTCCTTCACTCATTTTCCATTCGACCTATATCTACCTCACAATAAACACTTGACAGTTACCTATCATGGCTTGATACTCACCTTGTGGCCTTGTCAACCAAGGTTTTGTCCCATATCGTCTCCTCAATGTGAGCCTAGTATAGTGTTTCTCGTCGGTGCCCATGGTCCAGGTCCGTGAACTACGTTGCCTCTGCGCCATCACGTAGGCAAGGCCATTATTCTAATGCGCCCCCGAGGCTTCCATTTCTCCTATAGTCCCATTCATCCTCCTTCTTGTCTTCATTCTTGTCGTCTTTCTTCTAGTCCATCCATGGTCCATTAGGGTTTACCCCGAACTATGTTGCCTCTGCGTCGTCACGTAGGCAAGGCCATTTAGCAATGAGCCCTCGAGGCACTAGGTCAGTCCCTTAGGGTCCGTCTCCCCAATAAGGATTGTGCAATCTTCTCACCAAGCAAACAAATGCAAGTAGAGCCTGCGCTTCAAGCAGAAATCTTGACAATGAGCATCTTAACCTATCCAAAGCAAAGCAAATACCCAAGGTCTTCTAACTGATTTTATCTAAATTATGGCAAGAAACTCACATCTAAATACAAGAATGTTTTGTGGATTGGAACCATGGTTAAGTTACAGAGTCTGGATTTTTGTTATCATGTCTTTCTACGCTACTCAAGGATGCCAAAAGCTAGAGATGCTATGATGGGGGCATGATTATTTTCTTTGTTTGCTATTTGTGGATTAAACTTTAGTAATGTGAAGCCTTGTCTAAGGACATGATCGGCAAAAGATCATCGAGACATCAAAGGTCTAACATGAACGGGGGCAATCCTTGCTTGTTGAAATGCAGGAAGTACTCCGGTCATCTAGATTCAAGTTTGACTAGATGCTTGTATTAACTTGCTAAATCCAAATCCATGTAAGCGATACTCAGGTCATCTCGGTTCAATTATACCTCGATGCTTGTATTCACTTACAACATTTCAGAAAATGTACCAATAACAACCTGCCCAATGATGAAATAAAGCACTCTAAAAGCAAAGCATCCATCCTATATCCACATACACATCCATGCAATCCTCATTATCCAAACTATGCAGAGTAACAATATCAAGTAAAGTTTCTAAGTCATCTTCTCACAACCATTCTTCTATCTATCTATCATGTCATTCTTGTGTCGATAGAGTACATTTGGACTTCACAAAAACAAAGCATATAGGAGCATATCAATCATTCGTAGGACTAGTCATGCACATGCTTAGGTTCATAGAATACACCATCCAATGTATTAGGTCATCACTACATTTGCATCACATCACATCTTAAAGCACAGATAATCACATGAAACTCATATCACCTATGCATACATTTACATTAGATCATATAGACATCCCATAACACAGTTGCATCATCACATAGAAATCATAACACATATACATACATTTGCATTAGATCATATAGACGTCCCATAACACAGTTGCATCATCACATAGAAATCATCTTACATTTTGCATTCATTTGAAAACATTAAATCTCAAGTCATCATATAGCAGCATATCACAAAGCATCTCATATAGCATCAAATAGACCGTCTAACTATGCACATACATCGCATCATATAATAGAAGTACATCTTCATCACATGGCACATGAAATAGATACACAAAAGCTGCATCATCATATATACTATCATATAAAAGAGGTCCAAATGTACAAAATCGTCATCCATCTCTGGAATAAAAGTGTCATATACAATATACATCCAAATGGATGGTGATACATGTCCCAAACTGTACAAAATCCAGTCTATATCTATCCCTGCTGCTGTGGGCCACCACTGCCAGCTCCTGACTGCTGAGGACCCATCACGGAGGCCCCTGACTATGATGGACCTGCTCTATGAGTCGCCCCAGACTGACTCCTGAAACTCCCTGCCCTCTGGCTCGATGCCACGGCACCATGGTATAACCCTCGGTAATACTGCGCCTGAGACTATGCTCTGGCTAGATCTGTCTGTGCCTGTGCCAACTGTGTCTGCAACTGGCCAACCTGTGCCTGAGCCTGCTGCACCTGCCCAACCAAAAATGAACTCGCTGCATCTGTCCCCATAGCGGCCACAGCAGTATCCCGCTCTACACGGATATTTCGTACCCGTGCGTCGGCCATGTCTCTCTCGCGAGTCAACCCAGTGATCACCACTGTGTCTGTCTCTCACCTCCACTCTACCCTCCTCAGCTGTGCCTACAGCTCTCGCACCTGTCCCCTCAGGCCGGCTATAGTCCTCTCATGAGCCTCTCCCTGTACTGGCCCCTGTGCTGCCTCTGCCTGTCCTGGCCCCTATGGCTGGGGCACCTGTTGCTGTGGTACCTGCTGGGGTGGTGGCATCTGTGCCTACTAAGGTACCTGCTGCTGTGCCTCTACCTGCCCTGGCACTGCCTGCTCAGCCTGAGCTATCCTCCTCCGCTGTCTCGGCCTCTCTTCGGCCCTACCACCCCGTCATCCTCGTCCTCCTCTACCTCCCCTCCGCCCTGGGCCAGCCTCTCCCTCCTCCTCTGAGTCCACCTTGTCAATACGAGGCACCAGCATGCCGGGTCCTAAATATCTCAGGAAAGGATGTGTAGTGATCCAATCCTCGTACTCCTGTGTCACCCCCGCATCTGCTATCTCTCTCCGCATGTCCCATGCCACATACGGCGTCTGCTGGAACTCTGCCAGAGCCTCGTCATACGAAGCCATCGGCCCCCATCGGACCCTCTCTGCATGCGTCCATGCGAACATGGCCTGCCCCTGTGGCATACCCTGTCTCTGCCCAAACTGTCGCTGCACCCTACCCACCATCTGTCTCTCCAAGATGTGCCGTGTCCGGCCTATCAGCCACCTGGTCTGAAAGCAGTATGGCAGCTCGTCTCCCTCGTCGTCCCAGGGCTCGCAATCCAGATATGGTCACCAGATGACCACATCCACTCCATCCAAGGTGTGTCTCCAGTACTCTAGCTTCCCCAGCCTGTGCTGGGAAATCACTCCTGCATAGCCATAACTGTATGGCTCTCCTCGTTGCCTCGCGAAGACACATATCGGCCTCGTCACCGCTATGTGCTCCCACAGCCAGAACTGTAACAGCAACACCCCAGCCGATAGACTCATGCTGCGGTGGTACACCACCTGATGCATGTCGTGGTATAGGTGGGCTAGTACACAGACTCCCCATGCATATCGGGTGCCCTCAGTCAGCATCCGCTCCATGATCCTGCCCCATCCAATGGGGAACCCATGCGATCTCCTGTCCGGGCATACAACGCCCCCGATCAGTCCAGCCACAATCCCAGGGAAGTAGTCATAGTAGTCATATATATCCTGCCACGGGATAACCTGACCAGCTAGCTCGGGATCATCAAACACCCGCTGCACTCGGCGAGTCCCACGTCCCGTTGTGCATCGTACTCTACTAACTCGCCTACCACGGGCAAGTACAGTATCTGGTAGACATCCTCCAAGGTCACCGTCATCTCTCCCGTCGGGAAGTGGAAGGTCCCGTCCTCACTGTGGAATCTATCCACGGCAGCTGTCAGCAGTCCACGGTTCGCCCGCACCTCGGGCATGAAACATACATAATCCAATCCCATGGCACCAAGCACCACTCTGTCAGTCTCCGTCAGCATATATCTCTGCAATAAGGGCATAGGAAACGTCTCCCTCGACTGCAGTGTGTCCCGAATCTCCTCCTACAAGCAAGCAAGGCAAAGCGTCAATCTCAAGCGACATATACCATACTCAACATACCTACTGAACTATATCAACTAAACTTAGCATTTCAAATTGATCAAAACAGCACACTACATCTCTTGACTAGATTTCTACAATCTCGGAGATAGCTCATCGATTACCGTGTCAAACAGGACACTAATCGAGTCAATTTGGCTAAGTCCTTTGCTATCCACAGCAAATGTGCCACTACAGGTGGTAAAAGTGCCATTTTTTGGTATATGTGCTGCTAAAATCAGCATATGCGCCGCCTCACACAAATGCGCCACCACAGTGCATGTATGCGTAGATCCAATAGATGCACTGCAACATTCGGCATATGCGCCGGCATATTATGAAAGCGCCGCTACAATCGACATATGCGCAGCATCAACAGATGCGCCGCTACTTTCAACATATGCGCAGCTTAACTACACATGCGCCGCCAAATTACCTAAGCACCGCTACATTGCACAGATGTGCAGCTTTCATGTATGCGCCGCCGAAACTGACATATGTGCCGCGCAACGACAAATGCGCCGCTTCGTGAGGCATATGCGCCATTCTGAGTTTCAGCGCATGCATTTGACCTATTTTCTAAGTGCATTTATGACATCCTAAATCGACCCTAGGAGAAATTTTTCGAAGCACATACCAGGGGTCCTGCCTCTGCTGGCTACCCGAATCGACAGACTCGCTCGAATCGGTGCTCCTCGCGTGGAATGTCTGCTGCTCTGGCTACCATGCTGCTCTAAGTTTACTCTAAGCTCTCTCAATCCAATCCAGAGTAAACAAGTGTACAAATGACTATTCTTGTGGACCCAGCTCCTATTTATAGCCTCCAAACCCTAATTCAGGCTAGGTGTTGACTGTGACTACTTCCCGTGCCCGTTTTTCTTCCCGTTTTCTTCCCGCATCCCTGACCACGTCCCTTTTCCTCCAACCTATCCTAACCCCTTCGTCTTCGTGAGATTGTCCGTCTTTGTTTCTTTCACCCTTTTCCCATCCAATCTCCCGAGGGGGCATCCTATCGTCATTGAACCTGTACCAGGGGCAAACTGGGGCATGTATCATCATTCGGACCATCGAATTCTTTGAAGCAACGCTGTAAACTACATTGCATCAAAGAGGGGCAAAATGTATATGCCTAAAAATGACACAAATCATCCTAAATAAATATTCTAAATATTTATTCCATTCTTCTATTAATTAAATAAATATTCTAAATTTATTTAATCGATTCACTGTTCCATAATTAAATAAATTCAATTTATTTAATTAAAATTCTTCTAAATACCCCACACAATTAAATAATCATAAATTATTTAATTAATCCAAATTCCTCTATCCTAAGTTCTAAATTCTAAAAATCCACATCACCTTTTACACCTCACCTTTTCCACCTCACCTTGTCCACCTCATCAGGTTGCACATGTAATTAAATATATTTAATATTTAATTATCTTATTTTCCCTCACCCACATGGCCTATTTCTTCTCAAATCAGAGGTTAGTTAACTAATCAATCAAATCTGTTAACTAACCTGTCAATTGAGTCAAATCCTCAATCAATTCAGTCAGTTCCATGATTTATTCTTCTAACTGATCAACCAAGTCTGTTAACAGACCAGTCAATGGAGTTAACTCTCCAATCAGTTTTGTCACATCCCCCCTTTCATGATGGAGCTGGGACACTTGTCACATTTCCACTGGTTGCACATTCCTCAACCATTCTCAGCCATTGATCTTCATATCTCCTCTCAACCGTTGATTCCCATTCTTCCAAGTCTATAAATGAAGCTTCATCCCTCCATTCTAATCATCCAGGCTTTTGACATCATTACTCTGTAGAAATATCACCAGCGCGCCTTTGGCACCCTTTTGTCATCTACAAGCTTGAGATCACATACTTGCATTGGAGCTCATCTTCATTGCATATCACCAGAGCCATTCACCATCGACTTCCTAAAAACAACTAAAAAGATTGTACTCTCTGAGGGCTCATCTCATCTGCAAAAGGACGATTTGTGATAGGCGAACAACAGAAGTTTCGAAACGGGAGAGGTTTGCACTGTGTTTGTTCATTGCTTTGTTTATTGAATCCTTCTCGTTTCACTATTCTGTTGATGTTTGGGTCTTGTTTAATTCATTTGATTGATCACCATTTTACCCTTATAGTTCCAATTGATTTTAGAGAGAAGGGCTTTATTCATGTTGCGTATGGATCTAATATTGAGGCCTCCATGGGATTTAGGAAGACACACTTTTGCCCAGCTGACCAAGGACATTCTCTGTTTATCTTAGAAATGATTATGTTATTATTGATTTAATGTTTGATTTAATAGTTGAAATTAATTGAATAATGATGCACTGATCATATATTGTTTGATGACAAGTGAAACATGATTACAGGTTATCAGATGACTCTCAGGAAAAGAGAGAGAATCTTTCTAGGAGAGAGAGAGATAGACCTCAGGTTACAAGTGATTTATTTGCCAAACTGAGTATAAAGTGTTTAACAAAAATGTGAACTATGGTATCATGAGAGGTAAGCTTTGTCTTGTTAGTTTACTTCTGAACTTAATCGACAGCTAGTCGATATTGTTTCAAATCTTTCTAAGCCATCTTAGTTGTTAATAATGTTAACAATGTCGTTTGAGATTGATTTATAACTATTTACATTTAATGTAAATATCACCACATTTTTGTCATCAAATGATAGTCCTATTACAACTATTAGGATATTTGACGTGTTATAAACGATTTGTAAACGATAAGACATTTTCGTCAAAGTCAAACGGATTATGATGGGGAGACAAGCTCAACTAGATCATAATATCCATAAACCTTGGTTTAATAATATCTTATTATTGAATAAACTATATCTATCCAATGTAATAGGTGATGTTATGATAATTACAATTGATGTAATCAATATTTATTATATATTTATGCCTTAGCATCAAATGAGGAGAATACTTTCCATTGAGTCGATGGCTTAATATTCAGTAAGCCAAAGGCTTAATTGTAGAAGAGTCCTCAATAGTGTTGGTGGTAGAACGAACCACTCATTAAGAATCATTTAATGATCAGTTGTGTTTTAGAGAGGTGTTGGTCACATCTTAGAAGGTGGGCTGTGGTCTTTAAACCACCACAACCGTCGAGTCGTGGAGCAGTAATTCCCATCAACATGTGGGATGTACGCACAAATAATGGGCTTCAGTTTTGTTTTAAGGTATAGACTGTTAGGAAGTTGTAACCGAATGTAGAGGAGGAGGGAGGTGAGGTGACTTAGTAGGAGTCGTGCCTCTGTCATTATGATCAATGACTTAAATGAGTCGTGGTTGTTTCATTTTAAGAAAGGGTTTTAGAACTTGTAGAGGATACAGAAGGAGAAAAAAAGGTGGGATTAGAATACAGTAGTTGTGACTTAGGCACATTCATAGTCCAGAGGCGTCGACTCTGTAATCATTCGCCATCTTAGCCGGTTCAAGTCTGTATATTCCAGGTATTCCTCAGTGCTTGTATTAGAAATCCATGAGGTAAACAAATAGCAAATTTAAGACTGTTTAACTTAGTGATGAAGGTGACTATATGAGTTTGTTGATAGGGATTAACTTTCTGCATTTTGCGTTGAGACAGTTGAAGACTATTAAGTATCAACTTAAGATAGTTCAGTTAACATTTATGTAAACCTTCTATGAATTATTTTCATGTAGTCGATGGAGACATTGAATGTTATTAGTTAAAAACTTGTCATACCGATGAGTAAACTGTTATAGGTAGACAAGGTCGACTACCTTCTTAGTGATAATAAATCATCGAATATACTACACCATTGAATGAAAGATAAGTGTATAGTCGTGAGCTTGAGTAGATAGTCTTCTTATTGATTTAGGTTTGAAGTTAGTCTATTAAGAGATTGAGATTAAATCATATGCTCTTGAATGGATGAACCATGTTTTCATTTTGAACCATATAGTAATAAGGTTAGAATGATTTAACATTTGTCTTGTAAAGGTTATTTATATAGGCATAACTGATAGTGATATTTAACCAAGAGTTTCAGACTTATTCAATTCATTAGTAAATTTTTGTATCATGTCAAATGGTAGTAACTTGGAGTCATTAGGGAAAATGGAATAAGGTTTTATGAGAATTCCATTTAAGACTAATTGTCTTTATTATACATAAAGAGATCCAATAAAATGGAGTAGGATAAGTATACTAGAGAAAGACCCAGTAGGGATATTTATACTGGGTTATGTTTGTCATCAAGGTTATTTTAATGATTCCTTTGTATAGGAGACATTATTATTTGAAAATTATAGTATTTTTAACTTTGATTAAGTTAGTCAAGGGTTATTATCGATTCTAGAACTCCTAGATATAGGATATGGTTATATCATATTAACAAGGATTATTGGGGTAACCCTAGAATCAACTATCAATTAATTGAATGGTTAAGTCATATAGACTTACTCAAGTCATAAGGTATTATTATTGTAACTCTTAGTTTAAACTAAGGCATGAATAAGGTTGATAAGAGTTATAAACTGTGGAAATAAGACAGTATCCAAGTCGAGTAGGGGTGGGTGAACACAAGAACTATGTTCTTATGAACATTATTGAAATTAAAAACTTTGGCCAAAGTAATGCATTTGTTTTCTACATGCATTGTCGATTCCTTGTATTCGGATTGCTCATCCTATCAGAAATCATACTTAGCTAGAGGGTATCTAGGGTTGTATGGTTGATAGAGTTGAGTAGAATACAACACTAAGTACTCAAGAAAGGCAAATTTACCATTGGTCACCTTTGGTCTATATCTAGGGTACGACCACTTCCTAGGTGGAAGATGTGTGGGAGACCGCCAGTCTGTGGTTGGAGGTAAATCACTGGAAAGATACTCTCTCTCCAATCAGGAAACATGCCAGAACTTGTGATAAAGATGTTAGATATTTAGAAGCAGTATTTATTCCAAAATTTGTATATGTAATTGATTTACAATTGTAAAATATTATAAATGAGAAAGACATTATGGTTTATGGTATATTGTAAAAGAAATCTTGTAAATATAGTTACTTGATTATTTGTTGAATAAAAAGAAAAATTTTCTTTATCTCATTTTTACCTTGTTGAGTTACTCTATGGTAAATTTTAAGGTTCTTACTATGTTTTAGAACGTGGATGTTACAATGGATCTATACCTTTTCTGATCTACCTTAGGAGAATCATCATCTTTACTCAACTTGCATCCAGTTATCATAGGAGTACTCACTAGTTTTGAATCCTCCATTCCAAACTTTTTCAACAACTCTTTCACATACTTAGACTAAGATATGAAGATGCCCTTATCAAACTGAATGATTTGCAGACATAAGAAAAAAATTATTTCACCAAACATGGACATCTCAAATTCAATTTGCATCTGATTAACAAATGTTTTACACATGCTCTCATTTCCACCAAAGATGATATCATCAACGAATACCTCAACAATCAAGATGTGTTCATGATCAGTTTTGAAATAAAGATTACTATCAGCTGTGCCTTTGCTAAAACCTAACTTTAGCAGATACTTATCTAATCTTGCATACCAGGCTCTTGGGGCTTGTTTAAGTCCATACAAAGCTTTCCTCAATCTGCAGACCATGTCTCCTTGATTAGACAACTGGAATCCTTCTACTTTCTCAATGTAGACTTCTTCTTCCAACTCTCCATTCAGGAATGCTGACTTGACATCCATCTAGTAAACTTTGAAATCTTGTAAGCAGCAAAGGAAAGAAATAATTTGACTACTTCGATCCTTGCCACCGAAGCAAAAGTTTCTTCAAAATCAATTCCCTCTACCTGAGAATATTCTTTGTACACCAATCTTGCTTTGTTTCTCACAACTTCACCATTTTCATTCAATTTATTTCAGAAGACCCATTTAGTTCCAATTACATTTTTGTTTGCAGGTCTAAGAACAAGATCCTTAGTATGATTCTTTTCAATTTGCATTAATTCTTCTTCTATTTCTTTTACCCAACTTTCATCATTACAAGCTTAATTCACTGATTTTGGTTTACTCTTTGAAATCAAACAATACTCTTCTTGTTCTTCAACAAATTTTCTTCTAGTTTGAACACCTTTATTTCTATCTCCTATAATCTGATCTTTAGAATGATTCAACCTTACATACCAGGGATTTTTAGGATTTTCTTGAACTTCTGATTCTTGAATTTGTTCCTCAACATTTGCACTAGCTTCTTGAGTCACTAGATTCTCTGGAGCAATCTAAATCTAAGTTTGAGTTTGAACTTGCTTTCCTTTATTTGGACTTTCATTTTGATCATCTGATTCATATCCACAAGACTTGGAATGTCTCTCCTTACCTTCATCAACCTTGACATTAGCACTTTCAACAATCATTTTCAATCTCTTGTTAAAGCACCGGTATGCCTTGCTTTGGTTAGAATAATCCAGAAATATTCCTTCATCATATCTTGCATCAAACTTGCCTAGATCTTCATCTCTTTTGATATAGCATTTACTACCGAAAACTCTGAAGTATTTCATAGTAGGAGCATTACCAAACCACAATTCATAAGGTGTTTTACCAGTATTACCTTTGATCTGCACCCAGTTAAGAGTGTAGACAGCAGTACTCATAGCCTCTCTCCAATAGACATGTGGAACATTTTCCTCCATCATCATGGTTCTAGAAGCCTCTTGAATAGTCCAGTTCTTCCTTTGCACAACTCCATTCTACTAAGGAGTCCTAGGAGCAGATAACTATCTTCTTATTCCATGCTTTTCACAAAATGCATTAAACTCACTAGAGGTAAACTCTCCATCTATGTCAGATCTCAGACACTTTGTCTTCATACAAATCTCATTCTCCACCTTAGCCTTGAACACCTTGAATCTATCAAGAGCCTCTGATTTCTCTCTCAAGAAGGTGACCCACATCATCTGGGAGTAATCATCAATCAGCAACATAAAGTATCTGTCTCCTTGCAGACTCCTAACTCTGTTAGGACCACACAAATCAATGTGCACAAGTTCCAACAATCCACTTGAAAATTGTTCTTTACTTTTGAATGTAGCTCTATTCTGTTTGCCCAACTGACATTCCTTATACATGCTATTTGTAGGTTTCACAAGCTTTGGAAGATCTCTCACAGCCTGAGTAGTACTTATCTTGACAATGTTATCAAAGTTTACATGACACATTCTCCTATGCCATAACCAACTCTGATCAATATGAGCAATCAAACTTCTTTTACCAGTATCACTTAAATGAAAGATATTACCTCTAGTCTATGTACCAGATGCAATATTAGTTCTGGAGCTTCCCAAAATTCTACATTTTCCATCCTTGAATCAAAGATCGTACCCTTTGTCAACCAACTGTCCAACACTAAGAAGATTATGCTTTAATCCTTCTACATACAAAACATCATTAGTGTTATTCTTACCATCAAGAGAGATGGATCCTCTACCACAGATTCTACCAGCTGAATTGTCTCCAAACTTCACAATTCCACCTTCATATCTTTCCAAACTTACAAACTTACTTTTATCACCAATCATATGATGAGAACATCCACTGTCAATCACCCATTCATCCTTTTCTTCAACCTGAGCAGCTAAGGGACTTTCCACATTCACATAGCTAGCAGATTCAGTAGGCACCAGATCTTCTTCTTTGATAACAATGAACACCCATTCATTTCCAGAGGTACTTCCCATATCAGATTCATCATCTATGACTCCTTCATCAGCAGCTTCTTGGACATAGTAGCATTTCTTCTGAACCCTAGGTATGTTAGGGTTTGGATTTGAAACCCTCTTTAGACATCTTGAAGCAAAATGACCAAGCTTATTGCAAGAAAAACATTTGAAAGGCAACTTTCCTTTGTACTTACTGGATCCTCTTGGTAATCTTTTGGCAATAAGGGCTTCAAGTTCTTCAAGCTTAGATTCATCTTCTTCAAGTTCCTTCCTTGCCTTCTCATATCTGGTTAGTCTTCTTGAAGAGCTTTCACCTAGATCAAATCTTTGCTTTCCAAAAACACTGGCTTTAAATGCAGATTCTAATTTAGGAAGAGAATCACCAAACTCACTCATTTCAAATGTTGAAAGCTTGCCGACCAACTTATCCTTTGTAACATTTGTCACAGTCCTGATATCTTCAATAGCAGCAACTCTGTGCTTGTATGAAGTAGGTAAGGATCTAAGCACCTTGCCAACAATCTTTGATTCTTCCAATTTTCCACTAGCACACCTGATACTACACATAAGTTCATTCACATTCTGCATGTAGGAAGTGATGTTTTCATCTTCACTCATCCTTAAAATTTTGTATCTACCCTTCAAGATCTGTAGCTTAGCACATTTGACATATGCATCACCTTCATACAAAGTTTCCAACTTCTTCCAGATTTCATGAACAGTTTGCAATTCCAAGACATTTGTCATTTTTGTATCAGTCAGGACACTCAACAATGCTTCCTTAGCCCGAATGTTGTTTTTAGCTTCTTTGATTTGATCTAAAGTTGTAGGACCATTCTATGGAGGAGTATATACTTGTTCTTAGTTATTAACCACTAAGGATCACCCATGCATTGCAAATGACACTCCATATGATTCTTCTAAAGAGAGTAATTTGTTCCATCAAATCTCAGACTGTCCTTGTATGTCGACATCTTGGATCTCCTCAAGTGATCAAGCTTCTTTTAGAGGAACTTGGCTCTAATACAAATTGTTGGAATTAGGGCAAACAATTGAGAGGGGGGGTGAATCAGTTGTCACAAAACTTTATCTTTTTCTGCATTTAATCTCCTTTCCCACTTATTAACAAATTAATGATATAACCATGAAAGCATGAATCAACAACACATGAGTAGAAACATAATCAACACACATAACACTAGGATTTTTATGTGGAAACTCGGTCAAGGGAAAACCATGGTAGGGGTTAACCCACAAGATTTATTCTCTATTAAAAGAATAGAAAAATGGGAAGGTACTTGCCTTTGGGTGCACTACCTACAGCTCACTGCTCAAAGGAGGCTCACTGCCTACAAAACATTCACATGATTAACACTGAAAGGATGAATTGAGAAACATCTTCTCCACGCCAAGGTTCAGTTCCATTGAAGCGCACAACACCTCTGCTTTGCCCCCAAACAGTTCCTCTCTACCTCCGCATCTTAACATCCTCACACACATTTGGACGACTTCATTACACTTATTTATACATGACATTGACTTTGGAATGAACATCAAATTCAGCCTTACAATCATCTATCTAGAACATTCTCCAAGATAGGCATTACAAGCAATTACAATTACAAGAATTGACTTAATACAAAATGCTACATGCGAACCACTACATTGTTGACCAAACATAGCTGGGACTCAAATCTTCCTCAAACAACATGCCATGCTTCATAGGACTTGTCTTAGATCATCTATAACACGCACCAAGCATCCGGTCGACCAAGACTGGAAAGAATAGCAACACCCAAGGAGAAATCTTCAACTACGAGCTCAATCCTCAATGTGGACCACCAACACAATAGGAACATGATCCAAGGACCTCCACAAGCACAATGAAATCAATAAGAACAACCGCACACCTTAAATCACCAAAATCAATTGCATCTTCATATAGGAACTTAAGAACACTAACTGTCATGACTGTCATGCTAGAAAGATTGCTTGCAAACCTCCAAAACATGAACTAGTTGACTTGAGGATACACACCAACATCCCAAACATACCTCTAGAACTACAGACCATATTATTCCAATGTGGAGCAAACAGGACCAAATTCATGTCACTCTATTACCTCTGAACAACTACAAAACTCGGTTCTACTCAGATGGCCATAACTTCACCAATCCTCCAGGCAGACCTCTCAAATCTTACTGGAGCAACTTCAGACAATCCTCTACAAACCCTTTAATCCACAGACTCTGATCTTTGTGTCACTGGGAATGTGGAGCAATCTACTTTACTGAACTCCACTGTCTTCACTGTCTCTGACAAAGAGACATGTTGACATTAATGACAACACATCATAGGCACATATTTGAAACACTATAACCCCTCTACCTCTCAATCTCTCTCTCTATGTCTCTAGACATGTCTCTCACTCTCTATCTCCCTATCTCTCCCCTTTGTCTCCTCTATCTCTCCCAATCTATATCAGTCCCCTATCTTTATTTCTCTTTAAACCCTAAACCTGAAACCCCTAAACCCTAAACCCTAAATAATTCCCCAAAACCCTAACCCCAAAACCCTAAACCCTAAACTTGAGAAATGCTAAACTCATGAACCTTAAACCCTAACCCTAACCCCAAGCAACTCTCTCTCTCTCTCTCTCTCTCTCTCTCTCTCTCTCTCTCTCTCTCTCTCTCTCTCTCTCTCTCTCTCTCTCTCTCTCTCTCTCTCTCCGTCCCTATTTGTCTCCCTTATCGACAAAACAAATGGAAACAAGAAAACTAGGACATACAAAGAGGGATGAGGATATAAATTGGGAGGATGAAATAGAAACAAGATAAAATTTAAGTTCATTGGATGGGAAGAATGATGAGAGGAGAGGTGGAAAATAGTAAAATAGGGACAAAATGGTCGGATCTAAAGGGAAATTGGAAAGGAAAAGGAAAACTAGGAAAGCTAGGAAAAGGATTTAACTAGGAGGTAGATAGTTCAGAAAGAGAGAGAGGGGGAGAGAGAGAGAGATAAAGAGAGATAGAGATTGGGAGGGGGATATTGAGAGATATAGATAGAAAGGGAGAGATAGAGAGATAGAGAGAGATTGGAAGATAGAGAGAGAGATAAATAGCAATAGAGAGAAAGAGAGGGAGAGAGGTATAGAAAGAGATAGAGAGGGGTAGAGATAGAGAGAGAGGATATAGATATGGAGAGATATACATATAGAGTGGTATATATATATATAGAGAGAGAGAGAGAGAGAGGTTTAGGGTTTATATATGGTTTAGGGGTTAAGGTTTAGAGGTTTAGGATTTAGTGTTTAGAGAGAGAGGAATGATACGGAGATATAGAGAGTGAGGGGCATGGCCAGAGACATAGGGAGAGATGGAGATATAGAGAGTGAGGGACATGGCCAGAGACATAGGGAGAGATGGAGATATAGAGAGTGAGGGACATGGCCAGAGACATAGGGAGAGAGATTGATAGGCAAAGGAATGATAGAGATAGGTAGATAGAGGTTTAGGGTTTCTTGGGTTTAGTGTTTAGGGTTTAGGGTTTGGGGTTTAGGATTTAGGGGTTTAGGGTTTCTCAGGTTTAGGGTTTAGGGCTTAGGGCGTAGGGGCATCATTTAGGGTTTATAGTTAGGGGTTAGGGTTTAGGGGCATTATTTAGGGTTTAGAGGTTTAGGGTTTAGGGGCATTATTTAGGGTCTATGGTTGCATGTCAAAAGCAGTCTCTCTCTCTAAATCCCTAAACCCTAAATAATGCTATTACTCCCTAACCCCTAACTCGTAACCCCTAAACCCTAAACCTAAGAAACCCTAAACCTCTATCTCCCAGATCTCTCCTTTATCTCCCTCTCTCTATCATCCCTCTACCTCTCAATCTCTCTCTCTATCTCTTTGGACATCTCACTCACCCTCTATCTCCCTATCTCTCCCTCTATCTCCTCTATCTCTCCCAATCTATCTCCTCTCTCTCTCTCTACCTATCTATCTCTCCCTATCTCTTGCCCCTCTCTCCCCTATCATTCCTCTATTTCCCTATCTCTCTAGACATCTCTCTCACTCTCTATCTCCCTATCTCTCCCCTCTATCTCCTCTATCTCATCTTATATGTGTCCTCTCTATCTCTCTCTACCTAGCTATCTCTCCCTATCTCTCTATCTCTTGACTCTCTCCCCTATCATTCCTACATCTCCCTATATCTCCCCTCTATATTTCCCTCTCTCTTATCGACGAAGGAAATGAAAACAAGAAAACTAGAACTCCCTTTCTATCTCTCTCCCTATCTATCTCTCTCCTTTATCTACCTCTCTATCTATCTCCCTCTATCTTGCTCTTTGCATCAACCCATCTCTCTCTCTCTCTCTAAAGAGAAATTATCCAGAAAAGAAAAGGAAAACTAGGAAATCTAGGAAAAGGATTTAACTAGGAGGTAGATAGGTTAGAGAGAGAGATAGAGAGAGAGAGAGAGATTTCTAAAGTTCCAAAAATAGATATCCGTTTCTGGAACATTAGAAATCATTTTTTTGCTCCCCAAAATGGATATCTATTATTTAAATAATGGATATCCATTTTGCTTTAGTTTTGCCTTGTATTTAGGCTTGGGACTATCATAGTTGACTTTCCCTAAATTCTAACGTGTTTACTGGTTTCACTCTCTTCTTCGAACTTCACCCTTCGTGCTAACACCTTTTTTTATGCAAAATTGAGAAAATGAAAAGGGTTTATAGAAGAAATTGTCAGCTTTCTAAAAATATAAGATTTTCTTGATTATCATTTTATTAAATAATTATTAATAATTTTCTATATAGTGTGTGTCTGAAATCCTGATGGACATACTGATTGAAAAACATCCATAACTTTCAAATCGTTTCACCTTTTTCAGATCCGAAAGATGCATCACACTCTATGCTTTGTTGACTATAGGTTCAAAAAAATTTAAATTATGATTTTTTTTATCAAGTTAGGTTGGCTGGAAAATTATTTTTTAGTTTTTAAAAAAAGTCACAGTAAAAAAATCATAACTAATTATTTTATTGGAAATTTTTTTTAAAAAAATATGCATCACATCCAAGCATGAGTCCTCTACTTATTTTGAAAGTTTCAAAAAAAAAAAAAATTGCTCATAGATAGGTTGGCTGGAATGACACCCACTTTTTATTTTTTTCTAAAAAATTTAATAGTTGTTCATTGAAATATTCTTTTTTAACTAAGTAGATTTAATTAAAAAAAAAATAGTAGCCCATAAACTAGATTCAATTCTCTACAAATTTTGTTTTTACATCTTTTTCAAATTGTGTAGATAATCCATTCAAATTTTCACATGAACTTGATTAAGTCTGATTTTTTATATTTTGCCAATTAGAGGTATAGTTTGGCCCATCATGATCCTACACATACCCTAGAGCTGGTGCGTGTGTTAAGAGAATTCTTGCTAGAGAGCAATTGAAATTTGAGGATGCAGTAAAATTTAAAGATGCACGTGGTATTGTGGATTGGTGTAATACAAGATTATCTACACCTGGATCAAGCGAGTACTCTATAGTTCACTAATTCTTTTGGTTGGTTGAAGAAGAGAACATTCTACCTAGACTTGATTGCAAAACAATCAATAGATCTACTAAATGGCATTCATTTAAGAGTTCGAATGCAAGCACATGGACTATCTAGACAAGGGAGCTTGCATGTTTTTTTTAGTTTTGTATTTTAGGAGATTGGGAAGTATGTGAGAATACAAACTAGGTTGAAGAGTGGAAGCAAAGATCGTTGACACCTACACAAGCACACGATCAATATGAAACAACAATTGAAGACAATGATCAAGTGTGTGCATCAAATGATTATGACCATGTTTCAGACCTTGTACAAGAAGGTAATTTAATTCAATTTATTTCATTTTATTTCACTTTATTACTATTTTGTAGTGCTTTTATTTATTTATATACATATGAATGCATGTATGTAGATTGGTCAAATTATATGGACATGTGCGATTTATTGAATCAAATTTTATTTGCAAGACATGTGTATGCTGTTGTTGCACTTGAGGAGAATGAAGAGGAAACATAATATTGGTTGGCTCATTGTGTGGAGACTAAACATAAGTTAATAGCACCTCGAGAAGATGATGATGGCTATCATTATCTAATAGGTTTGGTGATCCCCTTAAGAAAATTTTGGTAACAAGTCTTTGATGATCCCCTTTGTTGACAGATGGTCAGCGCTCCCCTGGGATTCGTGACATGGACTAACTACCTCCCATGGATTCATTAGCTCTGGCACTTGTATCAGAAATTGATAGGTCGACCTTTTGGTTTAACAGAAATCGTGGGCCAACAATTGGTATCAGAGTGAAAGGTCACAGGTTTGAATCCCCCTGGGTAACACTAGGAGGAGTTTGTTGACAGATGGTCAATGCTCCCCGTGGGATTCGTGACATGGACTAACCACCTCTCGTGGATTCATTAGCTCTAGCACTTGTATCAGAAATTGATAGGTCAACCTTTTGGTTTAACGGCAATCGTGGGACAACACCCTTAAGCAAATTTTGAGAACTTCTTTGATGATGGCTATCATTATCCAATAGGTTCGATGGTGGTTGTTGGCACTTGGCTACGAAAATACCTAATAAGGAAGAATGGTTTGCCTTCATTCGAAGATTATGAAACACATAAGAAGATTATACACTACTCACATTTGGTGGTGGCAAAAAATATAAAACTAGTGAGGTATCATGGAAGACCTGCAAATAAAGAGCTATGGGCAATTTCTATGGAAGAGCATGAGACAATCATAGATGCGTTGCAAAAAAGAGAGGATGCAGATGGTACTATGGAATGAGTAAATACAGGTAAATATAGTTTTAGTTTTATATTGTCCTTTTAAATACATGTTTTGATATTGGTTGTGCGTTATTAGTTGAAATTGATTTAAATTGTCCTTTTATATCCTTAGGTCATCAATAAATTCATCACATACTTTGAATCGATTCAACCCAGACAACATGGAATACTTGGTAAAAAAGGTAATTATTAGTTAAAATATATTTAAATACATGTATGTTTTGATTATATATTGATATTGCTTGGACATTAATAGTTAAAATTGATTTACTATCCTTTTTTGTATCCTTAAGCCATCATCACATTGATCTCATACTTTGAAACAAAAAAGAGAGGATGCAGATTAAACCTATACACATGTGCACGAGGCACTTGTAAATACATGTACAAGTTGTGTATATAGATAGTTTTATATAAATTAAAATACATGTTTTGATGATATATTGATATATTGCTTGTATCATTTTGATATTAGGTGGCGTGAAGACCTACTACATTCCCCACAAGTTTTAGATTTTATTGAGATGGCATAGCCACATTTTGTAAACATTGTTTTGAGTTGGCATATATGTACATACACAATTACGCAATTTCACATTTTGTACAAATTTGTATACATGTACATACACATATACTCTACACTTTTATATATCAAAATCAATATTCTATATATATTTTGTTTGTTAAATGTGCATATTTTACTACTTTGAATTTACTTTAAATTTGATTGTATTATAGTTAAATTTTGTTGCCTTGGGCAACTTCACCAAATTTTGAGAACTTCTTTGATCCCCTTAAGCAATTGTAGTGATTAAATATGAGACATGTACTTTGAATTAAATATGATCCCCTTAAGTAATTTTTTTAGAACTTCTTTGATAAGTTAATGCAGGTTGACTATGAATCACTAAATTTGTAAAGTACAAATATTTAAATGTCCTATTAATTTCATATTTGTATTTCATTTGACATTAATGTCCTATTAATGTCTTGACTATGAATTTTTTTGTAAAGTACAAATATGTCCTATCAATTTCATATTAATTTCACATAAAATGCATAAATGCACATGTGTAAATTACTATTTAACAATAATAGACCATAAAATACTGAAATGAAATAAGTCCATGACAATACAACCCATGAAATATAAAGTCCATGAAACAATATATTAAGTCCATGAGAAATAATATATGTAGTCCACATGAAATAATCAAATATAGCCCATGAAATAATCTAACTCATATTGTCTATATAATCAAGAGACCTCTTCACACCACGTTGACTACCCAGATGACCCGAATCACTCTGTACAAGAGAAAGAAAGATGAAATTAGATGTAAGATGATTAAAATTTATTTAATGATAATTTAATTTATAATTTATCATAAAATTAAATTACCATGTGAGGCTGCTCTGCATGCTTTGGTGCACCTGGACCTATCTCTACACATGCTCTGAATCAATCTACATACAAGAGAAAGAAAGTTGAAATTAGATGTAAGTGTAATGCCCCGCCATGTAACCCTAGAGATAAGTTCAACTAAAGCAATAAAAAGGCAAAAAAAAAAATTAAGGAAGAAACGATAACAAAACATAACATAGACTAATAGTATCAAGTTAAACTTTCATCTTTATGGATTACATAGCTGCATTATTGTAATTTAAGAATAATCAACAACATACATAGTTTAATCCAATAAACCAACTGAATCAAACTAGCATCTTTCATTATGACATCCAAATACATCAAGAAGTTTGCATTAAGATTACAAGTACAAATAATATATCTTACAAGAGGAATTACATAGTTTCATTGTTACAAAAGCTCTTTTTCTGAATACATCAAATTACATAATGAATTCCACTAATAGATAAATCTAGATGCAAAAAGTACAAATAACTATCTTCATACATAGGTGCAAACTGGAATCCGCTGCGAGAGATACATCCACGAACCAAGGCACCAGATAAACCAATGGAATAAAGCACAACCACCTGACCATGTGGAACCCTGAGGTCCACCCCCCGTACTAGGAGATAACAATGAGTTCCCACAAAGACAACCGTCAAAAGACAAAAGGCTAATAGATGCAAGGACTACACATGACTCTAATACAACCTTGGTTAATATAAACATCACAAGCAACTCAAACAACACTTACACACTTAACATGCAATTCCAGAGGCACTCACACAACCATAGGAGGAAAATACAACTTGGGAGTGCTAGATTGCAATAGGGAGGAGTGTCATCACATAGCTTTTCATGGGTTATCCTGGCGGGTCTTCCTAGGCACCGACCCCCATCCTGGGTTATCTTGGCAACCTCTCCTGACAGTCGGCCCCCATACAAACTCATGCGGAACCAACATACCTTTCATGAGGACAAGGCAGTTGATTTTCCATTCCAGGCTTTCTCATCTCATCTCAAGCCTAAACGAGCACTTGAGCCATGAGTGAGGTATACTTTATCTTGATTAATGTGATTAACTACCCAACCCCTTAATTCATTAATTAGGTTATCACTTGATTACCAACTTCCAATGGGTTATCCTGGCTAGCCACTTTGGGCCCCAACCCCACATTGAAAGCCACTCCCCTATCTACATCTAGAAAACCCTATCCATCAAACAAGACTTTTACCAACTTAACTACAAGTGCTCAAATACAATGCAAGGCATTTACCTTCTTGCATAATCAATATAGTCAGATGTATAGGTACACTGAGCAAGGCACAACCATCTTGCACATGTAACATTCCAACATGAATAAGAAACCATATTTCAAGAATACATTCCATTCAACTCACAAGATGCACACATAGCCAACCCCACACAATCACACCCTCCTAGGCCTCTGGAAACCACTTTCCCCAATTAACACAATGCATGACCCCATGAAAATGCAAGGTCACACATCAGAATCACTTCCAAAACACATCATAAACCAAGATCCCTCATCAATACTTCAATAACAAAACCACAAATGTAACATATGATCTAATGCACTAATAATGGTCTTAAAGAATGTAACATTATTCCAAACATGATAAATCATCTAACATAAGATAGCTCTATCCCAACAATGCAGAACAATAATAACTTGAAAGGGTTACCAATTATTCTATAACAGAAAATTTAGTCAAACAAGATACTACCTATTATTAGACTAAACCTCTTTCTACACTAATGTGGATCTTATTAAAATTCTTGACAACTTTGTGATTTCTATTCAAAATAATCGTATAAGCAAAACATAAAGGATCATAAAGTAGATTAAAACCGATCATCCAAGTTTTAAATCTTTAGAAAGTATATGAGTTAAATGCTAAACATTTCATATCAAACATAACCTCCACTTACTCACCCAATTTCATAACTAAGCACAATCTTTAATTTAAGTCATAAATAAGATTAGACTCCATTATATGACCACAAAGTTCCTTAAGGTGAAGATGAAGTAAGATATATATAAAAATACTTGACAAGTCTTACTAAATCTAAACTAAATGTTATCTTCCAACAAAACAAATCAAAGATATCTAAACATATAACAAACATAAATTAACTTCATAGACTAACTCTGTGCACACTACGTAAAATATCCTAATTCATACTAAAATTAAAGACTTAACTAAGGTCATCGTACACACCTTATAACTAGATCTAAAATAACAATTCAACATTTATAATATGATAGTTTACATCCATTTGACTAAGACAATATATATTAAGAAACCATATTTATTATCCATATCCTACTCTCTTACAATAGATAAAACTACTAATATTCTTAAATATACAAGATAAAATAATAAATCAATAAATTATTTAAAAAGGATTTGACTTTTTATTTATAAAATAATGCTTAAATATAACATATCTAAATAATAGGGATGAAATAAAATAATACTTAAATATAACACATCCCTAAATAATAGGGATTTGATTTCTCATAAATAAAATATAATAATACTTAAATATAACACATCCCTAAATAATAGGGATTTGATTTCTCATAAACGAAATATAATAATACTTGAAAATAAAACACAACCATAAAATTATTCTTCCCTATTAAATAGGGAGTTGACATCACACCTTCAAAAATAATAAATAAAACTCAAATTAAAACAATAATTTATTAAAGGACAAATTTAAAGATAAATAAACCTTATAATTAACATTATGCAACAATACTTAATATTTAGCTAATAAGGTTTAACCAATATTTAATTACTACATAATAAATCTATTAACTAACTAAACTTAAAATAAGTTATAACATTCTTATCTAACTACCACTTCAAAATAATACATTTATAATCTTATTATTTGAACTATACTATTGATTCCAAGATCAAGTTGAAGAAAAATAATGATTCTAGTATCAAACCAACACTAATGTTACCTCTATATTACATTTAAATTTTTAACAACAATCTTTTCTAAAAACAATCTTCGAGAATAAAATAATAATTTTGTATATGATACTCATTTAGCAAGAATTAGATTCTAAACTAATACTTAAAACTTTCTAGGAAATTTAATTAAAGTCCACATTAAATTATTGTTAATTTTTTGAGAACTCCATAATATAACTACAATTTTTTTTTTCTATATATAAAAATTACTACAAAGAATAGTTAAATTATTAATTATCTAAACTCAACACAAAAAGAGAATTTCTATTTCTAACTTAATGCATTATTTCCTATTAACTAAATCTACAACCTATGAGAATCCCTAAGTTTTCTCTAGTTAAACTCAGAGATTTTGTTGATTGACAAAATTGCTAAAAATGATTAATATATCTATCTACATATTCTATCTACAAAAGAATTCATATTGAACAATAAATTAAGTTTTCAGGCAAGGAAGAAAAATGATGAAGCTGGTTGAACCAGGCAACCAAATTTCATAGCCAAGAGCCAAGGATCAGACGAATTTAATTCAGGTAAAAAAATTCATTGTTTTAAATGCATAAACTACAAACTAAAATTCAATTTCATTATTCATAATTTCTAGCAACCTCAAGAGGATCCCCAGTGCCTGAGGGAAAGGAATATGCATAAGTTTTAAAGTGTAAAAGCTAAAATTCTAATATCTCTTATCCTAAATTTCATTTGGTCTACAGATACTAAAATTTCAAATGTCATTTCAGACATGATTCAATGCATATGGAGGCCGTACAATGTAGCCAAGCAGGCTGGAGGAAAAGAAAATATGGAATTTTTGTTAGAATGGAATTTATCTCTATTTGCATTATTACTGCAAGTCATCAAATGGTATGAGATTTTAGACAAAAGAAATTTGTTTGATTGATTATATAGATTGATGGCTAGAAAGAAAGAAATAGGTTTGCATGGCAATAAATTTTGATCTCTACAGGCTAGAACGACACTACAGAAGTCAAGATTTCTTTTGTAAAAGAAATTGACATAGACACAGGAATGCAACATAAGAGAAGGATTTAATTTCTTCTAGTAGCAAAAGATTTCATTTAGCTAAAATGTCTGCTGGTACTATGAAAATATGATGATAGTGTAATAGCAAGATAGGTAGGTGTGAAGAAAGATAAATAGGTGTGAAGATTGGAGGATCAACAATATTTAAAATTGCTACAATTGCAGGATATACATGGCTAGATTGTTGAAGAGAACATCCAAGCAAACACAAATAACAGGATTGAATATAATGGGGCTTATAGAAAAGAATATATACTCATCAAGCATACAGAGAGAATAGGTTGTAGAGCTTGATCAATCATTTCAATTGACGGGAGAAACATGCATTTGATTGCAGATGGGCACTGATTTTAAAAGGGTTTACTATTGTCTGGAATAATTCACAGAGGGCCACACTTCAACCAGAATTTGACAAATCATAAAATTGCATAGACTACTCACATACAGGATTTTTCTACATATCCAGACAAGCAGAAGAAATTTTGTTTAATACATACCTAGAAATTCTTCAAATCTCCCTTGCTCCCTTCTCCTCTTCCTCTACCAATTCCTCTTCTTTTCCCCAAATTTCTGTGTATCTTTTCTAAGAACTCTCCCCTCAAATAATCTTCCCAAAACCAAAATTGACAAAACAATTGATACCCACTATCACCATTCTCTCCATTACAGATCTCCACAAGCCAAAAATAATTGCATTCATAACACCACTAATAGGAATAATTTTCAAATTTTTGACAATCCACTCCAACAACAAATTAATGGCAAAATAAAATAAAATCTCTCATGTCAGATAAAATCAATAAAATACTACATATTGACAATATTATTATTATTGCTAGCTTTCAAAGCTACTAATTTAATTTAATATAAAAATCAACTAATTAATATTCTCAATTTTCTACATTAATTAAATAACTAATATTGATGTATATATATAAACTTATTATTATTATTATTACTATAATAATTAATAAATCTCCAACAAATACACATTGACTATATAACTAAAATGATCAAACATCAACACATCTATACACATAGATCACTTATTCTATAAAATGAACCAAACGACTATAATCAACAACTTAATACCTTGGTCACTAAGTTCAATAGAATGAACCTTAAACTATAATAAACAAACAATAACAACCACATACCAAAGGATGACCAACACCCGAGGACAAGTACCAACTGAGCAACAACTACACCCATGACTGGAAATACATGGATGATGACAAACTGAAGACATTGGCTGACAGAGGGAACCCCATGTTATCTCCCATCCACATTATCTATTGGTGTAAAGGCACGCTCAGACCTACTAATTTAGGTGGAGTCGATGCCTGGTACCTGCAACCTGCAACAAACCAAAGTGTTCTATACAAACATATATATATGCATATATACATATATATATATACATACATATATATATACATACATACATACATACATATATATATAATCAAACACACTGTGACAGGGAATCACAGCATAGTAGGGTGCTCATTATGAGTAATACTACAATGTCCCTTCACAAAACACATCACAAATATCCACATTAAACAAGTTTATTAATAACTAAACAACCAGATAACACATAGTTAGATAGTCACATAATTCACGTAGTAAAACAAATCTACATAATCAATTAATCCATAACTGATCACAACATAAGCATAATGTACTAATCATAAAGTATCAACATTGTCATCATAGTAAACATCAATGAGTGTCATCAACTACATCAAAACGGTTAACCTACCATCAACATGTCTAACATACCCTAAGTGTTCTAAGTGTCTTACCTTCATCTTCATGCTCCTTAGACCGACCACCTGCTCATCCAAGGTGAGAATGGAGGGGCACTACAGTAAGACGATTGAAAATGATTTAATTAAATTTAATTTATAGTTTATCATATTTAAATTGTACCGTAAGAGGTTGTTGTGCATCCTCTGTTCCAGGGCTTGTCTCTACATGCTCAACTACAAGACATGACTCATGCTATAAAAGAAAAAGAATTTAACACATGTCAACATATATTCTATTGAAATTTACTTTAAGTTCACAATGTATATTATAATTGAGTTTAAATATAATCTAACTTTTAAATTATACTATATCAGGTTGCTCGTCTCCTCTGTCCTCCTGCTCTGCATGCATTGTTGTAGGTTGAATGGCATCAACAGGACAAAACGTGTCACTGACAAGCTCCTACAAGGTCATTTATAAAGCAAATGTGTACAAATTAGGTTAAAACATATATATTCACACAAGTAGGTACCTTATTTTTGTTTTAATTTATTTAAAAGACCTACATATTGCATGTAGACAAAGATAGTTTTTTCAACAACCTAAAATGCAATCAACTCCTAAAATAGACTTGGATCATCCAGGTGTGCTACAATGCCCATCCTCATTGTTGTGTCAACCTATAGACATATATTTTTAATATATATAAGTACATGCACGTTTGATATAGTGAATTCAAAATACAAAAATCTAAGTATATAGTTTTTTTAAAACAGTATACATACAGATAGCTCATGTGAGACACCCAACAATGGAGGAGTGCTTGAGACACCCTCTAGAGGATTCGATGTGGAAGAACCCTACACCGACATAAATATTTAATGTACATGTTCAAGACTGAATTAGAAATTTTTAAAATCAAGTTAATAAAATTATTTAAAAAATCAATCAAAATACCCCAAATGGGTGGCCGAGATGAATAGGTGTTGATGAAAAATGAAATCAATCAAAAGAACTATGAACTGTGCCTGTTGCAATCATATGTACACCAAAAAATTTCATTGTTAAAATATTACAATTTAATTGATCTATATGTTCATTAAAAACATGTGCTTAAAATTGTTATAAATTCAACATGTGTACCTATATATATATACCTATGTCGAATGATCAGTGGGGTGATCCTCATCAAATAGAAAATCAACAAATGATTCACCCATATCATCAAATGTTGCATGTGTAGTTGAAGTGGGTGCTACCTGATCAGGTCCATAACACAACTGATTGCATCTCCTACACATATGAGGCATCAACACATGTGGAGTGGTAGTAGGACCAGCTCCTCTATGATCTCGAACCCCAGCTACCATCGTAGAAGTCTGCTCATCCAAGCAACCCGAGAGTGCACTTAATGCTCCTAGTGTGGATACCACCGCATGATGTTGGAAGGGCCCAAGAATGGCAGCAAAAGGAGGGTCAACAAGAGGTTGAGGCACAGGTCATTGGGGATCAACCCGTGCCCCTGACCTTTCCTATGGCATGCCGCCACCAATACCCTGGAATGATCTAAAAATCAAAATAGTTGGGTTTCCTATTCAAAACAAAATCTGCATATAATTTTCTCAAAAAATATAGAGGAACCTCACAATTGGCATGAGGTGGATAATCAAACACCATCCACCACCTGTCCCAAAAATTGGTAGACATCGCTTCATGTCTACACCACCTAATTGATATTCTTTTCTTGTTTGGGGGGATTGATTCATTGGTGATGGGGTGTCTAAAATATTGAGCTAAATGAGCTTTTGTGATTTTTAGATCTAAAATCTCCTTATAAGAGAGGCCATCAGCATAAAATTGGTGCCTCTCCTCTCTCCATATTTGAAAATTGTCCAAGTCCACATCAATGGACCTCACAAAATCTACAATGTTTTTCATCAAAGATGCAAAATGCACCAAGTGAGGTGGCATGAATTGTTCACTTCTAACGACATTGAGTTTTTCTTCTATGAAATTGGCATTTTCATTAATTTTGGCTCGCAAGAGAGCCTCGTCAGATCTAGGTGGGGGTGGGGGTGGGGGTGGAGATGGAGACCGTAGAGGCGGTGCATTGAGGAAGTCCTCAACATCAAAGTGAATATGATCCATGATATATAAAAACTATGAACCTGCATATATACATAAATATACAAACAAGTACAAAAATAACTTTCAAGAATCTATATATATAAATTATAAATAAACATATATCAAAAACTAGATATTATACGTGTTGAGAAATTACAAGAAATATTTAAATGAAATGTACATGACTACATTTAAAAAAAAAATTAAGATCTACATACACATACAAACATCATTCAACTTGAGCATACATACAAATTTCAAAATGTAAGAGATTATAGTTCTATGTAATTTTAGTACATGTACATGTACTAAAAAATAAATTGAAAACATGTACATAAAAAATGTAAATTTCTAACAAAATGTGTAAGGCTCATTTATGTCTAAGGCATATAAAATTTTGTGGCTTTCAATACATACTTTAAAGTGTTTACAAGGAATAGTGAAGTTTCCCCTTAAATCCTATTTTATTAAATCCCCTTAATCCACATGTCATCTTTTCTAGGTCCATACATCATGCTAATGATTTTTTCCATATTTGACCAAGTTATATATATATATATCTTAAACAAGTTTGTAAAAACTTCAAGCATCTAACATTATAAAAATTTAAATCGAATGTGAATGACCAATTTTCAACTATTATTAGTGGCTTAATGGGATTAATAAGTAGATTTCAAGTTGTAGGTCAGCTACATCCTCTTAGTTCATCTATATCCCCTTTTTTAAAATGTATTTATGACATAATTAAACCCTTAACCCTAAACCCTTAACCGTAAACCCTAAATTCTTAACCCTTAACCCTTAACCCTTAACGGTCCTTAACCCTTAACCCTAAACCCAAAACCCTTAACCCTAAACATGTGAACCCTTAACCCTTAACCCTAAATCCTTAATCATATGCATCCTCTTAGGACGGGTCTTAAGCAATTTTCTTAAATCCCCTTAATCCATGTCATCTAAATCCTAGGTCCATAAACCATGCTAATGGAATGATTTTGCCTTAAGTTGACCAAGATTAATATATTTATCTTTTTAAACAAGTTTGTAAGAAATTCAAGCATCTAACATTATACAAATTGATCAAATGTGAATGATCAATTTTCAACTATTATTAGTGGCTTAAGAGGATTAATGAGTAGATTTCAAGTTATAGGTCATCTACATCCTCTTAGGTCATCTATATCTTGTTTTTTTTTAAAATGTATTTACGACATAATTAAACCCTAAACCCTTAACCGTAAACCCTAAACCATAAACCCTTAACCATAAACCATTAACCATAAACATGTGAACCCTTAACCCTAAATCCTTAACCATATGCATCCTCTTAGGATGGTCTTAACCAATTTTCTTAAATCCCCTTAATCCATGTCATCTAAATCGTAGGTCCATAAACCATGCTAATGGAATGGTTTTGTCTTAAGTTGACCAAGATTAATATATTTATCTTTTTAAACAAGTTTGTAAAAACTTCAAGCATCTAACATTATACAAATTGATCAAATGTGAATGATCAATTTTCAACTATTATTAGTGGCTTAAGGGGATTAATCAGAAGATTTCAAGTTGTAGGTCATCTACATCCTCTTAGGTGATCTATATCCTATTTTTTAAAATGTATTTACAACATAATTAAACCCTAAACTCTTAACTCTAAACCCTAAACCCTAAACCCTAAACCCTTAACCGTAAACCCTTAACCCTTAACCCTAAATCCTTAACCATATACATCCTCTTAGGATGGGTCTTAAGAAATTTTCTTAAATCCCCTTAATCCATGTCATATCTAAGCTTGACATATATCCTCTCATCCTCATCACATTAACTTAGATCTTTCATTTAGTGCTATATTAACTTATCAATTAATTGAAGTTTTATAACATCCCAATACATTACCGCATTAACCAATTATTTAATTCAATGTTTGTAATTTACAATGAAACTATCTCTATTCTCAAGTGACTCACCCAAGGAGGATTGTTCTTTGATAAAAATATTTTAGATACTAGTTGTCAAACTTGAGGGATGTTACCAAATTTTATTCCCCATTTACATAGAAAAATGTGGAGTTTATAAAGATTCCAAATATGGATGGACAACCTATTAAAATATATCCTTTTAGAGAAATGGTATTTCAAATTTAAGACTATTGGTGAAATAGGAATTGTTAGAGAGATCATATTAGATATAGTTGTTTAGATGAGTGTGAAAAAAAAAACTAATGAAAATCTATAATAAAATTAATACATAAATAATCTAAAACAAATAAAAACCAAAATGCATAGTATGTACTATTTCACTTGAGAAAACCATTTCATGCAACAAATCTAGCACACTAACCATCCTTGCTATTGCATAAAAACTCAACCATACACAATTTAATAATAAATCCCTAACTCAATCTTTATGCATATGTGGATATTAATAGGCACATCAAAAATTAGATTTATAACTAATATGAATGCTTTAAAACCATGGATGAAAATAGATTTAACCAATGCATACACCCAAAAAATTAATCTTGCTAGTCAAAAGAATACTTAACATTTTTTCAATCACTAGTCTCCATAGCCTTAAATGAGTATACAACATTCTTTCAACACTAATGGGCATGAGAACAACAACAACTACAGTGACACCAATTTTATCTAGAAAATTATGATCCATGGTAACCAGCACTATGGCCAACCAATATAACCTAAATAGGCATATACCTACAAATCAGTTGGCATCCATGGTATTGACCAACATAGGCTCTTTACATATACACTCTCTACCACAACACATTGATTGTTTAATGGATACTTAAATTCTTATGTAAACAAGAGATACATTATTCACAAGGCATGTGACTCTTTAAGGTCTTTGATAAATGTATACACCTCTACCATTAGTTTCAACACCATCTGTGTCCATTTTTTAATTTAAAACTTATGCAAATGTTGTTAGTTCATCTTACCTACCTATAGTTCCCCACAAGATTCCCCAATTTCAGATTCTACTCCAATGATATTTGCATGCCTAAAGATATAGCTATTCTTAATTTATATGGTATCATTTTAAGTTACTTAAATGATCACAACTATCGCAACTCAAATATCAACCACATAAGATGTGATACAAATGATACCACTAGGATCCAAACTAGATCAAGCAAATGAGTTAACAAGATAGGCTTTAGATCTAGAAATGCAAATCCATGAGATTTAAACTAAAGTTACATATGACAAAGCAATATGGAAGGTGAAGAGGTGGTTGAAGAAAAAGGAAAATCGTCAAGCCATTACATTATTGTTAAATTGGACAAATAAACTTTAAAAGTATATGTTGTCATGAAGGATTGCGCCCTGAATGCTAAGCCTTTACAAGCTTGGCAATCCCGTGCAACATGGGAACATTCTCAAACTGTGGGTTTGTATGTTTTGAAAATGGACCTTTGGAAGAGTCGGTTCCCTTTAAATGCCCCTTTGGATCTATACCTTGAGAAAGAAAAGAGATAGAGGAATGCTGTATAAACTGAAACTAAACTGAAAAATCTATCCTAAAGGGGGTGATGCACTACATTTTTAACTTAAATTTGCAATATGATTCAAAATTACCCTTGAACAAATTTGTTCATACAACTCAAACTGATAAATTTCACCACAAAAGTGTTTCATAGAAAAGCTTGAAAGAACTTGCATAATCTATGACCTGTAATAAAATTTGTACTTTGTATACTTGCATTCAATAAAAATGAGAGAAGAATTTAAAGGTTTCAAAAAAAAACACATAAAATCCTTTATCAAATCACTCAAGATGAAACAAGACACCTGAATCTGAATAAATGAACCCCTGATTGTATTGAAAATAGAAGGAATCTTTGCAAAGTAACAATGAACTGCTGGAAAAAATGAACTACTACTACTGAAAACTATAAAAATGGCTGAGTTACAAGACAATATCCTCTCTACAATATGCAAAGGCAAAAAAGCAAGAACTAAGAAAAAAAGCATAAGCTTTTTTTTGTATAATACAAAATTGTCCCCAAAAAAAATGAATGGGAAGTCAACTCCAGCTCAAATGAACTCGAAAATATGCATGAATGAGTTTGAAAAAGTAACTCCAAGTTGATGGGTGAGCACAAGTGAAAAGCCTAAAATTTAGGCCCCAAAACTCCTCCAAGATGAGAAAAAATAGCTCGAAACTCCAAGTCTCAAAGTCCTTGACCAAGAAATTGCCAAAAATAGTCATGTCAAAAATAGAACTCCAAATATCTCTCCCTGCATGACCCTGCACTTCAGTTTGACTCCTCTCCTATTTTTGTGTACCTTGAAAGACTTCTGATCAAGTCCAGAATGGTATTTTTGGGAAAATATCAAAAATATAATTTTTTTTTAAATTTTCGACATCTTAGTAAATTGCATTTTTGGAGGCCTTCAGAGTGGAATCAGGGCAAACAACCTTGAGGTAGTGTTGGCATTAGCCTTAGCAACCTATAACTTGAACTATATAATTGGTTTATCTTTCTAACAAGTCCAAAAACTTTGAATTCTGATAAAGTAGCGAGGAGTTATGACCCTACCAATATATATATATATATATATCAGATCAAAATAGTCAAGAGAGAGGCTTCAGACTCTACATTTTATCTAACATATTTGTTTACTATGTAGATACAGGTACCTAAAGACCATATATCCAATATATATATATATATATATATATATATATATATATATATATATATATATATATATATATATATATATATATATATATATATATATATTCAGACTCTACATTTTATCTAACATGGTTGTTTACTGTGCAAATACAGGTACCTAAAGACCATATATCCAATATAAATATTGGATATATGGTCTTTAGGTACCTCTATCTGCACAGTAAACAAACATGTTAGATAAAATGTAGAGTCTGAAGCCTCTCTCTTGACTATTTTGATCTGATATTTTCTTCCTTCCTGCTTCATTTGAAGTCACTTGCTTCCTGAAAGCATTAGAAAACAACTCCTACAGCCCAGCCTAATTGGGCTGCCAAGCACAATTTGGTAACAGTATATAAGAAGCTAAAAGGGATAATTTAGATGCCATCAATGATAAAATAAATCTTAGATGTGATAATAGATCGAGTTCAATTTTTTATTAAAAAAATAAAGAGTTGAAAAAGAGGTATATGATAGAAATTCAAAATAAACTAATAGAAGAAGCGGTTAGTCAATTGCATCAATTATATGAGTAGTTGAAGTATGATAGGTAATCACAAATGTATGTTGGCAAGGTCAAAGGAAAAATTAGAGAGAAGGAAGAAAAGGTAATGGACTTTGTTGGTTTTAAATCTTGTATTAGGTCATAAAGATGTATTCTAGACTAAGGTAAATGGCTAAATAAGAAGATATTTTTAAAACAAATGGAATCTATAGGAAATGAAGGAGGTAAATCTATGATGAAATTTTTTCTAAAGAATGCCACTATAATTTTTTATGAACACCTGTTTAATGTGTCAAGTGATATAAAATAAATAGTCAAGGCATTGATCTATATATGAGGATCATTAATGCATAAAATATCTATGTGGACTACCAAGCATGTAGAGTAGAGAGGATTGATAAATCTCTAGTTTAGTACATAAATAAAGACTTGAGCACTTGGGATGTGTTGAAGATGAGAGGATATATGTCAAGCTTAGATATGTCAAGCAATTTTCTTAAATCCCCTTAATCCTAGGTCCATAAACCATGCTAATGGAATGATTTTGTCTGAACTTGACCAAGTTTAATATATTTATCTTTTTAAACAAGTTTGTAAAAAATTTGACCATCTAATATTATACAAGTTGATCAAATGTGAATGATCAATTTTCAACTATTATTAGTGGCTTAAGGGGATTGATGAGTAGATTTCAAGTTGTAGGTCATCTACATCCTCTTAGGTCATCTATATCCTATTTTTTAAAATTTATTTAGGACATAGTTAAAACCTAAACCCTAAACCCTAGAAACCCTCAACAATAAACCCTAAACCCTTAACCCTCAACCGTAAACCCTAAACCCTAAACCCTTAACCCTAAATCCTTAACCATATACATCCTCTTAGGACAGGTCTTAAGCAATTTTCTCAAATCCCTTTAATAAATATCATCTAAATCCTAGGTCCATAAACCATGCTAATGGAATGATTTTGTCTTAAGTTGACCAAGTTTGATATGTTTATCTTTTTAAACAAGTTTGTAAAAACTTCAACCATCTAACATTATACAAATTAATCAAATGTGAACCATTGAGACTTTAGGGTTTTGTTTTAATTCAGTTTAGGGTTTTCTTTTTCTATGTAGGGTAATTGTTTTTAGGTTTCAATTCAGTTTAGGGTTTTTTTGTTTGTGTAGGATAATTATTTATAGTTTTCTTTCATATGAGGGTTTATACAGTTTTGAAAGATTGAAACCAAATTTAAAAATTAATACATAGAAAAATATAGAAAAAAAAAAATCCACTCACCTGGACTTTTGATGGCCAGGAATGGTGCATTTATAATCATTATCCTGTTCTACAATTCTCACAGTCACTAGGAGAAAATGAGCACACATGCAATTTTTAAAAAAATTAATACTATTCATAAACGAGATCTCATTTCATAAAATGAGATCTCATTTCTTGGTGCTATCTTTGGGATCTCGCTACATAACGGGATCCCATCCTAGATTTTAGGCTTAGGATCCTGATCCATAATGGAATCCCATTTTGATTTGCCCAATTTTGGGTTTTTGCCTAAGTCTGAAACTTCCACCTTAAGTGGACTCAACTTTGTGCATTTACCCTTAATGTGGATATCTTTTGATTGTATTAACAGGTGGAACTTCAAAAATCTCTATTAAGGAGGTCTAGTCAGTGGGCGATAGAGGATGAGTCATTGATTGGTTCACCATCTTCATGGACTAGCAAGAGCCATCGACTATTTGATAGAAATCCATAGGAGATTTGATTTTGGGACATTTTGTTACATATGCCTATTTGGCTTTGTAAACATACTTTTGTATGTTATCGATGTATATTGTTGTATATGTATGTATGGCTTTATTTGTACATGCATATATGGCTTGATATATACACTATATGTTATTTATATGGCATTATGTATATATGCGATTATGTATATTTTCATGACATTATATATATGTTGATAGCATCCTTGCAAAATACATTTTGTGCATATCTTGCAATCATTGCATTCCATGAGACTACATTTCTTTTAGGCATCATGTCAAATAGTTCACGTGCCTTGTCTATGCTTCCACACTTTGCATACATGTCTACAAGGGTAGCTACAAATACAACATCTAACAAAATTCCTATATCCTTTATGCTTTGATGGGTGTCCACACCCTGTTCCGAAGATCCCATTTTGGCATAGGCAAGGAGGATGTTGGATAAGGTTGTGGAATTTGGCTTGATACCCACCAATTGCATTTTCTTTGAAGTTTCTTTAAAGCCTTATCAAAAAATCCATTTTGTGCATATATTGCAATCATTGCATTCCATGAGATGACATTTCTTTGAGGCATCATGTCTAACGGTTCACATGCATTTTCTATGCTTTCACACAAGTTGCATACATGTCTACAAGGGCAGTTGCAAATGCAATATCTGACAAAATTCCTATATCCTTTATTCTTTGATATTTGTCCATACCATGTTCCAAAGATCCTAATTTGGCTCAGGTAGGGAGGATGCTTGCAAAGGTTATGGAATTTGGTTTTACACGTTCCAATTGCATTTGCTTGAAAGTTTCTAAAGCTTTTTTCAAAAAATCCATATTTTGCATATCTTGCAATCATTGCATTCCATGAGATGGCATCTCTTTGAGGTGTCATGCCAAACCATTCACATGCCTTGCCTATGCTTCCACACTTTGCATACATGTCTACAAGGGTAGTTACAAATACAACATCTGATAAAATTCCTATATCCTTTACGCTTTGATGGTTGTCGACACCCTATTCTAAAGATCCCATTTTGGCATAGGCAAGAAGGATGTTGGATAAGGTTGTGGAATTTGGCTTGACACCCACCAATTGTATTTTCTTGAAAGTTTTGTTAAAGCCTTATCAAAAAATCTATTTTTGTGCATATCTTGCAATCATTGCATTCCATGAGACAACATTACGTTGAGGCATCATGTCAAACAATTAACGTGCATTGTCTATGCTTCAACAAAAGTTACATAAATGTCTACAAGGGCAGTTGCAAATACAACATCTGCCAAAATTCCTATATCCTTTATTCTTTGATGGTTGTCCATACCTTGTTCCAAAGATCCTAATTTGGCATAGGCAGGGAGGATGTTTGCAAAGGATATGGAATTTGGTTTTACACATGCCAATTGCATTTGCTTGAAAGTTTCTAAAGCCTTTTCAAAAAATACATTTTGTGCATATCTTGCAATCATTGCATTCCATGAGATGGCATCTCTTTGAGGTGTCATGCCAAACTGTTCACATGTTTTGTCTATGCTTCCACACTTTGCATACATGTCTACAAGGGCAACTGCAAATACAACATCTGACAAAATTCATATATCATTTATGCTTTGATGGTTGTCCACACCCTATTCTGAAGATCCCATTTTGGCATAGGCAAGGAGGATGTTGGATAAGGTTGTGGAATTTGGCTTGGCACCCGCCAATTACATTTTCTTGAAAGTTTCTTTAAAGCCTTATAAAAAAAATTGGATTTTGTGCATATCTCGCAATGATTACATTCCACAAGACAACATTCCTTTGAGGCATCATGCCAAATAGTTCACATGCATTGTTTGTGCTTCCACATAAGATGCATACATGTCTACAAGGGCAGTTGCAAATACATCTGAAAAAATTCCTATATCCTTTATTCTTTGATGGTTGTCCATACCCTGTTCCAAAGATTCTGATTTGACACAGGTAGGGAGGATGCTTGCAAAGGTTATGGAATTTGGTTTTACACGTGCCAATTGCATTTGCTTGAAAGTTTCTAAATCCTTTTCAAAAAATCCATTTTGTGCATATCTTGCAATCATTGCATTCCATGAGATGGCATCTCTTTGAGATGTCATGCCAAACTATTCACATGCCTTGTCTATGCTTCCACACTTTACATACATCTCTACAAGGGCAGCTGCAAATACAACATCTAACAAAATTCCTATATCCTTTATGCTTTGATTGATGTCCATACCTTGTTCTGATGATCCCATTTTGGCATAGGCAAGAAGGATGCTGGATAAGGTTGTGGAATTTGGATTTACGCCTGCCAATTGCATTTTCTTGAAAGTTTCTTTGAAGCCTTACCAAAAAATCCATTTTGTGCACATCTTGCAATCATTGCATTCCATGACATAACATTTCCCCCATGTTTATGTTAGCTTGTGTTGGAGTTACAACATTCCTTCATTTGTGATGTGCATAACATCCTATAATTGTACGTGCTTACAACAAGTGATTCATGCTACAATGAAGCACAACATAATGAAATAAGAAGATGCATATTTACAACACTTAATAATATGTAGTAGTGTTGCTCATGTCATGAATACATGTTATATCCCTTACTTTCTCATGCAAATGGATAAACTATGTTTTCATCTTTACATTCATGGCTTACAACATGTGACAATAACCCACGACAAGTTGTATATGTGCTTAACAACAAGTATACATATGATACAACACCTCAAAACATGCATTGACTTAGGTGAGTGGTTCTTTTATTAGTGGTGGTGTTTGTTTTGAACATAAAATAATAATGGTTATTTTTAAATACAAATTATTCATGGAACTTGTAAGTCGTAATGTTGTTCTTTATGCCTATTCCTTTTGTAATTTGAAACAAAAGATGGAATTCTTACCCACATTCTATGCACCTACATTAGTGACCAATGTAATTTAACACATAGGGAGAGAGACATAGGGAGAACAACGTTGATGAAAACCAGGGTCTTTGCTTATGAATAAGACATCTTCTTGTTGCTGCTACAATCTTAGGACTGCCACAATTTTGCATGCTTTTGAAAGTGATAATGAGGATTTTGAATGCTCAACAAGGTTACCCTCCACTCATGACACCCTCATAGTATCCTTATAAATCTTTCCTTGATGATCTAATGACTAAATCAATAGGATAACTTCATGGATTCATTAGAAAAAGGCAAGCCCATGATGTAATACTAAAGACAAGCACCCTAGTAGCCATAGGTAATATCCCTACACACAAACATTAATCAAATATGCATGGAAGACCATGAAACCACAATGTAAGTTTGAAAAGATGAAATTTAATCCATTTTGAAACTTCTACCATAGCTGCAATAGTCAAAACAATAGCAAATCCTTTTTTTTTTTTTGAAAAAATAATCATAAACCCTAGTTTGATAACCATTTCATGTGATTTTTGTAGCACATTCTTTAAGGTGTGTTTTACCATTATGTCTTCTACTTCAACTCTAGATACATGTGCTTACAAGATTATATTTTGTTGTTTTAGATGATGTTATCTATCCCATTATTACATTTTTCTTATGCTAACATGATCATATCTTTTACATCTTTCTTGTGCTAATATGGATTAGAATGGGTTCATCATCTTCAAGACTTTTTGAGCCTTTGATTAATGCCCTACAACACATTCGATCAAGTGAGAACACCATATCAACCTAAGGAGAGTAGATGAAACACCTAAAATGGATATTACAACATAGGTTTTAGTTTGTTTTCATCTACTAGAAAGGTGTTAGGACTAATTTTTACATTTAACATCTCCTGGGGCCAAACGAATGACGCCAACACGTCTGATTGGGTGGGCAAATGCTAGGGGAGGTCTATTTTTGGTGGTGAATCATCTTGGTCATTCTCAACTACATTGGACGGAAACAGTTTCTTAAGAGTGCTAAGACAAAAAAGGTGTCAAACTTTGGACCAACTGTTCCATCAAACTGTGACACCTAGGAACGTCTTCTTTGCATGTATAGGTGGATGTTAGGTCCACCTACAAATACCTATCTCAGTTTTTTTAAATCAATTTCATCTTCCTATGGTGAAAAGGAATGCATTGTTCCAAAATGCTTTAGTTTCATGTAGTAGAAAGGTGATATGAGTGGAATTTTGCATTCCACACCTTGAGGGGCCCAATGGACTATGCCAACACATCGGGGTGGGTGGGTAAATGCTTGGAAACATCTCTTATAATGTGTCAAGTACTCCAGATGTTCTGAGCTGCAGGCTACTTGCAAAGTCACTTGAGATCCCTGAGAGTAAAAAACTGCCAAACTTTGACGAAGCGGTTCTTAGAATTCGTAGCACTTGAAAATGTTCCATTTGGACCTATAGGTGCACATGGGGTCCGTCCACAATAAAATATCTCATTTTTTATCAACTCCAATCCGTTTGATTGCTGAAATTAAGCGCATTCTTGCAAAATGCTTCAGTGGCATTCAACACAACCTTGCTAGGAGCCATAATTTTTATTCTTCTTGTTGTGGGGCCCAATGGATTGCACTAACACATTGTAGGTGGGTAAACACTAGTGGAGGTATCTTTTCATGCACCAAGTGCCCTAGACATTATGGGCTATAGGCTACCAGCAAAGTCACTTGAGATCCCTAAGGATAAAAAACTGCCAAACTTTGACGGAGCGGCTCTCACAATTCGTGGCACCTAGGAATCTTCTGTTCAGATCTACAGGTGCACATGGGGTTTGTAAACAATAACCTCTCTCATTTTTTGCCAACTCCAATCCGTTTGACTGTGCTAAAATTAAACGCATTCTTGCAAAATGCTTCAGTGGAATTCATCACGACTTTGTCAGGAGCCATATTGTTTGTTTTGTTCATCATGGGGTCCAACGAACTACACCAACATGTTGGGGGTGGGTAGGTAAATTCTAGGGGAGGTCTCTTTTTGTGCCCCAAGTGCCCCAAATGTTCTGGGCTGCAGGCTACTGACAAAGTCCATAAACATGAGTTTTCTAGCATAGAAAAAGTGGCCACTTTTGACCCCATTTTCTCCCCCATTTCCATGCACTTATCCACATATATACCATTATCCATAGATATGAATGAAGCTTATGTTGAGGAGGTGGTGCAAGAAATGAATATAGGTGAAGAAGATACATATCAAGGATTGTATTTAGTAGGAAGGATCCTAAGGTAGAAGTAGATGAAGGGCCAAACTTTGAGGGTGAAATAGTACTAGAAAGTAGTAGTTCTCTAGTATAGATAGTGATGACGTAGTAGAAGCTTGTGAATTAGATGAGTTGGAAAGAAGAATGAGGAAATTCCCAAGTATAAGGAGGGCACCTAGAAGGGTGCCAAAGAGCACTGCAAAGGGAAAAAAACCTACCACAAATTAAGAGAAGACATCACATAAGAAAGAGGGTTCTGAGTATAAAAAATATTGAGAAAAACATAGTGGAAGATACCACAAAGATGGTCATGACAGGTACAAAGATCAAAAAGAGTACCACAAATGTAGGAAACCTATCACATAAGGCACAAGACATATGGAATATGACCTAGAGATAGTGGATAACAAAGGTACAATACTAAAGATGGGTTGTTTTTTAGTAAGGAAAGAAGATGTATGCCCCAAGAATTGAGATTTGCATGTCAAGAAGGGGGATACACCAACAAAAATCAAAAGGGAGTTGATGGCAAGGAACTTTACAAGGTCATCTCTCGAGGACGAGAAAATGGTTTAGGCCTATGAAGGATGTTGGCAAATCCTAGTAGTACTATACATTACATCATACTGCCTCATATGGTATTATATTATATAAAAAGGGTTTGTGGTACCGTACAAGAAGAGTTCCACATCCTATAGAGACATAAGAAGGTTGTGCAATACCACGTGCACTACACTATAGTCCTTGCGATATTGCCTATGAGCATTAAACATTGAATAGAGATATGCAAGAGGTTTTGTAGCACTACAGGACCTCCACACATGCCATTTGGATCGTTTCTAGACCCATATATGAGTCATATAGCCTTTAAATAGTCTCAAAGACACCTTGCCTAAATAAGCTATAATAAAGATAAAATATCATAAAGGAATGTAGATTTGTGGGAAGAGGATATTTAAGACTATTTATGAAAGGATATAAGGAAAAGACATCATGAAATGGCATTAAGAGGCTATATAGGAAGGGAAAAGAGAGAGATAAGAACATAAGGGCATGGATGAGTAAGAGGAAGATATATGAGATATATATGGAGCATATATGGAGAAGTGAGATACACACAAGAGAAATGTAATAGAAATATGGGAATCATAAGAGAGTAAGAGAGAGAATTGTATGAGAAACAAAGCATGTACTAAAGGATAGATAAAGAATGTATGATAATGTAATACATTATATGATGAATATATGAGAAGTGTATGGTGATTATATATATGAATGGTGTATAAGTGTATGTTTATTTTACTTTATATTATTTTGTAATCCACCACACTTGATTTGATTCTCTTCCTTATATCAATCACACTAGTGTAAAACATAACACTAACATAGAAACAAGACAAATCTCCAATCTATGATTTCTTGTCAACATGATGTCCATAAATTGACAAGTTATAACAATTAATTTATTTGAAATGGTTAGCTCAAAGAACTAGGAGAAAAAAATTTAAATAAAGACAATGTCAATGGTTCTATCATGAAGATAAATTTACACTTATAATCGTGTTTAAAGAACAAGAATAATTACAATAAAAATTAGTCTAAACCATTTAAAACTAGAATAAATGAACAAACTTAGAAATTTTATACTTAAATAAACTTAGAAATTTTATAAATAAATGAAATAAAATAAATTAAATATTAAAACATTATACAATAACTTGGGACGAAAAATTGAATTGATAGAGGATCGTTAGCTATTCCAGGAGTTCAACCCCCAACAACAACTTCACCTAACTCAAATCAAAGGAGATATCTCCTCGTATATGTAATAAAGTCTATCTCATGAAGTCTACAGTGGAAAGGCTATAAATGATAAAGTCTGTAATAAAAGTCTACCGAAGACGAAAGATGTTCGGTGATTATTAATTTTTTCACGGTTCTTCTTTCGGGGGAAAAATATTATATTATATGGTTTTGCATGGTGACAAATCTCTCTAAACGTTTGTTAAAACTTCTATCAATTTATTTTAGTATATGTGGTAATAAAAGACCGCTGTAGATTAATGAAATATTATAATTAAAAATAAATAAGTTACCCTAATCTCTTATTTACAAATAAGTAAGTTTAATTTCCAAGAAATCGTAGCTGACATATAAATATACTAGCACTTGCACCCATAGGATGTTCAAGGAATACGCCGGTAGGAACAACATGGAGTTTAGAAACTTTCCGGCGTGATTTTTTTTTACACGGCGTGAGACAATTCTGAGCAAAGCCTATCGGCTAACTAATTAAAATAGACATTTGTGACTGTGATGTATGAACGAATGGTCCTAATTTAGATATTTTAGGCGCTGCGTTTAGTTTCGTTCAGGCCAGCTACACATTAATAATTGTTTTGTTGTCTACGGTTGGAAATATGAAAGAGTCCACATTCATGGAGATTGATGGGCAAAAGTAATGTCTTTAATACACTACCTTCAAAGTCGCAGAAGCTGTAAATGACATGACTTTTCCCTTTAATAAATGACTGGTCTCCCTCGCAGAGGACGTGAAGAAAAAACTCGATGAAGCAAATACTGGCAGCGTGCTTCTGGATCTACGCCATACTGTGGGTGGCATGTCTGTGTGCTGGAAATGCAGATGAACCACCAAACTTCACGCCTAAACAACGATGCTTCACAACACTGTTTCAGTTCGGAGCATCGCTCTTCGACACAGGAAATGCAGTAATAGCATTTCCGCGTCAGGCTTTCCAGCCCACCAGGCCGCCTTACGGCTTCACTTTCCCTGGTTATCCCGCTAACCGATTTTCAGATGGAAAGCTCGTTATCGACTATTTGGGTAATAATTCCTTCTAATTACGGTCACTAGCCATTTGTTTTTCTTGTCATTTCTTTTAAAGTGAGTGTTGTGTGGGGTTTTTTCAGCGGATGATTTCAAAGTGGAACTGCTTCATCCTTATCTCGAAAGTATGGAGACCCAGGCGACGAGCAAAGGGAGCAGAGACTACAGGAGAGGAGTGTGTTTCTCGGTGGCGATGGCAACTGCGCTGTCTGTGGAGGAATTAAACTTCACACGAATGGGAAGCAAGAAATTAGCGTTGAATCCGTTAACCTCAGATGTACAGTTCGAGTGGTTTGAATCCTTCAGGGAGCGCGTTTCGCAAAGCGGGACGAAGTCTAGAGGTATGGAATACGCATATATATTTTTTAGAATTGTAGTCTAGAGAAAAACTTTAACGAATGTATGAAGCAAGAAAATTAAGGATTTGTTTATAAGTGTTTGAAGCAGGAAAATTAAATGCTCTTCTACCCAGTAAAGAGGCGATGGAAAACGCGCTTTATCTTCCGGGAGAATTCGGCGTTAACGACTACCGCGTGGGGTTGCTGTCTGGTCTAAGCGTTGCAGAGCTCAAGAAAAAAGTGCCTCTTGTTGTTCTCAAGATCGTCGGTCTAGTGAAGGTCCTTTTTTGAAAATTTCTCTTCATAAATGTTTCGTTTCTTGCCCAAAAACGGGGAATTCTGACATAAATATAATTGACATGCAGAAGCTCCATGGAACCGGCGCCAGGAATTTTCTAGTTGTTGGGGTCCCACCGCAAGGATGCAGCCCATTTTATTTGACAGTGTTGAACGGAAGCAAAGACGAATATAACTGCCTGGTGGAGGTGAATGAAATCCATCGCCTACACGAGACCAAGCTAAAGATGGCACTGCGAGACCTACGCGAAGAGCTGCGGGACTCAAACATAATGTTTGCGGACTATTACAGGGCGTTCATGAGCGTAATGAAACATCCTGCAAGACACGGTGGGTAAGAAATTGGTGATGTTTGAACTAATTTGATGGCTTGTATTGATTGATTTGGGGTGACAGAGCTAATTTATTTGAGCAGGAATGAAAGTGAGAAACGTTGCGTGCTGCGGCGGGGGCGGAGAGTACAACTACAATCCTGCTGCTGTGTGCGGAACGAGATCTTCAAGACGATGTTCAGAGGCAGAGAGTTACGTGTACTGGGATGACTTCCATCCGACCGATACGCTCAACAAAATAATCGCCGCTAAATTTGCATCTGGGAAGTATCTTGAACCTCCCAACGCCTCCCTTGGCTGTTCCTGAGCACCGACCTTTTTAACAATCACAAGCGGGATGGAGCCCTAAAAGATCTTTCTGAGATGTTCGTACAAAAGGAAAACATTGCTAATTAAAACAAATCGTGATGCCAAGTCACCTCGCCATGGAAACAGAGGTGGCCCGACGAATAATTATTTAACTGGATATATTCTCTATATTTGTATTGCTCATGCACGTTATTTTCTACGTCTTCTACTCGTCGAAAGTTTTGTGAAGCAAGTCGATGTTTAACTTATCCAACATTCCTATGCAACTAATCTTTTGCCACAATTTCAATGTTGTTTTCATGTATACTAGATTTTAGGGTTTTGGAAAGAGAATTTGCTTATTGTGAATTGTGAATGGGGGTCGTTTAGGCCCAGATTCTGCCTAGCTTGATTGAGCTATTAGTGATGGTGAGATCAATTAAAAAAACTATACAAAGTGTCATCCACCTTTGGGATTTATTTTTCTATGCTCTTAATTCAAATTTCTTAACTTGTTAATGTCATTTTTGTAAAGATTGTGAAAATATTGGGATGGTTGCTACTATTGAGAAGTAAGATGGATGTTTTTTTTTTTTTCTTAATGAAAATGTAATTTATCTATTTAAATAAACAAACACTTCCAAAAAAATGGATGTTTGGCTTCATTATGTGACTCTTGGGGTGTGCCTTGTAAGATGGATGTTTGGCTTCATTATGATTTTAAAAAAATTGACCCTAACTCCTCATCATTTTCTTGTTATCTTTTTTCTAATCCATTTGCAAAGCTGCAAATAAGGATGGGTAATAAATTGTAATTTGGGGTAATGGTTTCATGGTTATGAAAAATGAATCTCCCACCTAAAAGGCGGTGTTCTTTCTATTGATCTTGCCATCATCCAATAGAATCTTTTGAATTTTGAAAATGGCCAAATCTTTTCTTCATATTTTGTTGTCTTCATAATGATATGATCAACTATGGAGTATGATCACAAAAAAAATATCATGGCCCAATGACGATATTATGCATTTTTACCCCAAAATATAATTAATATTTTAGGAAGTGGGGATTTTGAGTAGACTATAATAGTTTTATAAATTTACAACATTTTATTTTATTTTAAATAAGGTATGCTTGGGGAAAAAATTTCTTGATAGATCATCAAATTTAGGAAGAAATATTGACTAAAAAGGGTTATGAAAATTTATTCCAAAGGATCTACAATCTCACGACTATTCAACCTCTCCATAAAATGATCATAATTAACAAATATTTCTTATTTTTATCTCAAATATTAACATAAATGTGTTTTGATTATTGTTGTTTCTCTTACTTGTTTCTACATGTAGAGAGGGGTTCATATATGTATAATAGATTTTATTTATATCTATAATGACTTTTATGGAAAAAAAACACCCTCTATGAATATTTAAGGTAAATAAATATAAATAAGCAATAAATAAATCAAATTTAGATAATAAAATTGTGTACAAAGCAAAAGAATATATATGTAAATAAGATCAATGTTTGGATGATATTAAAACTAGTTTACTCAATTTTACAATTAGGTTACTTAGCTTTTCACTAAATTAACATTATTCTTTCAAATTAAGAAATACAATATTCATATTTAACATAAAAGTGTTTCATTAAAGAAAATGACATAATACATTCTAAATGTTATAGTATGTAGTAATATAAATGGAACTTAACCCTTAATCATGATACTACATTATTTAATAAATAGACACTTATTCAATTCTCCATTTATTTAACTAAATTAATTAAAATCAAACTAACAAAATTAAATAAGTTCAAAAGTAAACATTTTAAAAAATCTTTGAAATACAAAAAAGTGAAAGGCACATTAAAAAGGGGATGTTTTCTTTATATGTGCCCTTCATGATTAAAGATAAATGAAAGATAAGTGGTAGGGTATTGAAGTTTAGTTACAATGATGAATTAACTATTAGGGACTTTAGGATCTTAAATTGGATTTAAACTAAATATGACATAGTTAAGAGTGAAATCATTTTCTTAATTGCCATTATTGATGCATGAAATAAACTTTAAACAAAAGGGTAGATGCAAGAAGTTGTGTCCACTTAAGGTGGAAGTTTCGGAGTTAGAAAAAAATCTGAAATCGGGGAATAAAAAATGGGATCCCGTTTATATAAAACGCGATCCCGTTTTGCCTCGGGATCCCGAGCCTAGAACCAAAAACGCGATCCCGTTTTTCCTGGGATCCCGAACCTAGAGGCCATAAACGTGATCCCGTTATATAAAACGGGATCCCGTTATAAACGGGATCCTGTTTTATATAACGGGATCTCGTTATATAAAACGGGATCCCATTTTATAAAACGGGATCCCGTTTGTGAAAAGTATTAAATTTTTTAAAAAACAGCAGAGACCCCATTTTCAACAGCGACAGGCGACAAAGGAAAACGGGATCCCGAGTTCTCAGAGCATCCAGCCAGGTAAGTGGATTTTTCCACTTGTAAAAATTACCCATCAATTGTTTATACCTTCCATTGTTTGTTTTGATGTAAAATACAATCAAAATTTAAATTTTGAATTGTTATTTAGGGTTTAGGGTTTATAAAATCAGTAGTTGATTTTTGACAATTTAGATGTAAAATACAATTGAAAATTTGAAAGACTATATCATATAAAATGTTAGAATTTGAACAAATTGTCAAAATTATGTTTAAAATTGAGAATTGAATAGATATATTTAGGCATTTTAGCTGTAAAATACAATTGAAATTTTGAAAATACTGTATCATATGAAAGGAGAGATTTTGAACAAACTATCAAAATTTGAGTTCAATTTGAGTGTTGAATAGTTCTATTTAAACATTTTAGCTGTAAAATAGAATTGAAATTTTGAAAATACTGTATCATATGAAAGGAGAGATTTTGAACAAACTGTCAAAATTTGAGTTCAATTTGAGTGTTGAATAGCTGTATTTAAACATTTTAGCTGGAAAATGCAATTGAAATTTTGAAACGATTGTATCATATGAAAGGAGAGATTTTGAACAAACTGTCAAAAATTATATAGCAAATTGGGATGATATGTATATTGGTTTTTATAAAATTTACTTATAACAATGTATGTCATTGTATTTTAAAGGCATTATTGAATAGCTAACTATCATGTAAAAAAATTACAACAAACCATAATAAAACCAAGTTATCACATCCTTCATAATCAAACATTTAGAGACAACTAGAACTAATCAAGAATTGAGAAAATTTTACAGTTTTTGTGATAGCCAACTAATTAAGAATGAAATGAAGCCAACATTTAGGTAACTTTTGATATACTCAAGTAGCTGTCCTCACTAGCTAGGTTATGCCCCTGGAATGAACATCATGATGTTAATTGTGATACGAGCTTGAAACCTCATTGGTAATGCTTTCCCTAATCTTAATGACATTGATGTAGGCTCCACTCATGATCCTTACGAAGATCTTTCCACCACTAACCTCTTTCATGATAAGTCACTATCCTCACCATCTCCTTAGACCTAGAATACCTTGAGCTTATCGATTGGGACCAACACGACCCTTTATGATTTGATGTTTTCCAAAATGATGAAGCCATCATGAAACTTATCAAGTGTCAAGACCACATCCCCATTGTAATCATAAGAAAGACTTTTCCACCATACTTAACACCTACATATATGCTTATTTTGGGGAGAAAGAAAGAACCCTTCAGTCCTGAGGCACCCTAGTCTAGGCAGAATAGCAACAATCTATATAAGAAGAAACTTGTGATCGATTAAAATGATATAATAAAAATGGACACTTCCCAAGAGCTCCTCAATTTGACAAACTTCACCTTCCATTAGATACCACTTAGATACAAGACATGACTCCCCTCTCCTTGTTGAGGACATGCTATAATCATCAACCTGTGAATAGAAGCTTGGACCCTAAACTCTCTAAGATAGTAGCTCCACTGGACCTTGACATCAAAGAAGGCATATATAACCATGTCACCATGTTAAATATTACGTTGATTTCTTCATGTGGTCTTATGGTGATATGCCTTGAGACTCCATCTTTAAAGTCATGCATCATCTTGTGGTTCACCTCAATGCCAAACCTATTCAATAAAAGCTACGCAAAATGCACCCCCAAGTAGCCCTCGTGGTCATAGAAGAATTGTATAAACTCTTGGATGTCCAGGGTTCATTCAGACTATTACTTTTCCTAAATGGGTAGATCTAATGTGGTCTTAGTTAACAAGAAAACTAAGGGAATTCATGTTTGCACTAACTTTTGAGACATCAAAAAAGGATCTACCCCAACTTAGATAACTTTTCTCTACCAAACATTGATATGGTCGTGGATCTTGTGCATAGCCATATATATAAAATTTTATCATTAATCTGGATATAATATGGACCAAGTTGAAACATTTGAGTTAGACATGGAGACACCTAGATTATGGAGCTCGGTCTATGTAAGAAAACACCTCTTATAGACTCAACACAAACTTATCCCTCAACCCTCTAAATTGTGACTTACATCATTTGATTACCCTGCAACACACTATATAGACAACTCTATACAAATTTGGCAAAATATATTTTCTCCTAACAGAAACTTGTATATGTAGAAGTATCTACTACTACATTAGATTTGATATACTTCTTAAAAGGAAAGAATTGGGACTAACAACTAAATAGAAAATAATAACTAGTTTTGCATTTTCTAGGAAATAGGAAACAAAATTGAGCTAGAACCATCTTGACTAATTTATCTATTTCTAGCTAGATTGAACCCTAATTCTATATGCAATTCCAACCCTAACCCTAACACTAATTCTAACCCTAATCCTAACCCTAATTCTATATGCAATTCAAACCCTAACCCTTATTATAACCCTAATCATAACCCTAACCCTAACTCTACTTGTAATTGTAATTGTAACTCTAACTCTAGCCCTAACCCTAACCCTAACGAGCTACTTGTAATTGTAATTGTAACCCTAACTCTAGCCGTAACCCAAACCATAATTGTAGCTCTAATACTTACCCTAATTTAGCAACCCTTGAATTCTAATTCTAACCCTAACCTCAATTCTAACCCTAAGCCTGATCCTAATTGAAACCCTAACCCTAACATTAATTAATCACGAGTCATGCTACAGGGATTTCTTCTACATATTTTGTATGCATGTGTTATTCCCTTATTGCATGTGAGTTCACCAATTATTTGGAAGTCTCCTAACTGGGAGGCAGGCTTGTATTCAAGCCCTATAAATTTTGTGTTTATAGGTGTTATGTTTAAAGCTATATGGAGACTTGTAATAGGAGGTCTTGAATTTGGTACCAATGATTGTGAGTTCCTTGTCTAGAATATGATGAACCTTTTGAACAAGAGAACCTTGTAGACCATGATGCATATCTTGAAATTTAAACTTGAACATTATCGTCATGTGAATGCTTTTAGCCATCCTACAACCTCCTATCACCCTTCATCCTCTTATAGGGATATGCCACACAACCTCTCCAAGTTGACCATGCCAAACCCAAAGTCACAATCGTAAGAGGTAAAGAATCTTTTGGCCCCATTCAAGTCCACTCCCTAATAGGAGTGATACAATGCTAATAGGGTTGTGAAGGTAATTAAGTTCTTGATTAGCATGTTGGGTGTATCTGAGCATAATGATGATATAGTTAGTCTTGATTTCATTAATCTTAAGATCATTGAGCTAGAGTACTTAATATATATGGTATAGTTTTGTTCAATCAATAGTGGTAGGGAAAATTAATATACTACAATGACATGAAACATAAACCAATAGGTGTCTTAAGATATATTAGTGGTAGGGAAAATTATAGTGGCCCTAACCCTAGTAGAGTAATAAGTTGAAGTAGTGTTAGAATTACTAATAAACTAAAAAACTTTATCCTAGGGTGGTGGGACAAATTACACAAGCCTTACAAAGCCTCTACCACTTCCTTGACATTTTTAACATTGTTCGAATTTGATAGGAGGGATTTATGTCACCTCCTCCTCATCTTAATTCTCATAGTGGATAGAATCATCCAATTTAGCATCAAGACATGAAGGTTTATCTTCATTATCTTAGAAATATCCTCCAAGGCTTTGTGCATATGCTCATGCCACACATTGAAGATGTGGAATTTATCTAAGTAGCAATATAGAAATCCTTAGCCTAACCTTCTACCCCTTCAATATCATTGTATAGAAGGTAGATACAAGTAACATTTGATAGCATGGAGGCACAACTTAGGGATTTCAAGTTGAATGTAAAAAAAATATTCTTCCCAACAAATGCTAGATGTCTAGGAGCAATTTAATGATTTCTTCCATTATCTGCCTAGTCTAGAATATAATTACCTTTTCTTTTGATATGTTTGAAGGAGATAGATTTAAACAAGTATTCACCAAGTTTCTAGGTTCCAATATATAATAGTTTCCAATAACCACAAGCTTCATCTATGCTTTTTCATATGATCAATGTTGATCTTGGAATCTCCTTCCACACTAAGGGATATCTTGTTTAGTTTCCAAGTCATCTTGAGGCCCTAGATATCATGGCCCTAGAATCTACCATATTAGTGTTCTTGACACCAAAATCATAAGCTTTAAATAGGTAGAGGTTTTCCCTTATCATCTCTTAATAACATACTCCTCCTACTTCACTAGGATTACCCTTGGCTACCCATCAAAATTTCAAGCTTAATCCATCCCAATGTAGGTGTGGACCAAAGGGTGTGAATATCAACATGGGTATCTCCTTGTTTTAACCTTATTCAAAGCAACCTTGGCCAATTATGAGCCTAATTAGTGCCTCTTCTAGCATGATCATATATTCCTCTTTACCCCAACAATCACCAAGTTCCTAAATGCACCATATTTCTTTAAAATAGTCCAAAATTTGGGATGCATATTCACATTTAAGAATTACATGATGATTGTCCAGAGAAGTTTCCTTACTTAAATGCACATTAAAATTTTGAAATATATATTGCCCATTGTATCAATCATTATGGTAGTCCTAATAGCTCGCTTACATTTTGAAATTTGTACATGCATGTATACATTATTTGTATGTTTTTAATTTAAATTTATTTCAAGTGTAATTTCTTGAAACATATATATATATTCTTGATTTAATTTTAAATTTGTACTGAAGTTTGTATGTTTATATGTATATATATGCAGGTTCATATCTAGATTTTTATATATACATCATGAATCTAGATGATATTCACTTTGATGTTGAGGACTTTCTTAATGCACACGATGATCCGACCGCACCCCCACCCCCACCCCCACCCCCAGCGCCAAATGCCCCACCTCTAGATGCCCCACCTGTAGATGACCCGCCTCCACCTCCACCTCCACCCCCACCTGGAACTGACCAGGCTCGCTTGCGAGCCATAATAAATGAAAATGTGGATTTGATACAAGAAAAACTGAATTCCATTCGTAGTGAACAATTCATGCCACCTCACGTAGTACGTTTTGCATCTTTGATGCAAAACATTGTAGATTCTGTGAGGTCTATTGACTCAGATTTTGATGGATTCCAGAAATGGAGAGAGGAGAGGTGCCAATTTTATGCTGATGGCCTCTCCTATAAGACTATTTTGGATCTTAAAATCACAAAAGCTCATTTAGCACAATATTTTAGACATCCCATTACAAATGAACCTATTCCTGCAAATAAGAAAAGAATATCAATCAGGTGGTGTAGGCATGAAGGAATGTCTACTAATTTTTGGGATAGATGGTGGATGGTGTTTGATTATCCACCTCATGCTAATTGTGAGGTTCCTTTATATTTTTTGAGAAAATTATATGTAGAGTTTGTTATGAATAAAAAACCCAACTACTTTGATTTTAGATCATTCCAGGGTGTTGGTGGTGGCATGCCACAACAGAGGTTGGGGGCACGGGTTGATCCCCAATGACCGGTGCCTATTCAACCTCTTATTGACCCTCCTGTTGCTGCCATTCCTTTGCCCTTCGAGCATCGTGTAGTGGTATCCACACTAGGCACATTGAGTGCACTCTCAGGTAGCCTACATGAGCAGACTTCTATGATGGTAGCTCGAGTTAGAGAGCATGGAGGAGTTGATGATGGAAGTGGTCCTAGTGCTAACTTTTTGAATGTCTTAAGGGGTCCTAATTTACGATGTCTTAAGGGGACGTCTTAAGTTCTCAAAATTTGGTGAAGTTGCCCAAGGCAACCAAATTGAACAATATAATAAATCAAATTTAAAGTAAATTCTAAGTAGAAAAACATGGACATTTAACAAATAAAATACATAAAATAATAATTTTGATAAATTTAATACTGTAGAGTATAAAATTGTGTACATACACATGTATACAAATTTCTGAACAAAATGTGTAATAATGTAATTGTGTATGTACATATATGCCAACTCAAAATAATGTAAATACAAAATGTCGTTATATGCCATCTCAAGAAAATCCAAAACTTGAGGAGAATGTAGCAGGTCTTCATGCCACCTGATATAAAAATAATACAAGCAATTTATCAATATATCTGAATCAAAACATGTATTTTAATTTATATAAAACTATCTAGATATACACAATTTGTACTTGTATTTACGAGTGCCTCTCAAGTTTTTGTTTCAAAGTATTTGATGAATTTGTGTTGATGGCCTGAGGATATAAAAGGATAAATTAAATCAATTTCAACTAATAACGCACAAGAAATATCAAAACATGTATTTAATACATATTTAAAACAACAATATAAATCTATTTAACTATATATACCTGTATTTACTTATTCCATTGTACCATCTCCATCCTCTCTTTTTTCCAACGCATCGATGATTTTCTCATGGTCTTCCATAGAAATGTTCCATAACTCTTTATTCGTAGGTTTTCTGCGATACCTCTCCAGTTTTATATTTGTTGCCAACACCAAATGTGAGTAGTGTATAATCTTCTTATGTGTTTCATAATCTTCGAATGCAGGCAAACCATTCTTCCTTATTAGGTATTTCCGTAGCCAAGTGCCAACAACCACCACCGAACCTATTGGATAATGATAGGCATCATCAAAGAAATACTTAAAATTTGCTTAAGGGGATCAAAGAAGTTCTTAAAATATGCTTAAGGGGATGTCTTAAGGGGATCATCAAACCTGTTGGATAAGGAAAGCCATCATCATCTTCTCGAGGTGCTGTTAACTTATGTTTAGTCTCCACACAACGAGCCAACCAATATTCAGTTTCCTCTTCATTATTCTTTGGTGCAACAATAGCATACACATGTCCTGCAAAACAAATTTTGATTCAATAACTTGCACATGTCCATAAAATTTGACCAATCAACATACATGCATTCATATGTACACATAAATAAATAAAAGCACTACAAATTAGTAATCAAAGTGAAATAAAATGAAATGATTTGAATTAAATTACCTTCTTGTACAAGGTTTGAAACACAGTCATAATCGTCTGATACAAACAGTTGATCATTGTCTTCAATTGTTGTTTCACTTTGATTATGTGCTTGTGCAAGTGTCAATGGTCTTTGTTTCCACTCTTCAACCCATTTTGTATTCTCACATGCTTCCCAATCTCCTGAAATACAAAACTGACAAAAACATGCAAGCTCCCTTGTCCAGATAGTCCATGTACTTGCATTCGAACTCCTAAATGAATGCCATTTAGTAGATCCACTGATTGTTTGGCAATCAAGTCTAGGTAGAATATTTTCTTCTTCAACCAACCAAAAGAATCGACGAACTGTAGAGTACTCGCTTGATCCAGGTGTACATAATCTTGTATTGCACCAATCTACAATCCCATGTGCATCTTTAAATTTTACTGCATCCTCAAATTTTAATTGTTGTCTAGCAAGAATTCTTTTAACACATGCACCAGCTCCATCATGTTCTCCTTTACCATGTCCAACTTCAAAAAAATTCCACATATGTTGGACATTATTCTCCTTGTGAACCCTACATAACCAATAGAACATTCGAGCATTCTTGAACTACCCCGTACAATTATCTGACCATATAAGATGTTCAGTCATCTGGATTCCTCTTTCTCTTAAATTTGTATAAAATATATTGAAACATTATTGAACAAACTCTGACGAGTGTAACCGGTTGTCACTCAAATAGAAATGATACTCCCTCAAAACTTTTCTATCATTCTCTGTGCTATCATCTGCATGTCTATAAACAATATGAACAAACATAGCAACCTGCACTGAATTGTAATATTGTGATTGAATTTCCTCTTGCGGAGCTAAAGTATAGTTTTCTGCAAAATCAACCACTGATAGTATAGTACCAACTGGAAATGTGTTTCTACATTCACGAAATTGTCCATCAAGCCATCGAGCTTGTTGAGAGTGCTTGACATATTTTGGTACAATTTTACTTTTAAATTCTGATATGAATGCATGCACACTAACCTTTTCTGTAATTAAATCACAACGCTTTCCAAATTTTCCATCTTTTAAAGAATATTCAACATTGTTAAATCTTTTAACATCCACTAATTGTTGTCCAAAATCATTTTCAACACTTTCATGCATACAAACTCTTAACAAAGAAAGATTGCCACAACTAGTGCATTGTCCAGAAATACATGAACTTAAATAAAAACCTTTTTCATTAGATCTTTCACAGAACAAACTTGATATAAACTCTTTTATTGCTTCAGTTGGCATATTAATATCACATTCTTGTATAATCATGTTACGATGTAAAGTACAACGTATATATTGAAACACATCATAATAATAACGAAATTGAACATGCGTTTTACAACAACAAGATATTCGTTCCTTATTAATCTTTACATACCATGGTTTGCATTTTTCAAAAGATCTTTGACTTATTTTAATATTACCAGGTAACACTAATTCATCACAAAATTTTCTATAAAATTCAGTTTGCGTTGTATCTAATAGGTGTTTTGGATGAGGATCGCGAACTTTGGACCCCACTCTTAATTTTAAAACATCTCTAGCATTAGACGATATCCTAGTATTATCATGCCAATATTTTTCAATCAAAGATCTGATTTCAACATTTAGTTTCATGTCAGATCTCGGGAGTCGACCACTAAAACTCCAACATTAGTTAATTGGATCATTTTCTATACTTTCTCTTCTTTTTGCCGCTCTTACCAATGTTTTAGCATGTATTTTTAGAATTCCACTAATATTGCTTACCATTCTTCTATTCAAAGTTGTTTTATTCACTATAGCAGTTGTTATAGCTCGTCTTGCTGCATTTTTATCTTTGGATCGACTATTACTTCCAATAGACTCAATGGCACTAGCAACAGTAGACATAGCATGTTTTAGTGATTGATCTTTTTTTCTTGGTTTAACAAAAATGCCTAACATTTTCATTACTTTTCTCATTTTCCACATTCTCATTAATTGCATCATTAGTTGACATTGAAATGATAGTTTTTTACGATAAAAAAATTTCTTATATAATCTATTGGCATGTGTTCTTATTTGTCTCCAAGAAATTTTACCAGGAAGATTATCCAAAACATCTCTTTCAATTTTGAAAAAATATTTCTCATTTTCAACATCACTTCCTAGATTTTCATTTTCATTTTCAACTTCAAAACGATTTTCATTTTCAACAACAAAACGGTTTTCATTTTCATTTTCAACAAAAGGATTTTCGTTTTCATTTTCAACAACAAAACGGTTTTCATTTTCATTTTCAACAAAAGGATTTTCGTTTTCATTTTCAACAACAAAACGGTTTTCATTTTCATTTTCAACAACAAAAGGATTTTCATTTTCATTTTCAACAAAAGGATTTTCATTTTCATTTTCAACTACAATTTGTTTCAAATTTTGATCTCTACGAATATTATCAATCTCAACATTGTTATATCCAGCTTGTTTTAAATCTCCTATCAACACTATTTCCATTTCATTCAAAAGTGGATTTGAAGAAGTACCTGGATTTGTGCCCATTGAAACATTCTCCATAGCATTAATAGAGGGATTTGAAGACATACCAGGAGTAGTTTGCATAATCGTATTAGTTTCCACATTCACCTCTTGCAAACTTGCATCATCTATATCCATGGTCTCCTCAATGTTTTTATCTTCAATAGTTGTGGAATTGGATGCTTCAGCATTGTTCATTGATTGAATCTTTACTCTTCTATCTCTTTGCCTTTTTGCCTCCTTCACTCTCTTTGCTTCAATTTCTTCAGGGGTTAATAGCTTCCTATCTTTCCTCTTATTGTGATCCCATGATTAAAAAATTTATGAAGCATGTAATGTCAAAAACTTGAATGTGTTTCAAATCCTTCAAACAAGTACCAATTCAACAAAATTCCACTCAAATAACGTCTCCATGATGGCTTCTATCAAAATACCAACAATACTTCAAGTTGATGGACCTGCAAAAGAAAGAAATATGCCAAAGAATGCTGCAAGAGTCACTGTCGGCCGTACTGTAGGGCAAGTTGCAGAAATGATAGTCATAGTATAGTCTTATTAAAAAAACGGGCAAATAAAAAATGGGATCCCGTTATATAAAACGGGATCCCGTTATATAAAATGGGATCCCGTTTAATAAATGGGATCTCGTTTACTACGCGATCCCGTTTATTAAACGGGATCCCATTTTATTCACGACCGATGGAGTAGTAAACGGGATCGCGTTCTATAAACGGGATCCCGTTATTCAAAATTTGAATTTTAGGCTCAGGTTTTGCTTTGTAACCCGCTTCAGAAAATGCTTTGGGGACCCGACCCTGACCTCTGGTCCTAGTTTGACCTGCACCTTGAAGGCCCTGTCAATGTTACAACAAAATAGTGACTTTGGGCATATATTTAAAGGTCTATTTTGCAGAATATTTTGACGAAATTAAAACCCATTATAGAGGAGACAATGTAGATTCTAAATATGTAAATTTTTTTACAATTAAATTATTTTTTTTATTTTTTAATCAATTTATGATGAAATAGGTTCATAACCTTGAATTATCAGGGTTTTTTAATATTTTAATAACTTTTTATTAAAATATTTTTTTGTAAAAAAAATTGTATGAAAACGTACTTTAGACAATTCTTTTCAATTTTAAAAAAAAAATTTCAAAAAATGTTAAGTTTAGGTCATCTTATGCGTGACGTACACGATGATTTTTTAAAAGACAAAAAATGACCAATAAAAAATTAATAAAAAAAAATTATTCAATAAAAAATTACAAATAAATATGGAAAAGGTGCTTCAGTGAGTTACAAAGCTTTTCCCAAAAGGATTTTGAAAAATATGATTATTTAGGTCAAAATATGGATGACATACACGTACATGGTATAGTAAAAAAAAAGTGATTTTTAAACAGTGGTTTTTAGAAACACCTATTCAAAATCAATTTCTATCATCTGGGTATTGAAAAAAATTACATATTTGGAAACTAGACTCCGAGTACTACATTTCATATTCAGTGACTTTTTCCAAGATTCCACATTTAAGTGCTTCAAATTTTTAGGTCAAATGTGACAAATTCTGAAAATCAGGAAAAACACTTCCACTTTTTGGCCAAAAAGTGGACACAACTTCTTGCACACACCCAAAATCTACATCTTGAAGCACAAGGAAAATATGTGACACAAGACAAGGGATATATTAGGTTATTTGATTGGAAGTATAAATTGTGCTTGACATTTGTATCCAAGTTGGTAACAAGATAGAAAACTATTAAGACACTTGAGCTTGAGTAATAGTTGAGAAATGATGTATGCATCCCTGATTCATTGGTATTTCTAAAAAGAAAAATAAAATAAACTCTTTTATGTGGAACCTAGGTTAATAAAGCAAACACACAATTAACCTAGGTTAATAGACTAGATGGATAAACTAGACAATTATGATAAAAAGTATAATCAAGCAACTTGTTAAATATGGAAAGAATTAGAGAAGGACAAAATTGTCTAGCTCTATGATTGAAGAGTGAATGTCATAAGGTGTTAAATCTCACATATGCTTGACTCAATTTTAGATGTTGTAGTTGTCTTAGTTTGTATATGTGTCTTAGCATATAAACTTGTATGACGTGTTTAATCCATGTGTGGCAAAAGTATGAGTTTAAGAGTGGATAAGAAAGGGGGTTAAAGAATATATAGTTGTTGACAAAAGAGCTCAATATTCAGTGGGGTTGTGTGATTAGTTAGTAGTCATGCACATCACTCAAGAACCTTGGTGGAACTAGATATCCATTGTGAGGGTGGTTATGTGGAACAATAGACTTGAAATTATTTTGTTTGGTCCTCACAAGTAAGATATTGAAACATCGAAAGATGATTGGTGATAAATATTCTCGTGTTTTAATTTATCTTGAATATTTAGTTTGGTAGTTGTTAATGTATGATATATTTGCTTAAATGCTCATATATGTATCTATGGTCACTTTAATGAACTCTAACCACAAGCTTTCCAAGATATGGCCATAAAATTAAGTGGAACTGTGTTAGTTAATAGTAGCCTTATCATATAGTTATGCAACAAATGGTAGTGGAGCTCAGTGGCCTTCGAAAGATGATCTTCAAATTCTTTTTAAGAAAGGGGGGGTACATATAGTTGTTGCTTAGAGAATTTCATAGTGTATTGTTATAATTTAGATCTTGAATATAATTAGATTATTAGTTGAGAATGCCTTTGTGAAGATCATGCTTGTATAATTAAGTGTTAAGAAAATATATCAATATGATTAATAATGTATTTGTGTCCTTGTATAATTTTCATATGTCGAATTGAACAAGGTTCCCTTGTTAAGAATCCTTTTGTAATTCATAGCTTAGCATACAAGATAGTGAGTCATTTATCATTCAACAAATAGTTACATTCTAAGTGCATGAGTTCCAAGGGTTTTGGGTAGGAAAGCAAGCCTAGAAGAGCCTAGAGTATAAAATATTTAAGTAATCGATTCTATAATAAGATACCATAGCAAAAAGAGTCTTGGAATGATACACCATGATATTATTATTTTTAGATTGGTCACACCATGATATTGTTTATTGATGTTTGTTTGTATGAATTTCTTTGTGAATTTTGTCTAAGTTGGATAAGTTTAATCTATTGATGATTACTAATGTCTTAAGGCTTGTCTTGAAATACAAGATTCTTGGTGCTCAATTTGAAATATTTGGTGCACAAATTGGTGAGTTACAGTCAATTTATTGGAAATAGTTGGCTGGGAAAAATAGAAGAATTTTAAATGAGGAAAACAAAGCCAAATGGTTCTATCATGAAGATAGATTCACACTTAAAATTAGATTTAGGAAACAAAATTGATTACAATGAAAATTAATCTAAAGATTTAAAAGTCAAATAGACTAATAAATTAATGAATTTTAAAATTAGATTAAAAAAAATTAAATAAAATATTAATGTTATCGATGAAAGGATGGTAAGTAGTTCAAGGAGTTCAACACCAACTTCACCTACCTCATACCACAAATAAAATGTCTCCTCATATATGTAATAAACTCTACCTCATAAGGCTTCAGTTATGGAAAGGCTATAAAGGAAAATGTCCATCTAATAAAGTCTACCAAAGTCGAAAGAAAGTAGGTGATTTTTAATTTTTTTGGAGAATCTTGTTTCAGTGGAAAAATATCATATAGGGGAAAAGACCCAATAGGTGTGATAGTTCCAATGGTTGGGAGGGTAATTCTCATAATTTGATCCATTAGTAGAACATATTTTCATTATTGCTTAAATATAAAAATATCAATAAAAGTAACTTCTTGTATTAATAACTATTGCTTTTAAACTTGTCAAACATGTATCATTGATAGACCAAATATTTTCCAACTACCCATTCAATAGTACAAAATGAACAAACATCCCTTTTCAACTTTTAGCTCTAAATGGAACAAAAGATAATATAATTTATTCCAAATAAAATTCACATATGAATTTATAACAAAACTATATTAAAATATTATGTTCAAATTTGTACAATCTTCCAATTACTTTGTCCACCTATAGACACATTCTTGTCAACATCAATACATGCTTCTTACTCTATATAAAATATTAAATGTACAACTACTGGGTCCTCAACCAATTAATCTGGTATTGTAATGAACAATGACAGGTACCCAACTTGACATATTTACAAAATATTATTTCTAATAAATCAATCCATCTCTCCCAAATATTGTGCAATAAATGCCCAACTTGGAGACTTCAATGTACCAGATTCAGAGTACCTGTAAAAAATATGAATAGATGTGAGGCTCCCCATTTAAAAAATCAACTCACAAAATTAATTGACACTGAATTTCAAAATGTATAACCTATCTGTGCCCATTTCAAATGAAAATCAAATCACACAATTAATAGATCAAATTTGAAAATTGTTTCTCTACCATGGAACGCTGAATTTTTCAAATGAAAATCAAATCACACAATTAATAGATCAAATTTGAAAAATGGCTCTCTATTCATGGAATGCTGAATTTCAAAAAATTGGAGGGAATTAATTATAAAATGAACCAATGATTCATATCATCATTTTCATTCTAACAAGTCACAAAGAATATCAGACCTACAAACTGCTACAAGGCTTAGGTGGCACATTGTCTTCTTCTCAAATCAAGTTTTTATATTTATTTCTATAATATTTTCATATATTGATATGTTACCAAGCATTTTCTTCTTAGCAGACAAAAATATTTATGATTCCTTTATGTTATGATTGCAAGTGGTTTCATGTTTTGCAAACCTGAATCATTGTCCAATAGTTGCTAATACTAAAAGATATGGCGGTGGGACTTGACTTTCTAATTCAAAAATCTATTGCAGCATCTAGAGGTGATGAAAATATAGTTGTTGTTTAGGAATTATAGTCCTGAAACATCTTATAACAACATTTCAGAGTGGAACTTTCCCTGTTCATATTTAACTTATTGTTCTTGATATTTCAATGCCCTTTTTAATTTTAATGATATACGTATCTATTGTCAGAATGCTATTCTGGTCTATTAAATGTTATAGCTCTCTATGTCAATGGTGGAGTCCAAGTATTTTGATTAAAGAGGTGGAGTCCAAGAAGTTTGAACTAGATAAGGAGTGCAAGTCTGTGAGGAAGAATAGGAAGTTTTTTGAGTTTCACTATAATGCAAGACTAGTGAAATCTATATTTGTCCATTTTAGTTGACAAATCTCATTTGTGTGTGGTTACTCTGTTATGCATGGATGCTCATTGAGCCAGAGAAGCACAACAATTCTTAATGTTATTACAGTTAAACCATCAAAAGAAGATGAGGTTCAAAAGAATCCCCATGCTATACATAAAGGTCTAGGAAAGATTCATATTAGTATGATGTGTGTCAAGAAAAATCTTCTAGTTGTAGGTGGATTTCAAGAACTTGTTGCAAACAATTTGGATGGCCAGAGTGTTTCATGTTATTGAAAGATTACTTATGTCCCTAATCCCTCAACCCTAACCCTAAACCTTGTCCTTAAACCCTAATCCCTCAACCCTCAACCCTAATCTGTCATCCGTCATCCCTCAACTCTAATCCCTCATTCCTAAACCCTAAACGCTATCCCTATTCCTAGACCCTCAGCAGGCTCAATACTATACCTTAAACCCTAATCCCTCTACCATCGACACTCTTATTTAACCCTAATCCCTTGACCATTAACCCTATCCCTCAACCTCAACCCTCAACCCTCAACCCTCAACTCTCAACATTAAACCCTAATTCATCAACCCTAAACCCTAATCCCTTAAACCTAAACCCTATCCCTAAACCATCAACCCTCAACACTATACCTTAAACCCTAATCCCTCAACCCTCAACCCTAAACCTTATCCCTAAACCCTAATCCCTCAACCCTCAACCCTAATCCCTCATCCCTCAACTCTAATCCCTCATCCCTAAACCCTAAATGCTATCCCTATTCCTAAACCCTCAACAGACTCGATACTATACCTTAAACTCTAATCCCTTATCCCTAAACCCTCCAACCCTATCCCTAATCCTTATACCCTCCACACTCTACTTTAACCCTAATTCCTCGACCCTCAACCCTATCCCTAAACCTTTGACCCTCGAACCTCAACCCTCAACCCTCAACATCAAACCCTAATCCCTCAACCCTTAACTCTGATCCCTCGACCTTCAACCCTGATCCTAAACCCTAAACCCTCAACGCCAAATTCTAATCCCTCAACCCTTCACTCTAATCCCTCAACCCTAAACCCTATCCCTAAACCCTCAACACTATACCTTAAACCCTAATCCCTCAACCCTAACCCTAAACCTTGTCCCTAAACCCTAATCCCTCAACCCTCAACCCTAATCTGTCATCCGTCATCCCTCAACTCTAATCCCTCATTCCTAAACCCTAAATGCTATCCCTATTCCTAGACCCTCAACAGGCTCGATACTATACCTTAAACCCTAATCCCTCTACCATCGACACTCATATTTAACCCTAATCCCTTGACCATTAACCCTATCCCTCAACCTCAACCCTTAACCCTCAACCCTCGACTCTCAACATTAAACCCTAATTCATCAACCCTAAACCCTAATCCCTCAAACCTAAACCCTATCCCTAAACCATCAACCCTCAACACTATACCTTAAACCCTAATCCCTCAACCCTCAACCCTAAACCTTATCCCTAAACCCTAATCCCTCAACCCTCAACCCTAATCCCTCATCCCTCAACTCTAATCCCTCATCCCTAAACCCTAAATGCTATCCCTATTCCTAAACCCTCAACAGACTCGATACTATACCTTAAACTCTAATCCCTTATCCCTAAACCCTCCAACCCTATCCCTAATCCTTATACCCTCCACACTCTACTTTAACCCTAATTCCTCGACCCTCAACCCTATCCCTAAACCCTTGACCCTCGAACCTCAACCCTCAACCCTCAACATCAAACCCTAATCCCTCAACCCTTAACTCTGATCCCTCGACCTTCAACCCTGATCCTAAACCCTAAACCCTCAACGCCAAATTCTAATCCCTCAACCCTTCACTCTAATCCCTCAATGCTAAACCCTATCCCTAAACCCTCAACACTATACCTTAAACCCTAATCCCTCAACCCTAACCCTAAACCTTGTCCCTAAACCCTAATCCCTCAACCCTCAACCCTAATCTGTCATCCGTCATCCCTCAACTCTAATCCCTCATTCCTAAACCCTAAACGCTATCCCTATTCCTAGACCCTCAACAAGCTCAATACTATACCTTAAACCCTAATCCCTCTACCATTGACACTCTTATTTAACCCTAATCCCTTGACCATTAACCCTATCCCTCAACCTCAACCCTTAACCCTCAACTCTCAACATTAAACCCTTATTCATCAACCCTAAACCCTAATCCCCCAAACCTAAACCCTATCCCTAAACCATCAACCCTCAACACTATACCTTAAACCCTAATCCCTCAACCCTCAACCCTAAACCTTATCCCTAAACCCTAATCCCTCAACCCTCAACCCTAATCCCTCATCCCTCAACTCTAATCCCTCATCCCTAAACCCTAAATGCTATCCCTATTCCTAAACCCTCAACAGACTCGATACTATACCTTAAACTCTAATCCCTTATCCCTAAACCCTCCAACCCTATCCCTAATCCTTATACCCTCCACACTCTACTTTAACCCTAATTCCTCGACCCTCAACCCTATCCCTAAACCCTTGACCCTCGAACCTCAACCCTCAACCCTCAACATCAAACCCTAATCCCTCAACCCTTAACTCTGATCCCTCGACCTTCAACCCTGATCCTAAACCCTAAACCCTCAACGCCAAATTCTAATCCCTCAACCCTTCACTCTAATCCCTCAACCCTAAACCCTATCCCTAAACCCTCAACACTATACCTTAAACCCTAATCCCTCAACCCTAACCCTAAACCTTGTCCCTAAACCCTAATCCCTCAACCCTCAACCCTAATCTATCATCCGTCATCCCTCAACTCTAATCCCTCATTCCTAAACCCTAAATGCTATCCCTATTCCTAGACCCTCAACAGGCTCGATACTATACCTTAAACCCTAATCCCTCTACCATCGACACTCTTATTTAACCCTAATCCCTTGACCATTAACCCTATCCCTCAACCTCAACCCTCAACCCTCAACCCTCAACTCTCAACATTAAACCCTAATTCATCAACCCTAAACCCTAATCCCTCAAACCTAAACCCTATCCCTAAACCATCAACCCTCAACACTATACCTTAAACCCTAATCCCTCAACCCTCAACCCTAAACCTTATCCCTGAACCCTAATCCCTCAACCCTCAACCCTAATCCCTCATCCCTCAACTCTAATCCCTCATCCCTAAACCCTAAATGCTATCCCTATTCCTAAACCCTCAACAGACTCGATACTATACCTTAAACTCTAATCCCTTATCCCTAAACCCTCCAACCCTATCCCTAATCCTTATACCCTCCACACTCTACTTTAACCCTAATTCCTCAACCCTCAACCCTATCCCTAAACCCTTGAACCTCGAACCTCAACCCTCAACCCTCAACATCAAACCCTAATCCCTCAACCCTTAACTCTGATCCCTCGACCTTCAACCCTGATCCTAAACCCTAAACCCTCAACGCCAAATTCTAATCCCTCAACCCTTCACTCTAATCCCTCAACCCTAAACCCTATCCCTAAACCCTAACCCTAAACCTTGTCCCTAAACCCTAATCCTTCAACCCTCAACCCTAATCTGTCATCCATCATCCCTCAACTCTAATCCCTCATTCCTAAACCCTAAACGCTATCCCTATTCCTAGACCCTCAACAGGCTCGATACTATACCTTAAACCCTAATCCCTCTACCATCGAAACTCTTGTTTAACCCTAATCCCTTGACCATTAACCCTATCCCTCAACCTCAACCCTCAACCCTCAACCCTTGACTCTCAACATTAAACCCTAATTCATCAACCCTAAACCCTAATCCCTCAAACCTAAACCCTATCCCTAAACCATCAACCCTCAACACTATACCTTAAACCCTAATCCCTCAACCCTCAACCCTAAACCTTATCCCTAAACCCTAATCCCTCAACCCTCAACCCTAATCCCTCATCCCTCAACTCTAATCCCTCATCCCTAAACCCTAAATGCTATCCCTATTCCTAAACCCTCAACAGACTCGATACTATACCTTAAACTCTAATCCCTTATCCCTAAACCCTCCAACCCTATCCCTAATCCTTATACCCTCCACACTCTACTTTAACCCTAATTCCTCGACCCTCAACCCTATCCCTAAACCCTTGACCCTCGAACCTCAACCCTCAACCCTCAACATCAAACCCTAATCCCTCAACCCTTAACTCTGATCCCTCGACCTTCAACCCTCATCCTAAACCCTAAACCCTCAACGCCAAATTCTAATCCCTCAACCCTTCACTCTAATCCCTCAATGCTAAACCCTATCCCTAAACCCTCAACACTATACCTTAAACCCTAATCCCTCAACCCTAACCCTAAACCTTGTCCCTAAACCCTAATCCCTCAACCCTCAACCCTAATCTGTCATCCGTCATCCCTCAACTCTAATCCCTCATTCCTAAACCCTAAACGCTATCCCTATTCCTAGACCCTCAACAAGCTCAATACTATACCTTAAACCCTAATCCCTCTACCATTGACACTCTTATTTAACCCTAATCCCTTGACCATTAACCCTATCCCTCAACCTCAACCCTTAACCCTCAACTCTCAACATTAAACCCTTATTCATCAACCCTAAACCCTAATCCCTCAAACCTAAACCCTATCCCTAAACCATCAACCCTCAACACTATACCTTAAACCCTAATCCCTCAACCCTCAACCCTAAACCTTATCCCTAAACCCTAATCCCTCAACCCTCAACCCTAATCCCTCATCCCTCAACTCTAATCCCTCATCCCTAAACCCTAAATGCTATCCCTATTCCTAAACCCTCAACAGACTCGATACTATACCTTAAACTCTAATCCCTTATCCCTAAACCCTCCAACCCTATCCCTAATCCTTATACCCTCCACACTCTACTTTAACCCTAATTCCTCGACCCTCAACCCTATCCCTAAACCCTTGACCCTCGAACCTCAACCCTCAACCCTCAACATCAAACCCTAATCCCTCAACCCTTAACTCTGATCCCTCGACCTTCAACCCTGATCCTAAACCCTAAACCCTCAACGCCAAATTCTAATCCCTCAACCCTTCACTCTAATCCCTCAACCCTAAACCCTATCCCTAAACCCTCAACACTATACCTTAAACCCTAATCCCTCAACCCTAACCCTAAACCTTGTCCCTAAACCCTAATCCCTCAACCCTCAACCCTAATCTGTCATCCGTCATCCCTCAACTCTAATCCCTCATTCCTAAACCCTAAATGCTATCCCTATTCCTAGACCCTCAACAGGCTCGATACTATACCTTAAACCCTAATCCCTCTACCATCGACACTCTTATTTAACCCTAATCCCTTGACCATTAACCCTATCCCTCAACCTCAACCCTCAACCCTCAACCCTCAACTCTCAACATTAAACCCTAATTCATCAACCCTAAACCCTAATCCCTCAAACCTAAACCCTATCCCTAAACCATCAACCCTCAACACTATACCTTAAACCCTAATCCCTCAACCCTCAACCCTAAACCTTATCCCTAAACCCTAATCCCTCAACCCTCAACCCTAATCCCTCATCCCTCAACTCTAATCCCTCATCCCTAAACCCTAAATGCTATCCCTATTCCTAAACCCTCAACAGACTCGATACTATACCTTAAACTCTAATCCCTTATCCCTAAACCCTCCAACCCTGTCCCTAATCCTTATACCCTCCACACTCTACTTTAACCCTAATTCCTCAACCCTCAACCCTATCCCTAAACCCTTGACCCTCGAACCTCAACCCTCAACCCTCAACATCAAACCCTAATCCCTCAACCCTTAACTCTGATCCCTCGACCTTCAACCCTGATCCTAAACCCTAAACCCTCAACGCCAAATTCTAATCCCTCAACCCTTCACTCTAATCCCTCAACCCTAAACCCTATCCCTAAACCCTAACCCTAAACCTTGTCCCTAAACCCTAATCCTTCAACCCTCAACCCTAATCTGTCATCCGTCATCCCTCAACTCTAATCCCTCATTCCTAAACCCTAAACGCTATCCCTATTCCTAGACCCTCAACAGGCTCGATACTATACCTTAAACCCTAATCCCTCTACCATCGACACTCTTATTTAACCCTAATCCCTTGACCATTAACCCTATCCCTCAACCTCAACCCTCAACCCTCAACCCTCGACTCTCAACATTAAACCCTAATTCATCAACCCTAAACCCTAATCCCCCAAACCTAAACCCTATCCCTAAACCATCAACCCTCAACACTATACCTTAAACCCTAATCCCTCAACCCTCAACCCTAAACCTTATCCCTAAACCCTAATCCCTCAACCCTCAACCCTAATCCCTCATCCCTCAACTCTAATCCCTCATCCCTAAACCCTAAATGCTATCCCTATTCCTAAACCCTCAACAGACTCAATACTATACCTTAAACTCTAATCCCTTGTCCCTAAACCCTCCAACCCTATCCCTAATACTTACACCCTCCACACTCTACTTTAACCCTAATCCCTTCAACCTCAACCCTATCCCTAAACCCTTGACCCGCAAACCTCAACCCTCAACCCTCGACGTCAAACCCTATTCCCTCAACCCTTAACTCTGATCCCTCATCTCTCAACCCTAACCCTAAACCCTCAACCCTCAACATCAAATCCTAATCCCTCAACCCTAAACCCTATCCCTAAACCCTCAACACTATACCTTAAACCCTAATCCCTCAGCCCTCAACCCTAAACCTTATCCCTAAACCCTAATCCCTCAACCCTCAACCCTAATCTGTCATCCCCCAACTCTAATCCTTCATCCCTAAACCCTAAATGCTATCCCTATTCCTACACCCTCAATAGAATCGATACTATACCTTAAACCCTAATCCCTTATCCCTAAACCCTCCAACCCTATCCCTAATCCTTATACCCTCCACACTCTACTTTAACCCTAATTCCTCGACCCTCAACCCTATCCCTAAACCCTTGACCCTCGAACCTCAACCCTCAACCCTCAACGTCAAACCCTAATCCCTCAACCCTTAACTCTGATCCCTCAACCCTCAACACTATACCTTAAACCCTAATCCATATCCCTCAACCCTTAACCCTTAAAACTTAAACCCTATCCCTACACCCTCAACACTTGGCACTATATCTTAAGCCTTAAACCCTCATCCCTAAAGCCTCAACCCTCAATCCTTAAACCTTCAACCCTAAACCCTATCCCTAATCCCTCTACCCTCGACACTCTAACCCTAACCTCGACATTAAATGCTAATCCGTCAACCCTAAACCCTAATCCTAAACCCTCAACCCTCAACCCTCAACACTATACCTTAAACCCTAATCCCTCAACCCTCAACCCTAAACCTTATCCCTAAACCCTAATCCCTCAACCCTCAACCCTAATCCATCATCCCTCAACTATAATCCCTCATCCCTAATCCCTAAATGCTATCCCTATTCCTAAACTCTCAACAGACTCGATACTATACCTTAAACCCTAATCCCTTATCCCTAAACCCTCCAACCCTATCCCTAATCCTTACACCCTCCACACTCTACTTTAACCCTAATCCCTCGACCCTAAACCCTATCCCTAAACCCTTGACCCTTGAACCTCAACCCTCAACCCTTAATGTCAAACCCTAATCCCTCAACCCTTAACTTTGATCCCTCGACCCTCAACCGTAATCTGTCATCCCTCATCCCTAAACCTTAAACGCTATCCCTATTCCTAGACCCTCAACGGGCTCGATACTATACCTTAAACGCTAATCCCTTATCCGTAAACCCTCCAACTTTATCCCTTATGCCTTAACCCTCATGATTAATAGCCTTGAACGTAAAAAAATTTGAGTGGGACATAACGCAAGCGCGTTATAACGCGCTCGCGTTATGTCAAACATGGCAAAAGACAGACTTGCGGGAAAGAAAAATGCAAGGCAAAACATAACGCGAGCGCGTTATAATGCGCTCGCGTTATTTCTTTCTTTGGGAATCCCAAGCCTTGGGCTTGGGATTTGCTTTGGATTTCCAACCCAAAGGCTTGGAGTGCCTTATGAACAGTCACAGACGTGTTTTTCTATATTCTTCAAAATTTCACATAATTTCGTTCGTGCTAACCCTCAGATTTGCACGTGTTTCAAGGTTGAACAAATCGAACACATGGGTAATGTTAGGCTTTCTCTTAGCTATTTGACGATGTGATTTTTTTCACATTTTAACAATGTTAAGCCTTTCATCTTTAATTTCTTTTGTTTGTGTGTCCGTTTTTAGGCAAAAACCACTGTTTGGTCTTTTTTTCATTGTAAAATAACTATTCATTCAAATTTCAAAAAAATTACATATTTAGAAACTAGACTCCATTCTACAAATATTAAAAAAATAAAAAAATGATTTTCAATTAGTTTTCAAATTTTATAAGGGTAGCACGGCCAAAATTCTATTTTTTAGGATGTGTCCACTTTAAAAATTAGTAAAAAATCAAATATTCATTAAAAATTATCAGAAAAATTGGGCATAAACTACATGCTATTAGCTAATTTCTCACTGAAGTGATTTTAAAAATACCCAAAAAAAGTTGACCTTTTGAGGGAGCCACAAAACATGCTATGTTATGTTTTTTTGACAAAAACAACACCAATTTCTGTGGCTCCCTCTTTTGAACCCTTTAATCTATGCCATTTTCAAAACAAAATAGTAGTTTAGAAAGTAGACTCGGAGCACTACGAACATTGTTTTGGTTACATCTCCAAATTTTAAGTGTAACTATGCTCAATTTCTCATCCAAGGCCAGTATTTCCTGATTTCAGAAAAAAAGTGGCCACTTAAGACCCCTTTTTGGCCCCCCATCTTCTTGCACTTACCCTATAGCAAATTGTGAACCAGGGGCATGCATGGCAGCCCAACCACATGCTTGGATGACCAAAGAGCTCTTCTTGAATTGGCTGCACCATTTTGCTAGATCAGTCCCTGGTGGAGCTTCAACCACAAATAGACATCTCCTCATTTTTGATGGACATGGAAGCAATGTGGCTTACAGCACAATTCAAGAAGCTAGATCTTTGGGCATTGATCTTCTTACTTTGCCTGCGCATACCAGCCACAAACTTCAACCTTTGGATGTTAGTGTCTTTGCACCATTCAAGTCATAATTCAAAAATGAAAGGTCCAAGTGGATGGCAAAAAATCCCCACATTGAAATAAGTAGGGCAGAATTGGCTGAACTAAGTAGCAAAGCTTTCAAGCTTTCCCTTACATCTGAAAATATCATATCAGGTTTTTGAAGGACTGGAATTTGGCCACTAAATAGAGATGCTCTTTCCAATGACATGAGACCAAGTGAATCTTTCTTTGTTGAAGAAGAAAATGAGGTTGCAGGTATTACAAGCATTTTAAGGTTGGCTGGATATGAAGAGGTTGAAGTGCAAAATTGTTTGGCACAAATGGCAAGGGAACAATCAACCCTAACAAATGAAGTGAATGACAGCATAAGTTCATCTACTCATCTCAGCCAAACACAATAGTCAAATGAAGAAGACGATGCCATGAGCTTGCCAACACAAGTTAACCCACCAAATTGGGTTAAAGAAGCTGCCAACAACCTTGGAATGTAGATTGATTTTGAAAATGAAGAAGTGTCATTATCTATGCCTTCCCCTCCTTCACTTCCAACAACCGAGTTTATTCATTATTATGTAGATACCACAGATTGGGAAACTACAGATTTAGATGCTACTGATACAACATTGCAGCAAGTGAAATGCAATGAAGGTTCATTGAAGAACTCTGAAGGTAATTTGCAGTTATTTCAATTTCAACCTTCTCATTATGCATATGTAATGAATTTGTACCATCAATGTTATTGATCACCATCCATTATCCATGATGAAGAGACATATGATAACATAATTTTGATTTGAAGACTTTTGAATTTAACTATGTTCAACTTTTTTCCATACAGAAACATTCAAATCAAATTTATTATGCACTGTGGAAATCTAATGTTCATTGTCATGAAGGATCATGAAGTTTGATGTATAACATTCATGGTGAACATTCATTACATGTTTTTGCTAACAATTATTAAATGACATCATTTTATTTAGGCATTATGGCAGCAGGAAAGAGAAGATCTAGAAGAACAAGTCGAAGGCCTAGGACCAGGTTGCCAAGGGGAGTCAAATTGAATGCAATTGACTTAGAAGATGCTGAGACTTCAATCAACCCACCTAAAAATAACACTGATTGTAGTTCAGTTAATGACAATGCAGTTAACATTGATGTTTCTACTAGTTCTGCTCAAAAACATGGAATGAAGGTAAAGATGAAGAGAGGGGAATGGACAGAACAAGATATGGATGGTGCAATCAAGGATGTCAAGGACAATAAGTTCTCCATAAGAGTAGCTGGAAAAAAGTGGGGTATCCCTTACACTAGTTTGACAAATTGGTTGGCAGGAATAACAACCACAAAAACAAAGGGACCACCAACGGTTTTGTCAATGGAAGAAGAGCTGGAAGTTGTCGAATGGTGCAAAGATTTGGCTCAACTTGGTCATGGTATGGAGGTTGCTCAGTTGAAGTCACACATTGCACAAATTTGTCAAGGAAGGCCAAATCCTTTCACAAATGGTTTGCCAGGTAGATCATGGTGGGCTGGTTTCCGTAGATGTCATCCAAATTTGACAATAAGGATTGCTGAGGGTCTTGACTGAGATAGAGTAGTGATGTTACGTCTGAGCATTGTGGAAAACTTTGATGACAACTTGGAAAAACTTTATAATGCTAATCATTATGGCCCAACAAAGATATGGAACTATGATGAAACAGGTGTTCAAGCAGGCACAAATTGTGGGATGTGAGTTACTGCAAAGCTGGGCAGCAGAAGTGTGCCACAAATTCTATCAAAAAGTAGAGAGTGGATAATCATTTTATGTTGTATTAATGCAACAGGGCATAGATACCTAGGTTTTATCTTTTCAAGGGTAAAAGACAGCTAAAAAACTATATAGCAAATTGTGAACTAGGGGCGTGCATGGCAGCCCAACCACATGCTTGGATGACCAAAGAGCTCTTCTTGAATTGGCTGCACCATTTTGCTAGATCAGTCCCTGGTGGAGCTTCAACCACAAATAGACATCTACTAATTTTTTATGGACATGGAAGCCATGTGGCTTACAACACAATTCAAGAAGCTATATCTTTGGGCATTGATCTTCTTACTTTACTTGTGCATACTAGCCACAAACTTTAGCCTTTGGATGTTAGTGTCTTTACACGATTCAAGTCATACTTCAAAAATGAAAGGTCCAATTGGATGGCAAAAAACCCCTACATTGAAATAAGGAGGGCAGAATTGGCTAAACTAAGTAGCAAAGATTTCAAGCTTGCCCTTACATCTGAAAATATCATATCAGGTTTCAAAAGGATTGGAATTTGGCCACTAAACAGAGATGCTCTTTCTAATGACATGAGACCAAGTGAATCTTTCTTTGTTGAAGAAGAAAATGAGGTTGCAGGTATTGCAAGCATTTTAAGGTTGGCTGGATATGAAGAGGTTGAAGTGCAAAATTGTTTGGCACAAATGGCAAGGGAACAATCAACACTAACAAATGAAGTGAATGACATCATAAGTTCAGCTACTCATGTCAGCCAAACACAACAGTCAAATGAAGAAGACGATGCCATGAGCTTGCCAACACAAGTTAACCCACCAAATTGGGTTAAAGAAGCTGCCAACAACCTTGGAATGCAGATTGATTTTGAAAATGAAGAAGTGTCATTATTTATGCCTTCCCCTCCTCCACTTCCAATAACTGAGGTTATTCATTATTATGCAGATACAACAGATTGGGAAACTACAGATTTAGATGCTACTGATACAACATTGCAACAAGTGAAATGCAATGAAGGTTCATTAAAGAACTCTAAAGGTAATGAAATAGCAGACCAACAAGTGAGATGCAGTCAAGGCTCATTAAAGAAATTTCTCAAGCTGCCAATTGAAATAGTTTGTAAGAGACCTAATCCCCTGGATGATAATGCACTGAGGCTAGGTAGGCAGTTCCAAATTCTTACCATAGATGATTATCTAATCTTACATGAGCAGCAAGCAGCAAGGAAAATAGAACTCGAGGAACTAAAAGCAAGAAAAAAACAACAAGCAGAGGTAAAAAAATCTGTCTAATTGAAGAAAATAAAAAGAGGGAAGAGCAGAAGCTTGAAAGACAATTAAAGAGACAAAAGAATGAAGAAGAAAAGCTGCAACAACGAAGGGCGAGAGAATTGAAGAAAGAACAAAGGCAAATGTTCAAGGATAGGAATTCAAAACATGTTGCAAACAATTCAGGGTGTTTGAGTACTCCATCAACCCCTCTACCTAAATAACATCATATTCTAAGGGATATGTACAACATATTAAGCCATGCTTATGCTGCCCTTAGTGACCAACAGTGACTAGCAATACAAATTCAACACATGAGGGAAGTAGTTCAAGGTGTTTGAGTACTCCATCAACCCCTCTACCTGAACATCATCAAAATTTGAGGGATATGTACAGCATATTAAGCCCTGCTTATACTGCCATTAACAACTTCCAAGTGACTAGTCACAGCCCCCCTCATTCCCCTATAAAGCAATTCCAATTTTCTAGGCTTTTAGATAAAACAATGTTTGGTCATCTTGTTTCTATCACACCTCATGTGGAATTAGCTCCTCCAAAAAATACTTCAACAAATAGTCCTATAGAGGAGCCAGAGCCATTCCCTGGCTTTATGGTAAACTAGAAAATTAGGACTTGATGTCAAGTTATTGCTAGAATTTTTTTGAATCATCTAGTCAGCAATGCATTTGGGACATTGTAAGTAAAAGCTGACAATTTTGTAATGTTTTGTCGAAGCTGTATTACCGGTAAACTAGAAAATTAGGATTCGATGTCAAGTTATTGCTATAAATTTTTTGAATCATCTAGTTAGCAATGCAATCAGGAAAGATATTGTAAGTAAAAGCTGACAATTTTGTAATGTTTTGTCAAAGACAATCTTACCGCATTATGCAACTAGCAATATAATGTTTTGTTGTTTTTGTAAAGCAAGTACCAATATGCATGTTTAGTTATTTTCATCAGCAATGTAATGCAATATTCCAAGTCAAGATTTTGTTATAGTGCAAGGAATGTGTCTACAATTTTGTGGACTATGCAGCCAACAAAATGAATGTATGTATATACAGACACAAACATGTGTATATATGCCTCTACACACAACATATATATATGAATGTATGTATATAGACACAAACATGTGTATATATATAAGATACATGTATATATATGCATACATCCATATATATACAAGCATAAGTAAATATTTATGTATGTATATGTATATAAATTACCTCTACACACACACACACACACACACACACACACACACACACACACACACACACACATATTGTGCCAAATGTTTGCATGTTTAGAGGATGAGATCATAGGTACAATCAAATCAAGGTTTATAAATGTCATGATAATTGAGTTATGAATGTTCTAAATTGGACTTGATACAACATAATAGAGTGTGAGATTTAGGTTTGGGGTTAGTGAGTGCACCAAAATATCCTAATTATGTGCTAAGACAATGCATTACTGACTACCATGTGCCAAGTGGCATAAAAAAATGTATATAGTTATATGGATGGAAGAAGAATTCAATCATAGGCCATAGAAATGGGAGGAGTACAAGTAAGCATGAAGGGTGATTTAGAAACTAGTGGAAAACTATGAGAAGTATGGTTAGGATCTAATGATTGGGAAAGGAATGGAAAACTATGTACTCATGATATGATGTATAAAGCAGTGCACACATATTTGATGGTAAGGAACTCTGTTGGACACTCAAAACAATATTAGTAAGCATTCTAAGAATTTATCTTGTTTGAAAATCAAACATACTAATCAACAATATCTGTGGCAGAAATTTGTGTAAAACATTCTCAGAAATTTATTAAATGCACAATATACTTGTAAGATAAAATAATTTTCACATGAGAGCAATCTACAACATGCTAGTTAAATTTTTTCAGTCATATGCCTTGAAGTCTAATGTCATGCAGGAAACAATGAGATATGATGGAAATACCATTCGGGGAATACCTCAATAAAAAGGGTGTAAATTTAGGATGAACCCAAATAGAAATTCTTTGTATGTAATGCTTATGATTTTATGATGGTTATGTTCCTTGAATATTCCTAGAAGATGTAGATGATATTCATTTGATCCTTTATTGTCCTGAATGAATATTTCAAATGGTAACTTCTAATCCTCTTGAAATGCATGCATGGCTACTGTTTAACTTCTAATTGATAGTTGAAGATACAATATGTGCAATAGTAAGCTACATTTTCAAGAGAACTAATTTTCACTAACTTTGAACTAATCAGAAAATTTGAGGAAGATATGTAGCCTGCTGCTGTGTTAGAAGATGAGAAATGAATCTGCATAGCATACATAAGAGTATCTTTAGAACGATGTATGGCTACCATGAATCCAAGGATATAGAGGAAGGACTATCATGAATTTTATTAGGTTATCATTGTTAGGTAGCAACATCATGTAATGCAAGATGATTGTAGAAATAGACATCATGTAATGCAAGATGATTGTAGAGGGGATTTCACCAACAAGTAAGTTTCCTAGGAGAGAGCATTTGATCTTGAACAAGGTGAACCACCTCTGATAACTAATCATCCTAGATCTAATCTCTAAATGAGCCATGTTTGTTTTAAAGGTTGTAATCAAGAGGACAATCTGATTTCAATCTTAGCCATACCCATTTAAAGCAAATCAGTGGAAACCCAATTAAATAATAATTTTCTCAAGTCATCAAGACATGGAAATTTCCCAGATCAAATCTTTGATTCTGGCTACCATGTTTTCTGCAAATAATAAATAGTAGCAACTCCATGATCTGGGTCCCATAATAGATATTTGCAGGCTTTTTCTATCACAAAACGTACCCATGTCACCAGCTGATTAATCCAGAGAAAAATCTCATCTTTATTCCCTATCACTCAGATGATATTTTCAGCCTCTAGTTTGGAATATGTGGTCTCTGTGTACCCTAGTTTAGTCATTAATTCCCATTCTAGAGTGTGTGGAAACATCTTGTGCAACTGGGGCCTTGAAACTTTCTAAGTAAGTTTTCATAATTTCATCATGATAATTAGATCCTTTTGCAACTGAGATGATATTTGATGATTTTTAAGGTCCTTTAGGCCACAACGGTCTGATGGGTATTGTTTTTTTTAATGTGGTACACTTTTAAAATGTTTTAAGGTTTCCTCAATCCACATTGGTCTGATGGGGTTTGTTCTTTTAATGGAGAACTGCAGTGAAATTAATTATTAAAGCATAAAATTCTATTAAAATGTAGTGTTTAGAAGAGGTGTAAGACTAAATCACAGAAGCTTATAATAGAAAAAAAAGGGTCATTGCCCCAGTAAGGTTAAAAATGACCTTACCTATTGGTTTTCCTTCAAACCCTGGTAACAAAAACCCCTAGAAATTTGTTGTGTCAAAAGACACAATTTCTGTGAGTGTATGTCTGAGGAGGGGATTACCGTGACTGAAAATCTCTCCATTTGACCTACAAATAAGTGAGATACATGAGCACTGAGAAGGTAGTCAAAATAGTCCCCTAAACATTCTTCTAACATTCATGAAATCTGCAAGACTAACCAATACATTCCGCAGCGTGGCAAGCAGGCAATAACAGTCATTCACATTAGAAGAGGTGGGAAATTGGGACTCTAAACCCACCAAGCCCCACCTTCAGTCAAAATAATAAAAATATAGAAATTATGGAAAAATTTCAGGAGGCTTAGTTTTCAGAAGGCCAAGCTTATTCAGACTATAGAAACACAAGAAATAGATTTAGATCATGGGCTAAACTAAGAAAAATTGAAGATACGGTTGCAGAGGTCACTCAAAACCAAGGAAACCCTCAAGACGAATTCAACTCAAACATTTACATCGATGAAATTTCTCATTTTCTTAAAGTGCTTATAAAAATGATGCAAGCTAGGTTGGTGTCTAACTATGCTAAGAAATTGCTGTACCTGTTGCCTCCATCCACCTCCACGTCAACGGCCTCCCTGCTTCCCATAGTGGCGGCCTCCTAGTGATCTCTGTGCTTCCCACGTCAGCGGCCTCCATGGAAGCTGTGGGCTGGAGCAGTGGCATCGATTAGGGTTGAGTGTGAGAAATAGAGTGAAAGAGATTAGTTTTAGGTTTAGGTTGTTTTAGAAATAGGATAATTTATTATTAGTTTAGGGTTAAGTGCTATTCAAAATAGCATGTTATTATATTAAGTTTAGGGTGCTTTATGGAATATTTTTTGGTTAAAATTATTTAGTTAATAATATAATGTTGTTTAGGTTTATACATAAACATGCACATAAGATATGAGTATAGATTTGTTTTTTAGAGGATTCTATTATGGATTTGAGTGCTAATGTCCATAATATACGAGAAAAAATGTTCACTCATTGGTACAAATGTGTGCGATGAAGGGATGCGAGAATTGACCATCATAAGGCAGGTGTTCAAAAAGTGTTGTTTTTGACACTTTTTATGACTACTTATAGATCTGGCATCAAAATTGATCACGTGGTCCTGAAACCTTAGTTATAAGCAATTGACTATGCAATGAAGTTGTTATAAAGTTTTTAAACTTGTTCGACATCGGCAAGTATGTTTTTGAGAGGCACGAAGTTAGGGTGCACACCTATTGGGTCTTTTCCCCTATTAAAAATATGCTTTTGCATGGGGACGAGATGATTTCCATCCCACGGACACAATCAATATCATCGCCACCAAATTTACATCGGGGAGACCTCAAATATCTTTCTTAGAAAAGGAAACGCAACTAATTAAAACAAATCGTGACGCCAAGTCCCCTTGCCATGGAAACAAAGGTGGCCCACAGAATAATTATTTAACTTAAAATATTTCACTATAGAGGAGAGGACCCATCCCTACCTATGTTTCAATAGTTATCATGGTGCGGTGTACTTAACCCCCAATTAAATATATGAATATAATAGTAGTTGTGAAATAATATACTAGTAAAAATTTAATAAGGAATCAATACACATGCGTAATAATACACTTTATATGTCACATCAAAAAAGAACCAATCATATGGTGACACATATAAGGTAATCATAAGGCAATCGGTAATAGGTGCCTTCGTCCACACGTTTCAGTCTAACTGTGCTTTTGGATAACTCGATAAAGATGTAGCTAATTAGGCTACATAAATGATACCCAGAACGCTAGACAATAGCTTTGAGCTCTTAAGTCACATATGAAGAAACCCACACATTTTCATAAAAATCTGATTATGGGCTATCCATTTGGAATACTTAATTGTTATACCAATGATTGGGAAGGAAAGGGATTCCTCTTATGTCTAGGTTCAAATAGCTTCCCCATCGGTAGTTAGAACTTGGAGGGAGTATCTTGTAGTTTGAGTTAAATAATTCATACATGTATATTGTATTTTGAGTAAGACCACTTTTGTGTATGTGGCGAATTGGTTCATTGACCTAACCGCACTTATTGTAACTATTATGGGTTGTAGTACTTGACCTAATATACTATTGAAGATATAATGATGTACTTTTCATTGGTTGTACTATCTTTTGTACTTATGGAAATATCTTATTAATTAATTCATTTTACGATTACTTGTGTATATTTACATTCCTAGTTATGGGATATATATGCAAATAATGGTAAAGCATTTAAAGAAAAAAATTTAGCCACTTTTTAGGGCATGCTACAACTTAGTCCCCAAATGCTCTTCCTATTAAGTGTCAAGCAAAAGAGCCAAACTGTAATCTCCCATTTTGATTTTCTTAAGACAACTCTAATTAAGCTTTGGTGATGTTTATGGGGCACATACTTACTGTGATATACAATGTGATTGCTTGGTAGACATTTCCACATATTTGCAACATTAGTATTTTGTATGGCCTAAATGCTAACCTATCTTGTAGCCAAGAAATTTGTATATTTTTTAATAATAAAATTTGTTGATGGTGGCACTATACTCCTCAGAACATGACTCAAGCACAAACATGAATGAGTTAGCTTCAATACAACACATAAACCCTCTCCTTTTTGATGGCGAACTCTAAGTCACTCTCGCTCTCGTGGCAAAATTCAGTCGAGTGGAGGCATAACCTGGGGGCAATTCTGTTCGCATGGAGGTAGAATGTCACAAAGAGTGGTTGGCCAGTCTTGGGGCCTGGTTTGTGTTAATTTTTATTTTTTAATGGAGATAACCATGACCTAAAGGGTCACTAGTTGTCGATCTCCTATTGGATTCCTAAAAGGGGAGTATTGATAACCGATAAATACTCCTAAGCCTATATTCATATGTGATTTACAAAACCAAGAAAACACATCCACACAACCAACACAAGTTTAATTAGCATCTTAATGATAAAGTTTAGGGTGTCCTCAAGATAGCCATCATGGGAAAGAAGGTCAACCATACACACATAATGATCAATTGTATGTGTAATGCAATAAGGACCTTACTCATGTGATTAAAGTATGTGCAACCCTCATCCACTAAACCTGCATGGTTGTATGCACATAGAACACAAGCAAAGCTTATAATGTCAGGATATGTTTCAGAGTACTTCATTAATTCATTGATTTTGAGAATATCCTTGCAAAATCCATTTTGTACATATCCTTTAATCATTGCATTCCATGAGACCACAAATGTTCTTTGAGGCATTTTGTCAAATAGTTCACGTTCCTTGTCTATGCTTCCACATTTTCCATACATGTCTACCACGACATTTCCAACTATAATATTTGACAAAAATCCACCTTCCATTATGCTTTGATGGATGCATCTACCATGTTCCAAAGCTCCCATTTTGGCATAGGCAAGGAGGATGTTGGCTTTACAACTGCTAATTTCATTTGCTTGAAAGTTTCTAAAGCCTTTTCAACAAATCCATTTTGTGCATATCCTACAATAATGGCATTCTATGAAACCACATTTCTTTGAGGCATTTTGTCAAACAGTTCGCGTGCATTGTCTATGCTTCCACATTTTGCGTACATGTCTACCAAAGTAGTTACAACTATAACATCTGACAAAATTCCTCTATTGTTTATGCTTTTATGGATGTCCATACCTTGTTCCAAAGTTCCCACTTGGCATAGGCTGGGAGGATGTTGGCAAAGGTTTATAGCTTTACACCAACCAATTGCATTTGCTTGAAAGTTTCTAAAGCCTTTTCAATAAATCAATTTTGTGAATATCCTGTAATCAAGGGATTCCATTAGAACATATTTCATTGAGGCATTTTGTCAAACAGTTCATGTGCCTTGTCTACACTTCCACATTGTCACGTCTCATACCTTTTTCATACTGGATTTAATAGTTAAAATTGCAATAATTACATTGATTAGATAAGTAGATCGCTTCGGCTATTTTACTTGCTTCGGCTATACAGGGACTAACATATTAACGGTTTTATGAGTTTGACTTTTGCAGCCTTGTCGACGACAAGAGCATGGCTCAGGTAGGGGAGTCCTAGCTCCGTGACAACATCTGACGGGTTTTATCTGGGAATTCCACACACACACGTAGTTGTTTTATCTTGCATTGCATCACGTTGAATGTTTTCTTTTTTCCGATAAGTAACGTTGGCATGTTTAAATTGTTGATCGTGTTTGTGTGAAATTTGAATGGATGTTGATGTTTTTCGACTGAGAGGAATAGCTTTGAATGACGGGATTATTGTAATTTTTCAACTCAATACCTGTTGAGAAAAGAAAAACCAACAAGTTAGTTGAGTTATTGTAGTATTATAATAAAAATAATAATAAAAAAATAAATAACAATTGGAATATCGAAACACCAATTGTAAACAATTAAATCTGCAAAGGTTAGTAGTTATGATAATTAAATATATCAAGTTAAACAAATAAGTAATTTAAAGACATGCAAAACAATGGTAGATATAATTAGTATTGATATCCTTAGAATGTTTATATATATATATATATAATATTCTAGTAAAGGATTATATTTGAATAATAATAATAATAATATAGAATACCTATATATGTTCATGCAAAAAGAATTTAAATTAAGATATTTATATAATTGGTTCTAAACATAAAATAGATAATTCTTTAATTCCGTATTCAGAAGAGGGAAATATAAGCATGCACATGCATGCGCATTAAAGAAGGGGAAGTTATTTAGTGTTAACTAAAACATAACTCTGCATGAAGAACGGCGGGCAAAGGAGTGGAACGGATGATAAAGAAGGTTTTGGATGGGAAAATGGGAGATAGGCACGGAGAAGGAAAACGGATCAAAACACGGGAGGGTGAGCGATAGGAGCTGGGAAGAAAACGACCAAATTTTGGATCAACTGCTTTTTGACACAGGTATTTCTTCCGGTGGCCATTGTTCTTTACGGATTCTGTCCGCCATGTATTTTCTTTTCTTACTTCTGGCTTATAGTTATGATGGGACGATCTCCTTCTAAGGAAATGAATGTGAAACTGCCCAGCAATGAGTGTTATTATGGTTTTGTAAGGTCGTTTATCTTCTTTTGAGTACCGGCTGCGTATGGTAGGAAGCTGTATATTTTTGGTTAAACTGAAGCCAACCTTGTTGTTTTACTTTATACCTTTCAAAAACCACGTGCAAACTAAATCTAGCTAGTGAAGGTCGCTGCCTGCAAATTAAAAGCACGCTATTTTTCATTTATGTTGACTCCACGCTGGAGACTATCAGCTTGTGGTAAGCTTAGGGGGGGCGGATCGACCTTTGTAATAATAGATCAAGAGTATAGGATCTTTGGTCGATCCTTTGGTGTAAATACCCTATTCTGTGAGCGGCCCTTCTTTTGGCCAGAAACTCATTTAATTGGCCTCGTCAAGTTAAGCGTCCTCTGTGTAAACGACCCCTGGCTGTATCCGATCTGCAGTTCTTTTTCTATGCCGTTCAGTGCTTGGTCGATAAATGCTAGGTTTAGTTTTGCTGTGTCTTCTTTCTCCACTGCAGCGTAAAAGCCTTTTAGATAGAAATACATGACATTTTTTCTTTTCTGCTTTAAAAAGACACAACTAATTTATTTCCTCAGCAATCCAAATAGGAAGACATAATTTCTGACGGCCTAACCCCAAGAAAGTTAATTGTTTAATGCGTTTGTGTTCCCAGCTAGTAGTTTTCCTCTTAAAACACACAAAATGGTAACTGTAGTTTTTAAAAAAAATGTGGGTGACGGATCACGTTGTCCCATTTACCTTAACGTCACCTTGTTTGCCTTTCGAACCCCATTCTCGAGTGCTTGGAGTAAAATGCCTACCGTTCGCTGTCTGGCAAGTTGACCTCCAGTGAAGTTTAGATTAAACTACTGTTTTATTTTTTTTTATTGTTGTGTATAAGATTCTTTTGCTTCAGGCCGTTTGATAATGTGCAATGCCTTTCTGTTGTTGGTGAAGCCGTTCTCAGATCTGAAACACATTCAGCCACTGTTGCCTCACCCAGATTCTATTTTATTTTTAATTACATTAACCGACTTGACTTATTAAATCTTCCTCTAATGTTGTCGGTTTCCCTCTTCATAATAAACTGCTTTTCTTGTATGAGATATGGGTATTCCTTATGTGTTAAGGCCATGGCTGTCTGTGAGTTGGGTATGACCATTCCAATGGCTTTTGTTTTAAAACTTAAATCGACCCCGGATAGAAATTTGAAATACATTTTAATGATGTGACCCTTATAGTTAACTAGCAATGTATTATGTGCACCAGTTTATTCTTTCTCAATCCAATATAGAGAAAATCTCCTTCATTAGGAGTAATACTTACTCATTAGGATAGAAATAAATAAGGAAAATAAAATATAACAAGGGGCATCTGTAATTCTATTATTTCTTTATAAGATGACTAAACCTAGTGTATCTTCATCATTGAAGACATTTTTTTTTTGAAACCAGTTATACTTGAAATAAGCGAAACTGTAAATATTGAATGAAAATATGTTCTTATACTCATGATTTGATGGATAAGGTTGATTCATATTAGGTTGTGTTATAATAGTTTATTTTCTTCAAAGTTGTGGTTAGAAAAGATTGCATTCCGGGACGGGTATCGAATGTGGGTTAATAGGGAAGTAAGTTTCTTTTTCAAACTTGCATGCCGTTGATACGGAATAACGCTTTGGCCAAAGCTAACAGAATGTTGAAATAGACATGCACCATTGAAATAGATGGACTTTTTCCTAGCTTCATTGTATTTTTTTTTTCCCTACCATATCCTATTGATGAGATGCGGCATTCTGAGTTAGAGATGCATGTAGATTGATAGGCACATACCAGATTCCACCCTGCATATGTTTTCAGGTTGCTAGGCTCTTCGAGCAGGGTCGGGCATCCTTCAATTTGAAGGATACCGGGGAAGCGCAAGCTTCGTGGTTGGGCGGAAAAAGCGCTTGAACCATGTTCTTGTCCTTCGACGCAGCAGATGGCCGGTTGGTCGATGGCGGTCGAGGACTCCTTGACAGAATTATTTGACATTATGACAATTGTACTTCTTTATTCAAATGATTGTAAGGCTTGTTGCCGCTATTTGACACTTATAATTTTATTTTCGACGTACTCTGTAAAGGACTTCAGATGTATTGATGTATGATTGTAATTGGATGTACTTTTACTTATGAATCTGAAAACTTATTTAGACTCTCGCATGTTATCGTAATTTCTTTCCTTCGGAATGATGAGTAGAAGTTATTTTACCTTTTAATTTTTTTTTTACTTCTTTCTAAATCTATGTTTTGCTATAGTTTCATGTGATGTGAATTTGAGTACTTTACATTTGGTATCAGAGCTATGGTTCTACTCTAGGACTATATGGAACCATTACGCTAAAGGTTGAAAACTCTTGCAGATAGTTCATCATGAACACTAGGAACTCTGGACGTAGGGGAGCAACCCTAGGATCTGGCAGTAACCCTGATACTGGTAATAATGAAGAAGGCAATGTTGGAAATAATGTTGGCACTGATGCAGGAGGGTCTAATGCTAGACAGAATGGTGAAGGACAGAATAATCAGTTGGACCAAATCTTAGCTCTTCTGACTCAACAGGGAACCAGAATGAATACCATGGAAGAAGAAATCAGAGGCATAAGGGGAAATAGGAATGAGGAAAGAAGAGAGGAAGCTCAAGGTCCTGAAGGAGAAGTAAACGGAAATAACAGGAATAAGATTGCTGAAGAGTTGGGAAAGGACCTTAAAAAGGTTACACCTCCTAAGTTTGATGGTAAGACTATTGGTGACGGTGCTGAAGCTTGGATCATTGACATGGAAAAATACTTTGACCTCCATGATTTGTCTGCCGAAACTAAAGCCATTTGGGGATCTTATCAGCTTACTGGGGAAGCAGCTACTTGGTGGGACAATGAGAAAGCTGAAAAGAAACTGCTTCCAGGAGAAGTCACATGGGATCGTTTTCTTGAGCTTTTCCGAAAGAGGTGGTTACCACAACTTTACTTCGACAAGAAAATGATAGAATTTCAAAACCTTACTCAGGGAGGTATGACTGTGACTCAGTATTGGGAGAAATTCTCTCACTTATTGAAATATGTTCCCCAATACCAGCTTGATGAAAGGTTCAGGATTCGTAAATTCATTTTGGGCTTACGACCGCAGATTGGTTCAGATGTTGACATGCATAATCCATTAACCATGGACGAGGTGTTCAAAAAGGCTACCAAGCAGGAACAGAAACTGCAACAGATTTCAAACTACCATAAGAATCGAGATATGAAGAATGGAAACAAAAGGTATCAGAATGACAATGGAAACCAAGGTGGAAATAACAACAGGAGAGGTAGCAATGTTAACAATGGTAATGGTAATCGGAGAGACAATCCAGCGAGGCATAGAGGACCCAGAGATGGATGTTATACTTGTGGAGGAGAGCACTATGCTAGTGCATGCCCTCGTCGAGCAGAGAATCAGAGAGATGGAAATCGACAGAGAGCTCCACAACACCAAATCCATGCAGCAGTGGATCATCGTCAGGCGGATTTCCAAGCTACACCCATTCAGATGTCCGGTAAGCTCTTTGGCCTTCCAATTTCTATTTTAATAGATACAGGAGCTACAGAATGTTTTGTTGACCCAAAAGTTGTAGCTAAGTTAACTGTTAAACCGGGATACATGGAAAACTCATGGATGGTACAGTATGGTAACAATGCTGAGAGAAGGGTAGATTCATGCCTTGTATGCAGTGAAATAGATCTTCCCACCTTCCAAACTCAAGTCAATCTTTATGTTGCACCTCTAGGATCTTATGATGTGATTCTTGGAATTAATTGGTTGTCAGAACATAAGTCTATAGTAGATTGCGAGGAAAAAGTAGTGAAATGCCTTGATGACTTTGGGAACCCAGTAGAAATTCATGGATCACGAACACCCCTTAAGCTAAGACACATATCTGCCATGCAATTGAAAAAGGCTAAGAGAAAGGGTTGTTCTATTTATGCAGTGAAGATAAGAGATCTAGATAATCAGGAACCATCTTTTGATCAGTATCCTATCCTTGGAGAATTTAAAGATGTCTTTCCTGATGAGTTGACTGAACTACCGCCTAAAAGAGAATTTGATTTCTCTATAGATCTTATGCCAGGAACAGAACCACAGTCAAAAGCACCTTACAGGATGACAACAACAGAGCTATTTGAACTTAAGGCACAATTAGAGGAATTGTTAAAACAGGGGTTTATCAGGCCTAGTGTGTCACCTTGGGGAGCACCAGTAATCTTTGTTAAGAAGAAAGATGGAACTTTGAGGTTGTGCATTGACTACCGAATGCTCAACAAGGCAACTATTAAGAACAAATATCCACTTCCAAGAATTGATGAATTGTTCGACCAGATGAAAGGTGCAAGGGTATTCTCCAAAATAGACCTGAGATCCAGATATCATCAATTACAGATTAAGGATGAGGACATTTCAAAAATGGCATTCAGAACACGATATGGACACTATGAATTCACCATAGTTCCATTCGGGCTAACTAATGCTCCAACAGCATTCATGAACTTGATGAACAGTGTATTCAGGGATTGCCTTGATGATTTTGTTCTGGTCTTTCTTGATGACATTTTGATATATTCTAAGTCATTGGAGGAACATGAAAGACACTTGAGAATAGTCTTGCAGCGTTTGAGGGAAAGAAAACTTTTTGGTAAGTTATCTAAGTGTACATTCTATCAGAATAAAGTGCACTATCATGGCCACGTAATTTCAGCTAATGGGATAGCAGTAGACCCTGAAAAGATCAAGGCAATAATGGAATGGCCCGCACCACAGACTGTGACTGAGGTAAGAAGCTTTATGGGGCTGGCAGGATATTATAGGAAATTTGTAGAAGGATTCTCGACAGTTGCAGCACCCATAACCTCGTTGCAGAAGAAGGGTAAGAAGTTTGAATGGACGGATAAATGTGAGCAAGCTTTTCAATTATTGAAAGAAAGACTAACATCAGCACCTATTCTGACCATACCTGATCCTAATGGTCATTTCATAGTGACTACAGATGCTTTTGGTGAAGGTGTGGAAGGAGTGTTGATGCAGAATGGAGAAGTAGTGGCATATGAATCCAGGAAACTGAAACAACATGAGTTAAATTACGCACCTCACGATCTTGAGTTGTCGGCCATTGTTCACGCACTTCAGATGTGGAGACACTATCTCTTGGGAAGCCTTTTGAGCTTAAGACAGATCATTTGGGGCTCAAATATATCTTCACCCAGCCTAACCTCAATGCTCGACAGAGAAGATGGTTAGAATTCCTTAGTGAATATGATTTTGGAATCGAGTACATAAAAGGTAAAGAGAACAGGGTTGCCGATGTTCTTAGTAGAAGACGACATCTGTCAGCCATGGTGACTTCTCGATCTAATCTGAGACATCAGGTAATCCAGAACTTGTGGGGAGATGAACATTATGAAAGGGTTAAGCAAGCTTTAGAAGTAGACCCTGCAGACCATCGATTTGATGGATATATAGTAGAATCAGATGGGCTTTTGAGATATCAGGGGAGAATGTATATCCCAGATTCAGGTGAATTGAGAAAGTTAGTCCTCAAGGAGATTCACAGTGCTCCTTATTCTGGACACCCTGGTGTGACAAAGACAATGGAAGGAATGAGACCATTGTACTTTTGGCCTAAGCTTAAGAAGGATGTGACAGAGTTTGTCGCTCGATGTTTGGAATGTCAACGTGTTAAGGCAGAACATGTCCATCCTACAGGATTGCTTTACCCACATAGCATACCTGAGTACAAGTGGCAGGTGATTAGCATGGACTTTATTCAGGGATTGCCCATGTCGAAGAATCGGCATGATGTCATCTTAGTGGTTGTAGACAAGTTAACGAAAGTGGCTCATTTCATTCCGGGAAATCTCACGGATGGGTCATTGACTTTAGCAAAGAAGTTTGTCCAAGAGATCTTTCGACTTCATGGAGTGCCAGAGATGATCATTTCAGATCGTGACACGTGTATGACCTCTAGGTTCTGGATCACACTTAATGCAGCCTTGGGAACTAAGTTGAACTTTAGTACAGCTTATCACCCTGAAACAGATGGTCAGACGGAGAGAGTCAACCAGGTTGTAGAGGATCTTCTGAGGATGTACTGTATGGACCAGCAGTACAAATGGGAGGAATATCTACCCTTGTTAGAGTTTGCTTATAATAATTCCTACCATGCATCCTTAGGTATGGCACTCTTTGAGGCTCTCTATGGTCGCAGGTGTAGAACTCCAATCAGTTGGGATAGGATTGAAGACCGAATAGTAGTTGGACCTAATATGTTGAAGGAAATGGAAGATCAGATGAGGCTAATCAAGGAAAAATTGAAGCAAGCCTCGGATAGACAGAAGAGTTATGCAGACAAGAACAGGACTTTCAGGCAATTCTCCGTAGGTGACAAAGTGTTTTTAAAGGTCAAGCCACATAAGAGTTCGATATCGTTTGGCAAGGCATCCAAACTAGCTCCAAGATTTGTGGGACCTTTCGACGTGCTTGAAGTGATCAATCCAGTTGCATACAGACTTGCATTGCCACCAAATCTCACCAAAATCCATAATGTTTTTCATGTGTCATTGCTCAAACCTTATCATCCTGATGTGTTGCATATTCTTGATTGGCATGCTCTACAGGTACAGGATCCAGGAGTGGTGCTAGTGGAGCCCATTCGAGTCTTGGAGAAGCGCAACATTAAGTTGCGTAATCGAGACATAGTGCAGTATAAGGTCCAATGGGACCAGTATTCAATGGACAGTGCCACTTGGGAGGATGCTTCTGATATTGATCGATCTATTCCGCATTTGGAAAATTAGATTAGATGTTTGTTTACATGCATATTCATACTGATATAGATCGATCTATTCCGCATGATGGAATACGACATCGAGACGATGTCACTTCCAACTGGGGAAGGATGTCACGTCTCATACCTTTTTCATACTAGATTTAATAGTTAAAATTGCAATAATTACATTGATTAGATAAGTAGATCGCTTCGGCTATTTTACTCGCTTCGGCTATACAGGGACTAACATATTAACGGTTTTATGAGTTTGACTTTTGCAGCCTTGTCGATGACAAGAGCATGGCTCAGGTAGGGGAGTCCTAGCTCCGTGACAACATCTGACGGGTTTTATCTGGGAATTCCACACACACACGTAGTTGTTTTATCGTGCATTGCATCGCGTTGAATGTTTTCTTTTTTCCGATAAGTAACGTTGGCATGTTTAAATTGTTGATCGTGTTTGTGTGAAATTTGAATGGATGTTGATGTTTTTCGACTGAGAGGAATAGCTTTGAATGACGGGATTATTATAATTTTTCAACTCAATACCTGTTGAGAAAAGAAAAACCAACAAGTTAGTTGAGTTATTGTAGTATTATAATAAAAATAATAATAAAAAAATAAATAACAATTGGAATATCAAAACACCAATTGTAAACAATTAAATCTGCAAAGGTTAGTAGTTATGATAATTAAATATATCAAGTTAAACAAATAAGTAATTTAAAGACATGCAAAACAATGGTAGATATAATTAGTATTGATATCCTTAGAATGTTTATATATATATAATATTCTGGTAAAGGATTATATTTGAATAATAATAATAATAATATAGAATACCTATATATGTTCATGCAAAAAGAATTTAAATTAAGATATTTATATAATTGGTTCTAAACATAAAATAGATAATTCTTTAATTCCGTATTCAGAAGAGGGAAATATAAGCATGCACATGCATGCGCATTAAAGAAGGGAAAGTTATTTAGTGTTAACTAAAACATAACTCTGCATGAAGAACGGCGGGCAAAGAAGTGGAACGGATGATAAAGAAGGTTTTGGATGGGAAAATGGGAGATAGGCACGGAGAAGGAAAACGGATCAAAACACGGGAGGGTGAGCGATAGGAGCTGGGAAGAAAACAACTGAATTTTGGATCAACTGCTTTTTGACACAGGTATTTCTTCCGGTGGCCATTGTTCTTTACGGATTCTGTCCGCCATGTATTTTCTTTTCTTACTTCTGGCTTATAGTTATGATGGGACGATCTCCTTCTAAGGAAATGAATGTGAAACTACCCAGCAATGAGTGTTATTATGGTTTTGTAAGGTCGTTTATCTTCTTTTGAGTACCGGCTGCGTATGGTAGGAAGCTGTATATTTTTGGTTAAACTGAAGCCAACCTTGTTGTTTTACTTTATACCTTTCAAAAACCACGTGCAAACTGAATCTAGCTAGTGAAGGTCGCTGCCTGCAAATTAAAAGCACGCTATTTTTCATTTATGTTGACTCCACGCTGGAGACTATCAGCTTGTGGTAAGCTTAGGGGGGGCGGATCGACCTTTGTAATAATAGATCAAGAGTATAGGATCTTTGGTCGATCCTGTGGTGTAAATACCCTATTCTGTGAGCGGCCCTTCTTTTGGCCAGAAACTCATTTAATCAGCCTCGTCAAGTTAAGCGTCCTCTGTGTAAACGACCCCTGGCTGTATCCGATCTGCAGTTCTTTTTCTATGCCGTTCAGTGCTTGGTCGATAAATGCTAGGTTTAGTTTTGCTGTGTCTTCTTTCTCCACTGCAGCGTAAAAACCTTTTAGATAGAAATACATGACATTTTTTCTTTTCTGCTTTAAAAAGACACAACTAATTTATTTCCTCAGCAATCCAAATAGGAAGACATAATTTCTGACGGCCCAACCCCAAGAAAGTTAATTGTTTAATGCGTTTGTGTTCCCAGCTAGTAGTTTTCCTCTTAAAACACACAAAATGGTAACTGTAGTTTTTAAAAAAAATGTCTTGACGGATCACGTTGTCCCATTTACCTTAACGTCACCTTGTTTGCCTTTCGAACCCCATTCTCGAGTGCTTGGAGTAAAATGCCTACCGTTCGCTGTCTAGCAAGTTGACCTCCAGTGAAGTTTAGATTAAACTACTGTTTTATTTTTTTTTATTGTTGTGTATAAGATTCTTTTGCTTCAGGCCGTTTGATAATGTGCAATGCCTTTCTGCTGTTGGTGAAGCCGTTCTCAGATCTGAAACACATTCAGCCACTGTTGCCTCACCCAGATTCTATTTTATTTTTAATTACATTAACCGACTTGACTTATTAAATCTTCCTCTAATGTTGTCGGTTTCCCTCTTCATAATAAACTGCTTTTCTTGTATGAGATATGGGTATTCCTTATGTGTTAAGGCCATGGTTGTCTGTGAGTTGGGTATGACCATTCCAATGGCTTTTGTTTTAAAACTTAAATCGACCCCGGATAGAAATTTGAAATACATTTTAATGATGTGACCCTTATAGTTAACTAGCAATGTATTATGTGCACCAGTTTATTCTTTCTCAATCCAATATAGAGAAAATCTCCTTCATTAGGAGTAATACTTACTCATTAGGATAGAAATAAATAAGGAAAATAAAATATAACAAGGGGCATCTGTAATTCTATTATTTCTTTATAAGATGACTAAACCTAGTGTATCTTCATCATTGAAGACATTTTTTTTTTAAAACCAGTTATACTTGAAATAAGCGAAACTGTAAATATTGAATGAAAATATGTTCTTATACTCATGATTTGATGGATAAGGTTGATTCATATTAGGTTGTGTTATAATAGTTTATTTTCTTCAAAGTTGTGGTTAGAAAAGATTGCATTCCGGGACGGGTATCGAATGTGGGTTAATAGGGAAGTAAGTTTCTTTTTCAAACTTGCATGCCGTTGATACGGAATAACGCTTTGGCCAAAGCTAACAGAATGTTGAAATAGACATGCACCATTGAAATAGATGGACTTTTTCCTAGCTTCATTGTATTTTTTTTTCCCTACCATATCCTATTGATGAGATGCGGCATTCTGAGTTAGAGATGCATGTAGATTGATAGGCACATACTAGATTCCACTCTGCATATGTTTTCAGGTTGCTAGGCTCTTTGAGCAAGGTCGGGCATCCTTCAATTTGAAGGATACCGGGGAAGCGCAAGCTTCGTGGTTGGGCGGAAAAAGCGCTTGAACCATGTTCTTGTCCTTCGACGTAGCAGATGGCCGGTTGGTCGATGGCGGTCGAGGACTCCTTGACAGAATTATTTGACATTATGACAATTGTACTTCTTTATTCAAATGATTGTAAGGCTTGTTGCCGCTATTTGACACTTATAATTTTATTTTCGACGTACTCTGTAAAGGACTTCAGATGTATTGATGTATGATTGTAATTGGATGTACTTTTACTTATGAATCTGAAAACTTATTTAGACTCTCGCATGTTATCGTAATTTCTTTCCTTCGGAATGATGAGTAGAAGTTATTTTACCTTTTAATTTTTTTTTTACTTCTTTCTAAATCTATGTTTTGCTATAGTTTCATGTGATGTGAATTTGAGTACTTTACACACATTTTGCATATCCTATAATCATGACATTCCATGAGATGACAGATCTCTTTGAGGTATTCTATCAAACAGTTCACATGTTTTGTCTATGCTTCAACATTTTGTATACATGTCTACTAGAGCATTTCCAACTACAACATCTGACAAAACTCCTATATCCTTTATGTTTTTTGTGGATACGTATACCATATTCCAAAGCTCCCATTTTGGAGCAAGCTAGTAGTACGTTAGCAAATGTAAATCGATTGAGTTGGAGACCCGTTTGTTGCGTATGGTGAAACAATGCGACTGCCTCGTGAGGACACCCATGTCTTCTGTACATTGCAATAAACACATTCAATGAGAGGCTATCTTGTTATTTTTTGTGATCAAACACTTTATGGTCATCCATGAAACATTGAGTTTGAATTTGATTTGTTTATGGGCAGGAATCCAACGGCTGACTACTGATTGTTAAAGATAATAAAATAGAGGAACGAAAATGATGTTGATGAAAGAACAGATTAAACGAGCCCACATATGCCACCTAAATGGTCAAAGCTTAAAGTGTGTTGTTTAAGGACCGCCGAAAAGGATCATCAACACCAACTTCCCCTACCTCATGTAATTAGCCGATAGGCTTTTATATGTGAGCATTATAGTGCTCAGAATTGTCTCACGCTGTAAAATTAAAAATAATTCATGCCAGAAAATTTTCTAAACTCATCAATTGTTCCTATCAACGTATTCCTTGAACCTCCTATGGGTGAGTGCTAGTATCATCTCACATATAAAATGTATCTTCCCTTAGGATATGTAATCAACTCTATCTCATCATGTGGAAAGGGTGTAAATGGTGAAGTCTATGTAATAAAGTCTACATTGGTGGAATAGCTATAAATGGTGAAGTCTATGTAATAAAGGCTACACTGGTGGAAAGGCTATAAATGAGAGTCGTATGTAGGAAAGTCTACTAAAGGAGAAAGAAAGTAGGTGATTATTATTTTTTTCACGATTCATCCTTCGGTGGAAAAATATTATATTAATTTTTACAGTTGTAACATCATATTGAAAGAGTCCACATTCAGAGGCAAAGTAAATGTCTTCAATACCTATCTCAAAAGTTCCAGAAGCTGTAAATGACCTAACTTTTCGCCTTAAATAAATGGCTGGTACCCCTCGCCAAACGCCTCGCTTGGCTGTTCCTGACCACTAACCAATCAACCTTGTTATTAACAATGACAAGGGGGATGGAGACCTCAAATATCTTTAAAACAAATCGACATGCCAGGTCCCCTCGCCATGGAAACAAAGGCGGTCCGCCGAATAATTATTTAACATAAAATATTCTTTATATTTATATTACTCATGCACGTTATTTTCACGTCTTCTAACCGTGGAAATTGTTGTAAAGCACGTCAATGTTTTACTTATCTAACATTCACTATCCAAACATTTTGTTGCTTAGAGCACAATTATCTTATATTAGTTCATAGCGTCGTATTTTGTGGCTGCTTTATTATCTTATACTAATTCAGAGTAATCCTATTTTGTGGCTCATTTTTAATAGTTTGACTTGGTTATGTTAGATTATTTAATTTTATTTTTTAAAATTTAAGATTTATGACTTAGTTTTAAGAATTGGTATTTCTAAATTATATAGAAATGATATTCACCTAAACTACTTTATAAATTTGTATCTTTTAAAATGATTATAAAAATATTTAATATTTGTAAAAATCTTTTTAAATGATTATAATTTATTTTTATGTTTGATTAGAAAATGTAAAATAATGTTTATTTTGAAGTATGCTATACTTCATGTTATATCTTTTAAAGTGGTAATTGAAGCTTGAAGAAGATGTTTAGTAGTTATATTGATTGAAGAAGAAGATGCAAATGGTTCTCTAATGATAATATGTATTGATAAATATAAAAGATGTGTAATATAGATGTCTCATAGCTTTCTCAACCTAATCTCTCTCAACCTTTTTATAACTATCTATATATGGTTAAATATTTTCAAGATAATAATTTCCTTCATATTAGGGGTAGAATTTATATATTAAAATTCTTTTTGATATTATATACATAGAAATAAGAGACAACCCTTACCTCTCACTTGAAAAAAAAAAGAGAGTATGCAACTTCATGTTATATCCCTTAAAATGGTCACAAAGCTTGTTCCATGCAATCATCAAGATCAAACAAGCCTCCTTGAGAAACAACAAATTCTATTACATCAAGTTTATGGACCAAATAGATAAATTGCCTCACTATTTAGTTATTGGTGAAACATAAACCTTGGTAGATTAGTTTACCTACTATTATAATTAGATAGAGTGCTATCACATGTTGGTAGGTATATTTAATTTGTGTATCCAATATTGTTGGTGAAGATTTAGAAATTATAAAAATTTCTACTATATTTAACATGTTCAATAGAGGAAATAACTAAGACCGCATGATATCCACATTGAAAACAAGAAAAAATCCATGGCAAGAAGATGTTTCTTATCTAGGACATAGGAAGGTTTGACCATTTTATGTGAAGGCGGCCCAAAAATTTGTATTATAACATCTACTACTTCTCATAAATTTGTTGTCCATGCCTTTTTAGTTTAAAATAATATTCCCATTGTATAAGATAAATATTGAATACATACTTTCTAGCATATAATACAATGTAGTTACTATTTTGTGAATCTTGTAGTCAATGTTTCATGTTACATAAAAATATTTTTGTTGTTAGTGTGAATAGGGATATTTCCTATCTAATTTCCCTTGTTGTGAGAATAATTCATATTATTTAACTATTTATTAGTTAAAATTCTCTCACATAATTCACATGTTACATTGACTTAGTGAATTTTCTAGTTGTTGCTAGTTGTTGATAGTTGTCTTATCCTGTACACATGTGCTATAGTTGTCACATGTCATAGGATTAAGACACTTGTCACATGACTACAACATCCTAGCTCTCATCCTTGTCTTTATAAGCAAGCCTCTTCATGTACATTGTAACAACATAAGATGAACAATTTTGCATTATTAATAGAATAGAATTATTCTCTTATTGTCTCTCTTGTGCTTGCATGAAATCCTAGATCTTGGGTGGCTCCTATCTAGTCAACTCTTACATGGTATCAGAGCTCTTTAGGTGGAATCTCTTCTTGTTAGCCAAATTTTTGAGAGATTTGAATGTAAATTCATGGTGGATCTTGATAGTTAAGTATGCTCTTTTATTGCATTGAATGATGACCTGGAGAATCAAAAAAATTTGATGGAAATACCAGATTTGTGAGGGTTTCCTCTTTGTGCCTTATATTGAAGGTTCATTTTAGAGTATGTTCCTACAAATCTAACCACATCATTGTGTTCAGGAGGTCCGAGAGAGTCAAGATCGCCTTTTGTTTTGTCCAGATCTGACACTGGAGGCCAAATCTATGAGGTTTTCAATTTAGGGAATGCATACTTGATCCAGGGGGTAGCTGCAATTTCAGAGCAGTTTGGGCAAAATCAGGCCCTATCATTGTGCTCAGGACGCCCAAAAACCTATAGATCAACTGTCAAATCACCCAAATTAGACAAAGTCATAGCGAAAGGCAATTTTTCTTGCAAATCAATCGTACGGAATATTTTGTAGAATATTCCACATGCGTCATCTCTACATAGCCCTGCGTCAGCGAATCTTCTACGGAAAAAATCTGTCGAGTAAAAAATAAAATTGTTGGATAATATTTTATTCATAGTGCATTATTGTTTTCTGTAGATTTTTTTAACACACACACACACACACACATATGACAGGCTTGTAGGCATTGTCGGCCCCTGTACCGGCGGTTGACCTGTGGGGTACTACGATACCCAAGCCGTAAGGCTTGGGCCCGTAGCCCTATAAAGGGCACCATGGCAAGGGTTAACCCCATCTGGTTGGGCTTTATCCCCACACCAACGACTGCTTGGAGGGGTCTTGAGCCTTGCGAAACCCTTTGAAACAGGCTTCGACCCTTTGAAAATTTAATCTACAGGTTTCTAAATATTTCCAGCGGTCAACAAAATAAAAGTCTGTAGATTTAACATAAACCAGCAATCGATAAACAATCCACCAACAAATATAAACAGTTTGCAGATCTCGTCAGAGCATATGCAGGGAATATTCCTCTGCCATAAAACAACTTTTCACAAACCACTGACTCAAAACCATTTCTGGGTCTCGATCAACAGTTTTGCTTGATACATGCGATTTTCATACAGTAAGGGTAGTTTTGACGATTCAGTCAGTTGTTTTGACTTGCACACAGGCAGTTTTACACTCAAACAGGCAGTTTTTCCTCTGAAGAGTAGTTTTCGACTTTGATAGGCGGTTTTCGACTTTTGCAGGTAGTTTTGTTTTTCCAACAATATATTCCGGTGATAGAGAATATTTTGTCAGTGCTAACATCAGCGATAGGGGCCCCCTTCTAGCCTTAATAGGGTTTTTTTTTTCCAGGAGCCATAACTTTTCACCACGATATCAAAAATTGGCAAACAAGATATCGTTGGAAAGCTAGTTTTGAACTTCATAGTGGTGTAGGTATTTTTTTGAGATTTTTATGTAGGTGCCTGATAGAGCTATTTTAAGCCAAATCTTCCATTTTTCACTCGTAAGCTCACAACTTTCACCCACTGTATCAAAATTTCAACTTTTTATAGGCGTTGGAAAGGTATTTTTGTACTTTATAGTTCTATCCATGCCATTTTTTCTAGATTTTGCTTTAGACATCAGATTTTTAGTTTGAAACACTTTGGGTACATATCACTCATTGATTGGAAAAAAGGTTGAAATTGGTGGTTGTTTTGGTTTGGGAGGCTTCGATTACAGTGTTGATTGAGTTTGTGCTTTGATATAGCTACTTGTGCTCTTCTTTTCCTATACATCTTAGATAAATCAAGGGTTCCATTGTTAACACCATATAACTATACAACTTGGAGTCAACATGTATGGAATGCCCTAATAGATCTTGGACATTCTCTATATGTTGAAAACAAGATACCTGAACCCACAGATGATAAGACAAAGATAAAATGGATGATAAAGTATACTAAAGCTCTTGGATGTCTTCATAGATTCATTTCCCTAGATCTCTTGTTTCAAGTTGAGGCATGTACAAATTCACATTATGCTTGGGATAAATTGAAAACATTGTATGGTACAACAAATGAAGTTAAAGGCTATCAAATTGATAATGAATTGATGAGCCTTGATCCTAAGAACTTTAGCAACATCCAAGATTACATAACTAAGGTTAATGATCTAAGAGCACAATGTAAAGCATGTGGTATTGAGAAAAAGGACATCCAGTTGATCTACAATGTGTTGAATAAACTTGGGCCTGATTATGTAGCTTTTGTTTCTTTCACACTCATAGGTTAATTGTGGGATCTGCCATCATTTTCTGAGATGTTAATGCATGAGCAATAGAAGCTTATTTGTATGGGTATCATTAAGCCATCACAGACTCATGCTTTGGTGGTTGGTCAACCTATGGAATATAAAGCACCAGGTTCTTCTGACAAGAAATAAAAGAAAACTAAGAAAAATCCACAAACAGATCAAGCACAAAATTCACCTAAGAAGGAGAAGTCTACATGTTATTGTAAGAAATCAAGGCATGATGAACATATTTGTTTTAAGAAATAGATTGACATGTTGATGCAACTTGTTCAAAAGAACAAACTTTCATCTCCTGATTCTTCTTCTACTCCTTCAACATCAACACAGCCAAAATTTTCTGAATCATGTCATGCAAGGAAAGCTAAGGAACCCAAACATAAAGGTAAAGCACTTTATGCAAGTACAAGTTCTACATCAAGTAAATGGCTTCTTGATTCAGGTGCTTCTCATCATATGGCTTCTTCCAAGGATATGTTTTTGTAAGGATATCTTAACCCTATTTATTAATTATGATATTTTATTGAGAATAATTAATTAACTGCATTATTTTGAAATAATTATTTAGATGATTTGATATTGTTTTCAAAAGAAAATTATACATTGTCATTTTATGCTTTTATATTCACATATTTTATAAAGAATTCTTTTATTCTATGCCACTTGCAGGAAATGACAGTTATGTAATTCAAGAGAGAATTTTAGAAATTAGTATTTATTTACAGTTTCAAGTTAGTGGAGCTAATTTTAGATTTGTTTATGAAATTATGATATAAGTTATAAAGAGAATAGAATTTAGCAATAAGGTCTTGATATGGTTTAGTTAATTAATTTAAACTAATTATTCTTGTATGTTATGGGGAATAAGAGCTTTTTTATCATTATTTTTGGTAAAATTAAGACCATAGGTCAATCACTTATGGGTAGGGTACTTGTTTATTCATAGAAAATATGTTTTAAAGTTGTTTTAATGCATTTTTAGTGCATAAGAAAATAAGTGAAGAGTTTGGTAGATGAAGAGTCATCTTCTATTGAAGAGTCTTCGAGCATCCAAGTTAGGAAGAAAAATAAATAAAAAGAAATCCCAAGAATCACATTTTCTTGGAAAAAAAAGAAACAAACACCACAAGCAAGAGGGGAAAATCAAGAGAAGAGCCCAAGTTTATTGCTGATTATTGTAGGTAAAGATGACGTCAATAGCTGATGGTGAAGATAATTCTTCAAAGGAAAATTACATCCATTTCAATGAGGCAAAGAAAGCGTACATCCATGGTGACTTGTTAGGTGAAAAATCTCTGAATTTTATGAGGAGGGCAATAGAATCCCAGATAGAAGAAAAGAGGTGCACAACTAAATAAGATGGAAGCTTTCACATTAAGGAATCTTAGAATATCTCTCCATGGGCATTTGGAGGTATTCTTCATTAATAACATCCTTGAGGTATTTCCTTGAAAACTCACCCTTATTTATGTTACTATTTTTTTGAAAATTTTCATGAAAGCTTGTTGTTGTCTCATGCAATTTATCTGCTCATAGGAATTATTTTATAAAAAGGTTTCTCAGTTTTGAGAATCATGTTTTTAAATTTCTGAAACATCTTACATTTTAAAATTTTATTAAGTATTAAGAAAGTTATCGCAATTTTAGTACTACTGTAACCCTGCTAAAACCTTGCTATAAACTCTGTTGATGTTTTATAGGATCCATTTGTGCTGAAGCTCCAAGCGAGGACACAATGGTCTTCAGCAACGGTTCCTGTTGATGTAGAGAAACCAAAGTACATTTATTCTTGGAAACTGTTAGACAGAGACGTATTTTTGAAAGATATAAGAGGCTTTTTGGGTCTAAGTGAACCAACTTTTACTATTGTAACATTCAATTGTTGTTGGGTATGATCGTAGTTGATCCAAGCCTGAATATTGTGTCCACTATTGAGATCTAGTTCATGAAATTGGTTGCCAATCTAGTACCCCACAGGTTCAGACTCTATAGACTTTAGTGTTGCAAGTAAGGATCAAATTGCAGATATCTTTACTAAACCTCTTCCCAAGGACTCTTTTGAGTATCTCAGGGAGAAGTTAGGGGTTATTGCCCCTCCGGTGATGAACTAGGATGCACTGATGTGCATCAATCTGGTGGATATCACAGTCATATCTTGTGATCTGGATTGATGATAGGGAGCTGCTACTCAGGGGGAGCAGCTGGTATGTTATGAAGTAATGGAGTTGCAAGTATGAGTCCTTTGCCATTGATGTCAAAGGGGGAGAGAAGATATGTAAAAAATAAGTGGTTGTTGATCAAAGGGGGAGCAATAAAGGAAGAGAAGACATGTGAACAGTTGTTGATGTTAGGGGGAGTTGTGACAGCAAGGAGAAGTCCTTGTCTTGATGGTTTTTCACATCATATGTTGCCATTAATGACAAAGGGGGAGATAGTATGGGCCTAACGGTGTTGTCATTGATGTCAACATACTCATGTTGCATTAATGAGAAGGATTAGATGAGTTGTGTGCTGAGGATATTGAGAAAATTAGTCTCAATCAGGAACAGTGAAGAACAGTGATGACAAGAAGGTAAAAGTCCTCAATAGGTTGAGGATTAGAGGATGCAGTTTAAAGGGTTTATAGATATAAGTCTTTAGATGCTCCAGTCAAATTTTTAGAGGTCCGTATGAAGATCTGAAAAAGTTATGGTTGCTCAAGTAGAACCGGTTCCGGCAGGTGTTTAGATAGGTCCGGTGAGATCCAGAATTGCATTATCCCATTTTGCAGATTTGAGGGAGTGTTGAGGACGTCCCTGTGAAGTATCAACTAGATTGGTTCGTGGTTTGAAGGTCTGGAAGAGCCTATTCATTTGTGACAGTGATGACAGACTGTGTTCTTGAAGCTCTAGATGAAGGAGAGAAGAATTTCAGTAGGATGATGAAGTGCGGATGTTCTTGGTGATTCAGGGAAGGTTATGATGATCATTGGATCATGTCCAATTCATGTTGGTGGTCCGCATTGAAGTTAGAGTTTGCATTTGAAGAATTACCACCGAATATTGGTGTTCTTCTTAAGACTGGCCAACCAGATGTATTACACGTCTTACAAATGTTCTTGTAGGTGTTTGCCGACTTAGATGATTGTTCCTAAGTCGATGCATTGTATAAATAAGGGATTGTGAAGTCATTTTGAAGTGTGTCTTGCGGTGATGAGTATGTGGTAGCGAGGAGAAGTGCGAAAGGCAGAGCAGAAGTATTGGGCTTAAATGGAACTAACTCAAGCATGGTGAAGATGCTATTCTCCCGTTCATGAAGGTGATACTTATTTCTTTGTAGACAGTGTGTCTTCTGTAGGCAGTGAGCCTCTTGTGAGCAGTGTGCTTGGGCAGTGAGCCCTAATTGGCATGTGCCATTTTGTTCTTTCTATTTTTCTAACAAAGAATACATTCTTGGGTTAATCACCCCGTGGTTTTTCCCTTAACCAGATTTTCTACGTCAAAATCTTGGTGTCATATGCGTTGAAATGTTTCTGCTTTTGATTTGAATACATTATGGTTCATGATTAATATTCTGCTAATCACTAAAGAAGATTTACGTGTTTGATTTGAGAAAGTTTTGCACAACTGATTCACCCCCCCTCTCAGTTGTGTGCCCTAAGTCTAACAATTGGTATCAGAGCTAAGTTCCTCTAAAAGGAGCTTAACCGCTTGAGGAGATCCAGGATGTTGTCATACAAGAAGGATAGTCTGAAGTTTGATGGAACCAACTTTGCTCTTTGGAAAGGTCGCATGAAATGTCACTTGCAGTGTATGGGAATGGCGTACTGGTCCATGGTCACAAAAGCGTATGTACCTCCACAGGGTGGTCCAACAACCCTAAATGAAATCACAGATGCTAAAAATAATCTGCAGACCAAAAAGGCTCTTCTAAGCGCATTAATTGACTCAGAGCTCTCAAATGTTTTTGACCTACCAACTGCCTATGAGATCTAGATTAAACTGGAACTTTTGCATGAAAGAGATGAGTATGTTAAATGTGCTAGGTTACAGAGTCTAAAAGGGAAATTTAAAAAACTGAAGATGAGAGATGATGAAAATATTACCACTTTTATGCCAAGAGTAAATGAGCTGGTTTGTGGAATTAGAAATTCTGGTGGAGTCTTGGATGGAAATGAGATTGTTGGTAAAATTCTCAGATCCCTTCTTGTCTCTTACAAAATCAAGGTTGCTGCCATTGATGAATTCAGAGCCCATACAACTGTCACAAGAGATCAATTGGCTGGCAAACTGGCTGCTTTTGAAATGACCGAGTTTGGAGATGATCCCCCCAAAACTGAATCTGCATTTAAAGTCAGTGCCTCTGTGAAAGGTAAACAAGGATTTGATCCAGGAGAGAACTCATCAAGGAAACTGTCATGGTATGAAAAAGCAAGAAAAGACCTGGAAGAAGAAGAAGTAGAAACTGCTCAACTTAAAGCCCTCATTGCAAAGAGACTGCCAAGAGGATCCGATAAGTATGAAGGAAAATTACCTTTTAAGTGTTTTAACTGGAATAAGATTGGTCATTTTGCCACAAGATGTTCGGAAAGATTTTCAAAGCCAAATCCTAACAGATCAAGGTTCCAAAAGAATTGTTACTATGTTCATGAAGAAGATGATAATGAAGGAGTAACAGATGATGAATCAGAGACAGGAAACAAATCTAGAAGTGAATGGGTGTTTATTGCCATCAAGGAAGAAGAACCAATATCCTCTGTATCTATCAATCATAAAGTTGTAGAAAGAGCTCTGGCTGCCCAAGTTGAAGAAAAGAATGATTGGGTCATTGACAGTGGTTGCTCTCACCACATGACAGGTGAGAAAAATAAGTTCATAGACTTGGAAAGGTATGAAGGAGGAGTGGTGAAGTTTGGTGATAATTCTGCTAATAGAATCAGAGGAAGAGGAACTATTTCGTTTGATGGAAGAAACAAAACTGGTAATGTACTGTATGTTGAAGGTTTGAAGCACAATCTTCTCAGTGTTGGACAGTTGGTGGATAAAGGCTATGATCTCCGATTCAAGGATGGAAAATGCAAAATCCTTGAAAGATCCGGAATAGAGATTGCATCCGCTGCTCAAACTAAAGGTAATATCTTCCACTTGGTTGGTACTGGTAAAAGCTGCTTATTTGTTCAAGTTGATCAGAGTTGGTTATGGCATAGAAGGATGTGTCATGTGAATTTTGATAATATCATCAAGATAATCAATACTCAGGCTGTAAGAGATCTTCCAAAATTGGTGAAACCTACTAACAGCTTGTGCAAGGAATGCCAGTTGGGTAAGCTGAGCAGAGTCACATTCAAAAGCAAGCAACTATCTTCTACCAGATTATTGGACTTAGTTCACACTGATCTTTGTGGTCCGGCAAGAACCAGAAGTATTCAAGGTGATAGATACTTCATGCTGCTAATAGATGACTATTCCCAGATGATGTGGGTAACTTTTCTAAAGGAGAAATCAGAAGCTCTTGAGAAATTCAAAATATTCAAGGCTATAGTAGAGAATGAAACAGGAATAAAGTTGAAATGTCTGAGGTCTGATAGAGGTGGAGAATTCACATTCGGTGAGTTCATAGAATTCTGTGAGAAACATGGAATTAAGAGACAGTTGTCTGCTCCGAGGACTCTACAACAGAATGGAGTAGTGGAGAGAAAGAACCGGACCATCCAGGAAGCATCTAGGACCATGATGATGGAAGCAAATGTTCCTCAGATCTATTGGAGAGAAGCTGTTAGCACTGCAGTCTATACTCTTAATCAAGTTCAAATCAGAAGCAATACTGGTAAGACCCCTTATGAACTCTGGTTTGGCATTACTCCTACTGTAAGATATTTCAGAGTCTTTGGTAGCAAATGTTACATCAAAAGAGATGAAGATTTAGGCAAGTTTGATGCTAGAAGTGATGAAGGAATATTCTTGAGTTACTCTACTCAAAGCAAAGCATACCAGTGTTATAACAAGAGACGAAGAAAGATGATAGAAAGTACAAATGTGAAAGTTGATGAGGGAATAGAGAAACCCTCAAGGTTTTATGAATATGATGAAGATTATCAGAATGGTGTTTTGGTTCGAGGAGCTCAATCCTCTTCTGAAAGTCAGATTCAGACTGATCCGGTAAATCAGGAAGAAGAGATAGGTCTGAATGAGCCTAATCAAGAAGCATAAGTGCAAGAAACTCCCAAAGTTCCAAGGTATGTAAGACTGAACCACTCTGAAGATCAGATCATAGGTGAAAAAAGCAAAGGTGTGCAAACTAGAAGGAAAATTGCTCAAAATTCAGATGAATATTGTCTGATTTCAAAGATTAAACCTAAGACAATAAATGAAGCCTACAATGATGAAAACTGGACCAAAGCAATGGAGGAAGAGTTGATGCAAATTGAGAAAAATCACACTTGGGATCTTGTTCCCAGACCTAGAAACAAGAATGTGATTGGAACCAAATGGGTCTTCCGGAACAAACTAAATGAAGTTGGTGAAGTAATTAGAAATAAAGCCAGATTGGTTTGCAAGGGCTACTCTCAAATAGAAGGGATTGATTTTGAAGAAACCTTTGCTCCGGTGGCAAGAATTGAAGCAGTCAGATTATTTCTTGCATTTGCTACCTTCAAGGATTTCAAGGTGTATCAGATGGATGTCAAGTCTACCTTCTTGAATGGTGACTTAAAAGAAGAAGTGTACATTGAACAACAGGATGGTTTTCAATTATCTGAGCATGGTGATATGGTCTGCAAATTGAAGAAGGCACTGTATGGACTAAAGCAAGCCCCAAGAGCCTAGTATGAAAGACTAGACAAACATCTTTTAAAGATTGGTTTCAACAAAGGTACTGCTGACAGTAACCTATATTTCAAAATTGATCATGAAAACATCTTGATTGTTGAAGTATTTGTTGATGATATCATGTTTGGAGGAAGAGACAGTATGTGTAAAACCTTTGCAAATCAAATGAAAAGTGAGTTTGAGATGTGAATGCTCGGTGAAATAAATTTCTTCTTGGGTCTGCAAATTACTCAGACAAAGAAAGGAATCTTTATTTCTCAGACCAAATATGTGAAAGAATTGTTGAGGAAATTTGGAATGGAAGATTCAAGGCCAATGAATACTCCCATGGCAACTGGATGTAAGTTGAGCAAAGATGATGACTCTCCTAAGGCAGATCAGACAAAGTACAGATCAATGATTGGAGGATTATTGTATTTCACTCAAACTAGACCAGATATAATGTAGGTTGTTGGTCTTGTGGCAAGATTCTAGGTTGATCCCAGAGAATCTCATGTCATGGCAATCAAAAGGATTTTTAGGTACTTAAAAGGAACAGTTGAGTATGGTCTGTGGTATCCTAAAGATAAAAAATTTTCTCTTCATGCATATACAGATGCAGATTGGGCAGGAGATGTGGATGACAGTAAGAGTACCAGTGGAGGAGCATTCTTTTTGGGAAAAAGATTGGTTTCTTGGCTAAGCAAGAAACAAGAGGCAATATCCTTGTCTACAACTGAAGTAGAATACATTGCAGCAGCAGGTAGTTGCACTCAAGTATTGTGGATGAAGCAGATGCTAAGAGATATTAAAGTAGAATATGAGGAGCCCATCACAATTTTCTGTGATAATTCAAGTGCAATAAATATTTCTAAGAATCTAGTGTTGCATTCTAAGACTAAGCATATATCTATCAAGTTTCACTTTCTAAGAGAGCAAGTGAACAAGGATGAAGTCAGATTAGAGTATGTGCCCTCTAAGGATCAAATTGCAGATATCTTTACTAAACCTCTTCCCAAGGACTCTTTTGAGTATCTCAGGGAGAAGTTAGGGGTTATTGCCCCTCCGGTGATGAAATAGGATGCACTGATGTGCATCAATCCGGTGGATATCACAGTCATATCTTGTGATCTGGATTGATGATAGGGAGCTGCTACTCAGGGGGAGTAGCTGGTATGTTATGAAGGAATGGAGTTGCAAGTATGAGCCCTTTGCCATTGATGTCAAAGGGGGAGAGAAGATATGTGAAAAATAAGTGGTTGCTAATCAAAGGGGGAACAATAAAGGAAGAGAAGACATGTGAACAGTTGTTGTTAGGGGGAGTTGTGACAGCAAGGAGAAGTCCTTGTCTTGATGGTTTTTCACATCATATGTTGCCATCAATGACAAAGGGGGAGATTGTTACAAGTATGGGCCTAACCGGTGTTGTCATTGATGTCAACATACTCATGTTGCATTAATGAGAAGGATGAGATGAGTTGTGTGTTGAGGATATTGAGAAAATTAGTCTCAATCAGGGACAGTGAAGAACAGTGATGACAAGAAGGTAAAAGTCCTCAATAGGTTGAGGATCAGAGGATGCGGTTTAAAGGGTTTATAGATATAAGTCTTTAGATGCTCCAGTTAAGTTTTTAGAGGTCCGCATGAAGATCTGAAGAAGTTATGGTTTCTCAAGTAGAACTAGTTCTGGTAGGTGTTTAGAGGTGACAGAGTGTCACAGATAGGTCCGGTGAGATCCAGAATTGCATTATCCCATTTTGTGGATTTGAGGGAGTGTTGAGGACATCCCTATGAAGTATCAACTAGATTGGTTCGTGGTTTGAAGTTCTGGAAGAGCCTATTCATTTGTGACAGTGATGACAGACTGTGTTCTTGAAGCTCTAGATGAAGGAGAGAAGAATTCCAGTAGGATGATGAAGTGCGGATGTTCTTGGTGATTCAGGGAAGGTTATGATGATTGTTGGATTATGTCCAGTTCATGTTGGTGGTCCGCATTGAATTTAGAGTTTGCATTTGAAGAATTACCACCGGATATTGGTGTTCTTCTTGAGACTGGCCGACCGGATGTATTACACGTCTTGTGGATGTTCTTGTAGGTGTTTGCTGACTTAGATGATTGTTCCTAAGTCAATGCCTTGTATAAATAAGGGATTGTGAAGTCATTTTGAAGTGTGTCTTGCAGTGATGAGTGTGTGGTAGAGAGGAGAAGTGCGAAAGGCAGAGCAGAAGTATTGGGCTTAAATGGAACTGACTCAAGCATGGTGAAGATGCTATTCTCTAGTTCATGAAGGTGATACTTATTTCTTTGTAGACAGTGTGTCTCCTGTAGGCAGTGAGCCTCTTGTGAGTGGTGTGCTCAAGTAGTAAGCCCTAATTGGCATGTGCCATTTTGTTCTTTCTATTTTTCTAACAGAGAATACATTCTTGGGTTAATCACCCCGTGGTTTTTCCCTTAACTAGGTTTTCCACGTCAAAATCTTGGTGTCATATGTGTTGAAATGTTTCTGCTTTTGATTTGAATATATTATGGTTCATGATTAATATTCTGCTAATCACTAAAGAAGATTTAAGTGTTTGATTTGAGAAAGTTTCGCACAACTGATTCACCCCCCCTCTCAGTTGTGTGCCCTAAGTCTAACATTTAGGTCGTTGATATCCACACCGACATGATTGTTGTTGATGTCTTGGAGATCCACGTTGCGGATTGTGTCAAACTCAATGCCAAAGAGATGATTGTCAGGGTTCCCTACGGTGGAACTATTTAACAAACCGAGGAATTGAGTTGATGAATGTTCCATAGGAACCTTGGTGGGCGTTATGAGAAAGGCCATCCAAACTCCAAGCAATTCCAAGCAAAACTACCTTCCAAGCAATCAGATTTCCATTTTTCAAGCAAGAGGGTTTCAAAGAAAGGAGAGAGCAAATTTTGGAGAGAAAAAGAATAATGCAAAATACATGTCTTTTTCCTTTTATTCTTCCAAAGACACTATTCCTTTTTGATAATAAAATAATCCTTTAAGTGATTTAATCAATCAATTCAAAATTATAGAATTTGCACAATTAAATTATTTAATTCATTTAATTCAACAATTAAATAATTGAATGTCTCTTTTGCAAATCAAAAAGACATATAAAATAACACATTAATAATTCCATTTCACTAAAAACATCCAATTAATTCACTCAAAGCAATAGGGAAATAGTTAGTCAAACAAACTCAACTATTCCAAATAGGTTATTGCCATATAAATCAGTCTCATTCCAAAAAGTACAAACATGCCATACTAGGCATTCAATTTTCTCATTTAATGCAATTTCTACCTTTTTACAAAAAAATATTAAATTTCAGAATTAAACCGAAATCACTCAAATTTGTTCCACGGGCATATAATGATGCAACAAACATTCTCACTAAAGGAGAAATAGTAATTTCCAAATTTAAATCATTAATTTAATCCAAAAACATGGAAAACATGTTTTTCAAACCATTTTAAAATAAAGTGCAAGAATGCTCAGGAAACACACGCAAATGATTCCAAACACACATCATGGGTTTCCACAACACAACGGTAAGGGTGAGATGGCTTAGCATCCCATGTCAATCTTCTCCACATTTCCCACATTAGTTAACACCTGTAATTACCTGCACACTCAAGTCAACCATCAGGCGTACCTACTCCACATATAATAGTCGAAGCAACACAATCCACTCCAACGTGGTATAATCACATCCACTATAATCATCTATGACTAGAATGATCCAAGAACATGATGAATAAACAGAAACATTTCACAATGTCAGAATAATACGACAATCACAATTATAACAAGTATAGTGAAATAGTGAAGATGAAGCACTGGAATAATCTAACATGCACAATCACAACATATGCATCCCGTAATGCAAGTTGGAAACCAAATAACAAAGCACAACCCCATCAGAAACACCTCAATGGTCATGCATGATACACCCTCAAAACCCATTGATGGCAGCATAGACCTCATCGGTAAGTTCGATGCAATGCATCAAAGCATAATAATCACATAATACACTGATAAACACTCAGAACAACATATAACACATGAATCAAAAATCACACAAGGAACAAACTAGGGTGGGCATTACATATTAATTTTGTTGAGAGTATTATTTTTTGTTATCTATTTTCATTTGACAATGCCCTTAAACGATCCTCTTGTTTTCTTAGTGCAACATATAGACTATATTGTATATGTGCATTTCTTTTGTATGTGAAGGTGGGGCCTATACAAAAACCCACAAGGCAACATAAGTTCTTGATATAGTTGTGAATGTGAGTATTTGTTGATCAATGTTGTCAATGTTGATTATTTCTCCTTTAATTGATAGACCTTGTGATTTATGGATTGTTAAGGCCCATGTCATCTTAAGAGGAAACTTGCAATGCCAACCGTGACTTATTGAGCTGATTTCATTTGTAGGGGTGAATTTATGAATAATAGATCTTGAATCTTCTTGAGATGAGCATGGGTGAGATGGAAATGATCCCAACGAGACTTGGGAGTTCATTGACAAAATTATTGGGTCCTTAAGTGAATGATGTGTTGGCCCAAGCATAGCTCCCCATGGACACGAAACAACTGATCAAAAGTCAATCTCTCTTTTCTCTATCTCTTTTTCTCTATATATCTATTATCTATGTGGATTGTTGGTAAGAAATAGTTGATCAAAAGTTAGTTTGTCTTTTATTTATCTATTTCCCTTTATATCTCTTATGTGAGGCCCACCCTTTTGTGGCTTATTTGCACTATTAGATTGATTATTATTTTGAAACTCCTATATATTTGGCATTTTGATTATGGAATTATAATTCTATCAATAGATTATATTAGACATTGGTAGCATGTTTAGAATAGTTTGATTTTATCTTGCATATGATTATCTAAATTGTAGATATAGCTATTTTTTTATTTCAATCTTATTTATGTCTTGATTATGAAGATGGCATTTAATTATGCTTTGAATTATTAAATTAACCTTGTGAGTTTTTGAATTGATATTGAGCATCTATGCTTAGTGCATTAGAGTAATGAACATGTGATACCATTATGAGATATTGTGAAATTGAAATTGAATCAAATTGATATGTACTTTTATGATTAAATGAACTATGGTTATTAATTGAATTATAGATTTTGCATTTATGTAATTATGTGTGAAATCTCATTTCAAGTTTCTTTAGCTATCTATTGGACATGTTAATGTGTGTCACTGAGTGTGCAGGTACCTTTCATGGCCAATGGAAATTTGAAGATCTTTCAGAAATCATAATGTGATTTCCCCAGTAATACTTAACCTTAGTCCATAATGGGGACTAAAGTATTTATTGTTGTATAAATGTTGTAATGTGAAATGTTGGATGTTATTTATCATTCTTGTGGTGTTAATTTGATTTTGATTTTACTCTAAGGTCGTTGAGTCAGTCATGGGCAGTGAGTTGTTATCTTATGTGGGAAATTTCGGATTTACATTTAGAGGTCCTTTTAGAGGGTCTTGAAATGTTGTTTCATTGAGTATTTTGATAAAACTAGGTCCCTAGGGAAAGTACCTAGGGGTTAGGTACCTTTAGGGCTTTGAATTTTTGGGTTTAGAAGTAGATTTGACCACTCTCAAGTTTCTTTGGAAGAAAGTGGCATGGATAGACTTTAGGAAGATGGATGGTGGACTTGTCAGTGCCATCTGATCTCCCTTTTATAGGTTCTTGGATGAGGGGTGGGCTAAGTACATCCCCATCCCAATGCTTCACACATGTGGGAGCATAACCATTTTTTATTTTTCAAAAAGTTTCTAAGTTCAATCCATTTTCTTCAAGTCCTTGTTTTTATCCTTGCTACTAAGAGGAGGACCCCATTATTGCAGAGGAGGAGACAATTGCTACAAGACTTCTAAGGACAAAAGCCTGGCACTAGAGCCCTATTAATACAAGTTCTTTCATGTTTTCTAAAGTAATTAAATCACAAATCTTGCCCTTGAGGAAGTAAAACATTGTTTGTCTTTCTCTTGATAGTTAATTTCATTGCTTTCTTAGAGTAGATTTGCTTTCGTTGTGCAAAATATTGTTCATTTTTTAAATTTTCATAGATAGAATTTATTGCCTCCTTAGAATATATTCATTTTCATTATGCCTAGAATTCTTAGTAGCTTATAATTAAATCAAAACACAAAAACATAGATTACATTGCATTAGGAAAAATCATATAGGTGCATTCATTTTTCCTTTCATAGTAATAAGTTCATCATAGAAAATTGGGAAAAAGAATCAAAAAGTTTCTTGCATACATATAGATTAGTTGCATTTAGAGATTCATCAAAACAAGAAAACACCAAAGAAAAGAGAACAACTAGGAAGAGCCCTTGATTCCATCACACTCCCCCTTAGCCTAAGCATTCAATGTGTCTAAGTATAAGGGAAGATTGAGTCATATCTGTCTTAGATGAGATTAGGGTGATCATCCATCAACCAATTCCCACTGAGGAAACAACCCAGGAAAAAGAAATAACCTCGAGGCTCATTAAACAAGAAAATGAACAAAGGAGGTAAGTACAAGAACTTCTAAGTCGAGAAAAAAGACTCCTCCAACAAGCCATTCAACAAGAACAAAGGAGGTTGGACAGGTTTCACAATCAATGAGCAAAATAAACTTAGAGCTAGTGACCCTCTAGGTTAGATAAGAATCACAACCACAACATCTATTCAACATCACTTTTGCCATAATAATTGACATTCACGTACATCAACACATATCACAATCAACCCAACTGCGATATGTGACATTATCCTTCCTTGCAAACAAAACAACCCCCTATTCCACCTCCATCAACTGACTCCTGCCATGAGAGTGAGAGTGATTGGGTGGGAAAAAGTTGTAGGGACATAGTTCATGTGCCATATTGGAGTCTAGCTCACTCACATTGTGTCTAAGTCACATTTTGAGCAACACAGAGATTGTGTTAGAAACATGTCACAAAGTAATTTTTAGGTAGATTTCAGCGATCAAGTTAAATCAAACTAGAAGGCTACATGGCAACATTAGAGTGAAGATACCATGGAAAATGATAGGTCCCAGGTGGGTGACAATGACTTAAAAACATAGACAAGACATCCCAGATTTATTATTTTGTTATTAGGCAAGAATAAATTAGATCTATAAACATTCTCACATCTGTTCCGGAGACTCAAACATAAAACTCTTAACAATCCTAGATGCAAGCACATTGACTAAATTGAGCGTATACTATCTCAAGGGTAGAAAAAAACTTAAGGATGTGACATATTTGATACTAGACAAATGTGAGGGGCTTAGTCTGCTAAATTGCATAAGGACTCTAGGGTCCACATGTCCATTGGATGTGAAATGACTATTCTTTTAGATGTGAGAGCCCATTTACATTTGGGTCTAAAAACCACTCGAGGTCTGCTAGACTTTGTGCTTTTTGACTTTAAAATGTTAATTATTGTGGACATGTACCTATTAGTCGACTTGAATATATAGGGACATTGGGGTCCACCAACACTTCATGTTCCAAATGTGGAAAATTGAATTGAAACTGTGGTTGACCGGTGGCCTAAGGTCTATAGATTCATTGCTCGACATGACACATGGATACTTCAAATGTAAAGCTTAAAACAATAGTAGAATTGAATCCGCCACTTAGTCAAAATTAGCTTGCTTCTTGGGTGTGAGACAAGACTTGTCATGGACGTGAAAGCGTGGATGAACACATGCAATATAAAAACCTTAGGTCTATGACATGCTAAGGTCAAATAGGCGTAGTCACTCCACTCAACTAGGTTTAAAAGACGTCTTGTGTTTGGATGTGAAAGATGTTGACTATGGACATAAAATGATCAATCAATTATAATGGATATGGACCTTGGGGTCCACAAGATGCTTGGACATAAAACAAATTTGTCCCTAGATGGGAAGCGACAAAATAGCGCTGAATCCGTTAACCTCAGATGTACAGTTTGAGTGGTTTGAATCTTTCAGGGAGCGCGTTTTGGAAAGCGGAACGAAGTCTAGAGGTATGGAGTACGAATATATACTTTTTAGAATGTAGTCTAAGGAAAAAATTTAACGAATGTATGAATCAAGACAATTAAGGATTTGTTTATAAGGAGTTGTTTGAAGCAGGAAAATTAAGCGCTCTTCTACCTAGTAAAGAGGCGATGTTAAACGCTCTGTATCTTCTTGGAGAGTTCGGCGTAAACGACTACCGCGTGGGGTTACTGTCTGGTCTAAGCGTTGCAGAGCTCAAGAAGAAAGTGCCTCTTGTTGTTCTCAAGATCGTCCATCTAGTCAAGGTCCTTTTTAAAATTTCTCTTCATAATTAATCTTTCATTTCGTCACCAAAAAGGGCATTATGTCATAAATATAATTGACATGCAGAAGCTCCATGGGACCGGCGCTAGGAATTTTCTGGTGATTGGGGTCCCACCGCAAGGATGCAGCCCATTTTATTTGACAGTGCTCAACGGAAGCAAAGACGAATTTAAGTGCCTGGCGGAGGTGAATGAAATCCATCGCCTACACGAGACAAAGCTGAAGATGGCACTGCGCGACCTACGCGAGCAGCTGCGGGACTCCAACATAATGTTTGCGGACTATTACAGAGCATTCATGAGCGTAATGAAACATCCTGCAAGACACGGTGGGTAAGAAATTAGTAATGTTTGATGGCATGTATTGATTGAATTGAGTTGGGGTGGTAAATCTAATTAATTTGAACAGGAATGAAAGTGAGAAACGTTGCGTGCTGCGGCGGGGGAGGAGAGTACAATTACAACCCTGCGGCTGTGTGCGGAACGAGGTCTTCAAGGCGATGTTCAGATCCAGAGAGTTACGTGTACTGGGATGATTTCCATCCAACTGATACGCTCAATAAAATAATCGCTGCTAAATTTACGTCTGGGAAGTATGTTGAACCTCCCAACGCCTCCCTTGGCTGTTCCTGAGCACTGAGCTTCTTAACAATCACAAGAGGGATGGAGCCCTAAAAGATCTTTCTGAGATGTTCGTAGAAAAGGAAACAAATCGTGATGCTAAGTCCCCTCGCCATGGAAACAAAGGTGGCCCGCCGAATAATTATTTAACTTCAAATATTCTCTACATTTGTATTGCTCATGCACGTTATTTTCACGTCTTCTAGTCGTGGAAATTTTTGTAGAACAAGTCAATGTTTTACTTATGTAACATTCACTATGCAAACATTTTGTGGCTTAGAACACAATTATCTTTGGTAACATCCCATTTTGTGGCTTTTTTTAATGGTTTGACTTGTTTTATTAAAATTTGGTAAGTTCAATTAATTTAATTTAATTTAATTTTTCTTAATTTTGGAAGAGAGACTTATAGATAAAATCTACCATGGATCTTCTTGAACAATAAACTTCTTAACAATCACGATGAGGGATGGACGCTCTTTATTTCTTGCCAAAGCATCCATGATTGACCTCCTTAAAATAGTACCATATATCTATACATATACATCCTAAGTTTTAATGAGTGAATGATATTGTTAAACTTTACATAGTAGAGATTTGGCAAATAATTAAATATCACATTTATTTCATTTTAAATATAATTTTTAATTTTTAACTTTTTACTGGTTGCTGTAACTTTATTTATTTATATTTAGAGATACATGGTTTTACATTACATGATTAATATGATTAATAGAAATTAAAATCTTAAAGAACTTGTATAATAAATTTTCAATTGACTCTTTAAATAGCTCATATTGTGTTTTTATTGAGGATTGTAATGGTGAAATTTCATATTTCTATAATTTTGTATAAAAGTTGATAAGTAATTTGATTTTTATTGTTTAGATTTAATTTTTTATTCATCCATTTTTTTATTTCTTTGTTATGATAATTAATTCAAAATTTGGCCCACTAGATTTAACTCCCATTATGAGAAGTGATAAATAGTTAAATTACTCTCGAGGGTAAATTTTGTTAGGATTAAGGTGTCATGATCAACCTTGTAAATCCTATGTATTTAATTACTCCTAATATTGTTTGTAAACCATTCATAAGGGGTGAATTATTCACCAAGTAGCGATCTTGTTTCAACCGCACTTTGGATCCTTGTACCCAACAAGGGGTGTGGGGGGGCTTGCCCCTCCACTACTATCGCCGAGGGGTCCAAGGCGGAAGGCAATAACTTCTTCGCCCCCTGGTGGGGTTTCGCCCAGGCAGTACCCCCGAAAAGAAATTTTTAGAAAATTGCCTTGGAAAATATTGTAATTTCATAGTCAATCTGGACCGTTCATCATTAGGTCGCAAATCTGACGGTAGAGGTTATGTTAGGGTTTTTTTCCCCTAGAAGGCAACACTCTTTTTAAAGAAGACATTGTATTATGGATGCACATGAGTATTATAATTGTTGTTGGATTGAATATCTAAGAGGAGATTGATAGTGTTGTATTGTAAATTCTATTGAAGTTAATACAGACTGGTGCATCTCTTCTTGTGTGGAGTTTTTTCCTGAAAGAGTTTCTCCACATAAACATTGTGTTATGTGTTTGATCTCCTGTTCCATTATTTCTTTGTGTTGATTACATACTATCTCCATTTTGGTTCTGCACTAGATTAATAGTTACAGTTGTAATCATATTTCTAATCTATAGTTGTTCACCTTCATTTCTAACAAATTTAAAGATAAAACCCAATTCATTTAGAACATCTAGTGAACACATAAATTAAATTTTTTAAAGCTCACACATTATAGGAAAAAATATCTAGTGATATTAGCATTGCATCATCATCTTAAGGTATGCTGCATGATTGCTTTTTGTCCTCTTGATCTTGTAGAAAATCTATTGGTATGGAATCCCTATAAGGGTTTGATACAAGGGAGTACCTATCCTTGTTAAGTACAAACTATTACAAGTTTTTATGTGTAGATTAGATTTAAAAAAATGAGGTGAGTTGAAAGCAATTTTTTTGAAATTAATTTTATAGTTGTAGAATTGACCCTGACAAAAGAATGTAGTTTTTACATATTTTGACCTAATCAACTTATAAGCCCTACTTTTATGCAATAGTGATGAATTGCTTTGGGACATTTGGCCAACTCATGTTCCACATTAAACCCAGAGCTAAGTACTTGATTTTATTATTTAAAAATTTGAACATATGAAACCCTCATTTTTCTATTTTTATATGCAAACTGAACATCAAATGAAGGTTTTTCAATTAAGCCAACTCTTTATAATTTGTGTTTATCACAAATATGTTGATCCCACACTCCATGGCACCCAAATAGAGAAAAGTATGAGAAATTAATCAATTCAAGTCCAAAACCCTTAAAATTCCACTAATTATCTATCTCAAAATGAAATCATTAGTTTTTCTAGTATGAATTTGTTACAATAGTTATTTGATAGCCATTGTGCTATCTTGATTATTGTAGCACTGTCCAAAATGTCATTGTGATTGCTTATTTGTCAAGGTAATTATTGTGTTTTCCATGATATTTTGACCAATTGCTATGATATAAGAGAGTTCACCACATGCGAATGACAAGTTTGCTACTTGTACAAAAGTGATGATTTTACTATTTATGATTCTCTAGTTAGTGTTGATGTTTGTAACTTGAACAAAAGGTCATTGAGGTGTTCCAAAAACCATTCTTGCAACATGCATCTAGATTCAACAATTCTAAATTAAAAAGAATATCTAAAAGTCAGATGTTGAAGTGAAATTTCATGACTCCATTGGCCCCAACGGATAATTATTAGCTACATATATCATCATTTGACTATTTTTCACATTTCTATCCTTTTGATTTGACTATTTGTAGGCTTTTTTAGAAGGGTTTGATTTTCCCATATTTGATAAATTTTCTATGATCTTGAAACAAAATAATCTCTAGTTATAAATTTTAATTATTTAACATAAACACATATCACCTATTGTATGCAACAAATTGGGTCTTAATCACCATAGTTATTAGGGGCTATTTTTTATTTTTCATACTTTGCCCATTTTAATATATTTGTTTAAAATGTATATATTGATAGGATATTTAAACATTGAATCACCTTAAAAGTCTTATATTATTAGAAAAATGTAGCCTTTGAATTGGAAACAAAATGGTACTTAGAAAAACATTATCATAGAATCTAAAATTTAATTTCCAATATGAAAACAATTGCCTAAGATATTATACTTCTTTATACTAGATTTGCTAGGATTTTTATAAATAATTTAGAGGGAGGGAGGGAGAAAGAGAAGAGGGGGGAAGGGGGGAGAGATTTATTTTCCATTTCATATGATTTCCATTTTCAAGATTTATTATGATCACAAAATAGTTATTGAATGTAAACCATGATAAGTTCATGACAACATATATCTAATCAAAACTCATTGATTTTACTAACAATAATATAATCCAAATATATCATTCTCATATTTAAAAAAAAATTAAGATGTTTATATAAAATAATATACTGGGACACTTATTTCATGACTTCCTTATATATAACATAATCATAAAAAATAATTATAATTATCTTGTTGAAACATTTGAACCCAAAATATTAATAAGAAATAAGTTAATCCAAATTAATAATATAATTAGTGCCTTCAATTGTAAAATATACATAACAACTTTATATATATTTGACCCTAATTTCATAAGATAATAACAATCGATGACAGGTGGGAGTGCACTAGACCTCCTCTATATATATGGGGGAGAGGACCTATTAGGGCATTTGACAAGGTCGATGTGGTTCTATAGTTAGGCACTCCCCATCCCTACCTCTATATGGTCATTGCATGCTATATCTCCCTCGATACAATATGGAATAGACATTGAAATGACCCTAGTTGTCCATCAAATTAGGGGGCATTTAATTAAATTAACACATCAATGAAATATATATATATATATATATATATATATATATATATATATATATATATATATATATATATATATCAATTTTTATATAAAAAAATAAATCTTAATTTTATATTATATAAATATAATCTACGTATAATATAAACGCCAAAAAACCATTTTGTATGATAAAACATATCATATCCAAATATTATTACAACCCTAATTCATATTCATAAAATCAAATAATAGCATATAGGGGAGAGGACCCAGTAGTTGAGCACCCTAACTTCACGCCTCTCAAAATCATACGTGGCAATTTCTAATCACTCCAAAAATTTTATAGTAGCTTACTTGGCAAGGCCTTTGCTTATAACTAAGGTTTTAGGGCCACATCATCAAATATGATGCCACATCAGCATGCTTTTTGTTGAGGTGTCAAATAGTTCCCCCCCAAAAAAGGTGCACCAATAGGTGTGCATTAAGTCAAGTTTTGTTGGTGCGCTGATGTGCAATCACATGATTGGTTTCTTTTTAGATCTAAAAGGCACATTTCAATTATTAGTACTTATAGTCAACACTAACAACTTAAAGTCACAACTACTAATGTTAAACTTCTGAAAATATTAGGTCTTAAATGCACAAATACTATCTCAACTATTGGATCTTTTCCCCTAAGTTGAATGAAAGCCCTAATCAAATACTTTCGTTCTTTTGTTTTTTTTACCGTAGGTGCAAAACATACAAATGGCGAAGAATGGAGGTGAAACCCATGGAGTAGGACCATGATGAGGGAGGCGGCAATGGCGACGACAGAAAATGAACGGACTAGGGCATTGGAATATAGGGGATAATTTTTGTTGATGCATTAAATGCAGAGGGCATCGCCAACATCAAGGGCCGCGGTCCCCCAAAGGCCTGCACTCACGTGGTAGGGTTGACGGGCCGAGCCCTACCCTAGAATATTTTTTATTTTATTTTACTTTTTTATTATATATATTTATGTATATTAAAATACATATATTCAATAACTATATATATGGTTTTCCGTTATATATATTCAGATTTTGCATGCATACTTAAATTAGAAATAAGAATTTTTTAATTTATGAATTTTTAAAAAATTAATATAATTTTATATGGATGAAACTTCTATTATATAGAATTATATATGCTTTGTTTTCAAGAGATTTAACTAGTATATTTATATTTAAAAAAATATATCTAAAGTACGCCACGAGATATCTTTTTCGAGGTGCCTATATTTTTTAATCAATTTACTACACTCACCTCAAATCCTACAATTTGATATGTTCGTTTTACATGTGGAAAAAGTTAAGGAGGCAATATAAATAGACTGAATGTGTGTCTTTTCATATGCCATTCTATAACATTTCTTTCTTTCATCTTAGTGCATAGTGATGGCTTCTATGACACTGCCATCCACCTTTCTTTCCATCCAACATGTATTTTTTTAAATTCTTTTCACCTTCTTTTTTTAGTTTTTTTTTAATTTGTGGAGTGACTATTTGGTTTTTAAATAAAGATTCTAGATTGGAATCTTATAAGTTTACATAGAAATTTTAGAATCTTTCAGCTCCCATTCGTGCTATGAATGTAGGAACCCCTCTCGGCATAATAAGGGCACTTTTTTAACTTTTTCAAATCTTCATGTATATACATTCTTTTTCTAATTTAACATTTACACAAAAGAATTATAATTTTTACAATTTTATTTTTCATCTAAAGCAGTCTAAATAGATTTTCATTTTAGGGGAAACTTCAAGAACTGTAAATTTCAGAATGACACCAATGAGGAGAGTGCTCTCTATCTTACTGTTGATGACACATCAGTTTTGGAACGAATTAGTTCCTTTTGGAAATTGAATTTCTTCCCCGGAGGCTTTAAATACCAAGTCTTGGCTTATTTTGAGAATTTAGAGGTCTATATGGTTTGTTCCTTTCAAGGGACTACTTTGATCTTAAATGAAATTTTCACAAATTGGTTTGTTTTTAGGGAGTTTCTCATATTTCTTTATACTATGATAAGAAGGTTCCTTTGTTTATTTTAGATTCAATTTAACTTAGTCATTTCAAAGTACATATATATAATTCAAATGTCTAAACTACCCCTGCTTTAATCATTTTTCAAATAAATAACAAAATATAAAATGGTAAAGAGATAAAAAGGACCCGAGTATTCCTAAGCATGGATATCGAGTCCACAAAGTAGAAAAAATAGTCAAAGAACTTCTAGTAGCAACACTACTCAACACATAGTTATCTAACTATTGAGATGTGATCTTTAAATGGACTTGACACTTGAACTTCAACATAAGAAACCATTGTATTCATGTGAAGATTTTAGATATTTAAATTCACATACACCAATAAATAACTAGTATTTCATTCAATGCCCATACTTCAACTACATATATAAATAACTCAGTCTTCCACACTCAATTTTGAAACAATTAAAATAATAGAAAGGCTAATTGATTGTATTAAATTCTAGCATAAAACAACATAATTTAAGGTTTCCAACTTCATTACAAGTTCAAACTTGAGGCTTTATCAACACATTATTGGTTAAGTAGTAAGTATGGGAAATTGGTCCCATAAAGTCTTAACAAAAACATGTTTGAATCAACATAACAAAAAATAATAACATATCCCCAAATCTAGAAACAAACTTCCTTAGCAAATATTTGTGTGGTGTCCACAGGTGTCGTGGTATCTAGCTTTTCTATTATTGTTTCAACATTGGGGGCCCTCATGTTCTATTTGCATTCATTTTTCAGTCTCGATTGCAATCTTGTAATGTCCCCTTTTTAGCATGATCCTATTTTATGACGGTTTAGCCTATCACTGGCCCTCGTAGGTTAACTCAGATGGTTAGAGGGTCCCTTTTGGCAAAGATCAGTGTGTTTTCTCCAACAGAGCTCAGTATGGGTTCAGGTTTGGCCTTCGTTGGACTCAGTTCTACACACTTACTATTTATAGTAAGTCATCTCTCCAAAGTTTCTATTTATAGCAGGGTATCTAGTCATGTGGTGATTTTAGCGTTGTTCCCCAATTTCAGTTGGTGATAAGGTTGTTTAGAGGTCTCTGGTCCCATATTGGAGGCTCTTGTTATTTTTAGCTGACAGAGGTTGATAGAGATGCACCCCTGCTATTTTTGGTAAGTTGGTTGGATGCATAGAGCGTGTCATGGTGAACCCCCAAGTTCAGACGAAATTGGAAAATGATGTTTAATTAAGGAGATATTAATATTTTAAATGACATTAATGATATTTAATTATTAAAGGTATATTATAAAGTTATGATTTAACTTTATAAGTGGGGCCATTTTAAGTCAATGAGTCATTAATGACTTTATGAAAAAAGTACACCTAAGTATAATATTATATCATAAGGTCATTTTTTAAAGGGGGCTTTATTATGAAAGGTGATATAAGGGTTAAATGGAAATTAATAAAGTGATATAATACTTTATTAATTTATATGTTGAAAAGGGAGACATAAGGAATTAATTAAAAGGTGGACTTCAAAGGCAAATTAAATACACTTCATTTGAAGAAGTTATAAAAGGGCCTCAAAAAGCAAATCAACCTCATTATTGATGATCATTTGACTTTGCTTTGGAGAATTTCTTGAAGTTTGTGCATGAGGCCAAGGGTTTTAGCAGATTGTCTTCATATCAGAATTGGAGAACGAAAACTCTTCATTGTTTGTGCAATCTTGAGGCTGTGAAAGATCAGTTGAATCATTGCTAGAGAGTTGGCTTCATACAGGAGTCAAATTGTGCTTAACTGGAGGAAGAAATACATAAATTATTCAGGGGTTTCAAGAATATTTGTTGCAGATCTGAAATTGTTGATGGTTGCTACAGTGGCGTGAACAATTATTTGCTACAGTCGTCTGCTATAGTGATTCGCTATAGTAACTTGGTGCATGTTGATGAGTATATGCATTGGATTTTGGCTACCATGACTTCTCAACTCAAGGGCGATTTGTATATCAGGTTCTACATTAAATTTACATCATTTAAATTGGTCATTTGGCATTGTAATGGTGGCTGTCATCAGGTAGCTATAGATGCACATTTTACATCAGATTTATAATGTCACTTGTACTCAGACTTTAGGAGTTGCAAAGCCAAGAGTCTTGGCGAATTCATGTTAGCATTGTACATGAGGATTGCATTTTAATAAGGAGTAATAAGTTGGGAGTCATATATTGAATGGAATGATCATTTTGATAGCATCTTAGATTGCATGCCAAGTGTTTGTGAAAATGCTCCTTCGCTGTAGGTGTGCATTTCTCATTAGAAACTCATGTATTTGCATAAGATAAATACAAAATACCTTGCATTTCATCTCCCTATCATTAGTAGTCAATTTGCATTGATTAGAAGCATTCAAAAATACAACTTTGGCATCATCAAACACCCAAACAACAAACAGAAAATTCATATCAGCATGTTCAAACTCTGCAAGACAACTATTTGACAAAATTACCAAGGGAAAAAATTTAGAAAATTTGGGTTAGAACCAGCAGGGTTCTTACAAATCTTGATTGGATTCTTCTTATGCTTATAGTTGCTTTTACCTGAGTCCTTTGGTACTTGTGGAGTTATTGCATAATTGGTGCTTTCATTTGTGCATGTGGTTATCTTCCTAGAGGTTTAATTTGGTTAGTCATATTTTAGCATCATGTATGTAGTAATGTTGCAAGAGTGTGTTTAAATATGATCAAGTTTGGTTACCATGATCTAGGGGTCTACTTTTGTGTGCGTAGGTTCATTAATATTACCTTGAGTGCAATGGTTGTCCTTGTCATTTTATGATTGTATTTAGCATCTTTATCTTTTGTGAGTTATATGACCCATATCCTTGATGTTCTAGTTTTATCAACCATTAACTTTACTTTTGTTCATTTGTGTAAACCTTCATTAAGCTTAGCCCTTTTATTATGCATAGGCAAAATAAAAATTGCTTTGGTGCCTAAGGTCGTAGTATACCTTTGCCTTGTTCTAAGTTGCATTGAGGGTATTTTATAATTGTATTGCTTTTGTTTTAATTATTGACTTGCCATAGTAGGTCACTTTATGTGAAAGAAGTCCCATTCATCTTCAAGAGACCAACCCTGTCGATTATTATTAGTCCTTGCCTACGGTAGGGATACTATTGTTTTCACCTCAAAGTATTTTCTTAGTCTCGATCGTGTAGACAAAAAAATTTAAGCTTGGTCAAATGTTTGTTTTTCAACTATTTTTTTGCACTCGAAATTCACCAAAATTATTTTTTTTATGGGTTGATGACTATTTTAACCCATTGGTATTGATTTTCAAAATTTTTTAAATTCTCCTAAAATTTACTTAGGGTGAGTTGAAAATTTGAGTGTTTCTAATGTTTTCCCTCGTTTTATTAAAACATAATAGATGCATGTGTTGCATGCTATTGTGTGGCAATTTGCAATGCAACTCAATGCTTTGTCTATACTTCCACATTTTGTATACATGTTTAGAGGAGGAGATTGCTAAGGATTGTCCATTTTGCCATGGAAATTGTAATGGTTAAGCATACCTGTGTCAAGAAGGTCACTTTTGATTCACTCTACTTAAACATCATCCACTTTAATGGTCAAACAATCAATAACAATTTTGCACCTCATTCATAACAAAAAGTAAATATTTGTCTTATTTTTATTGGCCAAAATTGACCTTTGACTATTGAAGTAGATGATGTTTAAGAATATCCCTTTTAATTTCTCCATTGTTGCATCTCCTTGGAGCCATAGTCACAATTGCAGACATTGCTGACAATGCTGGTATAAAAGTTGTAGAATCTTTCTCATCGTGGGCAACCTATATTCACTGTGATGTGAGAAAAAAGAAAGATGTCAATGCAACAGTGGATTTGGCCATGGAAAAGCACATACAACTTTGATGGTGGTGGATGGAGATAAAAGATAATTTCAAAAATAGATGAAACACATAGACACACAATGATTGCTCAAATGCATGCTGCTGCACCAGACATTTCATTACTTCACAACATGATTACAAGTCTAGCGAATGCTACAACATTCTCATGATCACTTGATCGTGCTGCACTTTGATGCCTTGACACATATATTACAAATGCCTCATTATATAGAGGTCTTACTCAATGACTAGAATCTTCCAGTCCTTCTACAACAATCAATTTCTAGAAACTTCCTCACCTAGAACTCTCTATCCTTCTCTTTCTAGAAACCTCTGACTTATCTAGACTCATCTCACCTTCTATGATTTTGTCTTTTTGCCTTTTTATTTTTCTCATTTAATTAATTAATTATCACTGGTGGGAGAAATTACTACTCCAACACTCCCCCTTAATTTTGACCACATATGCTTTAGCATTTACCATTCCAAATTTTATCTTCCAAGTCTGCTGACTTACTCAAATCCTTTTCTTGCATGATACCTTCTGTGAATGTTCTTATTCCTCCAACTCTCACAAATGGCTATGGCAGTCCTTCAAACTTTGATCTTCAAATCTTTAGAACTTCAATTTGGAAGTCCTCTCTCTATATGTAGCTTTCCATTTTTATTGACTTCTTACAAGACCAACAAAATTTTCTTGATTGCTATCATTTTTTACAATGAACATCTATACTTGAACAATTTTTTCAACATACCTGTAATCTCTTGCCAATTTGATCCAAAACTTCATCCATAATTCATTTGCGTGCATCCTGCCATAGTTTTCCAATCTCTATTCCAACACATCTTTTCTAAATGACTTCTTAAACCACATATGGTGCACAGATGTAGATCCCAACATATGTCCTTTGTATGTCCTTTCTTGTTACAATGAGAACATTGCATTTCTTGAACAAATTTTCTTGAACCTGTAACATCATTTCATGTGACATATCCAAGACCTTCATACTTTGGCCTCATTATTGGATCAATAGGTTCTTTGTTTCCTTGTCCAAACTTGCCTAAACCTTTTCTTTCATATCCCATCTTTTTCATCATCTTGAAACCAACATTCTTTGTGTCAATATCATCACAACTAGCAAATTTTGCTGATTCGATCTCCTTATTATCTTCAACCTTACTCTCTTTCTCTAAACAAGCTTCAACTTTATCATGTAAATCGGTTGTATCACATGAGACATCACAAACCAATGGCTTTGCCTTAAATGTTCATTGTGTGTTGCTAATTGATCATTCTATTATTTCAATTTTGATATTTCATATTTTTGTAACTTATTTTCCTCTTCTAATTTCTTCATCTTATTTTCTAATTCTTCATTCTTCTTCTTAACCTCATCAAACAATTTCAATCTTTCTTCTAGTTCTTCTTTAAATTTACGTAATTCAATATCAAGATCATACATTTTTATCAATAGTCCAGTTTTTTCTATTGAAACCTGCTTTAAATCTCTTAACAATTCCTTTCTTTCTTCTTCCCAATCATCTCTTATCTTCTCTCTTTAAAATTTCCCATTGAAAATAAATGATTTGCTTACCTCGATCTACTAGTGCACTTTCTTGTGATTATTTAACAATTGGTTTCAGCGGCTTCACGCACCTTCACTCCTCCTTTGATATTGTCTTCAGACTTCTCAATTTCTTTGACCTACTACAATCTATTTTCCTTTGCTAGATGCAACTTCCTATGCCAAATTTCTGCAACTTTCTTTAATGTAATCCTTGATCTCGCAATCTCCTTTCCTTTCAGCGATAATCTTATATGGAATCTATGGCCTATTTTTGTTTTTGTCTTTAACATCCTACACCTCCTTTCCTATTTATTTTTATCTATTCAATGGCTTCCTTAGTAGCTTCAGAAAACTATTACTCCATTCCACTTTGACAGGGAATTTACACCTTCCTTGACTGGCGTCTTCTTCTTTTGCAACTATTTTCAACCTTTGTAGGTACCTGCTAGACCTTCAGTGATTCCTCTTCCATATTGGCTTGACTCTTTTTCCTTAGATCTGTACCTTTGATTAAATCAAACAACCAGGTGGTCTAAACAAAAGACACAAATGAATTTTTTACCTTGATCACAGATTCTGATTGAGGCGGCTTCAGATTCTTGGGCGATTTCATTCAATAGCGGTGACTTTATCACAAACCCTAATTCATCCTCTTTTTTTTGGATGCAGCCTCAAACTTCTTTTCTTTTAGATATGCGCCCTTAATATTTCATCAGTTTCAAAGACAGGCTATAGCTTATTAAAATGACTTCAGCAAATGCAATGATCTAGATCCCTTTTTGATGGTAATCTATCTCTGATTTGACTTTTCTATTGCTCACTTTGACGTGGATGCTTCTTCTCCTTTGGCGGAAGATATCTCCACGATTTCCTTTCTGCAGTGATCTAACCCTTGTCATCAGTGGTTGTCTTTTCTTAACCTTCTTTTTAATGGTCTTTCTGTGTTCTTCTCTTGGGTACAACATATTTTTTTAGTCTTCAGCTATTGTTGCATCTTCTCTCCAGATCCGCTGATATGTCTATTGAGAAGTTGCTTAGATTTTTGGCAAAGTATGGTGAAGTAGAAGAAGGGCCTCTAGGGTTTGATAAAAAGTCTCATATCTGTGCCTTGATTTCCTTAGCAACTTCCCACGATCTCCTCAAAAACTTGGTGGCTCCATTCATGAAATTTTCTCCCTTTTTTTTTAATTTCAGTGACTAAAACATAAAACTCCACAATTTTCCTTGTTCCTATAACTGTGATCTCCTTCCTTCGTATTCACCTTTAGTGGCAACAATCAACAACTTAATAAATCTAGTGATCTTCTTCAACCGGTGCAACTTCACATGACTTGCGCCCTGTGAACCCTAGCTCTCTTAAACATATCTTTGATAACCCTAGATTAGCAGCTTCACAAACAATGATTCCTCCTTGATGATTTGCAAACAAGATTAATCAAACTGAACCTTTCTCTGATCTTCCAATGCACATCTTCAATCCCACGATCTGACCTACTCTGATACCACTATGATGGTGGTGAATGGAGATAAAAGAAAATTTCACAAATAGATGAAACACATAGACACATAATGATTGCTCAAATGCATGCTGCTACACCAGACATTTCATTACTTCACAACATGATTACAAATCCAACGAATGCTACAACATTCTCATGATCACTTGATCATGTGCTACACTTTGATGCCTTGATACATACATTACAAATGCCTCATTATATAGAGGTCTTACTTAATGACTAGGCTCTTCCAATTCTTCTACAAAAATCCATTTCTAGAAACTTCCTCACCTAGAACTCTCTATCCTTCTCTTTCTAGAAACCTCTAACTTATCTAGACTCATCTCACTTTCTATGATTTTGTCCTTTTGCCTTTTTGTCTTTTCTCATTTAATTAATTAATTATCATTGGTGGGAGAAATTACTACAACAAACTGGACATTATGTTTAACAATGTGGGTACTGGAGATAACCATTGAAATAGCATTGTAGAGTATGACATGAAGCAATTTGAATGAACCATGAATGTAAACGCAAAAGGAGTAAAGTGCACAAAGATGAGGGACCAAAATGGGGTCTTAAGTTGCCACTTTTTTTTTGAAATCAGAAAACATTGGTGTTGGACGAGAAATTGAAGATGGAACGAAAACAAGAGTTGTAGTGCTCCGAATCTAGTTTCTAAACTACTATTTTTTTCTAAAAATGGTTGAGATTAAGGGGTTCAAAAAGGGGGAGCACACAAATTGGTCCCATTTTTCTCAAAAAAACATAACATAGCGTCTGGTATGCTCCCTCTAAAATGTTAACTTTTTTTAGTATTTCAATAATCGCTCCAGTGAGAAATTAGGTAACACCATGTAGTTTATCCATGATTTTTATGATAATTTTTTAATGAATAATTATTTTTTTAGTAATTTTTAAAGTGGACACATCTTGAAAAATAGAAATTTGCGCATGCTCCCCCCTAAAATGTTTGAAAACTAATCGAGAATCAATTTTTTTTTGAATTCGTGTAGAATGGAGTCTAGTTTCTAAAAATATAACTTATTTCAATTTTCAATGAACAGTTAAAAAAAAGTAAAAAATACTAGACACTAGTGTTTGACAAAAAACTAGACACACTAACAAAAGAAATTCAAGATGAAACACTAAACGTACTCAAAATGTGAAAAAAAATATATGGTTAGATAGCTAACGTAGAGCTTAAGATTATGGTGGTATTTTTTTTGAGTTTTCATTGAAAAAAGTGCCATCTTGATGGGGAGCACACTCCAGATTATCTCTAGATTTTGCTAAAAATTGATAAAAACACGTCAAACAAAGCTGAACATAACATGAGCGCATTATAATGTGCTCACACTATGTGAAATCAATAATGTGACTATGTTATAATGCACTCGCATTATGATGAGCATAACTGGCAATACACATGCCAATTGCATTTGCTTGAAAGTTTCTAAAGCCTTTTCAACAAATCTATTTTTTGCATATCTTGCAATCATTGCATTCCATTATAGAACATCTCTTTGAGGTGTTACGTCATACAATTGACATGCCTTGTCTATGCTTCCACACTTTACATACATGTCTACAAGGGCAGCTGCACTTCCTATCGTCTCTCTCACTCTCTTTCTCTCCCCTCTCTACGTCCTACCCTTTCTCTGAGTCTCTGCTTCCCTCCCCTCTCTACCTCCCACCTTCTCTCTCACTCTCTTCTTCCCTCCCCTATCTACCTCCTACCCTCTCTCTCACTCTCTACTTCCCTCCCCTATGTACCTCCTACCCTCTTTCTGAGTCTTTGCTTCCCTCGCCTCTCTACCTCCTACCTTCTCTCTAACTCTCTTCTCCCCCTCCCTCTCTACCTCTTACCCTCTCTCTCACTTTCTACTTCCCTCCCCTTTCTACCTCCTACCCTCTCTCTCAGTCTCTGCTTCCCTCCCCTGTCTACCTCCTACCCTCTCTCTCTCTTCTTCCTTCCCCTATCTACCTCCTACGGTCCTCTCCCACTCTCTACTTCCCTCCTGTCTCTACCTCCTATCCTCTCTCTCACTCTCTACTTCCCTCCCCTCTCTACCTCTCCTCCTCATTCTTCCCATCCAATGAAATTTCATAAATTATCTTGTTTCCATTTCATCATCCCAATTTATATCCTCATCCATCTTTACATGTCCTATTTTTCTTGTTTCCATGTTCTTTGTCGACAAGGGAGAGCGAGAGGGAGGAAAAGGGAGAGAGGATTGAGATGGAGGGGAGAGAAAGGGGAGAGATACCTGGTGATAGGGAGAGAGAGAGATAGAGAGTTCTAGTTTTATTTTTTTTGGAGAGAGAGAGAGGGTGGGTTAGGTTTATGAGTTTAGGGTTGCTTAAGTTTAGGGTTTAGGGGAATTATTTAGGGTTTAGGGGTTTAGGGCTGCTCAGGTTTATGGATTAAGGGTTAGGATTTAGGGGCATTATTTAGGGTTTTGGGGTTTTGGGAGAGAGAGAGAGAGAGAGAGAGAGAGAGAGAGAGAGAGAGAGAGAGAGAGAGAGAGAGAGTTGCTCAGGTTTAGGGTCATTATTTAGGGGTTATGAGCTTAGGGTTGCTTAGACCTTTAGGGGCATTATTTATGGTTTATGAGTTTAGGGTTGCTCAAGTTTAGGGTTTAGGGGTTTACAGTTGCTTAGGTTTATGGTTTAGGGTTTAGGGGTTAGGGATTTAGGGTTGCTCGGGTTTAGGGTTTAGGGGTTAGGGTTTAGAGAGAGAGTGAGGGGGTCAATAGATATTGGGAGAGATAGGGAGATAGAGGTTTAGAGTTGATTCCAGGGTTTATGGTTTGGAGGTTTGGGGTTTAGGGTTGCTCAGTTTTAGGGTTTAGGGGTATTATTTAGGGTAACTTAAGGTTTAGAGATTTAGGTTAGGGTTTAGAGAGAGAGGACTAATAGGGAGATATAGAGGAGACTGAGGGGAGACATAGGGAGATAGAGGGTGAGGGACATGGCCAGAGACATAGGTAGAGAGATTGAGAGGTAGAGGGATGATATAGACAAGGAGATAGGGTTTAGGGTTGATCGGATTTAGGGTTGATCAGGTTTAGGGTTTAGGGGTTAGGAGTTTAGAGAGGGAGAGATATGGATATAGAGGGTGAGGGACATGGCCAGAGACATAGCTAGAGAGATTGAGAGGTAGAGAGATGATAGAGACAAGGGGGTAGGGGTTTAGGGTTGATCAGGTTTAGAGTTTAGGGGTTACGAGTTTAGAGAGGGAGAGATAGGGAGATAGAGGGTGATGGACATGGCCAAAGACATAGGCAGAGAGATTGAGAGGTAGAGGGATGATAGAGACAAGGAGATAAGGGTTTAGGGTTGATCAGGTTTAGGGTTTATGGTTGGTATATATGATGTATAGAATGGTGTAAATGACTAACATATTGGTGCTTATGATGTTCTAATGGCTTCTGTGGCTGGCAGAGGGTAGAATGACACTTGTGACTAGCTAGGTGTAGAATGATGTTTGTGATTGATAGGTAGGTACTACTAAGGAGCATATTGGCACATACAATATACAAAATTGTGCAAATGACTAACAGATTGGCACTATGATCTTCTAATGGCTCCTGGTGAGGTATTTGTTTGATTTTGATTATTTTTGGGATTGTTTGAGATGGAGCTTAGATTGATTTGGGATGGAGATGGGATGAAATGGATTGGTTTAGGGATGATGAGAGATGAAAATGACTAGATTAGGAACAATTGGGGAATGATTAGAATGGTTTTAGGGATGGTTTGAAGTAGTTTAGTGTTGATTAGGGAATGATTAGAATGATTTAGGAATAGTTTAGGGATGATATTTGAGATGAAATACAGGTTGATTTGAAAATGATTAGGGATGAAGTTAAATTGATTTGGATGTGATTTGGGATGGTGTGAAGTGGTTTAGGACTGATTAGAAGTGGTTTAGGGATGATTACAGATGAAATTGAATGGATTAGGGATGATTTGGGATTGATTAGGAATGAATTTGGTTGGAATGAAAGCTTAATGTTTTCATGTTTTCACGTTATAGAGATTGGGAGAGATAGGGAGATAGAGGTTTAGGGTTGCTTCCAGGTTTTATGGTTTAGGGGTTTAGCCCGTTGCTTATTTTTAGGGTTTAGGGGTTAGGGGTTAGGGGTTAGGAGCATTATTTATGGTTTAGGGGTTAAGGTTTAGAGGTTTAGGTTTATGGTTTAGGTAGAGAGGAAAATAGGGAGATACAGAGGAGACTGAGCCTGGGAGAGATATCTCTGTCTCCTCTATCCCTCTCTCTAACTATACCTACCTCTCTCTCTCTCTCCATGTCTCTCTATCTTGCTAGATCTCTTTCGATCCCCTCTCTCTAACTCTACCTTTCTATCTCTCCCTCCCTCACGATTTGAGGTTTACATGAGTTTAGGGTTGCTCAAGTAAATAGGGTTTAGGGTTTTGGGTAAGGGTTTAGGGGAATTATTTAGGCTTTAGGGGTTTAGGGATGCTCGAGTTTAGGGTTTAGGGTCTAGGGGTTAGGGTTTAGGGTTTATGGGTTAGGAGTTTAGGGTTGCTTGAGTTTAGGAGTTAGGGTTTAGGGTTTAGAGAGAGATAGAGCGTGGACCAATAGAGATTAGGAGAGATAGGGAGATAGAGGTTTAGGGTTGCTTCCAAGTTTTATGGTTTAGGGGTTAGGGGTTTAGGGGTTTAGGGTTGCTTATTTTTAGGGTTTAGGGTTTAGGGGTTAGGGTTTAGGGGCATTATTTATGGTTTAGGGTTTATGGTTTAGGGGTTAGGGGTTAAGGTTTAGAGGTTTAGGTTTTTGGTTTAGGTAGAGAGGCAAATAGGGAGATACAGATGAGACTGAGACTGGGAGAGATATCTTTGTCTCCTCTATCCCTCTCTCTAACTATACCTACCTCTCTATCTCTCTATCTCCCTCTCTCTCTATCTTGCTAGATCTCTTTCGATCCCCTCTCTCTAACTCTACCTTACTATCTCTCCTTCCCTCACTATTTGAGGTTTACATGAGTTTAGGGTTGCTCAATTAAATAGGGTTTAGGGGAATTATTTAGGCTTTAGGGGTTTAGGAATGCTTGAGTTTAGGGTTTAGGGGTTTAGGGTTTCTTTAGTTTAGGGGTTAGGGTTTAGGGTTTAGAGAGAGATAGAGCGAGGGGACCAATAGAGATTGGGAGAGATAGGGAGATAGAGGTTTAGGGTTGCTTCTAGGTTTTATGGTTTAGGGGTTTAGCTCATTGCTCATTTTTAGGGTTTAGGGGTTAGGGGTTTAGGGGTTTAGGTCATTGCTCATTTTTAGGGTTTAGGGGCATTATTTATGGTTTAGGGTTTATGGTTTAGGGGTTAGGGGTTAAGGTTTAGAGGTTTAGATTTATGGTTTAGGTAGAGAGGCAAATAGGGAGATACATAGGAGACCGAGCCTGGGAGAGATATCTCTGTCTCCTCTATCCCTCTCTCTAACTATACCTACCTCTGTATCTCTCTCTCTCTCTCTCTCTCTCTCTCTCTCTCTCTCCCTCCCTGTCTCTCTATCTTGCTATATCTCTTTCGATCCCCTCTCTCTAACTCTACCTTTCTATCTCTCCCTCCCTCATTATTTGAGGTTTACATGAGTTTAGGGTTGCTTAAATAAATAGGGTTTAGGGTTTTGGGTAAGGGTTTAAGGGAATTATTTAGGCTTTAGGGGTTTAGGGATGCTCAAGTTTAGGGTTTAGGGTCTAGGGGTTAGGGTTTAGGGTTTACGGGTTAGGGGTTTAGGGTTGCTTGAGTTTAGGGTTTAGGGTTGCTCGATTTTAGGGTTTAGGGGTTAGGGTTTAGGGTATTATTTAGGGTTTAGGGTTTAGAGGTTTAGGTTTATGGTTTAGGTAGAGGGGAGAATAGGGATCCCTATCTCTATCTCTCTGGACATATGGATCCCTATCTCTTAATCTATCCCTCACTACCTCTCTCTCCTCCTCTTTATCTCTCTCCCCATCCCTCTACCTCTTGAAATATCTCTCCCTATGTCTCTAGACATCTCTTGATCTCTTTCCCTATTGAGCTATCTATCCTCATAACCCCATCTCTTAATATACCCCTATCTACCTCTGTCTCTGTATTTCCCTATCTATCTCTGCCTTGCTAGATCTATCTCCCTATATCTCCCCTCTCTATATATATGCATCTCTATCTTTCTCCCTTTATAGACCCCTTTCTCTATCTCAATCCCCATCTCTCCCTCTCCTCATCTCTATCTCACCTATCCTCTCTATCTCCATGTCCTTCTCTATCTCTCCATGTCTCCTGATCCCTCTCTATATATAGGATAGAGAAATGAAGAGAGAGAAAGAGACTCTCCCATGTAGATACAAGGTTACCTTTATGTTATCATGCTTCCCAGAATGCGATCGCGTTTTGGGAAGCATGGAAAATGGTAAAAAAACATGTGGGATCCGTGTTTCAGACCCCACATGACTGTTATTCCTTCTTTTCATGAGTATATCAGACAAAAAAAATGCTTTTCATGTTGTTTGACTAATTCACAATCATTTTTATATCAATCCACCACCTTTTTTTATTTTTTCAACGTAGAAGAAGTGATTTTTCATGTTTTTGGAGAAAATTTGATTATTTAAACTGAAAGTTTCATGTTTCATGTGTGATTTTGTTTCAAGGCTAATTACCATTGATATATAGATTGAATTTGATAATATATGTTTGCTTTTTCCATAAATTTTAGTAATCCTATTCTAGAATTATATAGAATTCATAATCAAACTTGCGAAAAACAAGAATTTGAGGATTTTGAAGCCATCTTTTGGAGAATTGGTCAACTGTAATATCAAATTCTAAGGTATGTTTAATTTATGTCCATTTTAATTCACATATATATGTTCTTATGTTCTTTATGTCTTTAAATGTCTTTATGTCTTTATATTTTTTATGTTCTTTATGTTCTAAGATATATATGTGTCTAGGTATATCAGTTAGTTCAGTCAAAGAGACTCCAAATTCCTAATGTTTCCACCTTGTTTTGGCCCTTCATGCCTTCATGTCACCTATTTTCAGCTATACAAGAGAAAAACATTATCAAATACTTCATAAAATAATTTTAGTGAACAATTGTTTGTCATACTCATATTCGAGTGTATACTTGGAGCCAAAATTGATTTTGGAAGACTCTAAATTTTTGCCCTAGGATGATATAGAAGGATTTATTCCTTAATACATGCATAATTCAATTCATTTAATAGAACCATGCATGAAATGATAGTTTTCTTACAAAAATGGAGGAAATGAGCACCACAACCTATTTGACAAATTGTTACAACTCACTTTGATACCACTCAATGCATAAAAAATATGATGGAGATTATGTATTTACTTCATCAACATAACAAAATTTTAGAGAAGAGATTTATATATAAATATACGGACATACAAGCATCATGACACAAGATGATACAAAGGGAGTTACAAGGAGATAAAACACTATAAAGGAGGTTTTCGTAAGTGTAGGACAGTCACAAGTCTATATAACAATCCAGTATCATAGTCATGACCATCATGAAGTTGTTTTTAATTTATGCATTACTTAAGATGTCTTTGATCTTTTGTCACGAGTATCCAGAAGGTTATCTTCAACGGTTAATGTTCTTTTGACTATCACAAAGTTTTTGGACTGGTTTAAGACTATTAGGATAGTATGTTGATTACAATCCCCTTTGATGGCATTCATTTTGTCATCCTTCAAAATCATCTCCATACAACTCATATATGTAAAGAATTAACCATACAATTCATGATTTCCAAACCTAAAATAATGATTTAATACTCATATAAGAGTCCAAACAATGGCCTTCAAGGGGCAAGATAGTCAAGAGCAGTCAAGGTGATGTTCTTAAGAGTTGATAGGGTCAAAGGGAGGCTTAGTATTAGAGATATACCTTTACATAGTGATCTCTCAACACCTTGTGGTTTCAAATAGTTTTGAAGTCTCTTGGCAGCCCTATTTTCCTTTATGGAAATACTCATGATAGTCTTGAAGGAACAAAACTATTTATGTACATCAATCCACTATGACTATCATAGTATTAGAGTCTTTTGGAAACCTTCCTGGAACTTTCTCCTTCATAAGATTCATAGTCCATAATTCAAGTGTATTAAATTTCTTCCCTAAATGTCCTCTTTCCATTCAGGTGTATACTTCATGATTTGTTATTCAACTGTATACTATATATGACTTTGTATTTGTATTCGAGTGTATAGTCTATGACTTGTATTCAAGTGTATATCATGACTATGTATTCGAGTGTATACTCCATGAATTTGTGTATTCTATTGTATACTTGGTGCTTTTTGTGATTCGGAAAAAGGTGTGAAGAATCTATATGAAGGTCTTTCAGACCTGTGCAAGGAGTTTTGAAGCTTTCTTGGCCATTATTTGACAAAGTGTGATGACTGTCCTAAATGATTGTGCATGACAGTATTGGGGCAGCAATTGGAAGTTCATCAAATCTAAGTCTAAAAGTGTTGGTCATGCATATTCCTTGTTGGGAAGGGGTATTAGAAGGTCCTACAGACCTGAACAAAGGATTTTAGAGCATTCTTCAAGGGTTAGACAAGTTTTAATATGATTGTCCCAAGAGGACTAGTTTTACAATCATTGAGTAAGTGTTGGCACCCAAGCAAGTTAGGGTTTCCTTTTGAGTCTAGGTGTTTAATACCTATTGGAATCACCTTTAGAATGTTTGAAATAGGCTCCCAAATATGTATTGAGGTTTTTGAAAGCATCCCAAACAATGGAGAACATGCAAGAACAATTTGTTAATTTGTTAATTTAAGTTTGTCTAGGTCTTGTAAATATGTGTCAAGTTGTGTTTTGAAGTGTCAAGGCATGTTTTGATGTTATAATAAGGTCTAAGAGACCATTTTGAACATGTTTTAGGTCCTAGGAGGTTATTTGAGGTTCATTTTTCAAGTATTGTAAAAGTTGTTATAATATTGCAATGTGGTTTAAATGCAAGAAAGTGGTTTGCGACTCTTTTCCACCAATGTGAACACTTGACAATTTGTGGATTGGATTTATAAATGATGTATTTCTTGTTTATGAGTTTGTAGAATGCATGGGTGTGAATTTGTTGTCTGTGTAATGATACCCTAGGCTGGTAGAGCTATTGTTTTGAGCAAATTGGAGGTACAGAGATAGGGTTTGATGGAAAAATAGTTAGAGGATCATTCCAAGTGATTGATTAAGCATGTGCAAACATAATTGAATGTGTTTGAGGCATCAGCAAAGAAAAATAATCTTGGGAACATAGACTTTCTATAAACCCTCATGATACAAGCATGGAATTGGCATTAACAAGGGTTTTGTAGTTTAAGGGTTTTGTAGTGTTTCCCATTGACAAAAGTGGTGGATTTGGACCATTTGAGGTCTGTATTAAACATTGCAATTTAGTTTGGAAGTTTGGTAGAAGGATTTTGTGGAGTTGCTTTGGAAAATAGGGCTAATTGCCCCTTTCTAGGAAATGGAACAGTCATTTTTTGAGGCTTGTGTTGCAAAATGACCTATACCCATTTTAGGATATGTTTTAGATGAGCTTAAAGGGTATCCAAAAGTGTCAATAGTTTTGGGTTTTAGTGCCTACCCTGAGAGAAACGTTTTGACAGTCCATTTTGGAGGGCTACTAGCATTAGGACAATCAAAGAAAGGACCTATGGTAGAAGCATTTAAGTTGCATGAGGGTTGTTAATACATTGAATTAGTCTACTTTAAGTTGGAAAAGGTCTGCCAAGTGATAAATAAAGAAATAAGTTGTTGGTTCTTCATTTGATGGTATGTTTGCCATGTTGCCATTGCGTCATAGAGCCAGTCACATGAGCCCATTGTTGTGAAATATGCCTCCTTTGAATTGTGTTGAACCCTTACATTGCATCACTTTTGGGTCTGTTTTCATGAACTCCACCCTTCCTCTGCATCATTTATGACTTTGCACGTATTTGAGTGTATAGTCCATGACTTTGTATGTTCAAGTGTATACTCCACTTTATGTATTCCATTGTATACTTGGTGTGTTTTGTGATTGGGAAAAAGGTGTGAAGAACCTATATGAAGGTATTTTAGACCTACTCAAGGAGTTTTAAAGATTTCTTGGCCATTATTTGACAAAGTGTGATGACTGTCCTAAATGATTGTGCATGACAGTGTTGGGGCAGCAATTGGAAGTTCATCAAATCTAAGACTAAAAGTATTGTTTGTGCATCATTTATGAATTTGTATGTTCAAGTGTATACTACATGACCTATATGTGTGTTCAAATGCATACTCCATGACTTATGTATGTTCAAGTTATCTTGATATGAGGTGTCTTATTCAGAAGTTTGTAAAACCTTGTTATTCATTCTGACTGTGCTATTCATTGTCATTATCATTGTCTTATTCTTCATGCTTGTAGAAATCATCATCATGCCGAGGAAATGAGCAAAGACTCTAACACCAGAAGAGCGTGAAGCTGAGAATGAGAGGAAAAGAGAAAGAATGAGGTAAATTCGGGAAAGTAGGAAATTGTCAACCATACAAGAAGACATTCCACCATTGCCAATTGAAGAGGAACGTGACATGTCTAGCGAAGCTAAGAGAGAGATGGAATTGGGGGCATAAAGAGAACAAATGCAAAACCTCTATGCAATGAGGAAAGTGAATCTCCAAGTTGGAGGCACTCCATCGTCCACAGGTCAAGTTGAAGGAACACCATCATTATCTTCTCGAATTTGAGATACTTCATCTTTCACAGGTGAAGTAGAAGGCACATCTACATTTTATTCTCAAGTTAGTGACACGCCATCATTCACATATCATTTTCAACCTTTTCACCTCCAATCGAAGGTACGTCATCTATCCCATCTTAAGTAAATATTGAAGAAATTCCTAATGTTCAGTTGACTTTACCAAATAAAACGCCTCCTAGAATTTTGCATAGAAGGCCTAAGTTTCTAATTGATATTGATGAGAATGTATTGGAGCCCATGCATGATAAGATTTCCATGCGCACTTGCCAAAGATATGCAAATAAGATATGGAAATTATTATTTGAGAATTTAAATGAAACTGGAAGATGTCAACTCTTTGTTGAACTGATGAGAAATCTAAAATTTAGGCCCACTATGAAGATCCTTGGCCTAAGAACATCGAGTGCCTCAAGTGAAAAATTAATTGTCAAGAATCTAATGAGTGCGTATGAGAGTGTGGGTTCCACCTCACGCACCAAGGATAGTAATATCACACGACGTGTCATTACATCGACAATTGTAAGCTAACAAACAAAAAAAGCTCACCTCATTAGAAAGACAAGTCAAGCATTGAAAATAAATAGAAAAACTCTAATGAGAGCCATTGGAAGATGTCAAAGAGTTGAGGATCCGAACACTAATGAATTGTGGGCATTCTCTGGGAGACTCCCATGGAAAGACAAAGTTGTCGGAGCTTTGAGATCACTAATTGAAGACTTTTGGAAGAATTACACAAGGGTATCTATGAATCAAAGGGATGTGGTAAGAAGGAGAATCAGTAGTCAAAACCGTGAGCCACATCCAAAGCATTTTTTGGATATGACTCAAACACAATTTTTTGGTAAATTTCTAGAGAAGTATCCTCAAATTAAAATTTCTCAAAGATATTTTGAATTGCTAAAACCTTTCTTTGTCAAAATAAATCACACACGCACTACTTGTAGATTACATATTGAATTTTCTAACCATTTTGATGTTTATCGGTCTATATGTTTAGATTTGCATACTAAGAATGTTTTGCAAGATTGTGGAATATGTGCCCCACCAACTACCTCAAGAGACTTCATATCAATAAGTTGATGTGATAGAGAGGAAGGTCAAATATTCTACAGGAAATTATGCTTGGATGACACATGTCAGCATTGCGGTGGCTTGCAATGTATGTCAATATGTGAACATATGGAAAGAACACATGCAGTTGGAAACAAACTAGTAGAGTTTGACAAGTATAAAATAGTGGCATACAATACAAGAGATGGTAAAGAAGCAAAGAGGTGTGAATATGTTATTCAGAAGATTCCAGTGTATCAGTTTATGCCTATATTTCATGACAACATAGTGTATGAGTATGTAAGACATGCCCATAGAGCTCGAAGGTTGGACTTGCAATTCAAGTTATGCAAGGACACATTTCCACTTGGTAGCATTGTTTCAGTCGTCGACTTTGCAGAGAACTACAGTCTATAGCCATAGTATGAGGTGTAATCCCAATATTATAACTTGACACAGGTTTCTATATTTGTGCACATCGCATTCATTCATGCGAATGATAGTACAGAGGATGATAGAAAGATCATAAGGGAGTATCATTTTTATATAAGTGATGATCGTACACATTCCATGGAGTTCGTGCAAGGTTGTTTTTAGGTGTTCTACAATGATCTGGCTAGAAGGGGCATATCATTCAGTCAGCATATCATATGGTCAGATAACTGTGCATCACAATTCAAGAACTCACAAAATTTCTATTGGATGAGCAGGAGGCATAATATTATAGGTGTTCAACATAGGTGGAACTTTTGTGAGGCCAGGCATGGAAAGGGGGATCATGATGGTGTAGGAGCATGTATCAAAAGAGCCATAGCACGAGAAGAGTTAAAGTATAAAGACAATAAAAAGTTGATAAATGCAAAATCAATCATCAAGTGGTGTAATGCTTTGATGGGTCCAGGTAATGAAGGTAAGTCTTTAGTTCGTAGATTTTTTGGTTGATAGATGATACTAACATTGCACCATATGAGGACTGTTGTACACTGACATGATCAAGTAAGCTACACTCTATCAGAAGCTCAATTACAGGTTCATGGAGTATACATACGTGAAAGATGGCATGCTTTTGTTCTCCATGTATAATTCAAGCCTGGAATGAGTGCGAGTCAAAGGAGTGGGTTGATAGATGTCAGTTCAGTTATCTTAGCCCACTTGACATGTATTGATCCCCGACGACACTGGAATTGATAGAGATGGAATCGTCAGTTTACTTTGACCACATATCAGATCTAGTTCAACCAGGTAATATATCTACTTGCATAGTTAAATTTGAAATTCCTAATGTTATCTTAAACTTTGTAGTATTTTTGTAATGTTGACTAATTTCATCTAATTTGCTGCACATATCATTGTAGGGCATGTTTATGCAGTTATTGCAGATGAAGATAAGGAAGGGGGAACAAATTATTACTTGTGTCATTGTGTTGAGGCCAAAAAGAAATCAGAGGCCCTGGTTACAGATGGCTCAGTGGTTGTTACTAGAACATGGCATAGAAGGTACCCACATAGGAGTGTTAATGTTTGGTTGTTTGAGGACTTTGACATGCATCAGAAGATTCTTCATTACTCCAACCTTGCCGTGGCAACCAATGTTCATTTGATACAATATCAAGGTAGACCTTTGAACAAGACCTTGTGGAAGGTGCGTGACTCTATCCATGAGGAAATACTTGACACAATAAAGAGTAGAGAAGACCCAGATGGTTAGTTGGATTAATTTGTAAGTATGCATAAAACTTTCCTAGATGGTTACTTGTACTTTGTTTTGTATATAAATAGTAGTATGAATTGCTTCCCTCCAGTATATTTATGTTTAGTCAATTTTGCTTTTTGATGCTTCTCACAGGAGGTCACAACTCCAGTCCATCCAACTACAGACAAAGAAGCTCGAGAAAAGATGATGGAGAGTGATCATCATATGGTGGTAAGTGATTAATTACATATGTGATGTTATATATTTCATGTACATTTTGTTATAGTAATGTGCATATTATTTAATTGTATTAACAGGTGGAGCTGCATGAGCTTGAACTGTCGAAGAGGTCTACTCGATGGCAGAGAGAGGACGAGTCATTGATATTTTTGTATATATAACTGTATGGCTTTGTTTGGACATGCCTATATGGCTTTGCATGTAAATGAGATGTTATGCTCATGACATTATGTATACAACAGTTTATATTAAATATGTAATATTATGATAAATTATCCTTGAGCAGTGGTATGAACTATGGGCAGTGAAGGCCTCATGTTTCATTTGATTTGTTTTCTATGGTATACATTTGATGTTTGCATCATCATCATGTTATGCTTCATGGGGTTAGATCTAAGTAATGGATGAAGTTGATCCTAATTGGTCTTAATCCCGTTCACTCGTGTTTCACTCATGTCATATCAAGATTGATGCCATAGGGTTTGGATGTTAGCTCATAAAATTCATGTTTATCATGTTACAATAGTAGGACATAGTTCCTTATGTCATTGGTTCATGCCATTGGATCATTGGATTTGGTTGTGGTTCTTCATCATAACATGTCATGCTTTCAGGAGTTGGATTGGGTTGTGGTTCTTCTTCATGATAGGAGTTTGTTCATGTCTTCATGCTTTTTTGTTCTCCATGTCTTCAGTGTTCTCAGTGTCTTCATGTGTCAAGTATTTCTTCAGTGTCCTCATGATGTTGATGTTGATCACAAAATATGGTGTATTAGTAGGAGGAAACCATGGAAAGGCCTTGAAAATATTTGAGTGGTGCAAGAAAGAGAAGGTATGATGTAGAATAATGGATGTACAAATCTCTCCCAACTCAAGATCAACCTTGTTACAACATCATATTATTGTTTTATGCATGAGGAAGGATAAAATGGGTGTAGCCCTTAAGATCCCTAAGATAGAAAAACTGCCAAACTTTGACAAAGGTTTTCTCAGAATTTGTGGTAGTTGGGAACATTCTGTTTGGACCTGCAAGTGCACGTGGGGTCCGTCTACAATAACCTCTCTCAGTTTCATTCAACTCCAGTCCATTTGACCATGCCGGAATCAAACACATTCTTGCAAAATGCTTCAGTTTCATGTAGTGGAAAGGTGCTAGGAGTGACATTTTGCATTCCATAGCTTGTGGGGCCGAACGAACTTCACCAACGCATTAGGGTAGGTGGGTAAATGCTAGGGGAGGTCTTATTTTGTGTGCCAAGCGTCACAGTCGTTCGGGACAGCAGGCTACTAGCAAAGTCCCTTAAGATCCCTAAGATGAAAAAACTGCCAAACTTTGACGAAGTAGTTCTTGAAATTTGTGGCAGCTGAGAATGTTCTGTTTAGACCTACAGGTGCATGTGGGGTCCATCCATAATAACCTCTCTCAGTTTCGTTCAACTCTAGTATATTTGACCGTTTCAGAATCAAACGCATTCTTGCAAAATGCTTTAGTTTCATGCAGTGGAAAGTGCTAGGAGTGACATTTTGCATTCCATAGCTCGTGGGGCCGAACGGATTTTTCCAACACATCGGGGTGGGTGGGTAAATGCCAAGGGAGGTCTCATTTAGTTTGCCAAGTGCCCCAATCATTCGGGGTAGTAGGCTACCAACAAAGTCCCTTAAGATCCCTAAGATGAAAAAATTGCCAAACTTTGACAGAGCAGTTCTTGGAATTCATGGCATCTAGGAACATTTCATTTGGACCTACAGGTGCACGTGGGGTCCGTCCACAATAACCTCTCTCAGTTTTGGTCAACTCCAGTCTGTTTGACTGTGTTGGAATCAAATGCATTCTTGCAAAATGCTTCAGTTTCATGCAGTGGAAAGGTGCTAGGAGTGACATTTTGCATTCCATAGCTCGTGGGGCCGAATGGACTTTGCCAACTCATCGGGGTGGGCAGGTAAATGACAAGGGAGGTCTCATTTCATGTGCCAAGTGCCCTAGTCATTCGGGGCAACAGGCTACCGGTAAAGTCCCTTAAGATCCCTAAGACAAACAAACTACCAAGCTTTGATGGAGCTATTATCAAAATTCATGGTAGCTAGGAACGTTCCATTTGGACCTATAGGTGGATGTGGGGTCCGTCTACAATAACCTCTCTCTATTTTGGTTAACTCCAGTTCATTGGACCGTGCCAGAATCAAATGCATTCTTACAAAATGCTTCAGTTTCATGCAATGGAAAGGTTGCCAGGTGCCATATTTTTTGTTTTGCTCATCATGGGGCCGAATGGACTATGCCAACACGTCGGGGTGGGTGGGTAAATGGTAGGGAAGGTCTCATTTCATGTGCCAAGCATCCTAGTTGTTCTGGCCTTTAAGCTACCGGCACTTAGCACCTTTCGAGTTTGTCAGTAGCTTGCAGCCCGGAATGACTGAGACACTTGGCGCACGAAATGAGACCTCCCCTGGCATTTACCCACCCACCCCGACGTGTTGGCGCAGTCGGTTCGCCCCCATGATGAGCAAATCAAAAAATATGGCCCCTAGCAACATTTCCACTGCATGAAACTGAAGCATTTTGCAAGAATGCGTTTGATTCTGGCACGGTCAAACGGGCAGGAGTTGAACAAAACTGAGAGAGGTTATTGTAGATGGATCCCACATGTACCTATAGGTCCAAAAGAAACATTCCCAACTTCTATGAATTCTGAGAACTGTCGCATCAAAGTTTGGCAATTTTTTCGTCTTAGGGATCTTAAGGGACTTTGTCGGTAGGCTGCTACCCCGAACGATTGTAGCGCTTGGTACATGAAACGAGACCTCCCTTGGCATTTACCCACCCACCCTGATGCGTTGGCGAAGTCCATTCAGCTCCACGAGCTATGGAATGCAAAATGTCACTCCTAGCACCTTTCGAGTTTACCGATAGCTTGCAACCCGAAACTACTGACACACTTGGCGCATGAAATGAGACCTCCCTTAGAATTTACCCACCCACCCAAATGTGTTGACGCAGTCGGTTTTCCCCCAAGACCTATGGAATGCAAAATTTCAGTGTTAGCAACTTTCTACTTTGTTGGTAGCTTACAACCCAAAATGACTGGGATGCTTGGCACATGAAACGAGACCTTCCCTACCATTTACCCACCCACCCTGATATGTTGGTGCAGTCTGTTTGGCCCCATGATGAGAAGAACAAAAAATATGGCACATGGCAACCTTTCCATTGCATGAAACTAAAGCATTTTGCAAGAATGCGTTTGATTCTAACACGGTCAAATAGACTAGAGTTGACCAAAATAGAGAGAGGTTATTGTAGAAAGACCCCACATGCACCTGTAGGTCCAAACAAATTATTCCCAGCTACCACAAATTCTAAGAATAGCTCCGTCAAAGTTTGGTAGTTTTTTCATCTTAGGGATCTCAAGGGACTTTACCGATAGCCTGCTGCCCCGAATGACTGGGGTGCTTGGCACATGAAATGAGACCTCCCTTGGCATTTACCCACCCACCCTGATGCATTGGCGAAGTCTGTTTGGCCCCACGAGCTATGGAATGCAAAATGTCTCTTCTAGCACCTTTCCACTGCATGAAACTGAAGCATTTTGCAAGAATGTGTTTGATTCCAACACGGTCAAATACACTAGAGTTGAATGAAACCGAGAGAGGTTATTATGGATGGACCCCACGTACACCTGCAGGTCTAAACAAAATGATCCCATCTACCACGAATTCCAAGAATTACTCCGTCAAAGTTTGGCAGTTTTTTCATCTTAGGGATCTTAAGGGACTTTGCCAGTAGCCTGCTGCCCCGAACGACTGGGGCGCTTGGCACATGAAACGAGACCTCCCTTGGCATTTACCCACCCACCCCAATGCGTTGGTGAAGTCCGTTTGGCCCCACGAGCTATGGAATGCAAAATGTCACTCCTAGCACCTTTCCACTACATGAAACTAAAGCATTTTGCAAGAATGCATTTGATTTCGGCACGGTCAAATGGATTGGAGTTGAACGAAACCGAGAGAGGTTATTGTGGAACGATCCCACATACACCTTCGGGTCCAAACAAAATGTTCCCAGCTACTACAAATTCTGAGCAAACCTCTGTCAAAGTTTGGCAATTTTTCTATCTTAGGGATCTTAAGGGCTACACCCATTTTATCCTTCCTCATGCATAAAACAATAATATGACGTTGTAACAAGGTTGATCTTGAGTTGGGAGAGATTTGTACATCCATTATTCTACATCATAGCTTCTATTTCTTGCATCACTCAAATATTTTCAAGGCCTTTCCATGGTTTCCTCTTACTAATCCAGCCATCCAGGACCTTGAAAATGGTGTAGCAGTAACATATAAGGCTAATAAATTAGGTAAAAGATCCATGTGATCATCTATTTTTAGTTTTAACATATTTTTCTATCATCATTGACCATTGTATCCATGCATGTGTAGGTATATCCATTGTATACATGTTGACAACTTTTGTAAACTGAACTCAAAATGACTCTATTGACCTTACACATGGTCTATTATGACCTTATTAGACCAAATAAAATAAATGGATAATAGTTGTCATAGTTGTTTAAATTAGTGTTTGTGCATCCATTTTGATGTAATAAGGCCTTGCAGGAGTGACCAAGGTTGTTTTCAATTAAATTAATGATGCCCTAGGCAGGCAGCCTGTGTGTTTTTGGTCTATTTGACAGTGCAGTGATGAGGGTTTTGAAAAATGGTTAAAGAAGGGTCTTGAATAATTATGCTAATGAGTGATTCAGTCCATATAGGACCTAACTTAACCTCTAGAGTGCAATTTTTAGTTTAGGGGTCAAGAATAGTAGTTGATGCTTTGTAAAAGTAGGCTAATTAGGCCTCATATACAAATTACCAGTCCATTTTTGAAGGGAATGTTCCAAAACAACACATGGTGCATTTGAGATATGTTGTATAACATCCAAATGGGTATCCTAATATGTCCTCCTTTGTGTCAAAGGTCATGGATCAATAAGTTATGTTCCAAAAATCAATTTTTTGGAGGGCTACTAGCTTGTAAGGGCAGTTTATGAGGAAGAATAACCTATATGCAAAGTTTATGTTCTTGGTGACCATGAATGGTCTTTTTATGTCACATTCATCATTTCAAGGGTGTTTCATGAGTTGGTTTGCAGAGATTGAGGTTTTAAACCAAGTGTTGGGTTTGTAGTCTTGATTGAGTTCATGTCTAGTTGAAAAAGGGTTTGGGGTCTTAGCCCATCGTTGTGAAATATGTTTCCATGGTGTTGAGTCATCCTCCTTACCTACTGCATCACCCTTGTAGACATGTATGCAAGGTGTGGAAGCATAGACAAGGCACGTGAACTGTTTGGCATGATACCCCAAAGAAATGTCACCTCATTGAATGCAATAATTGCAAGATATGAACAAAATAGATTTTTTGATAAGGCATTAGAAACTTTCAAGCAAATGCGATTGGTGGGTGTAAAGAAAAATTCCACAACCTTAGCCAGTATCCTCCTTGCCTATGCCAAAATGGACATCCATCAAAATGATAAAACATATGGGAATTTTGTTAGATGTTGTAGTTGCAACTGCCCTCAGAGACATGTATGCAAAGTGTGGAAGCATAGACAAGGCACATGAACAGTTTGGCATGATGCCTCAAATAAATGTCGCCTCATTGTAGAACAAAATGGATTTACTGATAAGCCTTTAGAAAGTTCCAAGAAAATGCAATTGGCAAGTGTAAAGCCAAATTCCAAATTGCAAAACCTTAGAAATGGTATGTTTGGAGCACAGCATAGACATCCATCAAAGCATAAAGGATATAAGAATTTTGTCAAATGTCATAGTTGTAAGTACCCTGCAAGACAAGTATGCAACTTGTGTGTAAGCATATATAACAGACATGAACTATTTGACACGATGCCTCAAATAAATGTTGTCTCATGGAATGCAATGATTGCAAGATATGCACGAAATGGATTTTTCATAAGGCTTCAAAAACTCTCAAGCAAATGCACAAAAATAAATTTCAACCATTTACACAAATTTTGACACATCTAAAACCAAATTGCACAACCTTAACCAACTTCCTCTTTGCCTATGCTATAATGGGATCTAGAGAACATGGTGTGGACAACCATCAAAGCATAAATGATATAGGAATTTTGTCACATGTATTGTATTTGCAAAGTTTCCCTTGTAGACATGTATGGAAAGTATGGAAGCATAGACAAGGCACGTGAACTATTTGAAATGATGCCTCAAAGAAATGCACAATCCCACAGAATTCAATGATTTGCAAGATATGCACAAAATGGATTATTTGAAAACAATTTATAAACTTTCAAGCAAATGCAATTGACACTTGTAAAACCAAATTCCTGTAACAATAATTGATTATCATATTAAATATTTAATATAAACTGTCATATACATAATGTCATGAACATAACATCTAGTTTATATAAAAAGCCATATAGGCATGTCCAAACAAAGCCATACAGGTAAATATACAAAAATATACATCGGATCAACATACAAAAGTATGTATACAAAGCCATCTAGGCATACAAAAAAGTTCCCAAAAACTAGTTTCCTATGGACTTTTAGGAAATAATCGGTGGCGGCCCTTCTTTGACTGTGAAGATGAAGAGCCAATCAGTGACACATCCTCTCTCTGCCATTGAGTAGACCTCTTCAAATAAATTTCATCCAGCTATACCTATTAATACAAACAAACAATATGCACATTAGTATAGAAAATGTATGAAATATATAACATCACATATGTAATTGATCACTTATCACCAACCGATGATCACTCTCCGTCATCTTATCTCTCTCTCTGTCCGTAGTTGGATGGACTGGAGTTGTGACCTCCTGTGAGCAGCATCAAGAAGCAAAATTGACTAAACATAAACTTTATTTTTATACATCAAATGACATGAGATAAAAAAAGAAATACAAAATTATGATATTTTCATGTTATTAGCTCATCCTCAGTCAAAGGATTTGCAGACATCATGGCTGCATCAATGCCTATCTGCGTTGACTCACGCAAATGAGGAGGAGTCTCCATTGTATTCAGAATCTGAAAATCAAGTTCAAGATTATTCAAACAAAATAAATACATAACATTATTTTAAAAATGCATAATGATTAGAAATGGTTAAATTTACCTCCATAAAAGTGGTGGTTTGGCATCCAGGGGACCAAGGAAACCGTGGAGGTGCTGGTGACTATTGAAATCATCAAATTGTCACAAAATAATATTACCATTGACATATCTACAATAATTACGATTATGTGATAAATTAGATACCTGCTGACTTGACCTCCTCTCATAACCCGCTAATGAATGGCTAAGGAAGACAGGATGAAGACTCTGACCTTGGAATTTTATTGCGCAAACAATTACATACATTATTTTTGATTTATAATATAGATAATCATATAAAATTAATTACAAATTTAAAATAACAATATACTAAATCAAGATGAAACTTGTAACAAATTACCTGAGAGTCAATACCAAATGTATGTTGTAAGAGATTGTCACTAAGAACAAGATCATCCAATATGTCCTGCCACTGTGTCGCATCATGCTGCCCCTGTGTTGCAGCATGCTGCCCCTGTGTCGCAGAGTCCTGTCGTGCCTCCTGCGTCCCATAATCACATAGATTCCCACATGTACTACACAAATGTGGGGACACATGATGCCTACTACTCTCACCCTCATCGGCATGCTGTGATAGAGTTTGGGTGAGAGTAGTTAATGAATGTAAAGTCTCCAGCTCAACACTCTCCTTCAAAGCCAAAGGGAGTGACCTATGTTCTAGCCTTGCTTGGGGTATAGGCACATGGTCTTCATCTCGTTGAGCCCTAGGTCTATCTTAGGCAGAGCCACCACCTCTACCTTGGAACTCATGAATGTTAAAATAATTTAGAATCTTGTTGAGGACGAACTCACAATAGAGTTTCCTCATGAAATATTGCGGTACCTCATCAGTGTTGCATGGCCGCTCATCAAAGACCATGTACCATCTATCCCAAAAGTTTCAAGATATGTCTTCATTCCTACACCAATGTATAGGAAACCGTTTGCAACTTTCTTCTAATCTTTGGCCGGTTTTGGGATTAATAAATTCTGCACATAATTGAAAATTTGTAATTTTTTCCTTCTTGACTTGTTCATATGACAACTTGTCGGCATAATATTGCCGACTCCTCTCCCTATAGTCTTGGAATTTGGTGATTTGTTTTGTCACCAAATCCATGTGGGAAAAAATCTCCTGTAGTGATTTTGCAAGTGCCCTCCTACGTTTAGTGGTTCCACTTGGATTGTTTAGGGTTTGAATAATAGTTTCAAGATGTTTCTTGTTTTCTTCTATTATCCCTAGGTAACATTTGTTCTTGATCATCCCTTACATGAAAAGGAGGTGAAGGTGGGTTTGGAGGGTTTGGAGGGTTTTGGGGGTTGTTTTCACCCTCCTCAACTGGATTTAGGTTTTCTCCTTCTCCAATAACTGTGAATACAATAAAAAAAAAATCAAACATTGAAAAACTAAAAAGTTGTTTTCAAACTAACAAAATCAGACAAACCCTACCTTCTTCCTGTGCTGGAGCCTCCAAATTTACACGACGATGTCTTTGGCGGTGAGGTGGCATTATGAATTCCTTGTTTTCTTCAATGCACTTGATTCAATGGCCTCTTCTTCAATTTGATGGCATTTTTGCTTGTTTTTTTTGCTGCTGTGAGGAGAGAAGTCACGGTGTGAATGAGCAGAAATGCTTTTTTTCTTTTATTGAAAGCAAAACGCGAGCGTGTTATAACGTGCTTGCATTATAATGTGCACATGTTTTTTTTTAAATTTTGGAGATGGTGGCGACTTTTTGGTCCCCCATCTCCTTGCATTTACCCTCTTACTTAATGACTAGGCTCTTCCAATCCTTCTACAACAATCCATTTCTAGAAACTTCCTCACCTAAAACTCTCTATCCTTCTCTTTCTAGAAACCTCTGACTTATCTAGACTCATCTCACTTTCTATGATTTTGTCCTTTTTCATTTTTGTCTTTTCTCATTTAATTAATTAATTATCATTGGTGGGAGAAATTACTACAACAAAGTGGACATTATGTTTAACAATGTGGGTAATGGAGATAACCATTGAAATAGCATTGTACAGTATGAGATGGAGCAATTTGAATGAACCATGAATATAAACGCAAAAGGAGTAGCATGCAACCAACATTATGATACCCAACAGAAAAGGTTGTATAAATGCGGGTACTGGAGATAACCATTGAAATAGTGTTGTAGAGTATGAGATGGAGCAATTTGAATGAACCATGAATGTAAACGCAAAAGGAGTAGCATGCAGCTAGCGTTATGAAACCCAACAAAAAAGGTTGTATAATTTCTACAACCAATATTGTAGAGATTATGGGAGCACTACACCTTATGCATACACGACCTCAAAACATGCAATAATAGGCCTGACTAAAAATGGTGCAGCTTAGCTTGGGAAATATGGTATCAGAGTCAGGTGTGTTTCTTCTTCTCGTGTTGCAATGGGCCTTGTAATAGACTTTGTAACAAAAGACAAGGCTATGGTGGAGGCATGGGGTAGCAGCGTAAGCATCTTGAAGGGAGTGATTCTTAAAGCAGGGGTTATTGCATAGGTTGCTTTGTATTTGGCCAATGATGAATCTAAATATGTCAGCGGCCATAATCTTGTTGTGGATGGAGGTTTCACTGTTGTAAACCATGAATGGGGACTCTACATGCCATAACACCTTTGAATATTCAGTCCTCATGTCCTCATTCAATATAGCCTAATATAGTAGCTATGAATAGAACATGTGATTGTATTTCAGTGATGTGAGAGAACATTACAATATTTAAATTCTGTGTAAGATAGGTAGTTTATATAGAACTTGTTATATACATGACATGATTTAGTTCTCACGCCCTTATTAAATAAAGACTGATACAACAGCTAGTACAGTGATCTGAAAGAGTTTTACAGAAAAAAATTCTTAGGAAGATAGTTTATTTAGAATTTGTTGAATGTTTTTTCTTTAATTATGATTTTTTCCATGGTGGTTTGTCATATGATATAAACATGTGATATTGGGTAAAATGTGTAGAAAGACACCTGATGTGCTTGTGGTCAAAATGCTTGTGGATCAAGTTCAATTTGATCATATAATTTTTCAGTGCTAGAAGTTTGGAACAAATTTGGTTCAATTTACCTTGACATTTTGCATATCTTGATGAAGAATGATAAAAAATTTGGGTGAGAAACAAGGCCTACTAGATAAGTTTTAACATACGTTTGTGGGTAAGTAATAAATACACATTCCAGACTTCCATTTATTGGATTTTCTATCCAAATTTTGCATTATCAATAGATAAAACATGGCTATATAAACCATGGTTACATCTATCTTTGATGTGAAGGAAAAATGGAGGCAAAGTACTTTGCAACAAGAAAATAGTAGGTAGTCTCTTTGAAAAAAGTGGCAGATCTTTTACTAGTTTTCACCTATATGTGGTTTAATGGTTTCATGATTAATTTATTTTATATGTTTCTCCTGTGTCACTTTTTGTTTACCTGCATTTATAGACTTTAGTTTTTAGATTGTTTTAATTCCACATTGCATTTATTTCCTTGCATTTTTTCATATCTATATTTTTTCTCCACATTGAATTGATTTCTTTCCATTACAAATCTCTTTATCTTAGACTATGTTTTCATATAACAATCTATTTCAAATATATTCAAGCACACAAAGGTATATTTCGCAAATTAGTGGACTTAACTGGCATCACGTCAATCATGGAGGTATCCTTTTCACTGTGACTGATATTTGGACATTAGTTTATGATACACATGTTATAGTGCCATGAATATTAACAACAACCAATTGCAAATAATTTTTGTGTGATATGTTTGTTCTGTGTATTGTAGCACGTTATAGTCTCATTTTTATTATATAATTCAAGATGAACATAAAGGTATGCTTACTTGTAATTCAAGTTATTTTTGGGTATTTATTGGTAGTAGTTTCATTTGAGGATGTGTATGGGTGCATAGAAGTGTAAGTTAGTTAAGAATCAGCTTTTTCTTGAACTTTTAAAGTATTTCTCTAATTATGCATTTTTAATGAAGGTTTTAATTCGACCAGTTGGAGTAGATGATCTTATGTTTACAAGTTACATTGATGATGCAAAGGCTGGCAGATACCAACTTGACTTGATTCTAGACAAATTGAATTCATGATTAATTATCTGTCATTTGTGTGAACAAAGGAAATATATCTTGAAAATAAATTACATGTGTTTAGGGTGAAAAAGGGGGAAATGTTTTCGTTTAGGTTTCAAAGGCAAATCCCCACTTCTCACCAAACATTCAAGGGCATATCAATCAAGTTGAATCTCCACTAAGCTAGAGCAATCACCTATCAGGTTGGGTTGCCACTTGGAATGATGTGGAAGTTCATATGTATCAAACAATATCTCAATTTTATGCTTAATTACAATTAAAACCCTAAATAAGAAAATTACCGAATTACAGCAAATCCTTTCAGACCAAGGTGAAGGACAGATATTTAATTCACTGCTTTTCAAAGTTCAGAAAGTGGAACAGTCAGGGACACTGGGACTAACACCCTAGTCCAAGGTAGAATATTTGTCATGGAATCTGAATCTTCTTCTAACACTAATTTGCACTGTATCTTCCATTTCTATCCCAAAAAGGATAGACACAGGAACTAACACCGTTGTCCTGAAATGTTCACCTTTGTCCTCTACTTGTCAGATCTCAAATCCCTGTTGTCTGCAACCTCCTTTCTGCAACTCCACTTTGCAAAACTTGGTACCTGTAACTTGCAATCACAAAGGAGTGTGGGAGGGGGTTGTGGTGTTTAGAGGCTTGCCTCAGTCAAGCCTTGGAGAGACATTCAAGTCTTCCGAACATTGTTGTTAGATAAGAGTGTGTATCCCGACGGGATAGAGGCAAAAATCCAACTGATAAATGATTGAAAACACAATAGATATCACCTTGAAGTGTAGATCCCATGGAAGGAAGATGCTCTTCATGCCATTAGGAGATGGAGTCAAATTTGCAAATACAAACACAATAATTGAAAGGAAGCTAGGTGTGCGGAAATCGCTTCCTAAACTAATCTAATGAGGGGAGAGATATGCAAATTCTTTACAACCTTTACAATTGCAGCAATATGAAACATATATCAAAGATATTACAACAGCAAACACAAAAGAAGAATGTAGATAGAGAGAAGTAGACACAAGATGTACGTGGGGAAAACCTTTTCAAGTAAAAAACCCCACACTCTAAAACCTGCACAATGTATTATCTAAAACAGTTACAGTTTACAATACACTTGTAATGCAAGTTCTTCCAGGAGTCTTCAAATGCCAATTCTAGAGTTTTCTGGCAGCATAACTGTACCTGTAAAAGCACTATGCAACTACAACTCCAAACTATGCAATATATAGAGATTACAAGGAAAATATTCAGAGCATCTTAGGATAGGCATCCACCTTGGCCACATGGCCATTATCCCACATCAAAGGACACTTGTCCATGCTGTAAATACATCCCTTACATCTGTCATACATGGTAGATTTGACTTTCCCAATATGGAATGCTCTAGGCTAAAAATAGACTATAACAGATGCTCTTACGCATCTTACAATTGTCATAGATTTTCCCAAGATAACAACCTTTAATGTTGTAAGAGAATCCATCATACAATGCTAAATATAGTATATTCCTCTTATAACATGTCATAGCCCAACTTGGGCACCCAAAGATGCCTTTCCCTCATGCAAAGATCCTCATCGACACTTGTCATCACTTGTCATAGGAATCTCCAAACTTGGCTCTTACGCGTCATAGATTCTGTCATATGGAATATTGTCTTCCACACACCACAATATGCTAACACATGACATATTAGTGCCACCTCAAATGGGATGCCCAAATCCATGTAGGTTTGACTTGACCATCCAAGTCACATTCCAAGCAAGATGACATGTCACCATGCCACCTCAACTATGTGACCAAATTGAATGTGCAAGTAATGACAACATTAGGAAATAAATTATTATTCAAATAAATAAATAATGCTAGGAATTTGCAAAGGTTGAGACACCTTAATTCCCAACAATAAAAACAAAGTACTGCTCTGCAACACAATGAATGCCTTGAATCAAAATCACAAAATCACAATGCTCATCTAAATTCCATCTAGTTTGCAAATGAAACCTAATCATGCTTATATATGCAACTACAAACATTCCCGCTAAGAATTTTGTAATTCAAACCAAGAGATGTCGGCATAGGACCTAAATAACGGTCATAAAATTGACATTTAAATTTAGGGCAGACCCAAAATAGAGCAGGACTAGGGCGCTAGCGCCCAAGTCCACCCCCTTGTTTCTATTCATGGATCATTAAAATAGCAACCCCTAGGTCCTATTTACCATAAGACTTCAGGGTTTTCTTATCGGGAGTCAAAATTATCATGCAAGATGTTCTAAATGCATTCTAAGGACCCGAGAGCTAACCCTTAAGAGGGTAAAACCCCCAAGGGGACATTTTCTGACATAACATTTAGCCCCCACTTTAATGTATGTATAAATGCAAGGCCAATACATTCATTAAAGTACGGTCAACAAACACAACAAACACGCCAAGCACGGTGAAGACATGCCAAACACATTGAAGACAATAACAGGCACGCAAAACATGGAGAAGAAACATGGAGAAGGCATCATTGAAGACACGTAAAACACAATGAATACAATGAGTGCAGTGATTATTTTATTTTCTTTTTCTCATAAATGAAATGCAAATGCAAGTACAAGAAAAGTAAACACACAACCCATAATGCAGGAGGGACTCATCGCCACTAGTCTTTAGTCTATATATGGGCAACAGACACGTAATACAAATCTCAGAGTGTAGGAGGGACTCATTGCCACCAGTCTTTAGATTGCACTTTGAGAACAAACACGCCATACAAATCCCAAAGCATAGGAGGGACTCATCGCCACCAGTCTTTAGATTATGCTTGGGAACAAACAAGCCATACACACACCATGGAAGACATGGAGAAAACACAAAAAATAACCGATGGAAGAAACCTATTGCTAGGTTCCCAGCCATCTTAGGCATGCTACAGGCACACACTGACGATTGGGATTCACCACAACAATCATCGAAGACATGCTTAAGGGTTAGGATAGTCTCATATCTACCCCACCTCCATAGAGGACTTTTAGAAAATGACAGGATGTGCAATCTCTTCGAGAAATACACCATCCCCACCTCCGCAGAGGGCTTAAGATAAAAGAATATACATGATATCCCACCTCCATAGAGGGCTTAAATGATTGCAATAGATTCAAGTTTTACAAACACAATTTGCTAGCATCTAAATTAGACAGCTTACCTTATATGCCCCCACCTTAAAGTGGTTGATATCATGTACCGATATCAAGAACGTTAAGGTAGGAAGAAAACACACAAGGGAACATGAGCTCTCGCAAAGGCCATGCCCCCCAGAGGTGACATGTACTTTACGATTGCCGAATGTTCCCACGAACACACAATTCCCTACAAGAAAAGGTGTTAGCATCCATATAATCATGATAAACAACAATGCATGTAATCATTCACGTAAAAAGCCAAGGAATGCAAGATCCAAGATAGACAAAGTGCACTGAGCAATAATATTGTTGTGTTTTGTAAGTGCAATAAGACAACATCAAGATAACACACGTAGTGATTCTACTAGCCAAGCGTCGGATGATATATATCAACCCCGTCGTCATGTATGGACTAGGTCCATTTTTTTATTTCTCACTAAAGGGACACTAGGTCTGTATCAGTATAATATGTTTTTCATCATTCGCCAGCTAGATAGAACCACTAGAGGAAGGGAAACAATAAATCAAGAGAGGAGAAACAAGTGCTGTAGGGATAGTCAGATAGGAGGGTGCCCCTAAGTCACCAACCGCAACGCTATGTCCATAAGACACAACACACAACAATGAAAATAGAGGAGAAATAATGTAGAAGAATGATGATACAAATAGAAGAAGAGTCACAATAGAGGCAGTCTCTCGGTATCCTTGACCTTATGAGAGTATCAAAGGTCATCCTAGGAGGCCTAAACAACACATAACACATCACGGGGGAAACACAACACAGAGGTAAAGGGTTAGAGATACTTACCTGCCAGTACAATCGTACTAAAATTTGGAACTTGCGAGCATCTTGGAGAGATGCTCTATCAAGTTTTGTGCGAAGCTTGAGTGGTTATTATGAAAGTCTTGTTTGTTGGCAGGGAGTCCATACGATGGTTGTTTCTCAAATTGTTACGTATGTGAGATCTTTTGTTGCTTATGAGGAGGAGAATCACTATTATTTCCAATTGATGATAATATTCTTACTCTTTTCCTATCCTTAGCTCTTTTTGTTTGTTGAGTTCGTCTATCATGTAGTGACAAGGACCATCTTGTACTATTTCAATCTTTTCTTTTGTCAGAGTCTCTTGCTTCAGATGTTTCATTTGTCTTTCTGATGTGTTTTGGTTATCTTCCGATCCTTGAAGGGATAATAGAGGAGGAACCTCAGCATAAATACCATTCCTTCATGGATGAGGTGATACTTTAGTATTTTCCTTATCCACTTCTATTGTAGCAATAATCTCATCGTAGTTCAAATAGTCATCTTCTACTTCAAGTGTGTTATGTTCCATCATGTTATTATTGGTATGTTTAGGGAAAGGATTAGTAAAGATTTGCAAATGTTGATTCGGCGGAGCAACTGACTTATTTCCGTTGTCATTTACACTCGATACCTGTATAATATTCGAGTCAATGAGGTCTTGTATTTCATGTTTAAGATGCATACATCATTCAGTATCATGTCCTTGTTGCTGATGAAAATGACAAAAGGCATTAGCATCAAAATAAGGTCCTTGCATTTTACTAGGATCCAAAAGTTTAATTGGGGGAAGCTTCATGAGGTTATTACTCATAGCCTGTTTCATGATAGAATGATAGGATTCAGATATCGGAGTGAACTTTCTTTGTTGATACGGTTCCTTCTTCAGATTAGTGATAGTAGACACTCGTGAAAAATTATTTGAATTTTATCCATTAACCTTGATGAAAGTCTTATTATTCCTCTTAAAGTTGTTTTGTGAAGGCCCACCTGCGGATTGACCAACTTGAGCCGATGAGTTTTGATTTTCATACTGACTAGATGAAAATTGATAATCATGAAGGGCGGTACATAAATGTTGAAATGAGTTATACTTCATAAAGAGAATCTTATCATGGATGTTAGGTTGTAGATTTGTAATAAACACCTTCTGAACATCCTCATCCTTCATCTGATATTGAATTTGCACATAGAGAGATTGATACCGACTAATGAACTCAGTTAATTTCTCTTTTGGACCTTGCTTGCAATGAACTAAATCAATCAAGGAGACTTGCTGGTCCAATGTTTGCTTGGAAATGTTGTAAAAATTGATCAACTAACTGCGAAAAAGAATGTATTGAATTCAGAGGCAAAGAGCAAAACCATTCTAAAGTAGTATCTTTGAGAGATCGCAAGAAAAGTTTTGTTAACAAATCCTCTTCAAAGTAGAAATCACTACGCATAGTTGTGAATGCTGCCACATGAGTATTAGGATCACCTTTTCCACCATATTTTTCAAAGTGAGGAGTCTCAAACCTCTCAGGCATAGGGGTTCTCAAGATTGCATAAGATAGGGGATTACAGGCATGATAGGTTGGTATATTAGATTGTGAAGAATTTGTCAAGTTTGTCACCTTTTTGTTGTAAAGAATTCATGCCTTGCAATAGTTGGTTTAAGATGGCATCATTGGGAGATGCGGTTTGTTGTAAGGAATTAGAACCAAAGTAAGGAGGTGATTGAGCCTGAGTAGTGAAAAGTGGAGGCTGTGAATAGGTGAGTAGTGGTTGGACATAGTGATAGGTAGAAGGTGGTTGCGAATAGTTATATGTAAGAGGTGGTTGAGAATAGGTGGGATGAAGAGGTGGTTGAGAGTAATTATTCATAGAAGAGGTCACCTTAGGTGCCATATTTTGATAATTAAATCCCACAGCTTTGTAATTTTGTGAATTAGTGCCATTAGATGCTCCAATACCAGTGGTAGCATTACTACAAGCATTTGCATTAGTGGTTAAAATCGTTGATGTAAATGAAGATATTTCCATAGTCGGTATAGGTGCCAATACTTGCGTATGAGATGGTGACGACATATTCTTAATACCATTCGCACATTCAATCATCGTCATGACATTATTGTGTACTATATGCATTAATCCTCGAACAACATTAATACCATATTGTCCTTCTTTTATCAATTCTCTTATGTTGTGAATCACAGGTATAGCTTCTTCTGCTATCCTTTCAGTTTCAACAAATGCTTGAAAATCGGTTAGTTCTTTGTCAAGTTAGTTTATTTTCTCATTAGGTACATGTGTGACCACCTCAATAGTGTCCTCAACATCATGAAATACTTGATCTTCCATAGTGGTTGTATGAGCTATAGTATCTTGCAAAATTTATGTTTCTTCTTTTGTAAAGGTGTTTAATGGATTTTCAGAGGTAGGGATATCGTTTCCTTCAAGAGCACTAGATCCCATGAGTCTCCTACTTCTTCTTAAAGGGATATTTCTATTAGGGAAGTGAGTTATAAGACTCATACAAAAGCATGCAACACTCAATGCACAAACTAATAGAACAAACCCTAGGAGAAAGATATGTTTAATATCTAAAATGCGTGATTTTTTTAACTTTTTTCAATGCAAATCACTAGGAGAAGAGGTGTTGTGAAGAATTTCAAGAGGGAAAGAAAATAATATGCCTTAATAGTCCAATGATGCAGAAATATCTTTCACAACATGCTTTTGATACAAATCTAGAGTGATGACAAGTCAAAACTTCGTGAAAATACACCCAAAATATGCAATTTTCACCAATTTTCAATGCAAATGCCTAATAGGAAGCGTGTTGTAAGGAAATTGAGGAGGGGTAGTAGATAATAACCTTGCTAACAGCCAATTAATGCAGCAAAATCCCTCACAACACGCTTGTAATGCAATTCTAGAGAGACGATAAGGCCAAATCTAGTGAAAAAGCAAGGTTTTCAAACCATAGACATGAAATTTTGCAAAAAAGCCACTATGATGTAACACTACAATTAGAAATTAGTCCTAATAAGTGTTTGAAAAGGGTAGTAAAATATGAAACAAGATTTTGACTACAAGCCCTGGCTAATGCAAAACTAGGTTTTTTATGAAAAATGCACAATTTTAAGCATGAAAATGCAATGCAAATGAATATTAAATGATGAATTTATGTAATTTAAATTAGATCTAATGAAAATGATAGAAATTTAATGAAATTATATGCCAATTAAGTCAAATTATGCTAAAATGCAAGCCTAGAATGCAAATTTTTTTCAAAATTTTCAATTTTTTTGTAATTTTTCTAATGCAATAAGTGTATGATGAAAAATAAATTTCTGATTTAATGCAAAAATTAGAAATTAAATACAATGCAACTAAATTAATGCAAATTATTTGAAAATGCAAACCCTAGAATGCAAAAAATTTTGAATTTTTTTGAAAATGTTTCAATTTTTTTGTAGTTTTTCAAATGCAATAAAATGAATGAATGCAAATCTATCACACAACACTCAGCAAGGTGCCAAAAAGTCCAAAAACATGGGTTCACCAAAATGTTTAGGGTGAAAAAGGGGGAAATGTTTTGGTTTAGGTTTCAAAGGCAAATCCTCCCTTCTCACCAAACATTCAAGGGCATATCAACCGAGTTGAATCTCCACTAAGTGAGAGCAATCACCTATCAAGTTGGGATGCCACTTGGAATGATGTGGAAGTTTAGATGTATCAAAAAATATCTCAATTTTATGCTCAATTACACTTAAAACCCTAAATAAGCAAAATAGTAAGCAAATTATCGAATTACAACAAATCCTTTCAGACCAAGGTGAAAGACAAAGATATTTAACTCACTATTTTTTGAAGTTCAGAAAACGAAATAGTCAGGGACACTAAGACTAATGCCTAGTCCAAGGTATAGTATTCGTCATAGAATCTGAATCTTCTTTCGACACTGATCTGCACTGTATCTTCTCTTTCTACCCCAAAAAAGATGGAGGGCACAAGGACTAATGCCCTTGTCCTGAAATGTTTACCTTTGTCCTCTGCTTGTCAGATCCCGAATCCCTGTTATCTACAACCTCCTTTCTGCAACTCCACTCCATGAAACTTGGTACCTATAACTTGCAATCACAAAGGAGTGTTGGAGGGGGTTGTGGTGTTTAGAGGCTTGCCTTAGTCAAGCCTTGGAGAGACATTCAAGTCTTCCAAACACCATTGTCAGATAATAGTGCGTATCCCAATGGGATAGAGGAAAAAATCCAAATGATAAATGATTGAAAACACAATAGATATCACCTTGAAGTGTAGATCTCATGGAAGGAATATGTTCTTCATGCCATGAGGAGATGGAGTCAAATATGCAAATACAAACACAATAACAACAAAGTACTGCTCTGCAACACAATGAATGCCTTGAATCAAAATCAAAAAATCACAATGCTCATCTAATTTCCATCTAGTTTGCAAATGAAACCTAATCATGTTTATATATGCAACTACAAACATTCCCGCTAAGAATTTCGTAATTCAAACTTGAGATGTCGGCATAGGACCTAAATAACGGTCATAAAACTTACATTTAAATTTAAGGCAGACCCAAAATAAGGCAGGACTAGGGTGCTAGCACCCAAGTCCACCCCCTTGTTTCTATTCAGAGATCATTAAAATAGCACCCCTAGGTCTTATGTTCCATAAGACTTCAGGGTTTTCTCATCAGGAGTCAAAATTATCATGCAAGATGTTCTAAATGCATTCTAAGGACCCAAGAGCTAAAAATTAAGCGGGAAATGCCCCCAAGGGGACATTTCTTGACATAACAACATGAAAAATATAATATTACAATGCTTAGTGTAATAAATACTATAAAATTTATCTATATATGATCTCTCGGTTTAATACAAGGTGCCACACTCATGTAGAGTACATGGTGTCATGCTTTGAACATTAGGCTTATTTGTGTCCTTATCAACATAAAGTTTTATACCACATAGGGTAAAAGGGTAGCTAATCAAATAGGTAACATAATTGACATTTAAGCATAAATGTATGCTTAATTAGGGTTTAAATCCATATAAAATGTGTCTAAGACTATCGTAGGCCACATATGGGTTGTTAAGCTATATTGGGCTCAAGGACACCTGGAATACATTGAAGATGGAATTGTTTTTCCCTTAATTAGAAAGTATTTTTCAAAAAAATTAATTTTAATCAAAATCATGCATATGTATCCCTATTTTGAGCCAAATAGCCTCTAGCTGCTACTTAGACACTAGATGGCAAGAAATGGCTCTAGGGCACAACATATGTAGTTAGGCAATTTACTTGGCTTCTTGAGGTGTGTAAAAACAATCTTATATTATCATTTTGAAAGGTTGCCTATTTGTTAGATTCATTTTCCCATGGCTTATAACACCTCTGAAACTAAACTTTTGTCAAATTTGGTTACAGGATGCAAAAAAAACATATAGGACATGTCCTCATTTTGTCTGGGGATCATTTGTATCGTATGGACTACATGGAATTTATACAAGTTTGGAATGAACCCAATACATTGTTGTATTCACCTTGCAACTTTTATTTCTCTTTCCAAATGTTCTTAAATTTATTAACCTATCTTTGTTCAAAATTTGGTTGCACGATTGACTCTCCCCTTGAACACTTTTGGTTTTTGAAATATGATTTTGATTTTAGGAATTAGCTTGTGTTTTCTAATTGCATGCAGAGACACATTGATACTACAGCTGATATAACAATCTCACATGTCCCAATGGATGATAGGTAGGATTCTTTGTCATCAACAAAATGTTGTTCATGTTTACATTTTTGGAGTTGATGGTCATTACTCAATAAGTTTCTAGAGAATGAACTGCATTGCTATGGAATATTTTAAGTGATTAGTGTATGTAATATAAAGTGAGATGTTCTTCTTTATTTATTCTATTTTAAGTAACTTTTTTCCAAATTGGACCATTAAACATATCATAGAATTCATCTTACCTTGAGCTTGGAAACCGAAGAAAGTATGAAGGACAAATCAGTTTTGCATAATGAGTTATAGTTGTTAACTATATATTTGCTCATTGTTATGTTTATTTAGATGAGACTGATATTATATATTTTGGCTTTTATTCATTGTTCTGTGAAGAATTTGATGCTCACTTTTGTCTATGGTTGTAGATTCCAACATTGTTAAGGATATATGTTATCCTAAATTTCATGGAGATTCAATCTTATAGACAAGAAACATAAATTGTTAAAGCAATAGATGAATTTTCTGATGGGAATTTTCTATTACCTAATGTCAAACTAGAGGTTTCTCATATAGGGAGATTTTATATATGTGCTATGAGAATATTTTGGCACATGGAGGCTATCTCATAGAACTAAACTTGGAAAATAACAAACAAATATGAGGAACCAATATTTAGGAGCTAGTGGACTACTTTATGGATGCATGCAAGAAGTTCAAAGAGATGCTAAAGACCTAATGCTCTGAGTTTCAAACATGTTTGAACATATGAAGAAAAGGAAAAATCTTTGTTGAATGGTGGAGGTTTATATATGCCTAATTGCATGACGAGTTCACTAATCTAATATAATTTATGCATCAAGAAGACTATTGAAGACTACAATAAATTGAAGGTGGACTTAGTGGAAGTTTGGAGAGACTATGTTATGACACACATAGGTTTTGTTTGTTGATGGAGACTATGATATTGATGTTGTTACTTGACCTAAGGATGTTCAAATGTAACCTTTTGAGGACAATTTTGTCATTTTTTGAAGTCAAATATATGGCTTTTCTTATTCCAAAATTGGGCTTTCTTTTGTAAAATGTAAATTGTATTTGTCTCATGTGGTCTATTGGAGGGAAAACCTTCTAGATTCTCTACCAAGGAGGGCTATATGTATATAGAAATATGATGTTCAAAAGGTTTGAAACCAAACTATAGCTTCCTAATACAATTCTATTTTTCTTTTTTGTTCTTTTTGTTCTTCTTTTCCTAGTTTTCCAATCAAATAGGTCTTACTATCTTGTACTCTTTGCATTAAAACTCATGAGTATTCAATGAATTTGAGGGAAGTTTTACATCACAGAGAGTTTTCTAGTAGAAAATTATTTTGTGTGGTCACCCTGAACATTCTAGGGCAACTTGAACACAAAATATATAGTTTGCACAAAGACTACGGAGTGTATGATTGCAATGTGCACCTAAATAGAGTGGTTGAACTTGTTATTGATATCAGTATTCAACTACATAGTTTTTGAGTCAAACTAATTGACCCATATTTCATGAGTAGTGGTTCACACAAACTCATCTCTCATCAGAATGAATGGTACACTTAGCACTTATTTCTTTTAGGTGATTCATAGGGGTGAAGCATCAGACCTTACCAGGAAGTCACCCTTCCTAGCACTACTCTAACTCAAGTGTGCTTAACCATGGAATTTCCCCCAAGATCAAGCCCACTTATCTTGCTACCCATTTGTAAAACCTTCATTAAGTGTCATACCTTATGAACCATTCATTATAGAGCCCCTTTAGCTCATCTATTGACAAGTAGGAGGTATTATTCATAGTGTGTCAAATTATGATATTGATATCAATATTCAATTGCATAGTTTTTGAGTCAAATTCATTGACCCATATTTCATGAGTAATGGTTCACATGAACCCATCTCTAATGACAATGAATGGTCCAATTAGAATTCATTGCATCTAGGTGATGCTCATAGGGGTGAAGCATCAAGCCTTCTCGGGAGGTCACCCAGCCTAGTACTACTCTAAATCAAGCATACTTAACCATGACATTTCCCCCAAGGTCAAGCCCACTCAAGTTGCTACCACATTTGTAAAACTTTCAGCAAGTGATATGCCTTATGAACCATTCATTATAGAGCCTCTTTAACTCATCTATTGACAAGTAGGAGGTATTTTCCACAATGTGTCAAATTATGATGATAATATTAGGATTTAACTACATAGTTTTTGAGTCAAACTCATTGACCCATTTTTCATGAGTAGTGGTTCACATGAACCCATCTCTCGTGAGAATGAATGGTCCACTTAACACTCATTACATCTAGGTGATGCTCACAAGGATGAAGCATTGAGCCTTCCTAGGAGGTCACCCATCCTAGTACTAATCTAACTATAGTGTGCTTAACCATGGAGTTTCCCCCAAGATTATGCCCACTTAGCTTGCTACCCCACTTGCAAAACTTTTAGCAAGTGTTGTGGCTTATGAACCATTCATTATAGAGCCTCTGTAACTCATCTATTGACAAGTAGGAGGTATTTTCCATAGTGTGTCAAATTATGATATTGATATCAAGATTCAACTGCATAGTTTTTGAGTCAAACTCATTGACCCATATTTCATGAGTAGTGGTTCACACGAACCCATCTCTCATGAGAATGAATGGTCCACTTAGTACTCATTGCATCTAAAAAAATGGTAGTGGTTCACAAAAGTTTGTTGGGAACCCCAATTTTCAACTATTTGCTACTTAGAGGTGCAGTAAAAATGGTTTTCACCTCTAAGAATTTATTTTAGTTATAATCCACCAAAAATTGGTATTCAAAATCTAACTGTTTAACAACGCTTGAAGGTTTTCATTGTTAGATTTTATTGCTTTTCTTCTTCTTCTTTTTAATTTTCTAATATTTATACTGAAGGCATTCCATTTGGCAAACAGATACTTGTTTTGACAGATCGAAAGTAGGTATCCAGCGAGAGGTGTGCAAGACGATTCACTAGTCGTCCACCATTGGATCTTGCCATTGACGTTTTCCATCGGTCCATCACGTTTTTGGTGCAGGAGCACCTTAGGTTTAGTAGGTTAAGTGCAAGTTGTAATTTTGGTTTTCTTATGTTGGTTTTATGTAATAAGGTTATCTAAGACCATGTTATGTGTGTTGGAGTCCATATTAGGTCGCTAGGTGTGTTGGAGTGTCAAGTTGCACAAGTTGTCAAAAGTTGCAAAACATGGAATATGAAGTCATAAGTTGTAAATGAGGGAAGTTGGACAGTTGTAACTCAAAAAGTAGTTGAAAACTATTGGTACATGTTTAAATAATCCTTGGAGGTCAAAACCAAGGTTGGGGGGGTTACATTTTTGGAAGTGAAATCAATAAAAGACATCCTTATTTCTGCATTTCTGAACGTTAAATTGTTGTTTCAGAGCTTGGTACGACCTTGTACGGTTGTTTTATGATGTGAGACCAATTGAAAATGAAATATAATTGAGTCTACTTCCTTATGCTTTTTATTGCATCCAACTTCATTGTGTTTCAAGCAAGTTATGCCCATTTTACTGTAAACAGGTTTGAAACCCTAGTTAGGGTAATAGTGAGCAAACAAATCAATTTTTGAAGGCTTCCATACAAAGTAACCTCCCTCGATTCTGAGATATTTTGTATAAGGTCCAAATGGGTGTCTGAAACTATGTTTACATTTTTGATATCATGTTTGCAACGAAACTTATGACCAAAAAACCCAATTTGTTGCTCCCATGTTTGTTCAGGCAATTAGGCCTAAAGACTAGGATAGTCAATTTTTTACCTTGTTGTTCCAAAACAACCATACCTTAATCTTGGATATGTTGTTAAAGGGATTAAAGGGTACTCAAAAGTGTTTTCACAGTTTGGAAGAAAGGTCTACACATGGAGATACGATGGAAAACCTAGTTTGTGAGGGCTACTAGAGGATTGAGGTCTAGAGACCAAAAACCCACCATTTAATGCTTGGAAGATTGAGATTTTGGTTGATTGAGATTGGTTTAGAGTTTTACACCCCTGCTCTGCATCAGTTTTCCACTGGTTCATCACATTTTTTCATTTTCTATCACCCCCCATGGAGTTTGAGCGGTAGAAATTGCCGATGTCCTTAAAGAAATCTCGCGCGTCAGTTAAAACTTTTTATACTTTTAACAGGGTTCATTTGAAGATACATCACCTATTCTAACATCGAAAATGTGATACCATTTAAATGATAAGGTTAATAATATTCAAAATTTTATGACAATTTACATAGTCATCAAAAAATTATTCATCCATTTTTTAATGATAAGATTAATAATATAGTTCAACTTAAATATTTTATTTTAGGTATTTATAATTACAATTTATGAAATTTAAATATCCATGTAAATTCGTAATTAGTTTCTGATTTTTTTAAATTAGATGTCTTAATATAATTATTATATAATATTATAATTATGTGTATATATTATAATATTATAAAATAAAATAAAAATATTATTTGCAAAGCATGCAGTTTACTCAATTCATGAAAGCTTGATCTTTTTGTCTCTATTTTGGATTAGGTTTTAGTTTGTGTAAAGTGACTATTATCCTTGAATTAGGTTTTAGCTTTTAGTTTGTGTAAAGGGTTATTATCCTTAACTTTTGTATAAGGGAAGTAAGGAGTTTTTGGTTTTACATTATTGAATCTTGATATTAAAATTTCATATTAATCTTTCAAATTATCTCTTACTTTTTAGTTTCTACCAAGGAAACTATAGGCGAGGCCTGTTCTTAACTAGTTATTAATAATTCTTTTTGTAACCAATGAGAACTGAAATAGTTTTTCTATTTAAAAAATATTTATCTATTACTATTGTATAGATGCAAATATTATAACAAAAACATATTTGAAAAATATTTTTTCTTTAATCTAATTGGCAGAAAATGTTTACCCAATAAGGGCGATTAATGCGCATCCATTACAATAATGGCCTCTTTCTTAACTTAAGGATAATAACAATATTCGAACCTTTCAGCCTTGCTTGAAATGAGCACAAAGATTTATTAAGTTTATGACCTTATAAATATATGCATATACGTTATTAACCTGAACGACGATTTGAAATCAAATTTGATTAGTATTCTAGTAACCTTTTAATAGGAAAGATTTAAAATGGGGTATACATTGTTGATCATGGAAGTGTCTGGTGAGGTGGCAGACCTTTCGTGAGTAGGGAGAGATATTCTTGGAATGAGAATTCTTTTAGAGAAACCATTTCTTCACCAGCAAACGAGAGCTCATTCGCATAAACACAAGTAGTTTTGAGCTAATTAGCATATACACAAGTAGTATTTTGGAAAGAAGAAAAATGTCAGTCTTGGAGGAGGTGGTGCGAATACACAGAGATAATACTCACTCTTACACATACAGGAGCACAGAGACATTGCACAGCTAGGTAGAAGATTCGGTGACAAAGACCAGTAGGAAAAGTTAAGAAAGGATATAACTTAAGTGTCATCTTCGCACCTTCATCAGGAGAAGAAAATCTAAGTGGTAAGAGTTTATTCCTCTCAGACCTTAACAAAAATCAGTCAAGATATGGCACAGTGATTATTATAAGGTCTTAAAAATCTCATGTGTACTTCATCGCTAAACTCTTTAGAGTTAATAAGTTGGTATATTCCTTCAATCTTTGCTTGCGAACATATTAAGACATGTTGTTCTTTAGAATTATGAAAGAAAGGTTTATCTATATAATATAAAACCTTCGAGAGGATGAAGGAACCAGTTGTGATATACTAGAATTTCCTCTCTTTCTTGAGAGGCTGCCAGTGATACAGTGAACATGAGCAAAGTCATTCTTCATCACTTGTTTCCCTTTTCTCTAAATCAAGTAATTCCCATAGCACAATAACCTATAATGTGGAAGCGCCATAAAATCAACATTTTAAATTACATTATTTGTAGTTTGGTATTGAAATTTGGAAGATTTTATCCATCTAATGCAATTGTAATTTTCGGCTACAGGCAAATTTACTGTCATGACAAATTCATCTCATGAAAAATTCACAGTCATACTAATCAATAATTGCTAGTGCTCTTTAGCATAGTATCTTATATTAGATAAGTTCTGATTTGAACATCATAATTGTATTATTGTTAATAAATTTATGCAAAACTTTACTCCTCTCCCTTCTGCCCACTTGATTTTGGTTGTTATCTAATATGACATCATTTGGTAAGCTCTAATACAACATCCTCAAACATTTTTGGCTTATTTCTATGCTGGTGCTTGATATGATAGTTGCCTTTGTGTTTTGTGTTCTCATTTGGAGACTTTGTCTTCCATCTTTGCAACTTTCTTGGGCATTACCAAAAAATTGACAAATTTCAAGATTATTATGAAGTTATTATATTATCAACATTGTTTCTAAAACTAAGCAAACACAACAAATTAAAACATGACTATTCATGAACATTTTGGCAGAAACTTCGCTGCTCTGTAGCTCTTGTTAAAAATAGATTATAATTTTATTTTTATTTCCATTTTAAAATTAAATTATATCTATTATTTTATTTTTAAATAATAATGAATGCAAAAAAATTAATCTAGCACCAAAACTATAATTTTATATAATTTAAAAAATTATTAAACTAGTATACCTATATTTAAAATATATATCTAAAGTACGCTGAGATATATCCTTCTTGAGGTGCCTATTTTTTAATCAATTTACCACACATAGGTGGAATAGGTGCCTCCAGAAGGATATCTCTCAGCGTACTTTAGATATATATTTTAAATATAGGTATACTAGTATAATTATTATATAATATTATAATTATGTGTATAGATTATAATATTATAAAATAAAATTATATATAATATAAATGTTACATATAATATATTTAATATAAATATATAATTTAATACTATAATATTATATTAATAATATATTTAATAATTTACATTATTTTTTTTTGCTGCGTAAAAGATAATTTATATATATATGAACTTTGAAAATTACAAAATGGCTATTATAGCCTGAGTTGCAGTATTACATTCTACCTTCATTCCCTATATCTGCAAACTATCACTATTAGACCATGCAGGGTCTGCAAAAAAATGGGAAAGGCCACGCAGGGCCAAAGAGAAAAAACAAAATTTGCCCTTACATGGCTACTGAGATTTTTCTGACTATCTATTTGTCTATCATCCTTCTAACAAGCTGAGAACATAACAATACATAATTTGACACATTATCTAGAGTATACCAGGGGGCTATCACAGAATCATATGAGGTTCATCTCCTGCGCCATGACCTAGAAGGGCTGTACCCAATCGAACTGGCCATTCACAGCCTCCATTTGAAGCATCTTTTTGAGGAAAGCCATCGGTTTCTCCACCTTCTCCATGTGCTCAATCAATGACATACCTTTTAAATCGAGGATGAAGGGAAATACCTTGATCACTTCTCCCTGGTCCTGAGATAGAGGGATATCTCTCAGTCGTGGAACCCCAATCCTTGCAAATACTACTCCGAGAGTCTTCTCTAGTATAATTTACATTATATTAAATAAAATAATAAATATAATTAAATATGGATTTTATATATAAGTAGATCTATTTAAATAATAAATATACATAATATATTTAATATAAATATACAAATTTATAATTTAATATTATATTAAAAAAAATTATTTAGATTTTTTATGGATTTCTTTAAATGTTATATTTTTTTTTTGAATTCATTATACTATACAAAAATGGGTCCTTTAAACTGGACCAAAATACAGATATAGATAGAGTCTAAGAGATCTTTCTAAGCTATATTTATCTTGTTTGCCACGCAGGGCATTATACTGGATATATATGCCTTTAATTAAATAGTATATAAATTTCAATTTTTTTAAATTTTCTTTGCTCTCTCAGAGTCTTTCTCTTTCTTCTCCTCAAGATCTAGTTTAAAGTAGATCCAATGGTTCGCATACTTCAGTTCCTCTTTCATGATTTTCATTTTGCCTTTTTTAATTAACTCTTGATACTTTTTCTTTGACACTTCAACTATCAAGGAGATCTGCACAAAAATATTATACATCGTGAGTCTATGATTAGGCTCAGTAAGTGCCCTCCTAATGCCTTGGTATTTTTCACTATTCCTTACTTTCCATAAAAACCAAAGAACAATACAAATTGTTACCTTTTCCAATATTATCTATTTTGCCAATCATAATTTCATTTATCCTTCCTTTTTGCATTACATCAACTAAAAATATATTCCATATTTCCTTAGCAAAAAACATTCAAAAAAGAAATTGAAAATTGTTTCATTTTTCTTGCAAATTTCATAAATATTCATTCTACCTGTTTTTTGGATTGTGAATCGTGCACAAATTATATTCAAAATAAAGCAAGAGTTACAACCTAGTGATCAAGCAGACCACACCAAAATAGTTGTAGCTTACAACAACCCAAAAACACTTATAACTTCACTAATACATACAGACAATTTTAAAACTAAAACCTTAGTATATATTAGAGAGAAACAAAGTTTATAATAAAGATCTTGAAGACCATGCTGCTATCACTATATTACTATAATGATCAAAACTTCTAAATCAAATAATTCTTGTATTATTTCCTCTGTTGAAAATCTGTCCTAGTTTCCACTAACTGCATCCAAATCATCAACATCAGCTCTTGGTCTCTGAGTATTGTAGCCTTCTTCTTGATTTGCAAACTGATTATAGTAGCCTTGACTATCATCCAAATCTGAGTCTTCTGCCCTTGGTCTTCTCATTTTGTCCCACATGTTTGCTCCCCTTTCTTTAAGCTTTGCACAATCTTTAATCATCTTGTCTCTTACACTGCCCCCTTGATAAGTGCTAGAGGTGAAATTTTGAGACACAATCTCCCACTGCTTATCTAACTCACTTTTGGCCCAGTCCTTTGGTAACTTCTTGCAATATAGTTTCTAGAAATCAGTGTATGTGTTATAGAATCTTGGATCAAATCTTTTCATCTTCCCTGCACAGAAATCTGATTCTTTGATATCTTCTTTATGGAACATGGCTCCAGTCTCCATTAATTACTTGAATTTGTCAATTGACATCTCCATAGTAACTGCCACCTGCTCAAAGAAGTTATAATTTATGAGATCAAAGAAAATCTCAGTGAGTTGCCTTACCCTGCCTTGGAAACGTTCCTCGTTCCTTTTCTTCCAGATAAACCATAAAATCTTAGTAGATAGAATAAGCCAAAATGAATTAAACTTTTTGTTCAAGACATCTACTAGAACACATATAACTTTTTTTTTATTTGCATGAAAGGAGGGATTCCAATGAGAAATATTACCCATGAAAAAGAGCCAGACTTTTTTAGCAAATAAACAATCAAAAGAAATATGGACTGTAGACTCTTTGACATTACACATTGGGCACCAGACATCACCAACACTAAGATTGAGTTTAGTGAGAAAAAGCAACCATTTAAAACAAGCTTTTTTGGTTCAAGGATATTAGACCAGTTCCATTTGAGGTTGTTTGATAAGGATTCTCGGCAAAGAGTGTCACCCCAAGTCACAGAGATGTGCTGTAGAATTTCATGTGAGTTAGAGAGCATATTATAGATTGATCTTGGCTTTGTTTACACATGTTTGTTCCCATCTGTCCAACACAACATATCAATATCAATTTCCTCTTTGATGATCACCCCTGATTGAAACTTACAAAGCATGGTTTTGAACAAGGTTGAGAAAGTTCTGAATTGATTATCACTAAGATGGAATTCCTCTTTAATTTGGCTCCACTTTTTTGGATGTCCATCTTTAAATAGATCAGTGAGTTTTGAGATCCCTATAGAATTAAATTTATGAGTAGAGCATCCCTGTAATAAGGCAAGAGGTTTGTTTTTGTGCTTAATGTTCCACTAGATTGATCTCTGACCCCATAAACAACGATTATCAAAATCAATAGCTGCCCTTTGTGCCATAAACAACTTGATTTGATCCCAAGCTTTCCATATGGTCTTGAAAATAGTAGATCCTATAGGTTTAGCAAAGAGGTCTCCAAACAGAGTATCATAGAGGTGCAATGTGCCCCAAGATTTTTTTTGCAGGGACTTCATTTAACAAATTTGTTCTTATTAATACCTTCCAAGGTTCATCATCTACCAATGAATTGATAATCCATTTGACTGCTAGGCCAAGACCCTAGAGCCTCAAATCTTTAAGCCCTAGACCCCCCAAACCTTTACTCATGCAGCACCAACTCCACTTAACTAAGTGTTTTTTTGATTTATCCTTACCATTTGACCACAAAAAATTCCTTATTAACTTATGAATTACATCAAACTAATAGTTGACAAAAAGCCACATAGAAGCTCGTAGTATATTGAATAAGTTGACATGATTTTTTGGCATACTTGCATTCTGCCGGCAAGAGATAGATGCAATCTGTTCCAATTCTTGAGTTTCTTTTCAATCTTGGTAAACAACTAGTGCCACATGAGTTTCAAAGAGGGATTAATGGCAAAAGGGATTCCAAGGAATCTGACCATTACCTCAGGCCCCCCCATTTCCATTTCTCAAGATCAAGCCAGTCAGGAGCAACATGGTCCCAAGAGAGGAGAATAGATTTTGAGGGAGAGATCTTAGCCCCAGAAGCCAAACAGAAGATATCAATTTTATGTTCCGGCCTTTCAAATTCTAACTCATTTATCTTGGGAAACAGGGCAATATCATCTGCAAATTGCACATTGAGAAGTTTCTCACCATTGGGTAGGAGAATACCATGCAAAGCACCTTGAATACACCTTGTTCTCAAAAGAAAATGCAAAGCTTCTGATGCAATTACAAATAGAGAGGGAGCTAGGGGACATCCCTGATAGATTGACCTCCCCATTCTAAAGGGAGCAGACAGTTCCCCATTAACTTCCACTTGGGCTGAGGCATTCCTAAATAACATCATGACCATATTACAAAACTTATTGGGAAATCCTATGGCCTTAATAATTTTAAAAATAAATGACCATTCAACCCTGTCATAGGCTTTTTTGAAGTCCAAGAGAAGAATACCTACATTCTGATTAGAATCCTTAGCCCATTGTAATGCTTCCCAACTTGTAATTAGGTTCTCAAGAATATATCTGCTTTTAATAAAACCTGTTTGAGTGGAACTTATTACTTCTGGCAAAATATCTCTAACTCTTAATGAAAGCATTTTAGCAATAATTTTATAGGAGACATTCAAGAGTGTTATGGGTCTCCAGTTTTTTCTAAGAGTCTTATCACCTTCTTTAGGAAGGATCCTGATGATACCTTTGTTAATTTCCTCCCCCAAGGAGCCTCTGGCAATAGATTCATTATACAGCTCAAAAAGATCATCTACTATCCAATCCAAGTTAGCCTTGTAAAATTCAATAGGGAGGCCATCTGCACCTGAGGATTTCCCATTTTTTATTGATTTTATTGCTGCCTCAATTTCATCTTTTGAGATTTCTTTATCAAGTTGTTTTTTCATCTTCTCATTTACCTTTTCCTTGCAAATTCTCCCACACAGCTCTCAAGCCTCTCTGCAACCCATCTTGGAGTCCTCTGCTTTAAATAGTTTTTCATAGAAATTCTTAAAGGCATTTAGAATATCTTCTTGGCTATTTAGTGTGACTCCATTCTCAACAATAACCCCTAGGTTCTCTTTGATGTTTTTGGATTTAAGGAGATTGAAAGAATACTTCGTACCTTTATCACCATCTTCTAGCCAGTTCATCTTGGCCCTGATCTTAGCACTTTGAGCCTTCCTGATTTGAACTTTTCTTAACTTGTGTTTGATATCTCCCAACCTTTCAACTAAGCTTTCCTTATTGGGGTTATCTTGCACTAGTTCTTTAATTTTAAGGTATTCATGTTGTAAAAATAGTTTCTCTTTTTTCCTGTCTAATGCATATTTTTTCCAACAATTTGAAAAATAGCCTTACAGGCCTCAATCAATCTACTCCAGTATATAGAAGCTCATTTACCCTTAAATTGAGTTGAACAAATATTCTTAAGAGTTTTGATCCCATTCAAACAGTCTTGATCTTTAAGAAGCTCACAATTTAGTTTGAAGGAGGTATTCTTCTTGTTCTTTTTAAGATTTCCATCTTGATTCTTGATTTGCAACACAATTTTGATAAGACAATGTTCTGAAAGAGGATTTGGAATTACTTGCACTTTGTTTGAATTTTTTATAGGCTAGCACAAGAAGGCATTTTTATCAAAGTAAAATCTATCCAACCTACAGTGAATTCTTTTTCTTTCTTTTTGACAATTAGACCAAGAGAACCAAATTCCACTACTATTTCTTTTTTTACCTTCTAGTGGGTCAAACAAGTTTAAAGATTTCTTTAATCTCTTCCAAAAAAAATTTTCATTACCCTTCCACCCTAGAGGGTTGCCCCCATGTTTATCTTGTGGATGTTCTACCATATTAAAGTCTCCCCCAAACACCCAAGGAATCCTTGGTAACTCAGAAGTCAATCAATTCCATAATTCTGCTCTGTTATAGTATTCATTGGGGGCATAAATTGAACAAAGACCAAAAGTCATCCCTTACAAGTCTAAAATAATCCAGATACAACTATTGTATGGAGAGTGTCCTGAGTTTTGAATAAAATTTTCCCACTTCTTGTTCAACAAAATAGCATTACCACATTTGCCCTTATCATGATTGGTGGAGAAAGAAACATCTCTCCAAATAAAATGAAGGGTATTTTCCATTGTAAATCCTACAGCTTTGATTTCTTGGAGAAACAAGATATCCATATTTTTGCATTTATTACAAAAATCTCTAACTGCATATTTCATTTCAAAGGATTCCAAACTTCTGACATTCCAACTAAAACATCTCAAACAATTCATAGAGGTTTAGAAACAGAGGAAATTTTTAACCTCAAACAACGGACTACAGGCTAAGGCATATCATCTTTGCCTTTCTTGCCTGGCTTAACTGAGCTATTTGATCTACTCATATTCTTCCTTTTCTTATTTTCCTCCTCAAAGGACTCAACATCAAGAGTAACTTTCTTTCCTTTAGCCAAGGCTTTGCTATGGATTGCACCTCTCATGGACAAGGCAACCCTACTACCCTATTTTTGGAGGTTAGTTGCTAACCCCAGGGGATCTGCTTCTTTTATTTTGATAAATTCAACTCTAAGCTTATCCAACTTCTTTCTTTGATTAGCTACCTCCCTAATCTTATCTAGGGCAAGCTATTGAGCAATTTTTTTTTCTAATTGAAATGAATCCATCATCACAAGACATGTTAGGTTTATTAATGTCTAAGGGCAAATCATGAACTTTCTCGGGTTACCCAATATCAGCCCTTCCTACATTAAAAGACTCAGAAGTTTGTTGAGTCTCCTCTATTTGGGAGATAAGGGAAGGATCCTCATCCATCGAGTCCATCTCCCCTGAGTCATCTTCAGAGAAGAAGCTTAAATTTTCATCATGGGTGCTATCTGATTCACATACTACTTGTTGCTCATTGTCAAAGACCATGGAAGGCAATCCTTCGTCGCTATTAAAATTGGAATCAACCAATTTGTCATTTGGCTCCTCCTCTGTTTGTATAGGGTTTTGATCATGGGCTAAGTGAACCTTAGAGATCTCCAGGGGAAGACTCCTAGAGTCCGAACCCACATTAATTGATGGATCATTAGGGTTTTTTCTTTTGTTTCAAATGCTAAGTTATTTTTTTTGAATCTCCTATTAATAGAGGGGCAATCCTTCCTTTCATGGCCATTCATTTTACATAAGAAGCAAGAATTAAGCCCACATAGCCCAACAAAATCACATTGAATAGATTTATCTCCCCAGTTAATCTCTAGAACTTCTGGTATTTGAGTTCCAGTATTAAATGCTACCAGAAGTCTTGCATCTAAATGTGGTAATGTAGACCTAGTTTCATCTACCTTTTTGATTTTCCCAAAGGGTTTTATAATTTTTGGTAGGAAACTCCAAAATTGCACAGGAAGATTTTTGATGAGAACCCATCTAGGTATAGAACAAAACTGAATCTCATTATGTGTGGTGTATGGTGCCCAAGAGAATGCTTTGAAAAGTGTTGGCCCAATATTCCAATAATCTTTTTCTACCACCCTCTTTTGCATGTTATGACTCTTGAAAAAGATAACAAAAATTCTAGTTTGGATCATTCTGTAGAATGAGAAGTGGATGCCTAATTTCTTTTCCCACACAGATATTAACCAATTATCAAAGAATCTTCTTGAAGGCATTTTCTCCAAGTTAATGCAAGTAGAGAAAACATCAATGTTCTTTAGCCTAATTTCTTCTTTTCTAACTGCGTCAAGCATATCACCATTTGGACATAAAGAAATTTTCCTGGGCCGGGCACGGAACTCACCTTGAAGTCTCTCGTCATCCTCTCCATTCTCAATCCTCTCCGTAGTGTGTCCACTAAAATATTTGAGTCCTAATTTGATCTCGAAGCCCGCATTTTCGGGCGGAGTTTCGACATATTCTTCTCTCAACACTTCCATGTAAGATTTCAAATTGTTAGGTTGAACATTCTCATCTGCCCCACTTTTATTCTCCATTATGGAATAAATGCCAACATTAACTCCAGGCACAACCAAGTACAACCTACGTCAGGAAAAGCACATCAATGCGCCAGGGCGACACAGGGTGACGGGAGTGCCAGGAGGCCAAAGAACGGGGAATCACCTAATGCAAGAAAAAGTAACTCAATGCAAAAAAGACCATACAAGGTAGACCACTCATGCCACAAAGAAGAGCAATAAAACACCAAAGACCACCGTTAACTCTAAGCCAAGGCAAATAACAGTCCCGATAAAATTACAATATATCCAAGAAAACAAAGAACACAGAATGTTTCCAATGCAGGGAAGGAACCACATAAAAGATGCACATAGAGGATTTGGAACCAAGAAACCCTCGTGCACCCACTGGGATTCATTCAATCCTTTTTTAATCAAGATTTCATTCATTCTACCTTTTGCATCAAAGTTAGGTAATTTTTGAAGTAACAACATCCATTTAAATTCAACTTTTTTAGGCTCTATCACATTATTCCAAAGATAAGAAAACACATTATACCAATCTTTTGATTTAAATTGATATTCCAATTTCTATTCAATTGATCACAAATATCAATAGGAGGATTCAATATAAATTAACATCCTTTTCTTTAATTTACTGTATTTATCATTGTTAAGCCAAAGTAACTGGCCATCATATTTATTCTCATCCAAGACAACTTTTTCAATACTATCTTTTTGTATTTTTATTCTCTCATATGTTCTTTTTCGTGTTAGGGGGTTATCATATTTATTGCATAATTGTTCCCATGAGATAAATTTATTCTTATATATTAGATCCTAGAATGCAACAATACCTCTTTTATTCCATTCTTTTGCTAAACACCCTTGATGAAGGGCCAATGGTTTATTATTGTGGAATGTATTCCACCAAATGGATCTTGAGAGGAATATTCTATTAATTTCAGGTTCTACTGGATACTTGTTCATAATAGATTTCTTACTATATTCCCAAGCCTTCCACATGCTTTTAAAGACATTGGATCCATCTGGGGAAATAGGAAAACAACCAAAAATAAGATCACAAAGAGGAAGATTTTTCCAAGTTTTGGCCCCCCTAGGAATACTATTTGAGATATTGTTCCTAACAAGGACTTTCCACGGTTCAGTACCTACAAAACTTTTACAAATCCATTTCACAGCTAGAGCTATCCCTTGTTTCTTTAAGTCTTTTAGTCCTAACCCCCCTCTCTGTTTATCATTACAGCAGATTTCCCATTTAACATAATGAGATTTTTTATTCCCTTTACCATCAGACCATAGAAAATTTCTAATATTTTTTTGAATAGATTTAACTTGGTAGCTATTAAATAACCAGATTGAGGCATAATAAATGTTGTAAGAAGAAATAATTTTTTGGAAAACTTGTGCTCTTCCAGCAATAGAAAGGTACTGCTTGTTCCAAGAATTAAGTTTATTGTCTATTTTATTTTTAATCCAATTCCACATATCTTTTAAGTTTGGTTCTACAAGAAAAGGAATTCCCAAGTACCTAACTATTTTGTTGGGACCTCCCCATTGAAATCATACTCTTTGAACCAATCTGGTTTTTCATTTTTCCAGGCAAGCATGATAGTTTTGGCTTTAGAGATTTTTGCCCTTGCCGCCTAGAAAAAAATCTCCATTTTCTTCATTAGATTATCAAAATTAATCTGTCTCAATTCAATAAAAAGTGTTGTGTCATCAACAAATTGTATATTAATCAACTCATCTTTATTAGGCAAGTAAAGACCTTGCACTTTTGCACTTTGGGTAGAATCTCTAAGAAGGTAATGTAAGGCATCAACTACAATAACAAAAAGAGAGGGGGAAAGAGGACACCCTTGTCTAATTGACCTTTGTAACTGGAAGTCCTTAGTCATTTGACCATTAATTTCTACTTGTACAATAGCATCTTTTAACAAAGTTTTGATAATTCTACAAAAATATTCTAGAAAGCCAAAAGCCTCCAGTACCATTAGGATAAAGGGTCATTCAATTCTATCATAAGCTTTTTCAAATTCCAATAGGAGAATACCCACATCTTGATTAGTTATTTTGGCCCATTCCATGACCTCCCAACTAGTGATCAAATTTTCAAGGAAGTATCTCCCCTTGATGAAACCTGTTTGGGTACTATTAATGATGTTCGGGAGGATCTCTTCTATTCTTTTAGTGATAAGTTTTGCTAAAATTTTATAGGACACGTTCAAAAGAGTAATGGGTCTCCAATTTTTAATAAGGGTTTAATCTCCTTCTTTAGGGATCAACTTGATAATGCCATGATTGATTGAGTTGCCTAGAGATTCTCTAACAATGGCTTCCAAGTAGACTTGTAACAAGTCTTCACTAATCCAATTTATATTCTTCTTATAAATTTTTTTAGGTAAGCCATCACTTCCTGGGGATTTATCATTCTTTAGAGATAAGATCGCCTTATCTATTTCATCCTTTGTAATAGGTGGGTTGAGTAATTTAGCCATCTCATTATTTATCTTTTTAGGGATAAGACTGTTACATCTTAGCCTAGCTTCATTCCCTTGAGGCCTCTGGCATTCAGAGGTAAAGAGGGACTTATAATACATGTAATTTTTTTCTTGGATCTCATCCTGATTTTTAACCAAGCCTGTTTCATCCCAAACAACTTCTATAGCCTCTCTTTTTTCTTTAGTTTTTAGGCAATTAAAGAAGAATTTTGTATGGGCCTATCTCCCAAAGTCATCCAATTTACTTTGGCTCTTTTTTTTATACCTTTATCCTTGTAATTCTGGATTTTCTTGAGTTGGGATTAGCACTAGTCATCTCTTTATTAAAATCCAGGTTAATTGGATTGTTTTGTAAAGCAGATTCAATTTCTAAAAGCTTATTGTGCATCTAATTTTCTAGCCTCCTCAAGTCTTTTGCTTTCTTTTCACCTATAGTTTGAAACACTTTTTGCCACCCCTGAACATTTAAATTCCATCTATCTACAACTGATAAGTCTTTTCTAAAATTCTTGTTAATCTCCCTAAGGGTGAACACAACATTACAACAGTCATCATTTATTAACAAACTTGTATTCAAAATAAATTTATAAGCAGTGCTCTTTTGTCTATCTTTACAATTCCCAAAGTTAATACTAACCATAATAGGGTGATAGTTAGATAAGGTCCATGGTATAACCTTCACTCTGGTATTAGCTTCCTCCATTTGGTCAAACTGGAAAGAGTCCTTATGAGCATAAAACCTATCAAGTCTGCAATAGATTCTCTTCCCCCCTTGTTGAAAGTTACACCATCTATACCAAATAGACTTGTTAAATTTTTTTCTACCTTCAAGAGGATCAAACAATCTCAACTTATTTTTCATTTTTGTCTAGAAAAACTTTTCATTCCCTTTCCAGCCCATGTCTATCCCACCTAATTTGTCTTCTAGATGTTCTATCATGTTGAAATCCCCTCCTATTATCCATGGACAGTCTTCTAAATTAGACAGCCAGTTCCACAACATAGATCTTTGTCTATATTCATTAGGGGCATAGATATTGCATATACCCAATTTAACACTATCTTTTTGCAAACAAACCCAAACAACCCTATTGCAAATGGAGACTCCGTGGTCAACAATCCATTGAGTACAATTGTTGGAAATCAGGATGGCTGCTCCTCCCTTGCCCTTCTCATGATTTTTGGAAAAGGATATTGCATCCTTCCAAACAAATTTAAGACTGGCCTGCAAGGAAAAATCAATTGATTTTATTTCCTGTAAAGAACAAAATCTTTTTGTTTCTCTTGATTAAGAAGTCTTCTTATAATATACTTTCTATCTGGGGATTCTAAACCCCTAATATCCCAAGAGAGACATTTAAAATTCATCTTCTTCCATAGCATCAGAGTTAACCTCTATGTTTCTAAAGGATTCAAAACATTTAGGCAGGGCATTTTGCCTACTGCCATTTCTCAAATAAGGTACAACTAGTTCTTTCATTTTTTTTTTCTTCTTCCTCTTCTCTTTTTAATCAACATCTATTTTGAACAAGGGATTCTAATGTCTTCATTATCTAGGGAGCTATTTTCACCTCAAATCTCATCTAGTGACTCTACTTTTTGATAGTTTTCTAACTGTTCCTTTTCATGGGTCCAGTGTTCTTTAGAAGCCGTTATGGATTTTATTATGTCTACCTTATCCAAATTATATTCTTTAGCTTTCATCCAGTTTAAATTTTTAGTTCTATCAAGATTCATTTGGTGATCTGTCATTCCTACCTTCTTGGTATCTTCCCTAGTTGAGTCATGAATAGAATCTCGAGAGGTAATATCCTCCCTTGGCTCCTCAATCTGCTTAGTACAAATTACAGAGTCATTATTACTGAAGGCTCTCGGGTTCAACATTGTCTCTTGCTCTAAATACTGGTGATCCAAGTCTTTTTTTAAATTTTCATCAATATTATATAGGTTATTTTTAATCTTTCTGTTATCTTCAATTTGTTGTCTTATTCTTTCCAGAACCAACTCCTGTTCATTTTTATTACGCATCTTAAGGACTGGTAAAGAATCAACACCCCCCTGAGGCGTATCTCCCTTGTTATTGTGGTCATTATCCCCAAACCATAAGCTAATGGTAAGTAAGTTATCTGAGGCTGGCAGAGAGGGAACTTCAAGGCTCGACCTTCCTTCTGCATTAACAAACAAATCCCCTATAAATGTTATATTCAAAAATCTAAATTAGAATTTTATTTAACATATGATGAAATTGATTTTAATTAAAGATTAGATTAATGAAGTTAAATAAATATAACTGCTATCATATATTTATATAAAATTTATTGTAGATTTAATATTTATATATATTTGTTATTTAGATAATTATTTATTTTGTGTATACAAATATTTATTTTGATATATTATTATTTATATAATATAAATATTTAAATAGAGACATAATATATTATATAGAAAGAAATGTTAAAATACAATAAAATACAACGAATTCTTATAGTCAAATATAACAATGATAGATAGAAGGCATATAAAGTGAGTTTTAACTTCATTGAATTTTGAAATAAAAAAATAATGTCTTTAACTTTTTATGAATCAATCCATCTGAATTAAAATAGGAAACATAAAGAGAAAAAAATGATTTTATCATTTTCCTTGGCCCACACAATGATAGATTAATGGTCACATGTCCTCTTATTGTAATTGATGGGGAGAGTCCTTAGTGTTAAATCATGCAAGCATCTGAGTCTATCTCTGTGGAGATACGTCGACCAATTAGTAGTTGATGCCTCAACAAGGATGTCAATGTAGGTTGATAGCTAAGTATGGTTTCTATATAGATTGATGGTCACATGTCCTCTTATTATAATTGATGGGCAGAGTCCTTAGTATATGATGTTAAAGATTGCGAGCAACTGAGTCTATCTCTGTGGAGATACATCGACCAATTAGTAGCTGATGCATCAACAAGGATGTCAATGTAGGTTGATAGCTAAGTATGGTTGCTATACCTTTGATAAATTACTTATGACTATATGTAAACATAACAACTTAGAATCCTCACAAGTGTCCATTCATTTAGCTAGCTGGCACTTATATTACTTCTTGCAAGTGTTCCTCCACCATTGACCTGCAATACATGCCTATGTTGCAAGTATGAGGTGATCCAGTGTTGTCATTGATGTCAACATACTCATATTGCATTGACAAGAAGGATTTGATGAGCTGTGTGCTGAGGATACTGAGAAAATTAGCCTCAGTCAGGAACAGTGAAGAACAGTGATGAGAAGAAGGTAAATGTACTGTATAGGATGAGCACCGGAGGATGCGGATTAAAGGGTTAGTTGATATGAGTCTTGAGATGCTACAGCTAAGATTTCAGAGGTCCGCATGAAGATCTGAAGGAGTTGTGGCTGCCGGTATAGAATCGGGTCCGGCAAGTATCCGGAGGTGACAGAGGATCACAAAAAGGTCCGGTGAGGTCCGGAATTGTATTACCCTAATCTGCGGATTGGAAGGAGTGTTTGGGATGTCCTTGTGATGTGTCATCCTGATTTGTGTATGATTTGGAGGTCCGGAAGTACCTCTTGCATTATGACAGTGGCGACAGACTGTGTTCTTGAAGTTCCGGATGAGGAAGACAAGAGATCCCAGTAAGCAGAGGAAGTGCGGATGTATCCGGACAATTCAGACAGGCTTGTGAAGGTTCTTGGATCATGGTTAGGTTGTATTGTTGGTCCGCATTGATGGTAGAGCCCGGAATTGAAGTTATTCTTCCGGATGAAGTTCTTGCTCTGTGTAGCCAACCGGATGAGTTGTTCATCCTGCGAATGTTCTTGTGAAGGCCGACCGGATGTGTTATTCATCTTGCGGATACTCCTATGGTTGTTTGCCGACTTAGATGTTTGTTCCTAAGTCGATGTCTTGTATAAATAACGGTTTGTGAGTTCATTTCAGTGTGTGGGATGAGGATGAGTATGGTATAGCGAAGAAACATGCGAAAGGCAGAGCAGAGATTGTTGGGCTTAATTGGAACTGATCCGGACATGGTAGAGATGTCATTCTCCAGTTCAAGACTGTGATTTTCATCACTTTGTAGACAGTGTGTCTCCTTGTAGGCAGTGGGCCTCTTTGTGAGCAGTGTGCTCGGGCAGTGAGCCCTTATTGGCATGTGCCATTCATTTTTCTTTATTCTTCTAACAGAGAATAATTCTTGGGTTAATCACCCCGTGGTTTTTCCCTTAACCGGGTTTTCCACATCAAAATCTTGGTGTTCAATGTGTTGATGCTTATCTGCTCTTGTGTTTATGTATTATGCTTCCATGGATGATTATTTGATATGCTGCTAACTAACAACAGTGAGTTAAGTGTTTGAATGAGAAGAAGTTTTATACAACTGATTCACCCCCCCCTCTCAGTTGTATGCCCTAGATCCAACAATTGGTATCAGAGCCAAGTTCCTCTGACAAGAGCTTAACCGCTTGAGGAGATCCAGGATGTCGTCATACAAGAAGGATAGTCCTAAGTTCGATGGAACCAACTTCACTCTCTGGAAAGGTCGCATGAAGTGTCACTTGGAATGCATGGGAAAAGCATATCTGGGTATGATTTCAAAACCATATGTACCTCCACAAGGTGGTCCGCCAACTCTGAACGAAATCACAGAAGCTGAAAACAATCTGCGGACCAAGGAAGCTCTTCTAAGCGCATTGAATGACTCAGATCTCTCGAATGTCATTGACCTACCAACTGCATATGAGATCCTAACTAAACTGGAACTTCTGTATGAAGGAGATGAGTTTGTCAAAAGTGCAAGGTTGCAAAGTCTGAAAGGGAAATTTGAAAGATTGAAAATGAGAGATGATGAAAACATCACTACCTTTATGCCAAGAGTAAATGAGCTGGTATGTGGAATCAGAAATGCTGGTGGAACTTTAGATGAAAATGAGATTGTCTGCAAAATCCTAAGATCCCTTCCTGCTGCCTACAAAATCAAAGTTGCTGCCATTGATGAATTCAGAGCCCACACAACTGTCACAAGAGAACAACTGGCTGGCAAACTAGCTGCATTTGAAATGACCGAGTTTGGAGATGATCCACCCAAGATTGAATCTGCTTTCAAAGCCAGTGCCTATGTGAAAGGCAAACAGAGATTTGATCCGGGTGAAAACTCATCAAGGAAAATGTCATGGTATGATCAAGCAAGAAGAGACATGGAAGAAGAAGAAGCAGAAACAGCTCAACTTGAAGCCCTCATTGCAAAAAGACTGCCAAGAGGATCCGGTAAGTATGAAGGAAAACTACCCTTTAAGTGTTTCAACTGCAATAAGATTGGTCATTTTGCCTCAAGATGTCCGGAGAGATCTGCAAGATCTAATACTCACAGACAAAGGTTTCAAAAGAATTGCTATTATGTTCATGAAGAAGATGACAATGAAGGAGTAACAGATGATGAATCAGAACCAGGAAGCAAATCCAGAAATGAGTGGGTGTTTATAGCCATCAAGGAAGAAGATTCCATGCTCTCTGAATCTGTCAATCACAAAGTTGTTGAAAAAGCCTTGGCTGCTCAAGTGGAAGAAAAGGATGATTGGGTTATTGACAGTGGATGTTCTCACCATATGACTGGTGACAAGAATAAGTTCTTAGATTTGGAAAGATATGAAGGAGGAATGGTAAAGTTTGGTGACAATTCTGCTGGCAGAATCAGAGGTAGGGGAACTATTTCCTTTGATGGTAAGAGCAAAATAGGAAATGTATTGTATGTTGAAGGATTGAAGCACAATCTTCTCAGTGTTGGTCAGTTAGTGGACAAAGGCTATGATCTCCGGTTCAAGAATGGAAAATGCAGAATCTTTACAAGCTCCGGAACTGAAATTGCATCCGGTACTCAGACAAGAGGTAACATCTTTCATCTGGTTGGTTCAAATAAAAGTTGTTTGTTTGTTCAAATTGATCAGAGTTGGTTATGGCATAGAAGAATGTGTCATGTAAATTTTGATAACATCATCAAAATAAGCAATACTCAGGCTGTGAGAGATCTTCCAAAGTTGATAAAACCTACAAATAGTGTGTGTAAAGAATGTCAGTTAGGCAAACAAAGCAGAGTCTCTTTTAAAAGCAAAGATCAGTCTTCTACCGGATTGTTGGAATTAGTACATACTGATCTGTGTGGTCCGACAAGAATCAAGAGTCTGCAAGGTGATAGATATTTCATGTTGTTAATAGATGATCATTCCCGGATGATGTGGGTTACCTTTCTAAAAGAAAAATCAGAAGCTTTTGAGAAGTTCAAAATCTTCAAAGCTATGGTGGAGAATCAAACCGGATTGAAACTAAAGTGTCTAAGGTCTGATAGAGGTGGTGAATTTACATCTGGTGAATTCATTGACTTTTGTGAGAAACAGGGTATAAGGAGACAGTTGTCTGCTCCTAAGACTCCACAGCAGAATGGAGTAGTTGAGAGAAAGAACCGGACCATCCAGGAAGCCGCTAGGACAATGATGTTGGAAGCAAATGTTCCTCAAATGTTTTGGAAAGAAGCTATCAGCACTGCAGTCTACACTCTCAATCGAGTTCAAATCAGAAACAACACCGGTAAGACCCCCTATGAACTCTGGTTTGGCATCACTCCTACTGTGAAATATTTCAGAGTATTTGGTAGCAAGTGTTATATTAAAAGAGATGAAGATCTAGGAAAGTTTGATGCTAGAAGTGATGAAGGAATTTTCTTGGGCTACTCCACTCAAAGCAAAGCATACCGGTGTTACAATAAGAGATTGAGGAAGATGATAGAAAGCACCAATGTAAAGGTTGATGAAGGAATTGAGAAGCCTTCAAGATTTTTTGAGTTTGATGAAGATGACCAAGACAGTGTTCAAGGACCCCAATCCTCTCCGGTGAGACAGAGTCAGCCTGATCCGGTAAATCAGGAAGAAGAGATAGGTTTGAATGAGCCTGATCAAGAAACAACAGTGCTGGATACTCCCAAAATTCCAAGGTATGTAAGACTGAATCACTCTGAAGATCAGATCATAGGTGACAGAAGCAAAGGTGTACAAACTAGAAGGAATATTGCTCAAGATCAGAATGAATGTTGTCTGATTTCAAAGATTGAACCTAAAACAATAAATGAAGCCTGCAATGATGAAAACTGGACCAAAGCAATGGAAGATGAACTAATGCAAATTGAGAAAAATCATACTTGGGATCTTGTTCCCAGACCTAGAGACAGGAATGTAATTGGAACCAAGTGGGTCTTCCGGAACAAACTAAATGAAGCTGGTGAAGTAATCAGAAACAAAGCTAGATTGGTCTGCAAAGGCTACTCTCAAATAGAAGGAATTGACTTTGAAGAGACTTTTGCTCCGGTAGAAAGAATTGAAGCAGTCAGATTACTTCTTGCATTTGCTGCCTTCAAAGACTTCAAGGTATATCAGATGGATGTCAAGTCTGCCTTCCTAAATGGTGATCTGGAAGAAGAAGTCTACATTGAACAACCGGATGGATTTCAATTGTCTGATAATAATGATATGGTCTGCAAGTTGAAGAAAGCTTTGTATGGATTGAAGCAAGCCCCAAGAGCATGGTATGAAAGGTTGGATAAGCATCTTGTGCAGATTGGATTCAACAAAGGTACTGCTGACAGTAACTTATATTTCAAAATTGATCATGAAAACATTCTGATTGTTGAAGTGTTTGTGGATGATATCATTTTTGGAGGAAGAGATAGTATGTGCAAAACTTTTGCAAATCAGATGAAAAGTGAGTTTGAAATGTCTATGCTTGGTGAAATGAATTTCTTCTTGGGTCTGCAAATTACTCAAACAAAAGAAGGGATCTTCATTTCTCAGACCAAATATGTGAAAGAATTGTTAAAGAAATTTGGTATGGAAGACTCAAAGCCTATGAACACTCCTATGGCAACCGGATGTAAGTTAAGCAAAGATGATGATTCTCCAAAGGCAGATCAGACAAAGTATAGATCAATGATTGGTGGATTGTTGTATCTCACTCAAACTAGACCAGATATAATGCAGGCTATTGGTCTTGTGGCAAGATTCCAGGCTGATCCTAGAGAATCTCATGTTATGGCAATCAAAAGAATTTTTAGATACTTGAAAGGAACAGTTGAGTATGGTCTATGGTATCCTAGAGATCCGGATTTCTCTTTCCATGCTTACACAGATGCAGATTGGGCAGGAGATGTGGATGACCGGAAGAGCACTAGTGGTGGAGCATTCTTTTTGGGGAAGAGATTGGTTTCTTGGCTAAGCAAGAAACAAGATGCAATATCTCTGTCTACAACTGAAGCAGAATACATTGCAGCAGCAGGTAGTTGCACTCAAATCTTATGGATGAAGCAGATGCTAAGAGACATCAAAGTTGAATATGAGAAGCCTATCACAATTTTCTGTGATAATTCAAGTGCAATTAATATCTCCAAGAATCCGGTATTGCATTCTAAGACTAAGCACATATCTATTAAATTTCACTTTTTGAGAGAACAAGTAAACAAGGAAGAAGTCAGATTGGAGTATGTTCCCTCCAAGGATCAGATTGCAGATATCTTTACAAAACCTCTTCCCAAAGACTCTTTTGAATATCTCCGAGAGAAGTTAGGGGTCATGGCCCCTCCGGTGATGAACTAAGATGCACTGATGTGCATCAGTCCGGTGGCTATCACAGTCATATCTTGTGATCCGGACTAATGGGGAGCTGCAACTAAGGGGGAGCAGCTAGTATGATTCTGATGCATGAGAATTGCAAGTATGAGCCCTTTTCCATTGATGTCAAAGGGGGAGAGAAGACATGTGAAAAACAAGTGGTTGATGATCAAAGGGGGAGCAGTAAAGGAAGAGAAGACATATGAAAAGTTGAAGTTCTTGTCTTAATGGTTTTTCACATCATATGTTGCCATCAATGACAAAGGGGGAGATTGTTGCAAGTATGAGGTGATCCAGTGTTGTCATTGATGTCAACATACTCATATTGCATTGACAAGAAGGATTTGATGAGCTGTGTGCTGAGGATACTGAGAAAATTAGCCTCAGTCAGGAACAGTGAAGAACAGTGATGAGAAGAAGGTAAATGTACTGTATAGGATGAGAACCGGAGGATGCGGATTAAAGGGTTAGTTGATACGAGTCTTGAGATGCTACAGCTAAGATTTCAGAGGTCCGCATGAAGATCTGAAGGAGTTGTGGCTGCCGGTATAGAACCGGGTCCGACAAGTATCCGGAGGTGACAGAGGATCACAAAAAGGTCCGGTGAGGTCCGGAATTGTATTACCCTAATCTGCGGATTGGAAGGAGTGTTTGGGATGTCCTTGTGATGTGTCATCCTGATTTGTGTATGATTTGGAGGTCCGGAAGTACCTCTTGCATTATGACAGTGGCGACAGACTGTGTTCTTGAAGTTCTGGATGAGGAAGACAAGAGATCCCAGTAAGCAGAGGAAGTGCGGATGTATCCGGACAATTCAGACAGGCTTGTGAAGGTTCTTGGATCATGGTTAGGTTGTGTTGTTGGTTCGCATTGATGGTAGAGCCCGGAATTGAAGTTATTCTTCCGGATGAAGTTCTTGCTCTGTGTAGCCAACCGGATGAGTTGTTCATCCTGCGAATGTTCTTGTGAAGGCCGACCGGATGTGTTATTCATCTTGCGGATACTCCTATGGTTGTTTGCCGACTTAGATGTTTGTTCCTAAGTCGATGTCTTGTATAAATAACGGTTTGTGAGTTCATTTCAGTGTGTGGGATGAGGATGAGTATGGTATAGCGAAGAAACGTGCGAAAGGCAGAGCAGAGATTGTTGGGCTTAATTGGAACTGATCCGGACATGGTAGAGATGTCATTCTCCAGTTCAAGACTATGATTTTCATCACTTTGTAGACAGTGTGTCTCCTTGTAGGCAGTGGGCCTCTTTGTGAGCAGTGTGCTCGGGCAGTGAGCCCTTATTGGCATGTGCCATTCATTTTTCTTTATTCTTCTAACAGAGAATAATTCTTGGGTTAATCACCCCGTGGTTTTTCCCTTAACCGGGTTTTCCACGTCAAAATCTTGGTGTTCAATGTGTTGATGCTTATCTGCTCTTGTGTTTATGTATTATGCTTCCATGGATGATTATTTGATATGCTGCTAACTAACAACAGTGAGTTAAGTGTTTGAATGAGAAGAAGTTTTATACAACTGATTCACCCCCCCCCTCTCAGTTGTATGCCCTAGATCCAACAGCCTATACTTAATAAACTTCCTCTTTCTACAATTGTTGCTCATCAGCTTGTGTGTCAAGTTCTCTAAATTGGGATCTAAGTTATCATATTCAAAGATATGTCCTAGGACCATAGTTTCATAACTCAAATCATTAAAAGCATCATTTAATCAAAGAGGAAGGAATCAAAACATTGTAAATCCTAGGTTTGTATCATAGAGAGAGTGAGAGAGATTTAGATAGAGAGTGACACAAAGATCCCAAACACCTATCACCTCCTCAAAGTGTGAACCTAAGGGTAGAGGGGGGGGACAATGAGAAACAATGGAAGAGGGGGGAATAGAGTGAAAGAAGAAGAGAGAGAAGAATAGAAAAAGAGATTGATAGAATAGAACAAAAGAGATAAATAGACATAAGAGATAGAGAGGCATAGAAATAGAGAAAAGAGATGAAGAGAGAAATGGGGGAGGGGTAGAGAAGATAGAGAGATATTTAGGAGATAGAAATAGGGAGAGAGAGATATATATAGAGAGATAAATACACAAAGAGAGAGAGAGAGATAAAAAGGAAGAGGGAAATATAGAGAGAAGGGGAGATACATAAGGCCACCATGACATAGGATAACCCAATGGGATACTACCATTAGTGTTGACGAACAATAAAAAAACTTATTTAACTGGCCTTTGACATTAGCATGCATGTGCCATAATTGTGACCCCACTACATAGCCATGTGCCATGCAGTTCTTAGCATACAAAATATAACTTATGACCAATCTAACTTGTTTAGTTTATAATTGGGCCATCAAGAACTAACTCTAGAATCCATGACCTTCATTCCACCGACCATAGATCCTATCTAATATGTTGACTTAAATATATCATTAACTAGCACACGTATGCCCTTCCTTCACACGAAAGTGTTAATGATTACCTATACGCAACCATTGATAAAATGCTTCAAACAAACTATAGTTAATGGAATTTTCAATGTAACATATTTTGTTACAACTCAACCTTACATATGTGTCAAAGGAATCCATCATATAGTATCAATAAAATACTAATGAAACTAATATACAAATACCTAGTAATGATGCAAGATAACTGAAAAAACATAATGGATGCATTATTAATGTCACATTGAGCGATGAGTCATGGGTGATCAAAATCAAACAATTAGTGTCGCGACACACAAACGAAGAAGCCCACTCATGGTTTGCTAGCATTCCAATCCATTTTCATTTTTACAAAAAGAAATGCATCAATAATTAGATTATTAATATTGCAATAATGGCTAGCTATGAAATTTTATAATTTTATTACTATGTAATGGAAGGTTTAAATCTACTATTATGTGTCATCAATTTACAATTAAAAGAGCTTGACTCTTATGAGATCAACTTAGTTAAACCTCTTATGAGTAGAGATAAGGGATTCAAAAAATATGTTGGCTCTTTGCAACTAGGTTCAAGAGCCAATGTATTGACCCTTTTTATACCATTTTGAACATATGGTGGCCTCTTAAACGTGGTACCCATATATAAATCTTTTGTTCTTCTACATTTACTATGTGATGCATGAATTTTAAGAATGACAAAACAAGGAAAAATAAAATGTGACATTTGCAATATAGATGCATCTTTTGCTCAAAATAATAACTTGGAGCTATTTTCATGACCACTACTTTCTTAAGATTTTCTTTGATATAAATAATTTTTGGTTTGTACAAATGATGTATATCGTGAATATATAATAATTCTTCTAATACATATCTGTCAAGACACCAATGGCTAGAACATAGCTTAACAACATATATGCTTTGGGAAAATCAAGTCAACAGAATGCCTTGCATTATTCTATGAAGATTGGCATTTCTCTCTTCCTTGTTGCATGTACTTCATCCATTAATGTCTTCTTCCTTTTCCCACTAATTGGATGCATTTCATCATTTAGAATAAAAATGAGTCAATATTGTTTGCATAAATATTTTTCCTACATGCTAAAATTACTTAGAGGCTATCAATTACAGTTTAAGACACTCTCAAAACAATGGAAGCAACTAGAAAAATACACTAGAAATCAAGCATGGTCAACCATATAATGTTATGTGTTCTCCATCTTTCTAACACTTTTCAAAATGGCACTATTTAAAGAAGAAGAATAATTTCACTATACAATTAAAGTTTCATCAATGCTTTCCACTCTTTGACAAACATGGGGCTAAGAATCTACTCCAAAACATATGAATCCATAGGAAATGTACATATGCCCTCCTCTTAGACTTATAAGCTTTATGAGAATGCAAAATGACTTCATGTAAACACAAGGATATGTAGAGAAGAATAATAGTAACAAAAAACTGAACAAGAGAAACTCATAAGTACTAAGAAGCCATAGTGAAAACCAACAATTATACTCAAATTTGGTTAATTTATGTCATAATTGATACTACTAATTTGTATAAATAATAAACCTCAATTCAAAATGGATCTCACTAAAGCCTATCTGCCTCTAAAAACTCAAGACAAGAACATGCATGTTGATTACAAATAATTCAATATTCGATCAACACTATTAGCATTGGTTCAAGATTTATCAAAGGTATAGCCACCATACCTAGGTGTTGACATAGATTAACATCCTTATTAATGTATCAACTACATTTTGGTCCATGTATCTCCACATGGATCTACATAGAGAGAGAAATAAAGAGAGATGGTAAGAGAGATTGAGAAGGAGAGACAGAGGAAGAAAGAAGGGAAGATAAATATGGAGAGAGATAGAGAGATAGAGTGGTAGATCAAGAGAGATAGAGAGGCAAAGAGATAGAGAGGTAGAGAAAGAGAGATAAAGAGAGATGGTAAGAAATAAGAAAGAAGAGAGATCAAGAGAGAGAATGAGAGAGAGAGAGGATAGATAGAGGAAGAAACAAGGGGATATAGAGACATGGACATATAGAGAGGAAGACAAAGAGATAGAAACTGTGGTTAGCATGAATAATCAAACTAATATCTTCCCTAATTTGTTCCTCTATCTCTTTTTCTCTCTTCCTTTCTTTTTCTCCTCTCTCTGTCTCTCTATCTTTCTCTATGTCTCTCTTACCATCTCTCTTTCTCTCTTCCACTTTATCTCTCTATATCTCTACCTTTCTATCTCTCATTCTCTAGATCTCTATCTTTTTTTGTCTCCTCTCTCCATCTCTCTATCTTTCTCTATGTCCCTCTCTTACCATCTCTCTCTATCCCTCTCTATCTAATTCTCTCTTTAGTGTGAAATGGGTACACTGGGATAACATGTAGAAAAGAAGTAATTAGTGGTATAGTGCATGACCATTTATTAAACTTGGGAAGAGAAGATACACTTTTATCAAGGGAAAGGTTGAAATGGAATAGATTAAATATGTCGACATCATGCATGCATATATGCATATTTATCTCTCAATATCTCTACCTCTCTCTATGCACCTGAGTCTATTAAACATGTTTTCTAGACTTGCATGAATGGAAACATAATTTATCCTAGATCTCTCCACTTATAATGGGTCATGGAAGACCACACTAGTAGTCTTTAAAATTTTATACAATATAATCATTGAAACATGAAAGGAACTTATAGTGAAACTTATTTAAAAGCTTTGTTGTTCAGAATCATTCTCCACCTCTTGCTCTCTTCGTGAGATTCAAATGCAGCATTTCTACTCTAACTTTTCTCTTCAACTTGCCTATCTCTTAGTTATTATGAAGCAATAGTTCCAAGCGCATCAAAACCTCGCTTAGCAAGTGTACAACTTGAAAGCCCAACTCAATCATATCAAACAAGAAACTATGGGCACTGAGATGCCACCTTGGTAGCCAATTCTCAATGAATCTGTTGGTAATTTTCCGAGACTGGATGCTTGCTCCCAGTCATCCCTACAAGGTAGCCATCATTGATCAACAGGATTCCCGGGCCAAGGGCCAACAGTATAGGAGATAGACTCTATAAATATCTCCTCTTCTTCTTTAGGCTCTGCAGAACCAAGGGGGGTATTCCCTACTCAACATCTATGACAAATGCACATGAACTTACTTGGATGTCGATACAAAGTAGATAAATCCTCTTTGATGCAGACCAAAACTATGGAATAAATGCAAAAGGGCTAGCTTTGGGCCTATATTCAGTTGTAGACAGAGGATTTTAATCCTAAACTACTTTGAATGTCCTAAAGGTTTTGATTTGAAGTTTTAATTTGATTTTGTGTTTGGATGCAAAACTGAGACTTTGGGTTGCAACCTCAATACAAGACTAGATCGGTGCCTATCCAGGACTCGGAGTCAATAGACATACACATGTGAATGGCTAGCATAAACATATATCAAAGATTGGATATCAAGGGGATTTTTTAGTATCTGCCTTACAGATACTTCCCAAGATAGAGTATCCTGTTACCTCTATTTACTGATATTCCTATTGCAATGTCTTCTTCCCAACACTTGATCTGAAACATTTAATCTACTCCTTGAGTAGAAGTAAGAAATCAAGCATTCAACACAACAAACCTATATTCTAGAATCATAAACACCCCTTAAATGCTTAGATTCATAAGAAGAACACACTCAATTTGGAGATAGATAACATAACACATGCAATATAGCATTACTCATTTAAATCAACATGATATCAGTAGATTTATGCAGAAAAACATACAACATGAGACTCATAAACTCACAAGACATCAAGAACAGGGCCACCGATGAAGTTGTATTCGATTATAGCACCAAAATTTGTCCAGTTTTCAACAACCAAATGAGTAACACAGTTCGGCTTTTATACCAAGACTGTGTACCCAGCAAAAATTAATTACAAGGCAAATAAAAAAATCTACCAGATTCAATGCATGAGGAATGGTGCTCAGAAATATTCAATGCTATGGAGAGACAAAGAGGAATGAGCAGGTGGAATCAAGATCTGGGCCACCGCTCATAGATCTTCATCTTCAATCGGGCGGTTGACCTATCACCTCGATCAATCGTGCCTCCTGAAACTACCATTAATGCCATAGCTACTTGTAGCACCCTGAAGACGCAACAGCAGCAAGCCTTTGGAATTTTTCCCGCCCAAATGCGGCCGCGGATACAAAAAACTATCGTTGCTGCGAACTTGAAAGATAGTCGTCGATTTTGATTCCATCACTGAAACAAACGGCTCCAAAAAAAATGCTGAAAAGTCACCCACTTGTAATATCATGCCACATAGGCACTACATACTCCTACCACTGACTTTTCACCTTCCCCATTTTGCACCTATCGCCTTGTACATGCAAAAGCATATACAATCACATTATATACAAGTTGGACCTCAAATTATTATTCACTGCATTTTATTCCTCCATCGCGTCCGGGTTGTATGTCCTTTTGCTTGCATATCTTAATGTATAACTGCATATACAAACGCCTCATACATACAAGGTAGATCTCAAAAATTTATTCGCCGCATCTGACTTCTCCTTCGGGTCTGGAATGCATATTTCTTCATTGTATATCGGCTTGCATATTCGATTGTATAGTTGGAATATACAATCCCAAATATACAATGGCGGACGCCAAAACATTTTGCAAGTACAATTAATTCCTTGGCTACGTCCACCTTGCATCTATCCATTTGCATATTCTCGAATGCATAATGCATATACATTCGCCCTTGTATCTCCCCTGCTACACTGTAGCAAAAGTATATTGGCACCTTTGTATGTCAAAAATATAAATACAAACATACAAAACCCTCTAACATACAAATAGGGAATCTTTCACAGAATATGCGAGGAATGCACCCAAATGCCGAATAAACCCACGATATATGCAACAGCGGACCCCACCAAATGTACATCAGCCCTTCAGAGAGAGAAAAAGCTTGGCTGCCGATGAGTTTTGTTTTGCCGATGAGCATCCCACTGTAGTGAATGTATATCAACTCTTTGCATATTTTTCAATGTATATTCCCTTCGCACATTTCGCTTGCATGTCCAACATACAAGCCCGATATACAAGCAGACCCGACATACAAACGCAAAATATTCCAAGAATCTTGTGGAAGATTCGCTATTTGTATATGCAACCCGATATGCATTTAAAATGCATATAACTCAATTATTTATCATTTTTTGGAGGCCGATAGAGATTTCACAAGCCCGCCAACATACATTTGCAATTGTACATACAAAAACTTAACATTTGTCATGAGTGTGAGAGGAAAAGGCTGTAAAACATTACATGGGGGCTGGTCAACCTATGAACACTAAAGCACAAGGATGAGACTTAATAACCAGGAACCCACCATAGAAAACCAGCATCATAATAGGCAGAACAATGCAAAACCCCATGACTTAGAAAATTTAGGGTTTGGATGGGAAAAATCTGCAAATGTTCAAACCTAAAACCCTAAACATAAATGAGTACTAACACAAGCTCCGATTGGGGACATGCAGGCGCAAGATTGTAGCGAGAACCAGACTACTCTGAGGCAGACTAGACAAAACGCAAAACTCAAAACATGACCGACTATACAAGGCATGTACAAAATATTTACACCTAGTTTACAGTGTGCACATAAGGTACTCATTTATGAGAAAAAAGCTTTAAGGAATTTACCGTGCACAGGTAACTCCAGAGTTCACCATTTAGGGCTTGGAGAAAATAAGAATCATCTCCATGAATAGTGCCAATTTGGTATGGGCCAGTCCATAAAGGCTCAAATTTACTGTGTTTGCCCTTATCTTGACTCTTTGCATTCCACATAAGGATCAGATCACCTATCTGAAACCTTCTCTCTGTAGCCCTTCTATCAAACAAATATTTCACTTTTTACTGTGTCTTGATGTTTGTTTTCTGTGCATCTCTTCTGATTTCATCTAATGCAACCAGCTGATTTATTCTTTCGTTCATTGGGTCCTCAACTTCTTCATCATTTTCTTGTATGAATTTGTACACTGGCAAGAGATTGTTCACAGGCAACTTAGCTGCTACACCGTATACAAATTCAAAAGGTGACCTTCCAATTGCTCTTTTTACTATCACCCTGTCAGCCCATAATGCCAACTTCAGCTTGGAATCCCAAGACCTCTTGTTTTTATCTATCATCCTTTTGATGATTTTCATGAGACTTTTGTTGCTTGACTCTGCTTGACCATTTCCTTATGGATGGTATGGTGATGTATGAGACAAATCAATTCCATAGTTGTTGCAAAAATTAATAAATTTGCCAGACCTAAAGCACATAGCATTGTCTGTGACCAATTTGGCTGGTACTCCAAATCTAATAATAATATTTTCTAGAATAAAATTCATCACCACTTTGCTTGTAGCTTTTTTAGTTGGAATGGCCTCAATCCATTTAGTGAAGTAATCAACAACCACTAAAATCCAACTATGTCCTCCACTAGATTTTTCTGAGATTTCCCCTATAAAATCAATCCCCCATTGCTGAAATGGAGCTTCTATAGTTACAGTCTTAAGGGGCAATGCACCTTCATATTTCAGCTTTCCTGAGAACCTTTGGCAAGACTCACATTTTCTTACCATTTTGTGTGCATCTAAGAAGAGAGTTGGCCACCAATAGCTTGCTTTGAGAATTTTGTGGGTTGTTGTCTGGGCAGCATAGTGTCCACCACACACTCCATTGTGCATGTCACTTAGAATATCCTTAGCCCGATCTTTATTCACACATCTGAGTAATACACCATCAGGATTTTTCTAATACAACTCTCCTTGAACAATGATGTATTTAATAGCATGTAGCTTCAAGGTCCTCTTCTGATTATCATTGAGATGGGAAGGACAGTTCAAATTCTACAAATAATGTACTATGTCCTTATACCATTCAGATTCTGACATATTTACAACTTCATTATGCACTACATTCACTTGGCATGCCTCTAGATTTGACTGTGTCATCAATTTTGCTAAACCTTGTCCTCTTACGAGTTTAGTGATCTGTATTTCAATGTTGAACTCCTACAATTTATTTATCCATCTGCATCTTCTTCCAGTTACTTCTTGTTGATTAAAGATATCTTTGATTGTTGCATGAGGCACATATGCAATTATCTGAGAGCCTACCAAATATGGCCTGAAGCTTTTGACTGCTCTGACTAGTGCATATGCTTGCTTCTCCATGATGTCATACTTCAACTCAGCAGCTGCAGTGACCTGCTAAAGAAAGCTATAGGTTGTTCAAAACCTTCTGCATTTTTCTGTAATAAGCATGTAGCAATAGTATGGAAAGAAGCATATGAGAACAGCTGAAATGGCTTAGAAAAATTAGGAGACTTTAGCACAGGTGCCATTTTTATAGCCTCCTTTATGTTCTGAAATGACTTAGTCGCTTCATCTTCCCATTTGATAGTTGCACCTTTCTTCAACATTTTAGAGATATCTTTTGTGGTCTCTGCAAAGTTAGGAACAAATCTTCTAACAAAATTAATTTGTCCAAAGAAGGATTGAACACCTTTCACTGTTCTAGGGATCTGAATTTTGTCAATTGCAGCCACCCTTTCAGGATCAATCCTGACTCCATCCTTGGAAACTATGTGTCCAAGCAATTTTCCTTCCACTACCCCAAAAGCACATTTCTTTGGGTTCAGTGAGATACCATATTCCAATTCTCTAATAATGATTTGTCCTAAGTGCATACAATGCTGCTCTTCCTTTTTTAAATAAGCTGTCAAATTATCCTGATACACAACCAAGATTGAGTCAATTAATCCTGCAAAAGCAACGTCCATAGCCCTCTGAAATGTGGCACATGCATTTGTCAGTCTGAATGGCATTCTCACATATACATAGGTTCCCCATGGAGTGGTGAAAGCAGTTTTGAACTATTCTGATTCCTTTACTTTCACTTGATTGTACCATGAAAATCCATCCATCATGGACAAAAGCACACAGCCAGTCACCTTTTGCAACATGGCTTCCATGTTTGGCAATGGATAATTGTCCTTCAAAGAAGACACATTCAGATTTCTAAAGTCCACACAAAGTCTGATGTCACCGTTCTTCTTTTTGACTAGGACCAGGTTGGACACCCAAGTCAAGTGTCTAATGGGCATAATTATTCCAGCCTCCCTAAGCTTCATGAGTTCTTCTTGCATTTTTTGAGCCAAGGTTGGGTTGATAGGCCTTTGTTTTTGTCTAAATGGTTTAGCTCCAGGCTTCAAAGGGATTTCATGCTGGAATAAATCCTCTCTATAAGCTTTCAGGTCCTCATATGACCAGGCAAAAATATGCTTATACTTTCTCAGTAGTGCAATCAGCATAGTTCTAATATGTGGCTTGAGCCGTTTGCCAACATATACCCTTTTGGGGGCATGAGATGTCCCCAAGTTTATCTTTTCTAAATCATTCTTGTTTGTTGGAGATGCCTTTGTAACAAATTGGTCCCTATTATCAAACGCTCTCTCTAAAGCAACTAGCCCTCTAGGGATTTTATTCGTCTTGAGTTGAATTACCTCCTTCCCTAAAAGAGTTTCTTTCCCATCTACAAATTCTACAAAGTTTTGAAAATCCATTTCCTGGTTCTCATATTCATCAATGCAATGTAGAAATCTTAGTAAATCCTTATCATCATCAAACACTTGCCAGCTGCATACAGTATCTGGCACTACAGGTCTAAGTTTAATCTCAACATTTGTAACATCTGTTAGAGTAATGTCATCTAGCCTTATGGCTACATTAGCTAGAAAATATGCCCTGACATTTTTTGATCTCTCAATCCAGTTTATTGAAAAAGCATCAAACAATTCAATTGTATCCCAAACAACATGCTTATACCGTTTTAACCTCTTAGTCTTTGATGCATACTTATCTCTGACTTGGGAAACAACTAACTTTGAATCCCCAAATACTTTGACCATCTTGATCCCATGCTTCAAAGCAACATTCAATCCTAACAATAGAGCTTCATACTCTGCAATATTATTTGTACAGGCAAACTTCAACAAGAATGAAAATTTTAGAAGCTTACCAGTTGGAGACAGAAATACAACTCTAGCACTAGAGCCTTCCTTCGAACAAGCTCCATCAAAATACATGGTCCATAGACCCTGTTGGTCAAGCTCTTGAATGCACATATCTCCCTTTTTACCCTCTCGATCATCTGAGACAACTCTGAAATTATCACAGTCAGTGCCCACAAAACATATATGCTCCTCTGACTCTTGGTCCTCTACTGTATCTGGTGACCTTTCTTCTCTGGTCAGTCTGACATCCTTTCCATTCATTGGAATCATAGCATATGATAGGTCTAATTGCATACTCCCACCAATCAATGCTGCCCACCTTCTTGACAACAACATGCCATATTGTGGCTTGATATCAACAACTGTTATGTTCATTTTGTATGTTTTTTCAGGATACGCTGCCAGTCTGAAGTCCACATCTTTCATAATTCCAATGACAGGTACCTCTCTATCATCCATGGCATAGCATTTCCCACATGCCTTATCTATCTTTAACCTAGCTTGCTGCATAATGGCCAAAGACATGATATTCGTTGATGCTCCTGAGTCAAGCATACAATTCTTAATCACTTTTCTGTTTATGACAAGGGAGACATAAAATGGTTCAACCTATGAAGGGCATTTTGTCATGGTCATCCCTAAATATACTTCAAGAACTTCTTCTTCATCAATACACATAGCTTGTTTCCTACCCTGAATTTCATCATTTTGATTAGCTTGACAGGGTACTCCTGAAATTAGGGACAATGTTTTATTTTTGAATTCTTCTACCTTCATCAGCTCCATCAATGGAACGAAAACCTTTACCTGGGACAAGACCTGAGTTATGTCAAATGGAGCATAATTTTGTATAACAGTTGTAGCCTGATCTACAGTTTTATTTTTATCCTGGGATGGTCCAACTTTTGTTTTTGTGACTCTCTGACTGTCATCTTTGATCTAGAAATTTTTGTTTTGATTCTCAACCTGGGGAATTCTATTTTCTGACCCTTGAGAGTCATGACCTATTTTTTGCTTAAAATTTTGCTTATTATTGCTCCATTGCTTCTTTTGTGTTTCAGTCCCTTTATAACTGTGTACTGGCTGGCTCGCAAAAGTATTCTTTGGTTGGTGTGAGTTACTTACCTGAGCTTTACCCCTGAGATTGGAATTTCTTTTGACTTGGGCAATTGCAGCAGCTGTGAAGGCTCTAATCTCTTCGTCAGATGGTCTCCTCAAATTATTCAAAAATTTGTGTGAGTCCTGAGCATAAGCATAATTATCTTCATCATCTTCATCACAGGGAAACTGCTGGCAGACCTGAATCTCATTATTTGTGCTTGCATCAACATCATGAGAAAGATACTCCCCGTTTGTAGATAGCATATTGACATTATCATCCTCCATGTAATGCGGCTCATTGCATTCATCACAGGCCATGGCATTATTATATAGAGACTGAGCAATCATACATTGTGATTGTGAGTGAGGCATCTGGCATATTATACACCATGGGGTGTCATTAAAATTATTAACCACCTTCTTCAAAGGGTCAGGTGTCTCCTTAACATTTTGAGTCCTTTGATTTGTATTGCTATGTGGGAGGATGGGTTTACCATTATGCCAATTAGTGTTATATGGCATATCATGTAATGATGGTCTTCTTTCTTGCCTTTGGTAAACCTATCTGTCTGGACCAACCCCCTTTTCATTCTTAGCCACTCTATAGCTCAGGTCCTTGACAATAGTTGTCAATTTATCTAATTTATCCTTAGAAGTGGATGCATTGCCTTGAACGCTTTGAGATTTAGTATTTGGATTTTGCAAAATTTTGACATCATCTCTTCTATTTGTCTTACCAGACGCTTTTCTATTATTTTCAATATTTGTTGCTATTTTGAAGGCATCTCTGAGGCTTCAGGACCTTTATCCCCTAATCCATAAGTTGTTTTAGCATCAAAAGCATTTATGTACAACACTATGCACATAGGTTCATTAGGCCTTAGGTGATGTGGCAGTTTGTTCAACACCTTAGTGAATCTAGCATTGAAATCAACAACCTGTTCATTTGATCCTTTGGTAATGCCAATGAACTCATTTATGAAAAAACTAGGATCAGTTTTGTCATCATATTGTTCTTTGAAAATTCTTTAGAAGTCATCCCATGATGAAATACTCCTGTCAGGCAGACCCTTGTACCATTCTCTAGCCTCATCAACTAATGATTGCATAAATAATTTCATAAAAACATCCTCATGCTCAACCTCAAAGTTGTCCACGATATTCTGAAAAGCTTTTAAGTGGTCCTCTCCTAACACAGTATTGTTTCCTAAAAACTTAGGCACTTGCAGCCTCACATGTTTGTCAATAGGATTGGGGTAACTAGGAATTCCATCAAAAACTAGTTGTCTGAATCTGTCCAGCTGCATAGGTTGCCTGCCAAACTGATTTGCATTTACATTTCTATTTGCATTCTGATTTCTTACATTGTTTAATGGTGCTCTAGCATTATTTGCATTCTGTCTTTGATCATTATACTGATCCTAGACTTCATTTCTTTGTTGATTTCTCTGCACATTTGCATTTTCAAGGGTAGGAATTGAATCATTCTGAGCAACTCTCAGTGTTTGCACTTTCTATCTCATGTCATCTCTGATCTTTATTGCCTACAAATACTCTAATTCTGCTCTCAGACTCTTAATTTCTTCAGCTAATTCCTCCTCTCTGGGTATAGAAGAGGATGGTTTCATTATATTCTGATCATCATTATCATCTCTTGGGGATTCAGCTTCTTCAAATCTATGAGGGGAATCAAGGAAAGGGCATTCTTGTAACACTTCTGAACTCATTCTTAATCCACTACCCTGTTGTCTTTCATATACGTTCTGGATTTCAGCCTCAGTGTTTGAAAAATAGGGTATTGTCTGCTCTGAAGATTCTGGATTGTCCTGCATATTATCATTACTTCTGGGAGAACCCTCTCGACTAGCTTGAACAGTCCCTTTTCTTCTATACATCTTTTTTATGGATAACTCTTCAAACAAAGGATTACGCAGGGATCTTCTCCCTTGCATACAAATTTTTATCTTACCAGTTGGGAGATTGTTCGGAGTCGCCACATACAACTAGGAATTGTTTTCTTTTAAAATTAGGGTTCTTTCACAAAGCGTTCCCCAGTAGAGTCACCAAAATTTGTTGGTGACTCGGATGGGCACACAGATACTATTCTTTTTCATTAATTTCCCAGCGGAGTCGCCAAAATCTGTTGGTAATTTTCCTAGACTGGATGCTTGCTCCTAGTCATCCCTACAAGGTAGCCATCATTGATCGACAGGATTCCTGGGCCAGGGGCCAATAGTATAGGAGAAAGACTATAAATATCTCCTCTTCTTCTTTAGGCTCTGCAGAACCAAGGGGGGTATTCCCTACTCAACATCTATGACATATGCACATGAACTTACTTGGATGTTGATACAAAGCAGATAAATCCTCTTTGATGCAGACCAAAACTGTGGAATAAGTGCAAAGGGGCTAGCTTTGGGCCTATATTCAGTTGTAGACAAAGGATTTTAGTCCTAAACTACTTCTAATGTCCTAAAGGTTTTGATTTGAAGTTTTAATTTGATTTTGTGTTTGGATACAAAACTGAGACTTTGGGTTGCAACCTCAATACAAGACTAGATCGGTGCCTATCCAGGGCTCGAAGTCAATAGACATACACATGTGAATGGCCAGCATGAACATATATCAAAGACTGGATATCAAGGGGATTTTTTAGTATCTGCCTTATAGATACTTCCCAAGATAGAGTATCCTGTTACCTCTACTTACTGATATCCTATTGCAATGTCTTCTTCCCAATACTTGATCTGAAACATTTAATTTACTCCTTGAGCAGAAGTAAGAAATCAAGCATTCAACACAACAAACCTATATTCTAGAATCATAAACACCCCTTAAATGCTTAGATTCATAAGAAGAACACACTCAATTTGGAGATAGATAATAGAACACATGCAATATAGCATTACTCATTTAAATCAGCATGATATCAGTAGATTTATGCACAAACACATACAACATGAGACTCATAAACTCACAAGACATCAAGAACAGGGCCACCGATGAAGTTGTATTCGATTACAACACCAAAATTTGTCCAGTTTTCAACAACCAAATGAGTAACACAGTTCGGCTTTTATGCCAAGACTGTGTACCCAACAAAAATTAATTACAAGGCAAATAAAAAAATCTGCCAGATTCAATGCATGACGAATGGCGCTCAGAAATATTCAATGCTGCGGAGAGACAAAGAGGAATGACCAGGTGGAATCAAGATCTGGGCCGCCGCTCTTGGATCTTCATCTTCAATCAGGCGGTTGACCTATCACCTCGATCAATCGTGCCTCTTGAAACTGCCATTAATGCCACAGCTACTCGTAACACCCTGAAGACACAGCAGCAACAAGCCTCTGGAATTTTTCCCGCCCAAATGCGGTCGCGGATACAAAAAACTATCGCTGCTGCGAACTTGAAAGATAGCTGTCGATTTTGATTCCATCGCTGAAACAAACGACTCCAAAAAAAATGCTGAAAAGTCACCCACCTGTAATATCGTGCCACGTAGGCACTACATACTCCTACCACTGACTTTTCGCCTTCCCCATTTTGCACCTATCGCCTTGTACATGCAAAAGCATATACAAGCACCTTATATACAAGTCAGACCTCAAATTATTATTCACTGCATTTTATTCCTCCATCGCGTCCGGGTTGTATGTCCTTTTGCTTGCATATCTTAATGTATAACTGCATATACAAACGCCTCATACATACAAGGCAGATCTCAAAAATTTATCCGCCGCATCTGACTTCTCCTTCGGGTCCGGAATGCATATTTCTTCATTGTATATCGGCTTGCACATTCGATTGTATATTTGGAATATACAATCCCAAAAATACAATGGCGGATGTCAAAACATTTCGTAAGTACAATTAATTCCTTGGCTACGTCCACCTTGCATCTATCCATTTGCATATTCTCGAATGCATAATGCATATACATTTGCCCTTGTATCTCCCCCGCTACACTGTAGCAAAAGTATATTGGCACCTTTGTATGTCAAAAATATAAATACAAACATACAAAACCCTCTCACATACAAACAAGGAATCTTTCATGGAATATGCGAGGAATGCACCCAAATGCCGAATGAACCCAGGATATATGCAACAGCGGACCCCACCAAATGTACATCGGCCCTTCGGAGAGAGAAAAAGCTTGGCTGCCGATGAGTTTTGTCTTGTCGATGAGCATCCCACTGTAGCGAATGTATATCAACTCTTTGCATATTTTTCAATGTATATTCCCTTTGCACATTTCACTTGCATGTCCAACATACAAGCCCGATATACAAGCAGACCCGACATACAAACGCAGAATATTCTAGGAATCTTGTGGAAGATTCGCTATTTGTATATGCAACCTGAAATGCATTTAAAATGCATATAACTCAATTATTTATAATTTTTGGAGGCTGATAGAGATTTCACAAGCTCACCAACATACATTTGCAATTGCACATACAAAAACTTAACATTTTTCATGAGTGCAACAGGAAAATGCGGTAAAACATTACATGGGGGCTGGTCAACCTATGAACACTAAAGCACAAGGATGAGACTTAATAACTAGGAACCCACCATAGAAAACTAACATCAGAATAGGCAGAACAATGCAAAACCCCATGACTCAGAAAATTCAAGGTTTGGATGGGAAAAATCTACAAATGTTCAAACCTAAAACCCTAAACATAAATGAGTACTAACAAAATCAATGGCATAATCTACCCCTCATGTATCAAATTCTCTATTAGATCACTATTGTATTCAATCTACATACTATTTTTTAGCCATTGGTTAATGGTTTCAACATAGGATTTTGGTTGTCATTTTCATACAACAAACTTATGCATCAAAACCTCACTCAACAAGTGTACAACTTGTAAACCCAAATCAATCATATCAAACAATTATCAATGAATCAATGGCATAATCTACCCCTCATGTATCAAATTCTCTATTAGATCACTATTGTATTCAATTTACATAGTATTTTTTAGCCATTGGTTAATGGTTTCAACATATTCTTTTTGTTGTCATTTTCATACAACAATATTATGAAATAAAGAGAGATGGTGAGAGAGAATGAGAGAGAGAAGGGAATATAGAGATGGAGAGAGATAGAGAGATAGAGTGGTAGAGCAAGAGAGATAGAGAGGTAGGTAAAGAGAGATAAAGAGAGATGGTAAGAAATAATAAATAATAGGGATCTCAACAAAGAGAATGAGAGAGAGAGAGGAGAGATAGAGGAAGAAATAAGGGGAGATAGAGACATGGACATATAGAGAGGAATATAAAGAGATAGAAACCATGGTTAGCATGACTATTCAAACTAATAACCCTAGGACTGTAATTGGCAACATCCAAGCCTAAAATTTGTCCCATGTTGATTGTTCAAATAAATTATCTTCATATAATCAAAATAATGTTCATACAGGTCTACAATTGGCAACATCCATACCTGCAATTAGTCCCATGTTGATTGTGCAAACAAATTTGCTACATAGAATCAAAATAATAATAAAGTCCATAATTTTCTTCACTTTGTTTTGCAGATACAACAGAATTGAGTGGTATGCCTAGACGATGCAAAGCAACTTCTGTACCCCTAATTATAGAGAGCAAAGAAATCATGGTATCCTATAATGAACAAATCAAACTGATACATTTTTCCTCTTCTTCCATTTTTACATATATGGAAGCCAATTCACTCACTACTAGATGAAAATAATTTAAATGTTTGGTTACAAGTCTCCTTCATGTATATTTAAAGAATACAAATTTCTTTTCAAAAATAATTAGAAAAACACAACCTAATAGTAAGTCTTAAAAAAATTATTCATACAAAGGTTATGCATGTACCCATCTTTCTACTTAGAATTGAAAAGTAATTTCAATCCATACATTTTAGTTACCCTAAATGGCATACTATACACATATTCAAAGTAAAAGTATGGTAGGTCTTTCTCAAACGCTTTATACTTCCACTACTGACCCACTAGGTGATATGAAACTCTAAATCCAACCAATCATTTATCATGCTATGGTAAATGAAAATTTATAGCTTTATTTTCTATAGACAAACATTTGGAATACATACTTTATTTGAGCTTTATCATTTAAATTGGTTTCTTGTGATAGGTTTGATAGTGATCATTTTCTAAATCTAAGCACTTTCTTTTATGAAAATTGATTTCTTGCAATCCTCTAGGCTTTCGTTCAATCCTTGCAAAAGGAAACCATGGTTAGCATGACTAGTCAAACTAATAACCCTAGCATTGTAATTAACAACATCCAGGCCTACAATTAGTCCCATGCTAATTGTTCAAACAAATTTATTCCATATAATAAAAATAATGTCCATATGGGCCTACAATTGGCAACGTACATTAATTGTGCAAACAAATTTTCTACACATAATCAAAACAATAATAATGTCCATAATTTTCAATACTTGTTTTTGGTAGCCTCTTCAATATGGGCAGGAACTTGGCTATGAAAAATAAGGAATTTATAATCTATTGAAGTCTAGATTAGTACAAAATGAAGGTTTCATTATTCTATCAAGTTACACTTGAATGCATTGTATCCATCCGTTATGTTCTTGTTCTTGCTTGTTAATATATTATAGGGGCTTCCACCTATTATCACATCAAAACCTCCAATTGAATTAATCATTTCATCTAGTCTTTCTTTTGTTAGATTCTCCACATTTTCCACCTCAATCAATTTACATTTTGATGTGTTTTTTCTACCCAACTTTTGAGGATAAAATTGTTTTCTTTATATTTTTTGTAAATACAACATAATTGAACTTGGTATACCCAAACAATGCAAAACAACTTCTACACCCCCAATTCTAGCGAACAAAGAAATGATATTGATCCCCTTTACATATATAGGCCTCAAAATAGAAAGATGGTATCCTTTAATGAACAAATCAAAGTGATACATTTTTCATCTTCTTCCATTTTTACATCTTTGGAAGGCAGCTGACTCACTACTAGATGAAAATCATTTAAATGTTTGGTTACAAAGTCTCCTTCATGCATCTTTAAAGAATACAAATTTCTTTTCAAAAATAACTTTTTTACAAGAAACTTATAGCTAAAATACCATTCAAGTGTCTTAGATGATTTCATGTAGATTTGAATTGTTCTTCAATTTAACTTTTTTAAGGATAGGTAAAGTGGTGGCATGACGTTTTATTTCATAGGATGGGGGCACCCCCACAATAAAAAAAATTTGATAAACGTTGAGTCACTTTAAAACATTATAAACGAGTTAGTTACAATTATTTGCTTACTCTCAATACATAGCAATTTAAATATGACATTAATAAATTATCATTATATTTTACTAAATTTAGTTGATAAGGAGGTTTAGGAATGACTTTTCACAATTTATCTCACAAAACTTCTTAAAGGCATTTGATACACAACATTGAATGCACAAATACTTAAATATTTAGGCTCTTAAAAGAGTCATAAACTCATTACAAAGACAATTTTGAAAATTAGGATTAAATAATAATAATCAAATTATAATATCATAATACAAAGTTATAATGACATTATTTTAAATATTATTTTTAGTAAATACACATTATTAAAAAATATAAATGTTATCCCTAATTTAAATTATTATATAATTGTATGTACTATTATCATTAGAGCGTTGTGACAAATATGTGAATCTCAACTTGTCATGTTATTGGTCATTTAAGATTTATATATGGTTGCTTTATATCATATATTTTATTGTTATTAAAGATAAGAAAAAAAAGTTCACTAAAAGGTCATAGTTTAATTAGTTGAGTGGCCCATAGGGATGATGGTATGTTCCTTTATTACACCATCCACCAAGTCTCAAATCCCCTAAAAGTATGATTAAACCAAATTTAGTCCTTAGATGACTTTGCTAGACTAAATATCTTGCACCCCTAAAAGCAATTAGCTCAGTTGTTTCCCATTATTAAATAAGCGAGAAGAAACCTTTTTCCAATATCCAAAAGCGTTCTTGACATCCATCCTTGTACTTACATCCAGAAGAACACCATAATCCATAAGTTCTGATTTTAAGCCATCCTTAGGTCCAACTTGAAAAAGTGCAATTCTTCCAAATGATAATTAAACACTTCTAAATCTACCCTTTGCTAATTTTCAAAAGATTCTTAGCTCATGATTACCTTAGTGATTCTACAACAGAGAACTAAATCCCCCATAATTCTAGAACATTTTCCATAATAATATTACATTGGAGAATCCATATAAGCAGATAAAATATAACCGATTAGTATGAAACCTATCACAAGAAACCATTTCAAAAGATAAATCTCAAATAAAGTATGTCCATATAATTAAAATATTGTCCATAATTTTCAATACTTGTCTTTACTAACTTCTTCAATTTGGGGTAACACGACTATAAAAAACAAGAAATTACTAATCTATTTAAGTGCAAATAAGTACAAAATAAATAATACATTACCAGAATATTGTATGGGTCTACAATTTCAAACATCCATACTTGCAATTAGTCCCATGCTAATTATACAAACAAATTTGCTACATAGAATCAAAATAATAATAACAATGTCCATAATTTTCAATATTTGGTTTTGGTAGCCTCTTCAATTTCGGTGGGCTATGAAAAATAAGGAACTTATAATCTATTGAAATTCGTAGAAAATAGAGGGATGCTTCCCCTCTATCCCATCACTTGTGTTCTTGTTGTTGCTTGTTAGATTATTATACGAGCTTCCACTATTATCAAATTATCAAAACCTCCAATTGAATTAATCATTTCATCAAGTCTTTCTTTTGTCAAACTTTGGACAAATTTTTCACCTCAATCAATTTACCATTTTTAATATATTTTCCAACCAACTTTTGACAATAAGCTTGTTTTCTTTACATTTTTTTGTAACACATTCAACATAAACATGCCTCGGGATATATGCATAATGTTTTTTAAAAAAGGGATGCATGCAAATAGAGACTACACACCAAACATGAAAGCTCACACATTTGAAGTAGCTACTAAGCAAAACATAGGATCTTGAAATCCATTAAGATTATGCAAATTGATTCAAGACAATCAAGAAAACAAAAGAAAAACATATACCATGGGAATAAACGACAATCATCATTCACTTAAAGACATGGAATTTGAACTTTCACAACTCCTTAGCGTACCCATTGCACACCAAAGTGCAATTACAAGTTTTATTTATGTTGAATATTTTCTAAAAGACACCCTTAGAGGTGACAAGAACTCTATCAAACATATGGAGATCCTTCTGTAGTTTAAAAATGAAACTATCTTTTGTAATTTGCTTCTTATAGAGCTTAATATTGTGACCATTGAAAACCAAAGCCATATGATTGGAGTCCATAGAGTGAAGTTCACCTACACCATTATCATAGACAACTTTGATCTTATACGACCCTAACCATCATGTATGGGATTTTCCTTTAAAGTCCTATTATTTTGAATCATATTATAGTGTCCAGGCTCCTAGTTGGAATGATCGCTTACAACTAAAATGATCATGCCATAAGGCATATTTCTTTTGAACTACCTCTATATGAATGAGAGCCTCCTAATGCATTTAATCTAAAGAATGCAGATGTTTAATCCTTGCCTTTTGGGTGGCAATAAGATTCAACCCAATTCCAAAGTAGTATGTAAAGTTTTGATTTCAATTTTATAGGTAATACTACCTTCTTACCATAGAAAAGATCATGAGGTGTAAGACTAACTTAGTAGTCTTCCATGTTTTCCAGTAGGTGCATACTACTTCAATAAGGTAGACTACCCAATCTTTTTGATGAAGTGCTATTATCTTAGTGAGAACGTTCTCAAGTTCTCTATTTATGAATTCAGCTTGACCATTGGCTTGTGGATGGTATGGAGATGACTTTTGATGCTAAATCTAGTACTCATGAATTAAAGCAACAATGAGATTGAAAGTAAACTATGATCCTTGGTCTGTTACTATCTCCTTCAACATCACACCAAACCCTATGAAAATTTTGGTGTACAAACACTTGGTTACTTTTGTATCATGAGCATGCTTCAGTGCCGTAACTTCAACCCACTTAGTGACATAATATGTACAAACCAAAATGTATTCCTTATTCTTGGATGGGAGATTAATAGGCTGAATAGATTCTAATATCCATTTTTCAAAAGGTTTAATGGATAGTTGTGGTTGAAGTGGCATTTCATCTGAACACGTGGGTTGGCCCATGCATTGACATTTGTCGCAATGCTGAACATATTTCTTGCAATATTTATGGAGTGTGGGCCAATAGTATCTAGAAGTAAGGATATTGGTTATTGTGTGTTGTGCTACAAAGTGTCCTCCACATGCTTTTGTATGAAATGCTTGAAGTATGTCAAATACATCATCCTTAGCTACACACTAATGCATGACATTATCAATTCTAGTGCGAAAGAGAAGTCCAATAATCCATGTGTCCTGACCATTGAGCCCAACAAGTTTCCTTCGATCTCTAGGAGAGAAATGCTAGGGAAAATTGCATGTGATGAGATAGTTGGCAATGTCAACAAACCGAGGAATTTTAATAAAGATTGCAAATAAATGTTCATCAGGAAAAGTATCATCAACTGGAACCTACTCATCAATATTTGTCAACTTGGATAGGAAATTTGCAAAAACATTATTGTGACTAGGTTTGTTAGGTATGGTGATATGAAATTATTGTAATAATAATAACCATGTAGTGACTCTCCCAGTTATAACAATTTTATTTATTAAAAAATGAATTGCAAAATGATAAGTATGAACAAATACATCATATCATGTAATATGATGATGAAACTTATTAATGACATACATTGTTAGCAAAATGTGTGTTGTACACCTTGCATAATATTAATATATTTTATTTATGTAAAATAATTATTTATTTGTGGCACACATCTTAATTGATATGTTTAGCCACATTAGATATTTATTTGGTGTCACTTGTAAGAGTTGTATGTAACATTGGGTTAGTTATTTTATGTGTGTGGGACACAGAATAATTAATTATTTATTTGGGAGATTATTTAATATTGGGCATAAAGTGAAAACTTACTTTCAAATATTAAATGAGGGGTCAATGGTTTTGTGTATCCATGGTTTTTGGAACACATAGTTTTCCCTATACTACATCTTGTATTTGTGTGAGCTTGATTCTATAAAAGCAAGCACATGGTTAGCAGTTGGGGTTGGCTGGTTGGTTGTTTGGTTGTAGGCTGTCATTGTATTGGGTTTCTCTTGTAAGTACATATGTGAAGCATGGCATGATATGTGTGGTTGCATGCTTGGGCACATGAAGGATGCACTGAAGGATCTTAATGTTTCAGTAGTTTTCATGGTAAGTGTATTGTAATGTTTCATCAATTGTTGAATAATACATTGAGTATGGATGCTTTTGGAGGCTGGGTTTTTCCCTCTTGAGGGATTTCCCAGGATATATCTTGTGTTATCTTGTGGCTTGTCTATTTGATTTTTGCATTATGGAATTGTTGTAAGCTTGTAATGCAATTGTTGTAAGCTTGCATGCATCATGTTCTCTCATAGGGTTATGTAGGAATAGGTTTGATCAACCTGTAAATTACTAACATACACAACAACTAGGAATTATTTTTCTATAACAATATAATTCACTTCAGCACTAGTGAAATATTTTCTTATATAATAAATAGAATAGAAGACTGTACCATCCTTTTGGCTTAACACAACCCCCATTGAAGTATTAGAGGCATTCATATTAACATGAAATGACAACTCCCAATTTGGTCCTCATATTACTGGTGTACATGGTTATGAGATTTTCCTTAATGGCATCAAAAGCACATTGACACTCTTTAATCCAAGATAAATCATTATCCTTTCCTAGAAAAATAAAAAGTGGTGAAGCAATTCTACTAGAATTTTGAATAAATCTTTGATAATATCCTGCATGTCCTAAAAACTACATCTTTTTGACATGTGGGTATAGGGAGTTCTTGAATAATTTGTATATTCATGGGATTGACTTCAATACCTTTAGCAAAGATGCAATGACCCAATACTATACCTTCAGTCATTAAAATGTGACATTTTTCATGACCAGGAGAAAATTGGTATCTTCACACCGTTGATAGACCTTTTCAAGATTATCCTAAGCTTCATCATAGGTATTACCATAAACTATGAAATTGTCTATATACACTTCAACACAATTATGAATTAAATTAGCAAAAATGCTTAGGACATCTCTTTGAAAAGTTGTTGGTGCATTACATAATATGAAAGGTAAAACATTATAGGCAAATGTTCCACAAGACATGTAAAAATGGTTTTGTCCTAGTATTCAAGTACAATTCTAATTTGATTATACTCAGTGAAACTGTCCAGAAAGAAAATAACTTTTCCCTTGCAAGAGTACCAAGAACTTGATCAATAAAAGGCTATGAAAAAAGATATTTTTTAGTTTCTTTATTAAGATCTCTATAATAAACACAAATATTCCAGTACCTCCATTCTTTGGTACAACTACCAATGGTGAAACCCACTAGCTATCTGAAATGGGATAAATGGACCCTATATTGAGTAATTTTTGTAATTCTTCTTTAACAATCTCACATAGAACGAGATTTAATCTTCATTGTGGTTGTCTCACTGGATGACTTCCCTCCTTTATATAAATATGATGAATGCAGTTGTCAAGGTGTATGCCACACATGTCTTGATATTCCCAAGCAAAGGTTGCTTTTTGATTTTGCAACATGGGTAGAAAATCATTTATTTGTGTTGCACTCAAGGATGGATTTATATTGTGTTTTTCTTGGTAAAATTTCCACTTCTTGTGATTTAGATGGTGTAGGTAGTTCTATGGATGTTAATTATGAAGTGGATGGAAGTGATAGATCAACCATTAATTATGTATTTGTTGGTATGGATATTTCATTAAACAAGGACTATACAAGCAATTATGTGGTAATAGTTGATAAAGTATTATAAAATTTTGTAAAGATCTTGAATCACCGACTAAAAGAAAGTTCCCAAATGGACAATGATCACTAGTACAAGAATGTAAAATTAATATCTCCAAAACATCATTAGACGAATTTACATTTTGAAAGAAATTAGAGATTATGGTTTCTTCTGAAGGTTCTTGTAACACGAGACTCTGGGCAATAGTTAAAACAAGGAATGGCTCTTCTCTATCATTGTCTACCCATACTGGATCCTCTGATTCCAACAAAGGTTGAGCTGGTGGATATAATGTCAATTGTTTCTTTTTCTCCCCATTATAAATGACCATGTCACTTGAATGACAATTCATAAAGGCAACTGCAGTAGCCAACCAAGGTCATCCCAAGATCAAAGGATCTCTCCCCAACTTTACTTTAGGCTATAAAATCATGAAGTTAGTGGGATAAATTCACATGAATCAATAGAGATAATGACATCTTTAATAATACCCTTAGGTTAAACTAAAAAATGATTAGCCATTTGAAGGACTGTGGGTGTAAGTCTTAGTCCTTGTGAACATAGTTTGTCTTTAGTTTCACTAACTAGTCATTACATTGATAGAAGCACCCAAATCAATAAGTGTGTTAGGAATAAAAACTTGACCAATACATACTTGAATCATTGGACTTCTATGATTTGAGTATTTAGGAATTTCACTAATCCCTAACATGAGATCTACAAGTTGTCCAATAACTTGGATAGTTTTTGGATCTTGTTCCTTATTTTGTTTCCTTGTGCACAATTCATGGACTATTTTTGTGTAAATAGGAATATCTTTGATTTCATATAAAAGATGAATTTTTACACATACATTTCTCAATTCATTAACAAGATGAAATTATGGATGGGTTCTTCCTTTGGAGTATGGAATTGATCTAGTTATGGAGGTGGTGTTGGTTGTATGCATGTCATAATAGGACTAGGTTGAAATTCTTCAAATTCTTCATGTGATTGCTCAAGTTTAATGATTATAGGAGGTATAGGCCCTTGAAGTATTTTTATTGACCTGATTTGCAATTCATTAATATCAAGTATGTTGATAGGATATGTTCGAAATCTAGCAACCGAGCATTATTATAAACTGGTTAAGCTACTTTATTATTATTTAGATTGGGTGTAGGTTAGGTGGGCATTATAGTAGCCCTTGGTGGTTGAGATGAAATTGGTGGTTGATTATTTGATGAAGATGGTATGGGTGGTAAAATTTGTTGTTGTTGTGGTTGTTGGTATAGAGTAATAGTGGGTTGTGTAGGACATGATGGATATTATGGATAAGGAGGTGGTGTTTCCCTCCATGATTCTTGCCATGGTTGAAATAAGGGATGGTGTTTTGAGTATTGATTTCGCCACTTGGGATAATATGTTGGTTGTTACCAACATCCATACTTTCCAAGTGGAGAGGGATGTTGAAAAGGAGTTGATTGTCCACTAGGCCCCATGGGACTATAAGGTGCATTAAAATCACTAGTCGTACTTGGTGGTATAACTCTTGGTTGCCAAGGCCTTCTTTGAGCCATGTAGTAAATATGTTCCTCTATATACTCCATTTCTACCATATCTATTGATAATGGTTTCAAGGTGGCACTTTTGCCGACATCTTCCAAAGATGACATCTTCACTTATTAAATGGACATTCTTCACTAGGGTGTCTCTTGCAACAAGTAGGATAGAAGATAGAAAGTGCCTTTTCAACTTCTTCCTATTTCTTGCATGTATATAAAGTGTCTATTTGTTTACCCATATGACTTAGAAGATCAATTTTTAAATCTTCAAGTAATGTACCTAATTCACACTTAGTAATACTTGAGGTACCATCCTAAGATACTTCTCTTTTAGAATAACTCTTTACAGATTGATGATATCTTGACTACTTCATGTAAATCTCATAAATATCATCAAATGGAAGATTAGAAATATCACCACCACCTATAAGATTTAAAGCAACAATACATTCATCATGAATCCCTCTTAAAAAAACATCTTAGTGGCCTCAGGTGCTAATCTAGTTTGACATGATCTTTGAAGACTAAATAAAAATATTTCTAAACAATCTTCAAGTGTTTCTTCTTCTCATTGAGACATTCAAAAAATTTCATCCCAAACTTTTTTTTTTCAATAATCTTAGTATTTTACCAAGAATTATTCTTTCATATTATCCCATGTGTGTACAATATGTCATCCAAGTCCCATGAACCATTGTAATGTTGCATCTTTGAGTGTGGATAGAAATAATTTAATCTTTTGGGTATCACTTTGATAATCATAGTTGTGACACAACACATCAAAATCAAATAGAAGCATTTTAGGATCCTTAATAAAAAGACCTCAAAAAATTGGTAGAGAAGAATGAGGTATATTTTTCATAGGTGCTTCCTCCTTAAGAAGTGCAATAGGAAACTCAAATGTTATGGGTTCATTATTGGGAAAAACTTGACTGGATTCATTATTTTCTCCTTCTACATCAACCATGTTTTTGAATGCCCATAGTGTCCAATGAACAATAAAAGATGAAAAGTGCAGGCTTATACTACCTTTGGACTATTATCTTACCACTACCACTTCGTAATGCATATGATTCCTTGAATTGTTCTGAAAGATTAGATGACTAGACTAAGTGGTTTTCTTGATGCTGCAAGTGATGATTGAAGTTCATGTGATTTATTTTCAAATGAAGGAGGGATGTTTGGGGGTGATCCAAAATCTAATTCTATCTCATACTCAGTTGTTTATTCTCCTGCTGACTCTATTGGTATTACAGTTGGCTTAATAACACATCTTTCTAAGTCGAGTTCAACTGAATCCTTTTTCACTTGTTTGTTCACAGGTTGTGGCTTGGTACTCATGTAGGATTTCCTCATTTTATTGTGCTAATCACAATAGGTTGTTTAACTAATCTACCTTTATTGTCTCTAGCTCGATTCCTACATCTGTATGATTAAAATAATATAAATCAAGGGTAATTGTCTAGGCAAGGCTAACATTTGTGTGGACTTTCTCCTTGATGCACTTGTCCTAACTCAATTTACTATTTTAGTAGGCATTTAATGCATTTCCTTGGTAGAGACATCAAAATGTTTGGACAAAACTAAGGTCAATTTTTTGAAATAAATTTATCTTTGCATTTGGTAACAATCAATGTTCAAAATTTTAGATTTGGTTCAATCCTATGTCAATCTAGGGCATAAACTTGTGAAAGATGTAGTGGTTGTTTTCTCAAGGGTTGTAGGTAGCAAATTTGAGTAGAATGAGATGCAACTATCTCAATAAAGAATTTGTAAAGACTAAAATCATTCCCTAGTAATTGTTTAAAAATTGCTATAGGAACTGTGTGTAGGGTACATGAACTTTATGTGCAAGCTACAGGGGTTGTATTTTTATTTCAAACAAACTAGAAATTAAAACACGTAAAGAACAAACTACAATATTACTAGAAATTATTTTCTTTACTAAACATGTTTAATTATATTTTTTTCCAAAGAAATAGATAATTAAATATATGTGAATTAATACAAACAATTGTAATCACTCTCCCATATTAAAACTAGTCCAATAACATTAAGTTTACAAATCATAATCCCACGTCACTCATATAGAATGAAACTATAAAAAATACAAAATAAAGAACATAAAATAATATCGTGAGCATGTCCTAAGAGTGAGCTCTCCTCTTGATCCATAGGGTGACTAAATAATCTACTGAAAGTTCTTCAAGATTTAAACTGGATTATATTATATATTATTTCTAACAAATACATATATATCATGTCTCTTCTTATGCTATGGTTTATATAGTTGTTATGGCTCACCTACAATAAATTGACCAAAAATATAGGGAGTCATTTTGGCCTGCAACTACTCTTCACCATAGTATAGAATTGAAACATCATTGATTACAACAACAAAATATTATAGAGTTGTTTTTGGCTTGTGGCCATTCCACACAATAAAAGTACAAAACTGAGAGATCATGTTAGTTGTATCAAAAGAGTTAATATTCAACAATTACTTATAAATTAATTATCAATTGGAATTAAATCTTTTGACAAGTGCATCTACATTTCATCCATGAACTACAAGAAGTCCTATTGTCCATCCTATTTGATCACACACAAACCAAGTAAATCAATACTTCCTAAATCAATTTTCCAAATTTTATTTTATTCCCGTAAAAGTATTAAATTCCTTCAATCCCAAATAAATTATTTGTGAGAAAAGATAAAAAGTAAAAGCTAAATTGGTATATAAATTGGGTAGGTAAGTTAAAATAAAAGACTCAAAATTATGTAAAATCGTCACAGGTTTTTAACTCATCACTCATCCCCTTATAGACTAGACTTATATCACTTGATTCCCTAGAATAAGTTGAGACACTATGCAGCTAGGAAATTGGCTCAATGACCAAGGGCATGTGCAAAAATATGGGGGACCAAAAAGTGGCCAAAATAACTTTTTAGTCCAAACATGATATCATGTGAGTGCATTATAGTGTGCTCGCATTATAATGCACTTACATTATGGCTCAGTAATTACTAAGCCTAAAGTGAGCCATAATGCACTCACGTCATTTGTGAGTAGAGATAAAAAGAGAAAATAGGCCGTGTTTCATTATTTTACTCCAGCATACCTTCAAAACAAGAAAACATGAGTAGGTTTATAGTGCAAGTGTGTTTTGGAGAAATTGAAGGAGAAGCCACTTGAGCACGATGCCACCACAAAATTCTTGCACTCCATGATGTTGTGCACAAGCTCCATGGGGTGAACAAGATGAACAAGGTAAGATTTCCATGCTTTTTCTAATTTTAAAAATGAATAATTTGTTTTGCAATATTTTGATTCAATTCTTTTTTTCAAATTTCAACAAATGAACCTAGTGAAATGCCTCCAAACCCTAATCTACCAAATAGAGGGGAAGATGATATTCCAACTAAAGAGGGGGCACAAAATAACCCTTCCAAACTCCTCCTTCTATTTCCTGACATCCTCACAAAGACACAAACAAACTATTTAGGGAAAATCAAGGAGAATGGAAAACAAATTTAAACCTTGATTGAAACATTAAAAAATCCAAATGCAACCAATCCACACCAAAGATCCCTTGCAACATCCCTATAGTCAATTGTTTCTCACATAAATTTTGTGACTTGAGCCAAATCAACAAATGGGTAAATTATAGGGAGAGTTGCTAGCAATTTTATGAAACTAAATTGTCATACAAATAGGTGAAAGATAATTTTTTAAAAATCTGATCTATGTGCCTTGTTTGTTGATCATAGATTCCCTATAATTTGCCTTATAAGTTGCAAAAGATTCCCCATTCATTGGTTCCAACACATAGGAATATCTCAAAACTTTTGGGATAGGTGGTGGATGGTGTTTGATGATCCACCATGAAATAATTATGAGGTTCCACAACATTTTTGAGGAAGCTCTATTTCAAGTTTATCCTCAATGAGATTACAAACTATTTTGACATGCAGGATTTCCAAGGTAGAGGCAAAGGCTCTACACAAGATAGGGAGGGGACACATCGTGTCTAGGACCATCTAGTGAGACCCCTAGTGAGGCCATCCTTTCAACATGTCACACTCCTTTCTACTTTGAAGGAGAGTGTTGAGGTGGAGACGCTACAATCTTTACTACAACATGATAGCCATCTTTCACATGCTAGTGAGGATGAGACTATAGGCATCAATGGTCTCCACATATTTTTTGTTCCTATGGAGCTCTATCTGATTATGGGTCTAAGGATGTTCCTGATACAGACATTGGAGAGGATGCTCCACACTTTTAGGACTATGCCACACAAGAACAAGAGTAGGATTAAGACACATCCATATTGGATAATATAGTAATGATGGATGAGTTACTAGATAGGACCTTTGGTATTAACACACAGGTAATTTTCTATAAGGTTATGTAATTTATTATATTTGTATTTGAAATATCTGCTTAACTATATTAATGTATTATAAGTCAAAATTAATGTAAGGAATTGTATGCATTATGAAATTTTAGGGTCAAAGTACTCATCCTACATCTGCCAACCATCTAATGCAAGCTTATGAGGCGACGTCGAGTCAAGAGGTATGTCATTTGTAACAAAATAGTAAATATAGTACATGTAAATGTTTTGTCATATATCAATGGTAATCCTATTTAATAATAATTTGATGATGAATAGGTGGATGTTGGAGCTCCAACATCAAGAGGAGTTGGTCCCTAGGGCTAGTCATAGATCAAGTTTCACTAAGGTAAATTTTATTATTTTTAATCATTATGCATTTAAATAATGTTATGTAGATTTTGGTCAAATAACGTTCTATTTTTAGTTGATGACAACAATTCAAACTCCTAATATTCATGACACAATGGAGGTGGGAATTGCTATATCTATTTTGTCTTCAATGCCTTTGATAAAGGTATGAGTCAGTAATGTAAATGTCATTATGTATTTATTGTTCTATCTCACGTCATTTAACGCACATAAATGACATTCATCTTTACTTTAATTTGCCTTCATACTTCTCATAGGAGGTCACAACTCCAACCCGTCCTTCTATAGATGAAGAGAGGCAATGAATGATTGAGAGGGATTATTAGTTTGTAGTAAGTGATTGATTACTTATGGCATGTTGTATATTTCATGTTTTCTATATAATTATGGATATTATATAATTGTATTAATAGGTGGAAGTTCAAAATATTTATGAGAGGAGGTCCAGTCAGTGGATGAGAGAGCAGGAGTCATCAATTATTTCTCCACCTTTACAACTAAGCAAGGGTCGTTGACTATTTGATAGCACTCCATAGGACTTTTGATGTTGGGACATTTTGTTGTATGCCTATATGGCTTTGTAAATATATATTTCTATTTTACCGATGTATATCATTGTACATGCCTATATGGTTGTGTTTGTACATGCCTATATGACATTATATATACTATATAGCATTTTCATGACATTATGTATAGACATTTTATATTATATATACGATGATCAATTATGGTTACATGATAGATAATGTATCATGCTTAAAGTTTTGATATTGCCTACTTGTTTTTCAACATTTCCATGAACCTCTCTAGTGAAGAACGTCTCAAATGCATTAAGAAAAAGATTATTGTGAAGCATTTACAACATTATATAGTTCTAGATAACTAACTAATTCTTGAAGTGTACATATAAATAAATGTGACATGACTTAAATTGTATCACAAGTTCCCTTAAGAAATTCATAATAGTCATGGATACATCTAATCATGCAACTACCCAACTTGACAATAGCTTCCTATAGTTTATACAAAGAAAACCCTTCCTTTATAGTACTACAAACTGCAATGATTGATTCCATAAATGACATTTAGGCTATAGGTTGAAAAATTAGATATTGATCTTGGCCTCAACTTTGAAGAATTTCTCTAATTTAGAAGAATCCCCTTACTATACACCTACCTTTTCAGATTCACATTCTTCTTGGTGATCCTTGAAATGTCTATTCTTTCTATCAAGGCATGGATCATGCTCTCTAGCCTATCAAGCTTTCCTTCCATAATGTATATTTTGGCCACATCTTCTTCAAACATTTAGAATCTAGCTTCTCCATTATCTTCTCTCACCATTTCCATTGTCTGTAACCACTTCCTTGATTCAATTTTGAGATCAAAATGCACTAGCTTCCTTTCCCACTCAATCTAGTAGATAACATAAACTTGTAACCTTGCAACAAACAAATACTCAAAGGATACAATTATTTTGATACCACTTGATCCATAAACTAGGGGATTAAATATCACTTTGATATTAGCAAACATATGCTTTATGCAAAGAACTCCAATAAACCCTTAAAGTTCACTATTAACCACTTAAACATGGATGCCATATAGGTCCGTAGACATAAAGACATGCAAATCAAGTAAATATAGAGATCTTCACACACACACACACACACATATGTAGAAAATAATAATAAAAATATACAAGTTGATCACGTACAATTTGCCTTGGAGAAAACCAAACTTAGAGTGAACAATCCATATCTAGAGAGAAAATACCCTTTGTTCCACTATGAACTTGAGTGTTTACAATTGTTTAGAGTGCTAGTGTGTATCAACAAGCTTGCACATTGTTTTGAGAGCTTCTATTACCAATAACACACTCCCACTTCAACTCAAATTTATACAAGTGCATAGTCATGAATATGGACTACAAATACCATACATAAGAGATAACTACTTTCCCAACATATAAAAGTAACTTGACCTTTAGATACAACCTCCTAACCTTGATAAGATGGAAAACCAAGTGCCAAAAAGCAAGATCAAACTCTCAAGTGATTTGAATTTCACTTTTTTGCATCAAGAATATTTCACCAATTGTGCTAGGATTTGTTTAACCATTGCTAACAATTCACCATGGTGAACAACATGTTCACCTCCTGTTGCAAGTAATGAATTCACGAAAGTAGGTTTTTTGGGTCATTTTGGGGTCTAAAACTTTGAACAAACTTTTTGAAGATGTTCCATTCTATATCTAATCATCCTTATCCATTATCATAGGCCCTTCTCATTGATACAATGATGAATTCACTCTCCAATTAACACATATCACTAAGACCCAATTTTTTGGATCAAAATCATTTTCCAATTAAAAATGGAATTATAGAGTTTGATTCCATCACCTAATCAACTTGAGAAATGCTTCTAATTGGATGAACATAAATCAATCAAGATGCATTTTATATGAATAAAAACTACTCTTTATTATACCACTTTTCTACATAAGAACTTTCACCATGAGCCCATCATCTATGCTCTAAAAATATCATTTCATGTTGAAAACAAATAGCCCCCATGAACTACATGCTTTCATGCTCTATAACTTGCATGAATTAATCCTTTCTTAATCTAAGCACTACACTAATTAAGTATTCCATAAAATAACATCCATCAAGATATTAATATTTAGTGGGTACCTTAGGAGTGGGTGATTTAGATGAAAGCAACCAATTTGAATGTGTAGATTAAAAAATCACATACTTTGTAATTTCCACTCTATATTATGCATTCATTTTAGTGTCCACTCCCTTGGTATGCTTTAGTACTCACTTAGCCTAATTCCAAGCCTAAAACCCTTCACTAAGATGACATGATTACCATAATTCAAATTTTGTATCGATTTCTTACTAATTTCCACCTTTAGATACAAATCTTTCTCCACCCAAAAACTAGTGTGATCATGGTAATGACCTTGGTCACTAGCATGATCATAGTAGTGTCTACACACAAACCACATTAAAGCATTTAAAAATACACGATCCTTTTGGAATTTCTATGTTTTTAAAAGGATATCTCAACTTAAAATTTATAAAAAACATATTTTAATCCTCATTTTGTCATCTTCAAATCTCTCTTGAAATTTTGAGCACTTCTTTTATGATTTAGATTATTGGCTTCTTCTTCCTCTCAATGTTTTGGCTATTTTTTACATTCTTGACATTTCCTATAACTCTTAGTTATTCTTCCATTATCAATATCTTTACAACACTTCTTCCATAGCCAAAAATATGTAGATCAATCCCTATCCTCCTTCCATGGCATCCTAGTGAATCCATTTCCTTTATTCTCCTCCATTAGTAGGGCACTACACACACCTATAGAAAAACCTAATAGGCTTTTATTTTGTACACTTCTTCTAAGCACCCACCACCTTCACACTAGGAAACCACACACTCCAAAATTTCCAATCCACTCAATCAGGTTGAAACACACAACTCATGAGATTGACTAAGCTAGTATCTTTTGTAGATTAACCCTATTTTCTCCCTCTTCCTTCCACAAGTTCAAACACATGATATATCTAAGTATTAGGCCATTGATTCTAGATTCTACAAACATAAGGAGAATTGTGAGGAAGATATGTAGATTCACTTAAAAATATAGCTTAATGATCAAAAGATGCCTCTGCCTGTTGTAGGTTAGTAGCACAATTTTGGGGTCAATAATGTAGTTTTATGGTCAAGTTTGTGTTGTTGTAAAGTTCTTATTTCTTGTTCCTATTAATTTAGTAGTATTCTTTAGAGGTCACTATCTTAACTTATCTTGTCACTACCATAGTTTCTTAGACAACTATCATGATTCTAGGTCACCTTTGTTTATGTGCCAAAAACTAGTTTTTATAACTCTGGGTCATCCCACAATAGTTGGTCCCAAACTTGGGACATCAATTTGTTGATGGAGGATAGGCAAAAAAATTTCATGTTACCTTTGTTCAAAGATTTTTCTTCAAATGAAGCACGCTTTGTTCAAGGATTTCGCACAAATCACCTTCGAGCAAAGGTCTTCCTTCGTTTGAAGATTTTCTTTGTACGAAGGTATTATTTTATTGATTGTGAAAGAATAAAATAATACCTTCATTCAAATAAAATCTTCAAACGAAGGTATTATTTTATTATTTTTTAAAGACTATATCAGGTAAAAACTCATTTTTGCTTGTCATTTCTACCTGACAGGCGAAAATGACAATGACAATGAACTTACATCCAAAGGTATTCTAACTATTTACCTTACATTGGGGCTTTGAGGATGACTCTGCACACTTGGGATCTCCACCAAATTGCCATGTGGTCGAACACTTAGAGGTGTTTTCCATTTTTACCAAGGTACTTTTCTTGTACACCTATGCAAATTTTAGTATGGTGTTTTCAAATTTTTGTCAAAATTGTAATTTAGTTTCACTATTTTTTATCAAAATTTTCAAACCCTATTATGTGAATTTACAACCCCTAATATGAGAATTTGAAACCCTATTATGTGAATTTACAAGTTCCCTAATATGAGAATTTACAAACCCTAATATGAGAACTTGACACCCTATTATGTGAATTTACTTGTAATACGAGAATTTGAAACCATTAAACATCATTTTGAAACCCTATTATGTGAATTTTCTAACACTAATAGGAGAAGTTGAAACCCTAAAACATCATTTTGAAAAATGATTATGTGAATTTTGAAACCCTAAAACATGAAAACTAAAACCCTAAACATCTCTTTTGGAACCCTAAAACATTAATTTATAACCCTAAATTAAGGATGCCAAACCCCAAGTTGTAAATTTGAAACCCTAAAATGTGGATGTCAAGGGTAGAACAATGTTTTCCTTAATATTTTTGTGAATTAAGGGTAGGTGAAGGATCAAGGAATGATCCCAACTTCATATAAGATTGCATGCCATATGTTGATATGTAATTGTATTAATCCATCTACCAAAATGGACTCAAAACTAAATGCAAATTGGCATGGGTCTGCAAATGTCACCATTGCACTAGTTAAAACATTGATGTTACCTAAATCATATTTAATCATGCAACTAAACAAAGAGAGGAGAAATTTTTATTGATGTAAAATATAGATGCAAATTCGTTATTGCAAGTTTAAGGTTGTAGTGAATGTTTTTCAAACTATAGTACTATAAATTAATTTTTCATTTCTTACATGAAACTTATGGACAAGTTTACCATAACGAATAAAATATACCATTTAAATCCATGCATAAACTCGTATGGCCATAGTGCATCCAACATGTTGGATAAACACTATCCTCAAGGGAAGGAGGTAGAAGTATATGATCTAGACTAATGCAAGCCATAGAAAACACATCCTCATGGGTCCATCATATAAAATATATCATGAGAGTATCAAGGATGGAAGGATCACGTGTCACAAAAGATTATCCAAGGTTCTAGATAGGTTAAATCAAATATGTATATCACTATTTACATGTTCAAACCCTAATCAAGATATGATAGGAAAAGATAAACAAGGATGAATACAAACCATATATAGATCTATTTAAGAAAAAGATAAAAGTGAGAAATTAGATCTAAGAACCATAATTAAAATAAAGGCCAAACCAGTACTATAAAATCCTAGGTCATGATGGAATGTCAAATTCACCGATAAATGTAAAGGAAAACCATTTGACTATTACTGGATACAATTTCAATACATCTAACAATTGTGTTACACAAAATGAACCCCTCGTCAATGATCATTGTTTCTTACACTTGAAGATGATTGGGGTCCATTAGACTTTATGTCTTATAGTTTTGGTGAGTATCATGTGAATCTTAAAAGGCTTATGGTATTCCATTATTATACATATGACCAAATAATGTGCTATTTCAATATGGACCCTTAAATAACATGCTCTTGCATAGGAATGGAAAGAGTAGGAGTTCAATATGGTTCATGTGTTTATGTTTATGTCTAAGATATGGACATGGACATTTGTGTTTATGATTATGTTTGAGATATGGACATGGACATTTGTGTTTATGATTATGTTTGAGATATGGACATTTGAGTTTATACTCATGTTTAAGATATGGACATTTATATGTTTATGTTTATATTTGTCATGTATAGATGTTTATGTTTATGTATTTGATATGTATGGACATTTATGCATCTATGTATGGACATGTTTATGTTTATAAATTTTCAAACATGTATGAACATTTATGTTTATATATTTTCAACATGGATGGACATTTATGTATCTATGTATGGACATGTTTATGTTTCAAATGGACATAAATATGTTTATATTTGACATGGACAAATTTATGTTTGAGATATTTAATAAAGTTTTCATATAAATGCTTCTTGATATTTTCAATAGACCTATTTGATATTTACACATGTGTGTATTAAGAAATGTAATACAAGTTTCAATAATAAAATATTAACCTTAAAAATATTATGCTTATCTCAATCATGCCATGTATTTCAACCTGCACATGCTAGATGTAAGCTACATATTCTATTAAGTTGTACATATCTCAAATTTGAATTTTAAAATAAACTTTATAACTTTGTAATGATACACCATTCAAATCGAGATAAAGGACAAGAATGGTAGTTATATGATGAAATAACATAGGTTAGGCCCACATAAGTAGCATACGAACACAATATATAACAAATATAAATAAAACTTGGAAGATTTTTTATTCAAAAATAAAATTAGACCTCTAGACAATTTGACTTTCATCACTACTAGAATAAATACTATTACACTCAAATCATTAATTAGACTCTAAGTCAAATATCTAATCAAGTAACATTAACCAATTAACACACCATGAACATAATAACACTACATTGGAATACCAAAACATTAGAAACAAGGGCTGACTTTGCAATATCCATTTAAATGACCATGAATTACAAACAAAGAATGCATTCATAACCTTAACTCAAACTTGTTTAATGCATAGAAACAACTAGAATCCATTCTATGCCCATTGTTAGTCAATTCATATTGTTGGTGTCATCCACCTCCCAGGAGCATGAACTGCAGAAAATAACCTTCACAATACGAGAGAAGCAAAGCTATTTCACCAGAGGATGAAAAATGTATTGAGATGCAAAAACTATTTACAAATGTACAATATATAGGTGTGTTTGGGAGCCAGTAGGTAAAACTACCTGAACGATAAACTACCTAACTATCTAATATGCACCTAATTTAATATTTGTGTTGGATGCCTAAGTAAACTTAAGCATGGGTAAATGATATTTACTCATTTACTCCAACACCCCCCCTTAAGTGCAACTTAGGGAGATTATTATGCAATATCAAGATGCAATATGGGTCTCGACTACACAACCATGTTAAGTACCCATTTACTATGCAAATGCAATGCAATCTCTCACAAGTGGAGAAAAGGAGAAGAAAACTCCTCTCCAAAAGAGAGAAAAAAGATGAAAAAAAGTGAAAGGAAGGAGGACTCCACAAGACTCCCCAAGGACAACTTCCGTCACTGATCTCAACAAAATACAAAAGGAGAGACACTATGTAACCCCCCATAGTAAAGAATAGAAATGCTAAAGATCCCCCCATGATGAAGAAACTCCTGTGTTGATCCGGGAAGCTTGAAGACAAAATAATATCCAATGTCTACAAACAACATGCCTCCCTTTCGGGAGAAACAAGTCCAAACACTGATGCAAGAGAAACTCCAACTCTAAAACAAGAGAAGGGAGAGGAAGAATCAGCATGAAAGATGCCTCTGAAAACTATCTCGATGTCTCCATATAATCAAATGTCACATCATGATCAGGTACAACCTCAACTGAATAAGATGGATCAACAAGACCATGTGGAAACTTTGAAGCAACAATCTCCAAAGGCATAGATGGTGTGACAGTAGTGCTGCTACTGTCATAAAAAAAAGGGATATATCCTCAAATACATCATCCAAATTAGCAATGTGAGATTCACAAAACAACTCTGAAAGACCTATCAAGTGACTATCACACAAAGCAAGATATGAAGGATTAAGAACATCATGTTGTGCTGAAGAACCAACCTCTGAAGCAACAGGATCTGAAGTAGGAGAAGAATCTGGTGGTGCTCACCTAGGGTTAGGGTTCTAAATTGAATTTGTACGTTTTTGTTTTTATCCCTTCAAACCCTTAATGCCTTAGGTTAGGTTGTTCCTGGACCCACATGCAGTGTTTTGCCATTTTTTCCATCGCGCTTCATGAAAATCCTAAGTTTTTATAGGTGCAAGTGCAAATGTATGTTGGTGGGGTCAAAAGTGCACATCGGCTTTCAAAAAATGGTGAAAAATGAGTTATATGCATTTCTAAATGCATATTGAGTTTGCACATACAAGGGGGAATCTATCGCAGATTCTCAGGAATATTCTGCGATTGTATATTGTGTTTGCTTGTTTAACAGGTTTGTATGTCCTAAGTTTTTATAGGTGCAAGTGCAAATGTATGTTGGCGGGGTCAAAAGTGCACATCAGCTTTCAAAAAATGGTGAAAAATGAGTTATATGCATTTCTAAATGCATATTGAGTTTGCACATACAAGGGGGAATCTATCGCAGATTCTCGAGAATATTCTGCGATTGTATATTGTGTTTGCTTGTTTAACAGGTTTGTATGTTCAGACATAAAAGTGAAAATATACAAGGGTGGCGGACATGCTTTCGCTACAGTACGATGTACAAATGGTCTTGTATATCGGGTTACATACAAAGGTGCCAACATACATTTGCTACAGTGCGGCCGATATGCAAGAGGTGGGACCCACAGGTATACAAAGGAGTTTGTATGTGTTCAACATACAAAGAAAAATATGCAAGGGGTAGATTCCAAATATTAACAGATTGGACCTGGCACGCATACATACAATGGTTGAGTTGAAAGGTCAAAGGTATTTCCTTTGTATGTTTGTGTTGTATGTATATCCAATATACAAGCGCACATACAAGTGAAAGATACAAGTGAAATGTGCAAGGCGGTCAAAGTCAACAAAGCATTCAAAGACATGAAGGGGCCCGCCACTTGTATGTCCCGAGTTGTATGTGCTATATACAAAGGGTATATACAAGGAAATGAACATACAATCTGGATGCGAAGAGGAATATGTTTTGGTAGATTTCAAGTTGAAGTCTGCGGGTTGCATGTTGTATGTTGTATGTGTGATATACAATGAAAAGATACAATGAGATAGGTACATTGTGGACTCCAGGAAATGTTCCAATCTAGAAGATAAAGTGTTGAGATCCAGCTTGCATGTATATGGCATTGTATATGCCTATATACAAACAAAGGGAGATACAAAGCCCAGATTTGAAAGTTTTTCAAATCCAATGGATAAAATGGCTGGGGTCCGTTGTATGTATATTGCATTTGTATGATGCGATATGCAAGGAATATACAAGCCAATGTGTAATAAAAAAGATACAAGCTGGACCCGAATGAAATCTCAATTTGTTCTATAAGTATTTAGCGTCCGCGGCTTGCATATATGTATGCTTGTATATGTGCCGCTATACAAAGGTAATGAGATACAAGCCGGATCTCAAAGCGATTTCAATTTGTCCTATAAAATTTGAGATCCGACTTGTATATAAGGTGATTGTATATGCTTTTGCATATACAAGGGTGAAAAGGGCAAAATGGATGGCGGAAAAGTCAGCGATAGATGCATAGGGTGCTGACGTGGCACGATATCATTGGTGGGTGACTTTTGACGCCATTAATCTTAGCAGTGGGGAGATAAGATCGACGGCTGTGTTTTAAACTGTCAATAAAGGATTTTTCTATGCATCTGCAGTCATGTTTTGGGCGGGAAAACTCCATGGACGCGTTGCTGCAATTTCCAAGAGGAGCTGCGGGTAGGTGAGCCATTATTGGCTATTCGCAGAGGCATGGTCCGATGGTTGAACGGCCAACTACCAGATTTAGGAAGAAAACCCTAGTGCAGCGGCTCAGATCCCGAACCCACTTGCTTTTTCCTCTATTTTCCCCAGCTGCATTTATTAATTTAGGCACCATTCTGTGGTGCCCTGTATCTAGCGGATTTTTGATTTTTGTCCTGTAATTAATTACTGAGTACAGGTTCATGCTTTATAAGCAAACTGTGTTACTCATTTTTGTGGTTGTTGAAAATGAGACAACTTTTGGTGTTGTAATCAGGATACAATCTCATTGGTGGCTCTGTTCTTAGTATTTTGTGAGTTTATGAGTTGTATGTGTAGGAGTCAAGGACAACACTGAGAGGGGGGGTGAATCAATGTTGTGTGAATTTTCAAATCTTTTTCAAACTTTAACTTGCAGAGCATAAAGGTGAGAAAGTTATCATTGAATTGTCAAACACATAAACAAAACTCATGAGTAAAACATACAATCATAGAGAGATGATTAAGACACAAGAATTGCATGAGTGGAAAACCCTCCAGGGGTAGAAAAACCACTCCAGAATTGCCTCACTGGCTTAACTGAAAAACATGCCTCACTGGCAATACAAATTGTATCTAGGAGCACCAACTCCTTATGGAGCACCAACTCCAATACCAAACAGAAGCACCCACTTCCAACATTGATATACCTCACTGGTAAACAAATAGGTCTCACTGACCTACAAGCCTCACTGGCTAATACAAGGCCTCACTGGCAAATTGAATCTTCACTGGAAGTAATAAACAAGTTTAGAGGGACACTCTGTTTCATTCAATACAAAACATACATCTGTCTAATGGCCATTCTATTCAAAATCAATCCTTTTTCTGGATCCCCTCAACCACACTGCATATTTTGTATGTTTCATCTCTGTCTTACTAGTTTCAATGTCTTGATCAATCAAATTCATGATTCATGCACCTGATTGTCATTGCAATTGCATATTGTCTTTTTAATCACCTTGTCAATCTCTGTATTTGTATTTGATCCCTGTCAGTTCATCATCTCATCATCTATCTTATTAAACCACACAACTCTCTATTCAAAAACATCTGTAATATCATTAAATAAAATCTGAATATACTTTCACAACCCATCACCATGTTCTTTCAATAACCCTTCATATTCTCTTCTCTATCTTAAAAAATATACGGCAATCTTTTGATGATCCTTCATATTCTTTCACATTTCAATTTGAACAATTTCTGTATTCAATTTTTATCCCTGCATGAAACATTTAACAAAATATATCTGCAAAAACAACTTCAATTAAATTTAATCATTTTGCCCCTGTCAAAAATAAAACAATAACTCTTCAAATTCCTTTGTGCATTCACTTTCATCTTCATTGCATGATCCTTCATATCCATTAAAAAAATCACTGGATTGCTTCAATTTTTCATGTCAAAAATGAAGAGCCATCACAAATTGATTCACCTGCAAAAGATTTTTCATATTCCTCTGTATAAATATTTTCACCTTCTCAAACAAAATCATCTTTGTCTTCAAAAACTATTCAAATTCTTCCCACAGCAAATCAATCTATCCTTTGATCAAACAAGTCCTGTGATTAATCATAGTCCTGTGATTAATCATAAACCAACACCAAACATCAAGTGTATTCATGTGATCCTTTGAATACCAACAACTGATATCATTAACCTTGTCAAGAACCAACACATTGCAAACCTTTGAATACCAACAACTGATATCATTAACCTTGTCAAGAACCTGATGAATAATGAAGACCATGCCTACCAAGAATATGTCATGTTCACTGATAAATCATGACATTGTGAAGAACACATCTCTCCAACTGATTGTATGAACCAAGTAAAACATGAATGTCTCATGATGATGTCTCATGCTCCTGCTCCTATCAACAACAAACAAGATGATGTACACTGATGATGCAAAACCATTCTCTATATTTGCAAGATGATGTCTCATGCTCCTGAACGCTTTTGACATCAATGACAACCTAACACCATCAGTATGTTGAATGTCTTATATACAGAATTCATCAGTTTCATGTTGATTTAAATGAGTAATGCTTTATAGCATGTATTTTGTTATTTGTCTCCAAATTGAATGTGTTCTTCTTCTGAATCTAAATAGCTAAGGGGTGTGCAAGATTCTAGGATATGGGTTTCCTATGTTGAATGCTTAGTCTTTTACTTCTGCTCAAGGAGTAGATTAAATGTTTGGGTTAAGTATTGAGAAGAATACATTGTAGTAAGGATATTTGTAAGCAGAAATAACTAAATACTTTGTCTTGGGTGTTGTCTGTAAGGCAGACTTTGCATAATCCCCTTGAAATCTAATTGTTGTTTTAGGTCTGTGATAAACATTCACATATATATGTCTATTGACTTCGAGCCCTGGATAGGCACCAATCTAGTCTTGTATTGAGGTTGCACCCATGGTCCTAGTTTTACATCCAAACATATTAAACAAACTCAAGCTTCAAATCCAAACCTTTAGGACATTAGAAGTAGTTTTAGGATCAAAATCCTCTGTCTCACAACTGAACATAGGCCCAAAGCTAGCCCCTTTGCACTTATTCCACAGTTTAGGTCTGCATAAACAAGGATTTATCTGCTTTGTGTCAATATCCCAGTCAGTTCATAGTTACATTTCATGGATGTTGAGTAGGGAATACCCCCCTTGGTTCTACAAAGCCTAAAAAAGAAGAGGAGATATTTATAGAGTCTATCTCCTGTACTGTTGGCCCCTAGCCCGGGAATCCTATTGATCAATGATGGCTACTTTGTAGGGATAACTGGGAACAAGCATCCAGTCTAGTAAAAACACCAACAGATTTGGCGACTCCACTGGGGAACCTTTGTGTAAGAACCCTGGTTTAAAAGAAAACAATTCCTAGTTATAGATGGAGACTCCAAATCAATCTCCCAACCGGTAAAGTAAGAATTTGTATGCAAGGGAGAAGATCCCTGCATAATCCTCTGTCTGAAGAATTGCCTAGAAAAATGTATAGGAAAAAAGGGATTGTTCAAGCCAGTCAAGAGGGTTCTCCTAGAAGTAATGATAATATTCAAGACAATCCAGGATCTTCAGAGCGGACAATACCTTATTTTTCAAACACTGAGGTTGAAATCCAGAACGTATATGAAAGACAGTAGGGTGGTAGTTTGAGAGTGAGATCAAAGGTGTTTTAGGAACGCCCTTTCTTAGATCCCTCTGACAGATTTGAAGAGACTGAGTCCCCAAGGGATGATGATGATGATCAGAATATGATGAAACCATCCTCTTCTATGCCTAGATATGAACAATTAGTTGAAGAAATCAAAAGTCTGAGGGCAGAATTAGAATATCTGCAGGCAGTGAAAATCAGAGATGACATGAGACAAAAAGTGCAAGCTCTGAGAGTTGCTCAGAATGATTCAGTCCCCACCCTTGACAATATAAATGTGTTGAGAAACCAGCACAGAAATGAAGTTCAGGATCAGCAAAATGACCAAAGACAGAATGCAAATAATGCTGGAATACCATTAGATAATGTAAGAAATCAAAATGTTCACAGGAATGCAAATATAAACCAGTTTGGTAGACAACCTATGCAGCTGGACAGATTCAGGCAGTTAGTTTTTGATGGTATTCCTGGTTACCCCAATCCTATTGATAAACACGTGAGGCCACAAGTACCAAAATTTTTAGGAAATAATGTTGTATCAGGTGAAGACCACTTGAAGGCTTTTCAGAATGTCATAGACAACTTTGAGGTTGAGCATGAGGATGCTTTTATGAAATTATTTATGCAATCCTTAGTTGATGAGGCCAGAGAATGGTATAAAGGTTTGCCTGACCGGAGTATTTCATCGTGGGATGATTTCAAAAGGATTTTCAAAGAACAATATGGTGACAAAACTAATCCTAGCTTTTTCATAAATGAGTTCACTGGTATCACCAAAGGATCAAATGAGCAGGTTGCTGATTTCAACGCTAGATTCACTAAGGTATTAAACAAGCTGCCACATCACCTGAGGCCTAATGAACCTATGTGCATAGTGTTGTACATAAATGCTTTTGATGCCAAAACAACTTATGGGTTAAGGGATATGGGTTAAGGGATAAAGGTCTTGCTAGCCTTAGAGATGCTTTCAAAATAGCAACAAATATTGAAAATAACAGAAAAGCATCTGGTAAGACAAATAGAAGAGATGATGTAAAAATTCTACAAAATCCAAATACTAAATCTCAAAGTGTTCAAGGTAATGCATCTACTTTTGAGGATAAATTAGATAAATTGACAACTATTGTCAAGGACCTGAGCTATAGAGTGGCTAAAAATGAAAAAGGGGTAGGTCCTGACAGGCAAGTTTACCAAAAGCAAGAAAGAAGACCATCATTAGATGATATACCATATAATACCAATTGGCATAATGGTAAACCCATTCTCCCACACAACAACACAAATCCAAGGAATCAGAGTGTTAAGGAAACACCTGACCCTTTGAAAAAGGCTATTAATATTGTTAATAACACCCCATGGTGCATCATATGTCAAATGCCTCACTCACAGTCACAATGTATGATTGCCCAATCTCTGTATAATAATGTTGTTGCTTGTGATGAATGTAATGAACAGCATTGTATGGAAGATGACAATGTCAATATGCTGTCTACAAACAGGGGGTATCTGTCTCATGATGTTGATGCAAGCACAAATATTGAGATTCAAGTCTGCCAGCAATTTCCCTGTGATGAAGATGATGAGGATAATTATGCTTATGCTCAGGATTCACATATCTTTTTGAATAACTTGAAGAGACCTTCTGATGAAGAGATTAGAGCCCTCACAGCTGCAGCAGTGGCTCAAGTCAAAAGCAATTACAACCTAAGAGGTAAAGCTCAGGTAAGCAACTCACGCCAACCAGAGGACACTTTTGTGAGCCAACCAGTGCATAATCATAAAGGGACTGAACCACAAAAGAAGCAATGGAGCAATAATAAACAAAATTTTAAGCAAAAAACAATTCATGATTCTCAAGGACCAGAAGATAGAATTCCCTAGGTTGAGGATCAAAACAAAAAATTTCAGATCAAAGATGACAGTCAGAGAGCCACGAAAATTAAAGCTGGATCATACCAAGATAAAAATAAAACTGTAGATTAGGTTACAACTGTTATACAAAATTATGCTCCGTTTGACATGACTCAAGTCTTGTCCCAGATAAAGGTTTCTGTTCCATTGATGGAGCTGATGAAAGTTGAGGTGTTCATAAATAAAACATTGTCCCTGATTTCAGGAGTACCCTGACAAGCTAATCAGAATATTGAGACTCAGGGTAAGAAACAAGCTACGTGTATCGATGAGGATGAGACTCCTGAAGTATATCTAGGGGTGACCATGACAAAATGCCCTTCGCAAGTTGAGCCATTTTATGTCTCCCTTGTCATAAATGGAAAAGTGATCAGGAATTGTATGCTTGATTCAAGAGCATCAACGAATATCATGCCTTTGGCTATTATGCAGCGAGCTAGGTTAAAGATAGCTAAGGCATGTGGGAAATGCTATGCCATGGATGCTAGAGAAGTACTTGTCATTGGAATTATGAAGGATGTGGATTTCAAATTAGCAGCATATCCAGAAAACACCTACAAAATGAACATAACAGTTGTCGATATCAAGCCACAATATGGTATGTTATTGTCAAGAAGATGGGCAACATTAATTGGTGGGAGTATGCAATTGGACCTGTCATATGCTATGATCCCTATGAATGGCAAGGATGTCAAATTGATCAGAGAAGAAAGGTCACTAGATATAGTTGAGGATCAAGAGTCAGAAGAGCATATATGTTTTGTGGACACTAACTGTGAAAATTTCAGAGTTGTCTCAGATGCAAAAGGAGGTAAAGGGAGAGACATATGCATTCAAGAGCTTGACCAGCAGGGTTTATGGACCATGTATTTTGATGGGGCTTGTTCGAAGGAAGGCTCTGGTGCCGGAATTGTGTTTCTGTCTCTAGCTGGTAAGCTTCTAAAATTCTCTTTCTTGCTGAAGTTTGCCTACACAAGCAATATTGCAGAGTATGAGGCTCTGTTATTGGGATTGAATGTAGCTTTAAGGCATGGGATCAAAATGTTAAGAGTGTTTGAAGACTCAGAGTTAATTGTTTCCCAGGTTAGAGATAAGTATGCTTCAAAAAATAAGAGGTTAAAATAGTATAAGCATGCTATTTGGGATTCAATTGAATTATTTGATGCATTTTCAATAAGTTGGATAGAGAGGTCAAAGAATGTCATGGCAGATTTTCTAGCTAATGTGGCCATTAGGCCAGCTGATATAACTCTATCTGATGTTACAAATGTTGAGGTTAAACTTAGACCTGCAGTACCAGACAATGTATGTAGTTGGCAGGTGTTTGATAATGATAAAGATTTACTAAGATTTCTACATTGCATTGATGAATATGAGAACCAGGAAGTGGATTTTTAGAACTTTGTAGAAGTTGTAGATGGGAAAGAAACTCTCTTAGGGAAGGAGGTAATTCAACTCAAGACAAATAAAATCCCTAGAGGGTTGGTTGCTTTAGAGAGAGCATTTGACAATCGGGACCAGTTTATCACAAAGGCATCTCCAACAAATAAGAATGATTTAGAAGAGATAAACTTGGGGACATCTCAGGCCCCCAAGAAGGTATATATTGGCAAACAGCTCAAGCCACACATCAGGAGTATGCTGATTGCACTATTAAAAAAATATAAACATGTTTTTGCCTAGTCATATGAGGACCTGAAAGCCTATAGAGAAGATTTATTCCAGCATGAAATCCCTTTGAAGCCTGGAGCTAAACCATTTAGACAAAAACAAAGACCTATCAACCCAACTTTAGCTCCTAAAATGCAAGAAGAGCTTATGAAGCTTAGGGAGGCTGGAATAATCATGCCTATAAGGCACTCAACTTGGGTGTCTAACATTGTCCCAGTTAGAAAGAAAAACGGTGACATTAGACTTTGTGTGGACTTTAGAAATCTGAATGTATCTTCTTTGAAGGATAATTATCCATTGCCAAACATGGAGGCTATGCTACAGAAAGTGACTGGCTGTGAACTTTTATCCATGATGGATGGATTTTCAGGGTACAATCAAGTGAAAGTAAAAGAATCTGAGCAATTCAAGACTGCTTTCACCACTCCATGGGGAACCTATGTATATGTGAGAATGCCATTTGGACTGACAAATGCAGGTGCTACATTTCAGAGGGCTATGGATGTTGCTTTCGCATGATTAATTGACTCAATCTTGGCTGTGTATCAAGATGATTTGACAGCCTATTCAAAAAAGGAACAGCAACATTGCATGCACTTAGAGCATATCTTTATTAGAGCATTGGAATATGGCATCTCACTCAACCCAAAGAAATGTGCTTTTGGGGTGGTGGAAGGAAAATTGCTTGGACACATTGTTTCCAAGGATGGAGTCAGGATTGATCCTAAAAGGGTGGTTGCAATTGACAAAATTTAGATCCCTATTATAGTGAAAGGTGTTCAGTCCTTCTTTGGACAAATTAATTTTGTTAGAAGATTTGTTCCCAACTTTGCAGAGACCACAAAGGATATCTCTAAAATGTTGAAGAAAGGTGCAATTGTCAAATGGGAAGATGAAGCAACTAAGTCATTCCAGAACATCAAAGAGGCCATAAAGATGGCTCCTGTGCTAAAGTCTCCTGATTTTTCTAAGCCTTTTTAGTTATTCTCATTTGCTTCTTTCCATACTGTTGCTGTATGTTTATTGCAGAAAAATGAAGAAGGTTTTGAACAACCTATAGCTTTCTTTAGCAGGTCATTGCAAGTTGCTGAGTTGAAGTATGACATCATGGAGAAGTAGGCATATGCACTGGTTAGAGCAATCAAAAGCTTCAGGCCATATTTGGTAGGCTCTCAGATAATTGCATATGTGCCTCATGTAGTAGTCAAAGATATCTTTACTTAGCAGGAGGTAACTGGAAGAAGATGCAGATGGATAAATAAATTGTAAGAGTTCAACATTGAAATACAGGTCACAAAATTGGTAAGAGGACAAGGTTTGGCAAAGTTGATGACACAGTCAAATCTAGAGGCATGCCAAGTGAATGTAGTACAGAATGAGGTTATAAATATGTCAGAATCTGATTGGTATAAGGACATTGTATATTACTTGCAGAATTTGAATTGTCCTTCCCACTTCAGTGATAGTCAGAAGAGGACCTTGAAATTACATGCTATTAAATACATCCTTATTCAAGGTGAGTTGTATTGGAAAAATCATGATGGTGTGCTACTCAGGTGTGTAGATGAAAATCAAGCCAAGGATATTCTAAGTGACATGCACAATGGAGTGTGTGGTGGACACTATACTGCCCAGACAATAGCCCACAAAATTCTTAGAGCAGGCTACTGGTGGCCAACTCTCTTTTCAGATGCACAAAGAATGGTAAGAAAATGTGATCCTTGCCAAAGATTCTCAGGAAAGCTAAAATATGAAGGTGCATTGCCCCTTAGGACAATAACTGTAGAAGCTCCATTTCAGCAATGGGGAATTGATTTTATAGGTGAATTCTCAGAAAAATCAAGTGGAGGACACAGTTGGATTTTGGTAGCTAATGATTACTTCACTAAATGGATTGAAGCCATTCTAATTAAGAAAGCTACAAGCAAAGTGGTGATAGATTTCATTCTAGAAAATATTGTTATCAGATTTAGAAGACCAGCCAAAGTGGTCACAGATAATGCAATGTGCTTCAAGTCTGGTGAATTTATTGATTTTTGCAACAATTATGGATTAAATTTGTTACATGCATCACCATATCATCCACATGGAAATGGTCAAGCAAAGTCAAGCAACAAAAGCCTCATGAAAATTGTCAAAAGGATGGTAGACAGAAACAAAAAGGCTTGGGATTCAAAGTTGAAAATGGCATTATGGGCTGACAGGGTAACAGTGAAGAAAGCAACTGGAAGGTCGCCATTTGAACTAGTGTATGGTGCGGCCGCTAAATTGCCTGTGAACAACCTCCTACCAGTTTATAAATTCATACAGGAAAATGAGGAGGTGATTGAGGACTCAATGACTAAAAGAATAAATCAGCTGGTTGCACTAGATGAAATGAGAAGGGAGGCACAGAAAACAAACATCAAGAGACAGCAAAAAGGTGAAATATATGTTTGATAAAAGAGCTACAGAAAGAAAGTTTCAGATAGGTGATTTGGTCCTTGTATGGAATGCAAGGAACTAGGATAAGGGCAAGCACGGTAAACTTGAACTCTTATGGGTAGGCCCGTACCAAATCAGCGACACTTATGGAGAAGATTCCTATTTTCTCCAAGCCCTAAGTAGTGAATTATTGGAATTACCTATGCACGATCAGTTCCTAAAGCCCTACTTCTCATAAACGCTTATCCTGTAAACTAGATGTAAATATTTTGTACATGCCTTGTATAGTCGGTCGTGTTTTGAGTTTGGTGTTTTGTCTGGTTTGCCCCCGGTAGTCTGGTTCTCGCTGCAATCTTGCATCTGCACGTCCCCAGTCGGAGCCACTGGTGGTGCTCATCTAGGGTTAGGGTTCTGAAATTGAGTTTGCAGGTTTCTATTTTTATCCCTTCAAACCCTTAATGCCTTAGGTTAGGTTGTTCCTCGACCCACATGTAGTGTTTTGCCATTTTTTCCATCGTGCTTCATGAAAATCCTAAGTTTTTATATGTGCAAGTGCAAATGCATGTTGGCGGGGTCAAAAGTGCACATCGGCTTTCAAAAAATGGTGAAAAATGAGTTATATGCATTTCTAAATGCATATTGAGTTTGCACATACAAGGGGGAATCTATCGCAGATTCCCGAGAATATTCTGCGATTGTATGTTGTGTTTGCTTGTTTAACAGGTTTGTATGTTCAAACATACAAGTGAAAATATACAAGGGTGGCAGACATGCTTTCGCTACAGTGCGATGTACAAATGGTCTTAAATATCGGGTTACATACAAAGGTGCCAACATGCATTTGCTACAGTGCGGCCGATATGCAAGAGGTGGGACCCGCAGGTATATAAAGGAGTTTGTATGTGTTCAACATACAAAGCGGAATATGCAAGGGGCAGATTCCAAATATTAACAGATTGGACCTGGCGCGCATACATACAATGGCTGAGTTGAAAGGTCAAAGGTATTTCCTTTGTATGTTTGTTGTGTATGTATATCCAATATACAAGCGCACATACAAGTGAAAGATACAAGTGAAATGTGCAAGGCAGTCAAAGTCAACAAAGCATTCAAAGACATGAAGGGGCCCGCCACTTGTATGTCCTAGGTTGTATGTGCTATATACAAAGGGTATATACAAGGAAATGAACATACAATCTGGATGCAAAGAGGAATATGTTTTGGTGGATTTTAGGTTGAAGTCCACGGGTTGCATGTTGTATGTTGTATGTGTGATATACAACGAAAAGATACAATGAGATAGGTACAATGCGGACTCCAGGAAATGTTCCAATCTAGCAGATAAAGTGTTGAGATCCAGCTTGCATGTATATGGCATTGTATATGCCTATATACAAACAAAGGGAGATACAAAGCCCGGATTTGAGAGTTTTTCAAATTTGATGGATAAAATGGCTGGGGTCCGTTGTATGTATATCACATTTGTATGATGCGATATGCAGGGAATATACAAGCCAATGTGCAATGAAAAAGATACAAGTTGGACCCGAATGAAATCTCAATTTGTTCTATAAGTATTTGGCATCCGCGGCTTGCATATATGTATGCTTGTATATGTGCCAATATACAAAGGTAATGAGATACAAACTAGATCTCAAAGTGATTTCAATTTGTCCTATAAAATTTGAGATCCGACTTGTATATAAGGTGATTGTATATGCTTTTGCATATACAAGGACGAAAAGGGCAAAATGGATGGTGGAAAAGTTAGCGATGGATGCATAGGGTGCTGACATGGCACAATATCATTGGTGGGTGACTTTTCAGTGTGTTTTGATGCCATTGATCTTAGCGGTAGGGAGATAAGATCGATGGTTGTGTTTTAAACTGTCAACAAAGGATTTTTCTATGCAACTGCAGTCATGTTTTGGGCAGGAAAACTCCATGGACGCCCTACTGCAATTTCTAAGAGGAGCTGTGGGTAGGTGAGCCATTATTGGCTATTCGTAGAGGCATGGGCCGATGGTTGAACGACCAGCTACTGGATTTAAGAAGCAAACCCTAGTGCAGCAGCTCAGATCCTGAAATCACCTGCTTTTTCCTCTATTTTCCTCGAATGCATTTATTAATTTGGGCACCATTCTGTGGTGCACTGTATCTAACAGATTTTTAATTTTTGCCCTGTAATTAATTGCTGACTACAGGTTCATGCTTTATAAGCAAACCGTGTTACTCATTTTTGTGGTTGTTGAAAATGGGACAACTTTTGGTGTTGTAATTAGGATACAATCTCATTGGTGGCTCTGTTCTTGGTATTTTGTGAGTTTATGAGTTGTATGTTGAATGTCTTGTATATAGAATTCATCAGTTTCATGTTGATTTAAATGAGTAATGATTTATAGCATGTATTTTGTTATTTGTCTCCAAATTGAATGTGTTCTTCTTCTGAATCTAAACAGCTAAGGGGTGTGTGAGATTCTAGGATATGGGTTTCCTATGTTGAATGCGTAGTCTTTTACTTCTTCTTAAGGAGTAGATTAAATGTTTTGGGTTAAGTATTGAGAAGAATACATTGCAGTAAGGATATTTGTAAGTAGAAATAACTAAATACTTTGTCTTGGGTGTTGTCTGTAAGGCAGACTTTGCATAATCCCCTTGAAATCTGATTGTTGTTTTAGGTCTGTGATAAACATTCACATATATATGTCTATTGACTCCGAGCCCTAGATAGGTGCCAATCTAGTCTTGTATTGAGGTTGAACCCATGGTCCTAGTTTTGCATCCAAACATATTAAACAAACTCAAGCTTCAAATCCAAACCTTTAGGACATTAGAAATAGTTTTAGGATCAAAATCCTCTGTCTCACAACTGAACATAGGCCCAAAGCTAGCTCCTTTGCACTTATTCCACAGTTTTGGTCTACATAAACAAGGATTTATCTGCTTTACGTCAACATCCCAGTTAGTTCATAGTTACATTTCATGGATGTTGAGTAGGGAATACCCCCTTGGTTCTACAGAGCCTAAAGAAGAAGAGGAGATATTTATAGAGTCTATCTCCTGTACTGTTGGCCCCTGGCCCAGGAATCTTGTTGATCAATGATGGCTACTTTGTAGGGATAACTGGGAACAAGCATCCAGTCTGGAAAAAATACCAACAAAATCAACATAGGTTCGAAGAACTCCATAGTTCAAATGACCAATCTCTCCCGAGGAATTGCTACTAGCACTAGCAAGTGGAGTGTGAGGCTCTGATGCAGAGTGCCAGAAGAAGCGAATGAAGATTTGACTATATCTTCACTATCGGCAAGAGGTCTCCCAAGTTCTCACCGATATCCCCGTAGCGGTTAGTTGCCTATCGGCAACACCTCATACATCGGCCGGTCCACCAGAAGTCTCCCTGAAGTTTCCCTCACGCCGATGAAAAGTTTGACATTGGTTGCCTTCGGCAACACCCAGACTATCGGGCGATGAGAAATATCTCAGGCCGATAGACTCCGTTACTCCGATGACCAATCTTCGTCGGCCAGACTTCCTCCTTCGGCGAAGCTTCTTTCACCTACACCGACACCTTGTCTCTCGCCGATATCGTCAGGCACATCGGCCAGATCCTCTGCTTCGGTAAGACTCCGGTTCGCGGCCCCGATGGTTCATCTCATTCCGATGAGTTTCTATCGGCAAGACTTCTCGAATCTCACCCCGATCGGTGAGAGTTCCTTCCGTCGGTCCAAAGTAACTTTCCTATGCCGATGGCATTACTCACACCGACGACTTCTCACATACATTTCTCAACTTGTTCTTTCGGTCTTCCTTACCATTTCCATTAGTCAACCTTTGTATTATTCAAAATGCATATTCACCAATCACAATCATGATAACTGATAGCAGGATATACACGAAACATCCACGCATACATAAACATTATACACCTGGCTTGTATCTTCGGTGAAACAATATAGATTTCACACCGATAACCTCCTCTGCAACAATCTTGCAACCGAACGGACAACACACAGAAAACTACAGAAAGCTATAGAACAGAAATAAATCTAACTACATGGAGGTCATTCCACTGGTTTCGAAGAAACCCACCAGTGGAATGACTCCAAATCGATGTTCTGTAATTAGACCAAGAACTAAACCTTTTCTATTCCTTCCAGAGATTATACATACAAAAATTGTTTTCTTTTCTCTTTCTGTTCGTTCACTTCTCTCCCTCTACACGAACAGAGACCAACTATATAAAGACTCTCAATTGACAGTTACACATGGTGGAAAACGAACCACCACTGCCAATCAGTTACACTCCTTGTTCGGTTACAAGCTTTTAAGCTGTTTCTTGACATACATGTCATTATGCGGCTAACTAAGACTCAAAGTGGCCTAAGGCCTTACAACATAACATTTTGGACATAACATAAAATGTATAGAATCCTCAGATTCTTAATGTCTTCGAGGTGCTTCTGCACCATACTCCCAGACTTGAAAAATTTCCATGTCCCATGGAAATGCTCAGTGAAAAGCCTGCAATATCTTTTGACTTTCTCGATGTCTGCAATACTAACTAGATGCCTCTGCTGCTTCCTCTTTACCTTCTAACTGTGACTCCTATTAATGGAGTTTGACTGGCTGCCTCCAAGGTGCATCAGAAGTTCACTCCTTCCTGCTACAACAACACTTATGTCCCTCACCTGGGAGTCCTCTCTTGCATCTCTCCCCAAGACTGTTGGCGACAACCAATGGACCATCTTCTCTAGCCCTCTTGACAGACCTTCCTGTCTGCCTACAGCAGTGAGTGAACTTGCACCTACAACCATAAAAACTTCATAACAGAATTAGATAGCAAAAACCAAATGCTCATCCTGAACTCCTGGTGTAGATTGCCTCCTTCGATGCTCTATCTACACGCTTAGAATCTTCTGAGCTCTGATACCAATTTGATGCAGAGTGCCAGAAGAAGCGAATGAAGATTTGAATATATCTTCACTATCGGCAAGAGGTCTCCCAAGTTCTCACCGATATCCCCGTAGCGGTTAGTTGCCTACCGGCAACACCTCATACATCGGCCGGTCCACCAGAAGTCTCCCCGAAGTTTCCCTCACGCCGATGAAAAGTTCGACATTGGTTGCCTTCGGCAACACCCAGACTATCAGGCGATGAGAAATATCTCAGGCCGATAGACTCCGTTACTCCGATGACCAATCTTCGTCGGCCAGACTTCCTCCTTCGGCGAAGCTTCTTTCACCTACACCGACACCTTGTCTCTCGCCGATATCGTCAGGCACATTGGCCAGATCCTCCGCTTCGGTAAGACTCCGGTTCGCGGCCCCGATGGTTCATCTCATTCCGATGAGTTTCTATCGGTAAGACTTCTCGAATCTCACCCCGATTGGTGAGAGTTCCTTCCGTCGGTCCAAAGTAACTTTCCTATGCCGATGGCATTACTCACACTGACGACTTCTCACTTACATTTCTCAACTTGTTCTTTCGGTCTTCCTTACCATTTCCATTAGTCAACCTTTGTATTATTCAAAATGCATATTCACCAATCACAATCATGATAAATGATAGCAGGATATACACAAAATGTCCATGCATACATAAACATTATACACCTGGCTTGTATCTTCGGTGAAACAATATAGATTTCACACCAATAACCTCCTCTGCAACAATCTTGCAACCGAACGGACAACACACAGAAAACTACAGAAAGCTATAGAACAGAAATAAATCTAACTACATGGAGGTCATTCCACTGGTTTCGAAGAAACCCACCAGTGGAATGACTCCAAATCGATGTTCTGTAATTAGACCAGGAACTAAACCTTTTCTATTCCTTCCAGAGATTATACATACAAAAATTGTTTTCTTTCCTCTTTCTGTTCGTTCACTTCTCTCCCTCTACACGAACAGAGACCAACTATATAAAGACTCTCAATTGACAGTTACACATGGTGGAAAACGAACCACCACTGCCAATCAGTTACACTCCTTGTTCGGTTACAAGCTTTTAGGCTGTTTCTTGACATACATGTCATTATGTAGCTAACTAAGACTCAAAGTGGCCTAAGGCCTTACAACATAACATTTTGGACATAACATAAAATGTATAGAATCCTCAGATTCTTAATGTCTTCGAGGTGCTTCTGCACCATACTCCCAGACTTGAAAAATTTCCATGTCCCATGGAAATGCTCAGTGAAAAGCCTGCAATATCTTTTGACTTTCTCGATGTCTGCAATACTAACTGGATGCCTCTGCTGCTTCCTCTTTACCTTCTAACTGTGACTCCTATTAATGGAGTTTGACTGGCTACCTCCAAGGTGCATCAGAAGTTCACTCCTTCCTGCTACAACAACACTTCTGTCCCTCACCTGGGAGTCCTCTCTTGCCTCTCTCCCCAAGACTGTTGGCGACAACCAATGGACCATCTTCTCTAGCCCTCTTGACAGACCTTCCTGTCTACCTACAAAAGTGAGTGAACTTGCACCTGCAACCATAAAAACTTCATAACAGAATTAGATAGCAAAAACCAAATGCTCATCCTGAACTCCTGGTGTAGATTGCCTCCTTCGACGCTCTATCTACACGCTCAGAATCTTCTGAGCTCTGATACCAATTTGATGCAGAGTGCCAGAAGAAGCGAATGAAGATTTGACTATATCTTCACTATCGGCAAGAGGTCTCCCAAGTTCTCACCGATATCCCCGTAGCGGTTAGTTGCCTACCAGCAACACCTCATACATCAGCCGGTCCACCAGAAGTCTCCCCGAAGTTTCCCTCACGCCGATGAAAAGTTTGACATTGGTTGCCTTCAGCAACACCCAGACTATCGGGCGACGAGAAATATCTCAGGCCGATAGACTCCGTTACTCCGATGACCAATCTTCGTCGGCCAGACTTCCTCCTTCGGCGAAGCTTCTTTCACCTACACCGACACCTTGTCTCTCGCCGATATCGTCAGGCACATCGGCCAGATCCTCCGCTTTGGTAAGACTCCGGTTCACGGCCCCGATGGTTCATCTCATTCTGATGAGTTTCTATCGGCAAGACTTCTCGAATCTCACCTCGATTGGTGAGAGTTCCTTCCATCGGTCCAAAGTAACTTTCCTATGCCGATGGCATTACTCACACCGACGACTTCTCACATACATTTCTCAACTTGTTCTTTCAGTCTTCCTTACCATTTCCATTAGTCAACCTTTGTATTATTCAAAATGCATATTCACCAATCACAATCATGATAAATGATAGCAGGATATACACAAAACGTCCACGCATACATAAACATTATACACCTGGCTTGTATCTTCGGTGAAACAATATAGATTTCACATCGATAACCTCCGCTGCAACAATCTTGCAACCGAACGGACAACACACAGAAAACTACAGAAAGCTATAGAACAGAAATAAATCTAACTACATGGAGGTCATTCCACTAGTTTCGAAGAAACCCACCAGTGGAATGACTCCAAATCGATGTTCTGTAATTAGACCAGGAACTAAACCTTTTCTATTCCTTCCATAGATTATACATACAAAAATTGTTTTATTTTCTCTTTCTGTTCGTTCACTTCTCTCCCTCTACACGAACAGAGACCAACTATATAAAGACTCTCAATTGACAGTTACACATGGTGGAAAATGAACCACCACTGCCAATCAGTTACACTCCTTGTTCGGTTACAAGCTTTTAAGCTGTTTCTTGACATACATGTCATTATGCGGCTAACTAAGACTCAAAGTGGCCTAAGGCCTTTTAACATAACATTTTGGACATAACATAAAATGTATAGAATCCTCAGATTCTTAATGTCTTCGAGGTGCTTCTGCACCAGGCTCCTAATCATCATCATCAACAAAATGAGAAAAAACATAGAGACAAGACTCATGATCAACTACACCAACTTCAATGACTTTGCTAGTATCAACCTCTCTAATGAAAACTGAATCTAGAATGAACTCTATAGTCTTAGGTACCTCACCATGAGTAATCTGATAGATAGAAAGAATATTTGTGTACAAATCAGGAATACAAAGTACATCTCTGAAAAAACCATCACCAATCTCAACATTGCCTATCCCTGTAACATCCAAAAACTTACTATCCCCCAACAAGATCTTAGAAGTATTTGTAGGATGGAGACCCAAAAAAGGATTGGGAGAAAAAACCATGTGATGTGATGCTCCTGAATCCAAAAACCATCTATCACAACTAGAGTGAACTATAGAAGTAACCAATGCATGTCCTTTGAGCTTGTCTTCTTGACCATTCATCCCGTTTGCAAATCTTACATTCCCTGATTGTGTAGGTTTAGATGAAGATGAAAGTGTTGCTGATGGAGAAGCTGTAGAAGAAGAAGGAGTCACAAATGAGGGCAACTCAATGTTGTTCTTCTGAATAAGGTGTGTAAGCTCATCAATCTTCTTAGTATAACAATGGTGTTCATCATGACCTTTCTTCTTGCAATACAAACAACTAAACTTATCATTCTTAGGTTTATCCTCTTTTGAAGATGTGGAGGACTCATTAGACTCTATCTTAGCCTTAGGTTTCTTCTTCCCTTTGCTCTAAAATACTTGTGCAACTAATGCATGACTCTTAGAGACCCCATCTAACTGAGCAAGTTTGGCTTGCTCCCTAGTCAAACGATCACAAAATGTCTCAAAAGAAGGCATTTTAAAAGAATTACCCAAAGCATCCATGGTGGAGTAAAAAGTAGAAGAGAAAACAACAAATGGACCTCTTAGCTTAGATAGAATCAAGAAAATAGACTCCTTGTCAGTTTTATCCTTCCCACATCCTGCCAATTGTGACCTCACAGATTTGAACTTGACTAGATAATCATCAATGTAAGGAAATGCATATGGGGAAAGAGAAGTCAATTCTGCCTCTAATTGCAAAGCACGGAACTCACTGATTTGACCAAACAATTTATTGTACTTATACCATATCTCCTTGGGTGTATTATACTCCTCAATGTGGAAAAGCAAACTGTCACAAACATGCAAAGCCATCAAACCCATAGTTTCATCACACTTGTTCCTGTGAGCAAATGTCTCATACTCCTTAGTAAGAGTGGGTTGTTTATCATGCAATGTGGACCACAAACCCTTAGATTGGAGCAACCTATGCATTTTAATCTTCCATGTATGATATTTATGAGGAGTTAAAAGCTAAAATGAATCAGGAGTAGCCATGACAGTAAATGCACCAAAAGCAAGCAAAATAGACACCAAACTGATACAATCAGGTTTGAAACCTCCAAGATATCACATATAACAGCAAATGAAGCCTCTCAAAATTAATTTCACCTTTCCAAGATCACAATAATGTAAAAAACATGTACCTGAGGAAGAATCTCAAAAACGTCCATGGAGGCAAAAATTTAAGCCCTCGAGGGGCGATTGGTGGTGGGTTCCTATGCCACGTGAGAGCCAAGTCACCACCAAATCACCAAGCCAGCAAACCGAGCATACAAGCCACCACACGCTTAGAGTAAGAAAAAACAAGCCTGTGAACCTTGCTCATGTTATGTTGAGAGAGTAATAAGCTATTTCAATAGACATAAAACATACAACATAGGCAATGTGGGACTAAGTCCTAGTCCAAAATAATGCCCAAACATCATGACGTGCCCACCTCCACTTCCCCCTGGCAACAAATATGAAACCCTTAATAAAATATACTCATTTACTCCAACACATATAAGATGCCCTAATTCAAGAACATAGCTTATTCAATGAAATGCATTCAATTCAATCAAGGCTATCCTTATCTACACATCATAGTGGTCTGTAAAATTTTAAGGAATTGTTCCTTAGGACAATCTTCATATCTCATAGAATTGGAACAAGAATTTGAAGATCATCCTTCTCAAGTCAAGAGGTCTTGTTGATTTATGTTGTACAACTTTGATGGTACCTATATGATTAAAGACTATCTCTCCCTTCACCTATAACTATAGTGAGTAGGAACTCAATTAGGTAATTTAACATAATTATAGTTAAGGTCATGAACTCATGTATATAGTCACCCATCTTAGTAAAAACTAGAATGATCGTACTCCTAGACCATGTGAAGAGGTATCATCCAATGTTGATTTCATAATATATATATCAAAGATTGAATCTATACAAGTTCATCTTATTTGAATGTAAATTAACTAGATAGAAGAGGCTTGTTAAGTTTGAGACATGAATGATAATTAAACTCACATCCAACTTTCTAAATACAGTGAGCTAAAAAGTCAAGTTTTATAACTTTCTAATGATACCAAACTCACATGAGCACCGCGAAACTTTACTGGGGTTTCATAACTTCTAGATACCAAAAAAGAGCTTCCCTTATCTTCAATAAATATTTATTTTGTACTGACAAGGCCAACCGTGTGAAGGTGGAAGCTCACGTGACCCCACGTAATACCTAAGACACCTATATTATATACCTTATTCTATTCTAGGCCTATGACATAGATTTTATACCTTATTCTAGTCTAGACCTAAGACATGTATAATCTACACTATATTTTATACCTTATTCTAGTCTAGAACTAAGACATATTTAGATTTTCTAGTAGACGTAGTAGACCTAAGACACCTAGATTTTATACCTTATTCTAGTTTGGACCTAAGACATATCTAAGACATATTTAGATTTTCTAGTAGATGTAAAGTTTAGCCCTAAGACATATTTGAGACACCTAGATTTTATACCTTATTCTAGTCTAGACGTAAGACATATCTAAGTCATTTAGATTTTGTAGTAGATGTAACTCAGACCTAAGACATATCTAATCCACACTTAGAGATTTTATACCTTATTCTAGTCTAGACCTAAGACAAATCTAAGACACCTAGATTTCATCCCTTATTCTAGTCCAGACTTAAGACATATCTAAGACAAATTTAGATTTTCTAGTAGACGTAGTAGACCTAAGACACCTAGATTTTATACCTTATTCTAGTCTAGACCTAAGACATATCTAAGACACCTGTTCTATACAGAAGACACCTATTTGATATATATCATTTTAAGACATGTCTAAGATGTGCTTAACTTAAAGCCTACATATATGTAAGAAAATATTATGTTGGCTAGTGTAGAGATCATGTACCTAAAATGAAATGATAACTTCAAATCCTTTGAGCTACATGATTGCAAAAACAATCTCCTGCCATGATGAAATGTAAATAAAATTAGAACCTAGAGATCATGAATTCTAATTTTTTTAAAAACTATTGAAATTAAAATTAACACATGAAAAAGCTATTGAGGCATAAATTTTAAAAGTGAATTACAACTAAGACATGCTTGAGATCTAGTAGACCTAAGACACCTACTACATCTACCTAAGGCAATATTCTACGATAGTAGGTCTAGTGAATACTTGAAATGAAATGAAAGATGTCCACATTTTTCATACCGTAATCGTTGGTTCAACTCGCTCTTAAGTAACATCTAACATTTTTTGATGGTTTAGCTTGTTCTTGATGAAGAGACAAGCCAGTAGCAATTACTAGGTGGCTATACTGATACACCATGTGGTGAGTTTGGTAATTAATAAAATGGATCTCACTTTGAACAATTTTAACTTATTTGAGAGATGTCCCTTGCACTACAACTGAACCAATGGGAAACAACATTTCATCATTGGTTTATGGTTTTGTTAACTTCCTCCTCTCTTCTGTACAACATAATAAATAATAACTAATGGGTAAAAGCACAAACCTGTGTCACACTTTATAAAGGAATCGACCAACATCAAAAAAACATCTCAACTTCGACCACATAAAAGTGGTCTTTATATTTTGAATTTCAAAATGATGTAAACTAAGAAAATGTAGATCTCTTGTTGAAGTTTATTAGTCTAATTTTTTAGATTTTTTAGAAAATTGTTTTAATTTTTTATTTTTATCAATTTAAGAGCATATTTTGAAATGCTAAAAATTTGAAGAAAAAGTGACGTTCAGTTGACATCAATAAACAAATAGAAAAAAAATGCATTTTCCCCTGATTTTTTTTCCCCAAATAGGTGACTTCATTATCTAGGGCATGGAAAAAAAAAAAAGAATTTTTGATCTATATTTTTCTTGTAATAAAGTTTTAAAGTCAAACTTACCTAATTTTGATAGTTTTCAGTTAATGTCAACTGTTATTTAATTTTTTTTTCATTTTCAAAAAACAAATTATACCCTTTTGAAGAGGATTGTCTCCTCTAGGGCATCATATATTTGCCAAATTTTAAAATAATGTTTTACTTTTTTTTTTTTAGTTTCAAATTAGCCTCTTTTTGAACTTGAACAACCTACTTGCATTATTGTAAAATATTTATATCCTAAAATTACTCTAAATATAAATATATATATATATATAAATATATATATATATATATATATATATATATATATATATTTCCACATTTAGCACTCCGAGCTATACAAAAGGGTATTTTTCTTTTTTTTAAAATATTAATTTTGATTGTAAAAATATTGAGCAGAAGTTGGAAGTTTGAGAAAGTATGAGAAAATGGTGACTTTGCTGCCTAATAGGATGCCACATAGACAAATTCGAGCGAATGGTATTCTATCTAAAGGGATTCAGCCGAATCCCATTCGGTCGAATCTACTCTTTGATTTTTTTTTTGGAAAAAATTTGTGGCTTTTTTATTATTTTTTAATTACTAAATTACAATAAATTAAAAAAAAAAAAGATTTCGAATGGAAGAGTCATATTGAAAAACACAATGATGTGAAAGTGTTTGTTTAATGTCTTTTTTTGGTTTTTTTGGCCTTTTTAGTTTTTTTTATTTTTTTAGCTTTTTTAAATGAATAAATTATAAAAATTTGAAGAAAAAAGAACCATTGATTTCAACAAGGGCAAAGTCATATTAAAAAACACAATGATCTGAAAGTGTTTTTTTAATATTTTTTTTTTGCTTTTTTAACTTTTTGGCTTTTTTTTAAATTATTAAATTATAGAAATTTGGAGAAAAAAGAACCACTGATTTCAACAGGGGCAGAGTTGTATTCTCAAGTACCATGCTCTAAAACATGTAATTGATTAAAACCATTGATTTATTGAATGTAGCCCTAGATCTTCAAAAAATCTTCAAAAAATAGAGGTTAAAGTCTTTGTACATGTTTTATTTTTGCATGCAGGTAAATTCAAATTTGATCAATTTGTGATGGGCAATAAAAAGACAAGAAAAAGGTTGTATGATCGAAGAAGAGATACTAGAAATGTAGATGAAGGAACATCTACTCAAGAACAACCCATGGGAATTGTTGATGACCAAGGAGTACAGGGACCAGAACAAATTGAAGGTGGTGATAGAAATCTTTTCCTTGGTATGGAAAATCTAATGGAGATGGATGAGGATTCTCTTTTCAAAAATATTTCATCTGAAGATATGGTACCTAAAAGCACAGTAAAATTACACTCTAAAAAAATATGGGACAAATTTTTTGAAAATAAGTCTATAATTGGAAGAGCACAGTTATTTGCAAAGTTATTCAGGAAGAAAGAGATGACCCCTGTTTTGGAGTTGTTAGGGGTTGATAATAAGAAAAAGTCATTAGGTTCATTAAAGCAAACAATAGTTGAAAACCTACAAGAAGCATTGAATTCTATTGAAAGCAATAGTCGAGCTATTGATTTAAGTGTTGCACGTAGAGCATTAATGACTGTAATTTCTAGTAAGAAATTATCACATAGAAGATAAGTTCAAGCAATTTCCCAATTACTCAATGTTTCTAGGAGAACTGTTCAAAGATATATTGCAAGGAGAAATAGATTGGATGGAAATGTTGAGAATAATTGGGTAAATATTTGTAGGGTTCCCCGAAAAGATAGAATCTCAGAAGATGTAAAGGAACAGGTGATTGAATATTGGACCAGCCACTCTCGTGTTTCTTCCAATAGAAGGGACACTATACAGATAAAAGGTGAAGATGGTACAAAAATTTCACATCCAAAACATTTTATAAATACAACACAAAGTGAACTTTTTGAAGCATTTAAGCAAGAATTTTTAGATGTGAAGATTTGTCAAAGGATGTTTGAGAGTCTACGACCAAGTTTTGTACGTATAAATAAGGTACATGAGACTTGTTGTTGTCGAAATCATGTTGAATTTCATCTACACCTGCAGTCATATAAAAATCCTATGACAGTAATTAATCCAAATATAGTCATCCCTGGAAGTACAACACAATTTGTGAAAACTCTTCTATGTAAAAAATCAGAAGATTCAGATGAATTCAAAGTGCAGTGTATAAAAAATATATGTAATGATTGTGGAAATTTGAAGAATCTTGTATAGGTTGGCAATATTGATAATTCGATGCAAGCTATGTGGAAGAGATTTGAATATGAGAAGTACTCAACAAAGTCAGGAGTTGAGAGCAGAAAAATTGTTCTCAAAGAGAGTGAATTGTCAAGCAATGAGTTTATAAAAATTTTTTGCAATATCATATATCCACATATTGAACATTGTCATGGTGCTAGATGGCAAGCTAAGCAATTTCGTGACTCAAAGAATTGCTTTCCACCAGGTTGTATTCTGTCTATTGTTGATTTCTCTGAGAACTATACATTTACACCTCAAAGTGAGATTCAAAGTCAATATTATCATTTAGAGCAAGTTGCAATATTTGTACAAGTTTGTTATACGCATGCTGAAGAACATGTGGATGGTGTACAAAGTAGCAAAGATGAATGAATTATCATCAAAGAGGTTCAGTTTTATATCAGTGATGATACAGGTCATGATAGAAGCTATGTAGCCCATTGTTTTGCAATATTTTTTGAAGACCTAAGACGATGTCAAATAGATGCTTCATAACATTGGATATGGTCTGATGGATGTGCTGGTAAGTGTTGATTTAATTATTTTTTAAAATTATATTATATTTATTTGTGTAATTAACTTGTAGACTTGAATTATTCAGTTACTTAAATATGTTGTACTTCGATGTATATATATTTTTTTATTTTATTTTGGTTTTAAATTTGAAATTGTTTGTAACTTCACAGGACAATTTAAGTCTGCAAAAGCTTTTAATTGGTTAAACCAACAACATATTAAACGGAACATTCAATTTTTGTGGAATTTCTATGAGAGTGGACATGGAAATGGAGAGCATGATGGAGTTGGAGCATGTGTGAAGCATGCACTTCGACAACATGAACTTGCAAGTAATACAATATGGAATACAAATTTAAATTCTTAAATATATTTTAAATAAATTTAAACTTGTTAGAAAAAAAGTGTAGATCTCAATATATTGCATGTGTTGAGAAGTGGAAGCTTAAGCAATTATGCAATTTAATGGTTTTGATATATATTCAATGTTGCAGATTTTCAATATTTCTCTTGTTGGATTTTTAAAAAAATCTAATTATATTTTTTGAGATTGTCTTTTCCTTTCAACTAGAAAACTAAGCTTAACCTGACATTTCACCAACATGAACTTGCAGGTAATGCCATAAGGAATGTAAATGAAATTGTTGAATGGTGCAAAAGTCATTTTGCCGTCCGTGACTCAATATACAACACACGCTATTTTTGGGAAGTTAAAGGTACATAAATATTTTGTTTTGAATTTCAATGTGTGTACATGAATTGAATTTTCAATTTTATACACTTTTTAATTAGATGATTGAAATTTAATCAGATATTGATCGATCAACTCTTACTAATTGTCAAACAATTAGTGGTATTAGAAGTTTGCATCAAATCATGACAATAGGACATAGCAGGCCTCCTGTAATTCAAGTGAGAGAAAAATCATGTTTTTGTGTAGATTGCATTGAGAACAATGCAAATACTCTACAATGTGAGAATATTAGAGATGTGTATGTTTTAGAATGGGAAATAAAACAATTAGTGGCCATGTCGGACCCTTTTGAAGATAATGACATTGTAGATGTCTATAATCCTTTGTATTCAGCTGATTACGAATGTGTATTAGATTTAGTTGTTACAGGTAATTTTTTCAAAATTTTAAATTAAATTTTAACTTGTACATTTGATTTATAATTTTTTAAATTTTTAAATTGAATTTTAACTTGTACTACATGGTGTGTATAGGAGATATTTTTGTTGTTCTTGCAGATCCTGACAATACAGAAGGTGTAGATTACTATCTAGTAAGATGTATGCAACCAAAATGCAAATTGTCAGAATCAATGACAGATGGTGATGGACAAGAGTATCCAACTAGATCAGTGGTTGTTGAAGGCACATACTATCAACAAACAAAGATAGATACAAATGGTACTATATTTATTGATTAAATGTCAAGTCAAAAGGTTCTGCATTATAGTCACTTAGTTATAGCAACACAAATAAATCTTGAAACTTTACCAAAAAGAGGATGTGCCAAACAAAGGTGGAGGTTGCCTATTGAAGATCATGAAAGGATTTTAGAGATAATAAAAGATAGAGAGGATCCAAATTATATGTACAATGAACTTTAAGCTATTTTTGTACATGTATATATTTTCTATGACAATTTATTTTATGTTGAATTCAAATAATTTCATTCAATGTGTGATACATTACTTTTTTCTTATCATTGAAATAGATAGGTCATCAATTAATTGCAGCTCATATGTTTCTTTTTCCTACATTTTGGTGTTCAGATCTTACCTAATATTCAGGTCATCCTAAGATATTGTGATTCAATGAAATTATCTAAGCTATCCTCTATGGCTCGTAAATTCTAGATGTCATGGATGTCATGATAAAGTTATTGGCTATCTTATTTTATCTTAATGTAGCTTAATTGAATTGAGTTATTTTTGGATGTCATGATAAAGTTTAGTTTTTAAGGCCTAATAAACTATTTTATAGGTTAAAAAATTCTAGACATGATTGAGTATGATGCATGTGTGTAGTCATTTATGTGTTCACCAAGTTATTTGTTAAATCAACATGTTGGTGATCTGAGTTATTTTGTAATGACTCTATGGTATAAGCTTAGTTCTTGAGGGTAGGGAATGCCAATCTCAAGACCAATTTAGTTAAATAGCTTGTACAATTAGCCAAAGGATAGTTCAATCTTCAAACATGTGTAATTTAGCATCTTACTAAAATTCTCTTTCGTTTTAATCCAAGTATAATTTCACTTTTACTTCACAAATTTAATCAAGTAGAAATAAATCTTAGTTAATAATATTTAAGTAATAATTTTTGAGTAATAATAAATGAAATTTACTCTTTTTTTATTCATGCATTTTACTTAGAAAACATCTATTAATGAAATATTAGCTTTTCTAACTTATTTATTATTTAATTCATACATAACTCAAGCAAGGAAATCATCTAACCTTTAATTTTAGTCTTTAATAAATTAATGTTAGTGATATATATATTGTTATACTTAGATAGACATTTCTTTTATCTAAATATCCAAATTCAATGTAATTGTGTCTATACAAGTGAATGAAATTTTATTGAGTTTGTTATGGATGGCATGGAGTTGGCCTTTGCTTCACATTTTCTTTCTTTTGGAGTAGTACATTGCACATGATCCAATTGTTATCATGTACTTATTATCATTTTAGATATAATTTAGACATGTAAAAAATGAAAAATAGGAATTTGTAATATAGTAGATGCACTATAATAGATATTACAAATAAGTACATTACAAGGCTAAGTAAATGCATACATCTACTCTAATTAGTAGCATGGGATTAAGTTCCAATTTATATCTCACTAGAAAACCAGTATACCGAACTAGTCATGTAACTTTCAAAAAAGAGATAAACTCATCATACAAAAATAATTCATGTTCTAGAAAGTTAAAAAATAAAAATAGACCCTAAAATTTCCATTCCCTAAAAATAGGACATCCTTAGGTGGAATCTCCTTATCATCAAATGATATAGCCTTTTTTTCCTTGTGGTAAATATACTTAATAAAAGATTTAACTAATTGTGGAGTAGTGTTGTACCCAAATTAAATCTTCTCTATAGATTTTTTCATTATATCTATAATAAAATGATGTGCATATTGGGTCCCATAGGCATGCATATCTTGGCTTCGATTGTTGGAATTTGTTGAATAATGTCATACTCCTTGATTTAGATGTGCATTGAGGCCTAGGAGGTTAAATAAGTTTTTTAGTTGGTAGGATAGGTGGTGGTAGTTGACATCTCATCCTCTTCCTAACCTTTGGAGTGTTCGCCCCACTAAGTTATAATCATGTGAATCTAGGGTTCCATGAAAGTAAGTTATATGAGACATTTAATCCATGTTGGTAGAAATTTGGTCAAGAAATAAATCATGAGAGGTCATTTCCAAATTTATTTTATCCTTATATGTGAGTTAGGGACCAAAAATTATATAATGAAAGCATAGGCCAAAGTCATAAAGGGAGTGTAAGAAAACAAGAGGAGTCAAACCCTTGTAAATCTCTACTATGTGAGGAGTCAAGCAAGAATGATTTCACATTTAAATATGCATCATTGGATCCATCATAGTCATCATGCAATAGTTCTTCACTAAGGCTTAGAATATCGTCATACAATGTAGAGCAAGGTAGTGAAGCACCAATGGGGTGTACTTGAGAAGTTAGTAAATTGTCATTTATGTATAAGCTATCATCATGTAAGGAAAGATAAGATGAAATACTACCACAAGAATTCATAGATTCAACAAGGGAAATATGATCATCACTATGCACAGTATTATGTATGAAAGGGGATAATGCATTGAAATGATATAAATCTACATGGGCATAGTGATAGCATGACATGTAACAAATGTATCATGAAAAAGTGTACAGTGTTATGCATAAGTAAAAGAGGTGTGGGATCACATGATAGATTATTTGTACATGGATGTTCAATGTAATCATAAGGCATAAAATCCTTATGGAAAGTATGCGTAACTATCACTTGTATCTATAACATAAGAGGGTAGGCACTAACCAACTTAATGAAGGATATAAAAGATAAGACACGATGAACCAAAAAATCCATAGAAAACACATGCATATGCCTAACATAGAAGGTCACAAGTATATCGAGAATAGATCTATATTAATGTGATCTATATGATAAGAATAATTCAAAATTGCGTATGCATTCATGTAAACTGTCAAGGAAGATACCTTAAAAGGAGCCATAGTGATGAATATCTGAGGGTGGGGTGAAGGGATAAAGAGGTATATCACTATGTATACCAAAACTATGTATATCACAATGTGTTCTATTAATTTCTTATCTTCTATAAAATATCTCTTTCTAGAAAGCTCCCAAAACCATAATTTCAAGCCCTACTTAAAGATAATCATAAATCTATTCTCATACTTAAGAATACACAATTAAAATATTATCGTGGTTTGACATCCACATTTTAGGGTTTCAAAATAGATGTAAATAGTGTTTCAAACAAATTTTTTAGGGTTTTAAAATTCATGTATTAGAGTTTCAAATTTATATATTAGGGTTTCAATTTGACGTTTTATGGTTTCATATTAACATTTTAGGGTTTAATCTACATCCAAAATTTGTTTATAAAACATTAAAATATAGTGCATTTACCATATTAAAAAAATTCCTATTTGTAATAGCTATTATAAAACATTGGCCTCTATTATATTACGAATAAGTAAATTAATGTTTGCTCTAATTTGGAAGCATATATCATCCATTTTTCATTTTTTATCATTTTAGATATTACAAATTCCTATTTCTAGTGATATTTAATCCCTATGATCAAGAATACAATGAATGTCTTACAAGGCTAGCTATGAGCCACAAACATGAACCAAATTTGCAAAAGACATGAATTGGAATCACAAAGCACATAACAATTATTGAGAAAGAGATTTGTTAACTACTTTTAGAACAATAATTTTATCTTTTCCAATTATTTATTTAAATCTAATGTATTTCTTGGCATGCAAGGATTAAACAAGAATCATTTATGATTTGCTCATGAATCAAATTTATTATTTATTCAAATCCTAATGTGGTGATGTCTAATTAGAGTAGTGATTCCCTATTTGCTTCCAAATTGCACCAATTAGATCTTGTTGTAGTAGAGACTAATATTGCATACTTTCATTCAAACTATCCTTTGTATTTTTAAATATAATACAATTCAAGCAGAATGTCTTGATATGAGAAAAAATTAAAAAAAGGTTGTTTAAAGAGGACTTGCATACAACTGGAATTTGAAATGAAAATCATTGAGGGACTAAGTACCTATAGAATTGAATGTTACCACATTGCCAAAATGTTCAATTTGTATATAATATAAAATGTATATAATGTTCAAACCATAATATAAAATGTCAAACCATAATATAAAATGTCAAACCATAATGTCCAATGTCAAACCATAATGTCCAATGTCAAACCATAATATAAAATGTCAAACCATAATGTCAAATGTCAAACTGGATAATGTCAAACATAATAAGATCTAGATCAATCTGTCGATCCGTGTGTGGATCTACATCTCGATCTCTCTCTGGATCCTGATCCATGTGTGGATCCATGCCTTGATCTCTCTTCGGAAGCCGATCCATGACCTGATGCACCTCTCTGCACAAGGAAGTACATAATTTAATTTAATGTACATGTGTATATATATGTAAAATCATCTTAAAGTTTGGTACTTTCAACATGTGTGAATTTATCATGTAATTTATATATATTATAAATGTACCTCAAATGTATCGTGCATGGGATCCTCTGCATGCTCTAGATCTCCAAAGTGCGACAAATTATCCCCTTGTTGCTATAAATTTTCAAATACAAGATTTCAATGAATAGTGAGAGCTACTTTTAAGTCAAATTTATTTAATATATAGACATGTGAATTTGTAGAATGCAAAATATAGAAATTATTCAAGTACCTGCACATCCTAGAGCACTCTACCAATCCCACTAATCTCAGATGAATGAATGGTAACATTAGGAACACCTATATCTGAAGGTAAAGGACCAGTGCCAAAGAGAAGTGTGCTATATGTGCCATGTACATTAGGTGCAACCTGATGCTGTGTGGGGGTTGTAGGCTGATCTGGAATATTCTGGTCCTCTGAAACTGCCTCACCCTGACCTGACTGTCTACTAGTATGTCATCTAATATGAGCCGATACAGCATCCAAAGTGTTGATAACTGATAGGGGGTGAATCAGTTATCCTAATAATTTTAACTTTCTGTGCTTTCTTAATAGTTAATGTAACATCAGATCAAATAAGCAAGCATAATCATGAAATGGAAATAACACCAATACACATGACACAATGATTTTGATGTGGAAACCCTATTAAGGGGAAAAACCACAGGGTGATTAACCCAAGATATTATTCTCTGTTAGAAGAATAAAAGTTACAAAATGGCACTTGCCAATTAGGGCTCACTGCCCGAGCACACTGCTCACAAGAGGCTCACTGCCTACAAAAGACTTACTGTATACACAAAGAAAACTTGAACTGATGAGAAGCATCCACACATGCTGAAGTTCAGTTAGGTTAAGCTCAATAGACTGATCTGCTGCACTTCATTCTTACTCTCCTTAAGTGCTGCTGTCCTTTTACATTTTGAACCTACTTTTCTGCCTTTTGTTCTATTCTACTTTTATTCGCACTTCAATTCTTACACGACACACACCTTCACATCTAAATCCATCTTGTATATATATCCGCACAAGTGATTTCAACACTTTTCTAGTCGGCATCCGGAATAGTCAATATTAGCTCAAACTTTGGTCTGTCGGCTGAGTCCTTGCATACTAAGTAATGCAGATCAAGAATATGCTTGTAGAAGTTTTCAATCATGTCGGCCAATCATGAATGATACCTCAAGAAACTTAGTCATTAGCAATCTCTCTTTTGGATTCGAGTCTGATACTCTACCGATACAGTTCTTCCTCTGTCTGCTCTGTCAGACAGGAACCCAACACTCAAGTGTTCATATCTCTTCACCCTTCCATCACCGGAGGCTAAATCCTTGGAATCTATTAGTCAAGGTACTCCTCTTGACTTCACCAAATCCACACTTCACTGAAATACTTCCTCTGAGAGATCCAGACCTGACTGTCGAACCTTTCCACATACTCTGTTCTTGCTTACCGAACCACAACATTCTTCACTCTGACTTCTGGTATAGACACACCATGTCCTGCGGATGTGTGGGATGAACTTTGTTGCCATCAATGACAACATTCATGAATCCATATAGTGTCTCTTGCCAACAATCCCCCCCTTTGGCATTGATGGCAACACTTAGTGAAAAATGACTAAGTGTCACACTATACTCCCCCTTGGCTGATGCTCAGTCTGTATGTACATTTTCTGGAGCTCCCCCTTAGTTGAATTCCTCATTTTTCACTATTCTTCACTCCCCCTTTGACATCAATGGCAAAGGGTAGGATCCGCAAACCAAAATTTTCAAAATTTCAACTATACTTGGCCACATAAGTATATACATATGGCATACTTACATATACTGAAGAATGTCTGCAAAAGTTGTCTTCAATTGGACAAATTCTGTTGCCCAACTTTGCTTCATTCTGTCCAAAATTGATATATGACTGCTTAACAGGAATGCAAATGCATCTGCCCTTTTTAGATCTGTCGGATCACTGGTCTGGGCTGTGATCTGGGCTTCTTTTATGGCCTCATGCATGGCCTCTAACTTAGGGATAATTATCCCTCTGAGTGCACCTAACCTACTTATTCTATTTTTCTTTTCCTTCTCCAGCTTCTTGATTTCATTCAAGACTGCAATAGTCTAACATTATTGATTTATTATGGAGGATGAGAGAGGATCAAAATTCTTTGATAGATTTGTCAGTTTGTCCTCCTGTTCTTTTACTTTCTTCTCAATATCCGTTGTTACTGTGGTCTAGGATATACAGAATGTATATATATCTCCTCCATCCTTAAGAGCATTTTCCAAGCTCTTAATCCCAATATTCATATTTCTCCTATCATTAGCTATTAACCCTTGTACCTCTGATAATCTTTTTGCCAAGAATTCCTTCCAGACCTTATCTTCTACTGACTTCTTTAGGGAATCAAAATGTGTGCTAACACTATTGACTAGAGATTTGAGATTACCGGATGAGGAGGCTGAGGAATCCTTCTGAAAAGATGGCATGATCTTTTCTAAAACGCCGGATGCAGCTTCTATTAGCTCACAGTCTTCCATGTGAGACTTCAGGAATTTTTCTTTTGCCTTTGCATTGGCAAATGAAGCTATCTTTATTGTTTGAACTGAGGAGAGAGAGTCAAAGTTAAATGGACCTTGAAGTAACTCCGGTTCATCAATCTCCAATATTTCTTTTGTCAAGAAGTCCTTGATAGTTTTTGCAGTGTCTCTTGCTAGAGACAGAGATTTCTTCTCTTCTGCACTGTCACTTATGTTCTTTTCAGCTTGACTTTCTTCTCTTCCTTTCACTTCTTCTTCTTTCTCCTCTATTCTTTCTTCTCCTTTAGATCCAGAGACTGTAGGGGAAACCGGAGGAGAGATATTTGTTTGTTCATGGGCCACCTCTTCCGGAGAAAAGGATTCCAAGTCCTTACCTTTATCTTCCCTTGTCTCCTTAACCTCTTCTGCTACTGTCTCAATAGCTTCTTCTTTAATGTCTATAGCCGAGGGATCATCACCTAAGTCCTCTATAATAGGAATGTTGAATCTTTTGTATGCATTCCGGAGGATCTCTTCTATCTTTTTTGCTACTTCCTCAATTTTTCCGAGCATAAGCTGATTCATTCTAGCTTTGCTCTGGAATTCATCCTTACAATCTTTAAAGATCATACTCTTTTGCTTAGGAGTGATTGAGGGATAAAGCTGAATAGCTATCTATTCCCGGATCTCCATATCTTTTTCTTTGGCATTATTCTTCCTCAATTCAAGTTCCTTCTCAAGGCTTTTAGGAACTAAAGATACAATCTCAATGAAAGCCTTGTTGTAGATGTTTAGATACTTAACCGTGGCATCCTGCAGACTCTTCTTATCAGCTTCACTGTATTTATCATAAAATTATATTAATGGCTTCAGATTTCCATCCATAGTGATTGCCTTGACTATATCATCTAAGGACAGGGTGGCTCTTTCAACAAACTCTTCTGCTTCTGCCTCCTTGGTTTCACTGGATATCTTCGTCTTTTTCCTTATTTTCTTCACCTCCTCGTCTGATTCAGTTTCTTCATCATCCTTTAGGCTAACATAGGATCTTGTTGCCTTTTTCTTTGTTCTCTTCTCTCCTTTTCTAGATGTCTGGACTTCCAGTTTTGATGTCTTTAAACTTTTATCAGAGATAGGTGCAGCGCTTTTAGAGGATCTGGTTTGGGAGGGGGCTTTCACCGGATTACTTTCCTTTTCTGCTTCTTCCTTCTCTTTCTCTGCCCTTTCCACCTTTTCTCTGTTGGCATCAAGAGCTTCTTTTGATATGCCATATCTTTTGGCAATATTCTCTACTTCTTTTCTCACTTTTCTCTTTACCTCTGGTTGTCTAAGTTCCACATGAATTTTTATACTCAATTCTTCAAAAGTTCCAAACCTTTCTATTTTGGGATCCTTAGGTTGACTAAGCATGTGTTGGACATGCAGCTCCACAAGTTTCTCATCCACCTCATACCCCATTGGCATGATCTAGACTGTCCTTGGTTCCATAGCTTCCATTTGGCACTGATCAATTTCAACCATAAAACAAATTGTATCCTTATACTTTTCAACTAGAGATTTTGGAATTCTCTCTCTTGCTTGCATCAAATTTTGGAAGTTCTTGAAGTAACACCACAGAGCTGTATTTCTTGTCTTGGCATCTCCAAGCCCATGCAAATAGTCTCTGATTTGGATTGCAACAGGTCTGTCATTCTACCAAACCCAACCACTTGATCTGGGTAGCTCACTCATGAAGTAGAAAAACAGACACAATATCAGCCCACCATACTTGAAGGAATTTTTCTTATCCTTCTTGATCTTCTGTAGATTCTCCAATAGTTGGTTTAGAATAAGTTCACATAGATCATAGTCAGTATTTTCTTTTAGCATCTGATAAGCTGTATAAACTACAGTTCCCGGTACTGAATTTTCCCTACTAGAGTGATAAATTTTGTAACCAATTATCATGGATGCAAATTTGATATCCGGATCAGTGATAGCTTCAATTGGCATAGCTCTCTTGTCAAATTTTGATCTGGTTGCATCACTCACTGTCTGATTTTTGACAGATTTGAGAACAGGTATCCCACCAGATGAATGCAAACTGGTTACTGCCCTAATTACATCTTTGGTGATCTTAAATGGTCTCTTCAACCATAGGAAGTTATCATGTACTCTGCTCAACACATACCGGACCCATTCATCTTCTTCAAAACAGGGGAAATGAACATACTATGCAGAATGCTTATCCCGGATGGCCTTGAACTGAGGTTTGAGCTCAAAAGAATCATCTATTAACTGATTGTGATAGATATTAGCCAGCTTAGATTCCCCAAATTCTTCAATATTTGCATGAATATATGCCCTAACATCTTCTTCATGCAGAACCCCATGCAGAATGCTTGAAAAAGCACCGAGGGGATCAACTTCTAGGGATTTATATGGATGCTTCTTAAATTTAGGTCGTGGCCTATCAGAAATCTTCACTATATTTGGAGTAGTCATTTTTCAAGGATTTGCAGAGAGATATTAAGAACGGAAAATACCTTTTGCGCTGCTAGGTTACACGGAGTGAGCCGGATCAATTGCTGGATGAATCAGATTCTATAGATGATCTTTGATGGGCTTGAGGAATTTCTATTGCAGAGCTTCTTTTCGTTTCTTCTTGAATGCAGAATGAACAAATGCTTAATGAGAAAACCCTTATATTGCTCCGCAAACCCTAATATCAAGTTGCAATAAATGCTCGACCTAAGTCATCCTGGTTTGCCTTATTCGGATGACTTGAAGAACCAGATCAATCTTAATCTTAAACATCTTGCGGATCTTCCAAATCTTAACCATAGTTTACTTAGATGTCTCTCTTATGAGCCCTTTAATCCGCAACTCTCCTTGTGCCAGTTCCGGCACCAATTGACTGGCTGGGGGAATAAGGTTTTCCTTGTGTCTCCCCCTGAGCCAGAGCTCACTTTTTAACTTCTGGAAGGAATATCAGCACCAGAGTCTGGTGCGGATCCATCCCCTACGTTCTCTATACTTTTCTTCACCCAAATCTTGTTCATCTCACTTTGAACTTCATCTGCATTCACTTTTTGTTTTCCCTTATCTTGATTTTGATTATGATATACCGGACCTCTTTTGTCCTGATTCTTGCTTCTACAGAATTTTGCAATATGACTGGATCCATTGCAAATTTGGCAAACAACATTTCTTTGCATATTTGATTGATATCCTCTTGATCTGCATTGATTAGCCATATGACCCATTCTATTGCATGCAAAGCATCTACCATTGAATGAATTGTTCATTTGCATATTTTTGCATTCATGAGATTTGTGACCATACCTTTTGCAGTTGAAACACTGTCCAGAGAAGGATGTATTAGTTTGATTCATTCTCTTTCTGCACTGATTAGCTTTATGACCAAAGTTATTGCAGTTGTGGCAGTATCCATTGAAGGATGGATATCTTTGAGCATTAGGCTGCCTTACCAGAGGTCTTCTAGGCCTGTTCCTTGGATTTTCTGATCCAAAATTTTTCTGACCGGATCCGGAGCTTTCACCTTTTTCATACCCCAGGCCACACTTGTCATCTACCCTCTTTTGGCTTTCAAGAAGAACTTCAAGTTGAGCAGAGCTTATCTTGAATTTCTCTTTGTATTCATTTGATGTTTGAAGATCCATTTTAAGAGAGACAATTTGATCCTCAAGTTTTTCTTCATTATCTTTAGCATCTTCAAGATCAGATTCAAGATGCCTGATTATTCTATCCATCTTGTGGCAATCTTCTAATTTTTCCTTGAGAGATTGTCTCAGATCATCTTCAAATTTTTTTCTTTCTTCAATTTCTTGGGTGAATTTCATAACTCCTGATTCCATTTCATGTCTTACCATGATGATTTCTTTTGATAACTTTTCACATAACTTGGTTTTCTGTTTCAGATCTCCGTTTGTATCATTGGCTTCACCTTGACTTGCCAATTGCTGAAGTAGCTCCTTTCTCTTTTTCATAGAGAGACTCAATTTGTCTTTTAGTTCTTTTATGAAATCATCAGCCTGTTTGAGTCTTTCCTTTAATTCATTGACTTCAGAGTTTGACTGCTCAAGATCATCAAGGGCAGTCTTGAGTTGCTCCCTTATACCATATACATCCATTTGAATTCCCAAATCTTCCTCAAGCTGTTAGGCTCTTGTTAGGAGGAACTTGGCTCTGATACCAATTGTTGATAACTGAGAGGGGGGTGAATCAGTTATCCTAATAATTTTAACTTTCTGTGCTTTCTTAACAGTTAATGTAACATCAGATCAAATAAGCAAGCATAATCATGAAATGGAAATAACACCAATACACATGACACAATGATTTTGATGTGGAAACCCTGTTAAGGGGAAAAACCACGGGGTGATTAACCCAAGATATTATTCTCTGTTAGAAGAATAGAAGTTACAAAATGGCACTTGCCAATTAGGGCTCACTGCCCGAGCACACTGCTCACAAGAGGCTCACTGCCTACAAAAGACTTACTGTATACACAAAGAAAACTTGAACTGATGAGAAGCATCCACACATGCTGAAGTTCAGTTCCGGTTAAGCTCAATAGACTAATCTGCTGCACTTCATTCTTACTCTCCTTAAGTGTTGCTGTCCTTTTACATTCTGAACCTGCTTTTCTACCTTTTGTTCTATTCTACTTTTATTCGCACTTCAATTCTTACACGACACACACCTTCACATCTAAATCCATCTTGTATATATATCCGCACAAGTGATTTGAACACTTTTCTAGTCGGCATCTGGAATAGTCAATATTATCTCAAACTCTGGTCTGTCGGCTGAGTCCTTGCATACTAAGTAATGCGGATCAAGAATATGCTTGTAGAAGTCTTCAATCATGTCGGCCAATCATGAATTATACCTCAAGAAACTTAGTCATTAGCAATCTCTCTTTCGGATTCGAGTATGATACTCTATCGATACAGTTCTTCCTCTGTCTACTCTGTCAGACAGGAACCCAACACTCAAGTGTTCATATCTCTTCACCCTTCCATCACCAGAGGCTAAATCCTTGGAATCTATTAGTCAAGGTACTCCTCTTGACTTCATTAAATTTGCACTTCACTGAAATACTTCCTCTGAGAGATCTGGACCTGACTGTCGAAAATTTCCACAGACTCTGTTCTTGCTTACCAGACCACAACATTCTTCACTCTGACTTCTGGTATAGACACACCATGTCCTGTGGATGTGCGGGATGAACTTTGTTGCCATCAATGACAACATTCATGAATCCATATAGTGTCTCTTGCCAACACAAAGGAATACCATACTCATCACTGATAAACTGGTATGCTGATAGTAAATCAAGAATGGAAGCTAAAGCAACATTACGTACAATGGTGTCACTCATATGGGTCACATCTGATGGGGATGGAAGATCTGCATGAATGTAGGGGTCATAATTCATGGATGTAGCCTCAGTGGGAGGAAGGCCAATCCGTGGACGTAGTAAGTATCTCCCTACACGATCAGATGACATCTAATCAACTTGAGTAGCAATGGTGGTCATCCTGTCAAAAAGCCTGGATCTAGTTGGTGTGATTGCTGCATCTCCTGCTGCTGCTAATTCCAAATGTTTTGGAAGAACCAAAAGGTTTGGACCAACTAATGCCCTCTTATTTTTGGGCGGTGGCAAATTTGGATGTCTAAATTAAGGTTTATCAGCAAACCTCCCCTTGCCCTATCCAGCATGTGCAGGCATAGATGTGTAATCCACAAACAATCCTAAATGAAACTTAGCATATAATTGTTTGCAAAAATATAGTGGCAACTCGTCATTATGAGGCCATCTATGATTGGCTGCCAAAAATCTAGGATATATAAATGGACCAACTAGTGGATATGTACACCTAGTAACAGTATAACCTCTAACTTTGTCTTTCCCAGTATAAAAAGGGAACATAGTATGCACATTATGTAATGAAACTCTATCAGAAATAGTTTTGATATTCTCAGTGCAAGTAATAGTCCTAGCAAGGGACCTATAAAACTCCTCAGTGCTAATATCATCATATGGATTGTATGATTTTATTGTCTCAATCATATGTCTAATCTCGCACCGAATATTAACTAATCTATCTCTATTAGCCAAATTTTGGGGGTTCTGCATAGTTTGAACCAAACATTTCAAAGCATTATCTAATCTAGAAATGCTATCAGTATAAAAATTATTCCTAGCCTCAGCTTCGAACTGAGACTGCGTGGAATGATGAGATCCCTGATCATCAGCCATATCTAGATAAAACTATGTAAAGAGATCTACATTTAATTAAAACAAAAAATTTAAATATGTACAAGCATTTTTCTTTTAAGCATACAAAAATATAAAAATGCAACATGTAGATCATCTAAATAAACACAAAGTTTAGATTTGCATGCAAAGGAAAAGGATTCAAAGATAAGCTTGGACAATTTACAAGATTCAACTTTTCATAAGTATATAATGATTTTCATAACTATAATGGAAGAAATCTAATTAATGTATTATCAAATAAAGAGAATTGAAGTTACCAACAATTATGTTCATTGACATTTCATAGATTGAAATTTGGAATTATACTTACATTTCATAGATTAAAAGTGTATATTTAAAACAAACTTGACTCACAATCATCATTAAATATTCAATACCAAATGCAGGCAGTGAATTATACTTAATGATAATTATGTTAGGTGATTTTGACAAAGTGTTGAACCATATTGAACAGTTGCTCTTCCAAATAATGAACTTATAACAATTATGTTATGGGGATTGCCTGAAGAGTTATTTTAGAAAGAAAGTACCCCAAAACAAATGATATTACAAAGGGGATTGCTAACTCATAGCTTCAATCATCATTACATAATTTCAATTCCATAAGAACAATAATTACCATTTTACAACTTTTCTTAATAAAAAAATACAAAAATTAATAAATGAAAGCTGCAAAATTCTTCCAAGTTGTAAGTGAGACCTCCATAGCTCTAATGAGATCCTCAAGCTCCACAATTAATCATCATGACTCCATTCCATAAACCAACAATGGTGAGTTTGCCACTCAACATGTTGAACCCAAAGGCCCACCCCTCTTGACTATGGGAATGAGCTATGAATAGCATACACAAAATACAATCACTCAAGTGGAAATGAAGAAACACACTTGGTCATGGTTTTATTAACACATGATGAATCATATATGATTCCAAAAGGAAGGATTACAATGGTAGTCTAAGGCTTGCATGGCGTGGTTATCCACCTTATATCTCTAATATCTAAAGGTGAATCTTGGAGACATACTACACCTAGATCTTTCATATCCAAGGTGAGTAAGAAGATACACTACACCTAGATCTCTAATATCCAAGTTGGGTAAGAATATGCACTACATGTAGATCTCTAATATCTAATGTGAGAAATAATCAAACACTTCAAGCCTTCTACTTATATCCATCCTACAAAATCAAAGGAGAACAATTCTTCAAACTCCACAGAAACTGCAGTTCTTGATGCCTCTCATGATCAAATGATGCTTAGAAGAGGCTCCTATCATACTAGACATCATTAAAGGAACGTAACCAAAAAAAAGAATCCAAGCTTTCTAGTAGCTAAAAGATTGCATGCCTATTGAGGTTCATGGTCAAAGTCATGCACAGAAAATAAACAGAAGATGGAATACTACACGGACAATATTCAGTTTTAAGAACAAATTATTAGGTGTCAATTGGTTCCCAGGTAAAAGAAAGTTACAATTGTGAGAAGCCAAGAAAAGCACGATAAGCATGAGCTCTGCTCCTTGACAGAGGACAAAAACACTTGTGCTAGGTGTAGCTTCTGATATTCCTTAAAAAATGTTGTATTCATTGGTTGCATTGCATTAATATGTAGACAATGAAATGTAATTGAAGATAATTATCTATAAATCCCATTTGATCACCTAATGTATTCTTCACAACCTCCTTCTGAAAGTTAAGGATAATCAACATCAATTTAAGATAAGCTACAACTGTGAAATCATTATATAATGAATGCATGAGGTAAAACCCGTTGGAGAGGTTTTATGAGATGACAGATGCCTCCAGTATTTTGCATATTAGCAATCTAATCTACGACTTCAAGATGGAAAAAGGGGACTTAATTGCAGAGGATATTAACATGTTGAAAGAATAAAAGCATCGCAACAGTTATAATCATTCACAGAAAACAAAGAGAAGAAGAAATTCTACATGGACAATGTTCAGTTTGCAGAACAAATTATTAAGACCTGTGTCAATTGGTTCCCAAGAGAAGAGTTATAATTGTGAGAAGCCAAGCAAAATAATGATTGGTCTAAGAAACCTATTCCATGTGGAAAATAATTAGCACAAAGAAAATGAAATCATTGAGTACATGAAAGAGATACTCCTAACACATTGAGAAAGGATGATATCAATATGTAAAAAGAGGTGAATTAGTGTGAGCTTTTTCAGCACCTCTATTCCTTGTACCAGCTGGAGTTAGCAGCCAATCCCGTATCCTAGAAAACAAACTATTGATTTATGTTGTCCCGTATCCCACTTTAGAGAAGGAAGAAGCAACGGATTAAGAAGAACTTTATGAATAAGAGTATGAACCTAAAAATTATGAGGAGGTATATACATGTGATTATGTTGAAAAGTTTGACCAAAGTGAATATGATGCTTGTTTTGCTACTGAAGAAATCAATGAGTATGATCATATCAGTTATTACGACCAATATAAAATACCTAGACATGACAATCTCCATCTCAAGGATCTCATGAAATAGAGATGCAAAAGGGCATGACCTTTATCTAAAGATATTATGTAGGCTTTAGCACAAGTCATGGTTGTACAAGTTTGAAGTGACTATTATTTTAGAAATAGGCAAATAGGCATTTCTCCCAACTCAAAGGTTGTTGTTAAATCATATACTTCTAATCCTAATGATGATAAAGGAAAAAATAAAGGTAATGTAGAGGTTGAAATAAATATTGCACGACTCAAGAAAATAAAAGAACCCTTAATCAAAAAATCATTTAATACAAAAGATACATATGGAAATACTAAGAAAGAACAAGTCCCTTCAACTAATGTTGATCCTTCAAAACATAATCTAGTGCAAATGCAAATGTCTATGAGTGAAGAAACAAGTTCAACAAGAGAAAATGGGTATGAGTAAATATGAACTCCTTATGCAAACAAAAGGAAATTAGGGAAAAAAATCAAGTGTTGTAATATGTACTAGATGCACACTCTATCATAATATCTAAATCAAGTCTATTTCCTACTTACATGTCCTGATTGATATAATGTATCATCTACATCAAATAATGATAGAATTTCCACTAATTGAGTTGTTTAGGATTCCTAAACATAAAATTAGAGCATTAGTGTACTTGCCCATTCCCTCACCACATGTTTGTTAATCGAATAGCTATTCTAGTGACCCCTAGTTAATGTAAATGCACAAGAAAACATTGAGATTACCTAAGCACATCATCTGTGGAGGTTCAAATAAACATAGACCCTTTCTTTACTTCTTTTCTAACTAGTGGATGACTAGTACACTATTGCATGTTTCACTATGGTGCTTCTAGTAATGTTAAATGTGTCTTGAAATTGTAAATGAACTATGCCTCAAGATCTCTAAGTCTTATGGGAAATTGTTTGCAATGGTTTCAAGAGATGTACATGTTATTGGCATTATCAATAGTGTTGAGCTTCAACTGGCTACATATCCATGTGAATCCATTCTAATGGGAACCATTATAGTTCATTTCCCTATGGGTAATGTTTTTGTCACAAAATTGGGTTGCATCTATTGCAGGAAAAATATAGATGGATTTATCATTTGCCACCATCTCATTTCATGGTGAGAATGTTAACATATGTAGAGAGAAGGAAATGCTACACATTATTGTGGATCCTAAGAAATATAAGAATGGAGTTCTATATTCTAAAACTCAACCTGACCATTTCATAGCATATTATGATGATGTAGTAGATCTAGTTGATTGCACCTTATGTCCTCAAGCTTATTTTTATATGCCTAATTATTTATCAACCTTTTTTTCAATGCATTCTCAAAAGAGGGTTTTGGTGCACAAGACTTATCATAAATTTGTCTAATGTAAAGCATTTCAAATTTTTAGTAAGAAACTTTTCAATGCACTAATAATATAGTGCTAAGCATGAAGCAATAATTTTGGGACTGATTATTACGTTGAAGCATGGCATCAACTACTTAATGGTTTATGGAGATTCATAGGTTATTATATAAAAAGTGAAAGGATCATACATAGAAAAAAACTAGAGGCTAAAAATATACAAAAATGTAGTTTAGGACACCATTGATATGTTAGATTTAACAAAGATTATGCAATATTAAATCTCACTAAGATCAAAACAAAAAGATGACACTAATTCAAATGTACACAAGATTAGGATAATGGGATATTAACATCTATATTCAAGAGTCTATAAAACAAGGAAATAAACTATACTATATAGACTTTGAACATGCACAAGTTAGGGTGACAAGTGTCCTACAGGAAAGAAATAAACTAACTCAAATTATTAAGAGGTGTCAATTGGTTCCCAAGAGAAGAGTTATAATCGTGAGAAACCAAGCAAAACATGATAAGCACAAGCTCTACTCCTAATGGAGGATAAAAACACTAGTGCTAGATGCATCTTCTGACTGAGTTTCATGAAAGTATGGTGTATTTATTGGTGCACTACGTTAAAATGTAGGCAGTGAATTGTACTTAATGATAATTCATAATTATCTATAAACCTTATTTCATCTAATGGATTCTATGCTGCATCCTTCTCAAAATTTAGGACTTATTGATTAAGCTTAAGTAGCAACTGAGAAACCATTGCAATGAGATGAACAGTGCCTCCAGGATTATGCATATCAGGAATCTTTAATATTACTTGAAGATGGAAGGTCACTTGAATGCAGAGCACATTAAAATGTTGAAAGGAAAAACAAGGTTCTAACGTTAAGAAAACTCTGCCCTAATCATGGCCCAGCTAGGGTTTTAAAAAAAAATTCCATTCCAATATAAATTGTGTTTTACTCTGCCCTAATTATGGACTGTGGAAATCAGATGTCTATCAGTGCTTAGTGTTTTACTGTGAAAAAATATGCCATAATCATGGCCTGACTAGGGTTTTAAATAAATTTAATTAAAACAGAAAAATATGTTCACAAGCATATAGACAGTGGTGCTTCACAAAAACAATAAAAACCCTAACATGTAAATATCATTCAAATTTACAAAATAAACAAATGCAATCATGATAATAACTGAAATAAACATAGCGCAGAACAGAGCAAAAAAGTCTTAAACTAAAAATGCAATGTACAGTTATGAGAACAAAAAAAGTCTTACACGAGCTTTGTAGGTTCCAGGTATTCGGTAGAGTAGCATCCACACGCAACCCACTCGACCGAAAACGCAACAAATGACCGCCACAGCTTTGTTTTATGCTTTTTTTATGTTTGATGGATTCGATTGAAAGGTACTCGGCCCATAACCACTCGACTGAATAAATGCAGCCACATCGGTGCCAAATACACGCCACGTTGGTGCCAAGTTGATTCGATCGAATCCTACTCGGTCGACTACTACTCGACCTAAAACCACTCGATCGAAATTATTCTTTTAGCTCAAAGTGTGACACTACTTTGTGCTTTTATCCTAACACCTCTTATGTTTCTAGCCTCTGCTATGAATATAAAAACATCTCCTGCACCACAATGAAATGTAAAAAATTAGAAGTTCTTGTCATGAATTCTAAATTTAAGAATGAAATTAAAATTAAATTTTATCAACATATAAAAAATTAAAATATTGAACTACAAGAACTGCATAATACATATACCTTTTTTAATCAGTCTTGAAATGTGGTCATAATCATTTGAAATAAAAAATGTCTTCAAAGTTTTCATCTTCATTTTCATCATATGTGTCGATAACAACTAATGACACCAAATTCCATTCACTGACATATCCACGTTGTTGGTTCTTGCAATTCTCACATTCTCCCAACATGCACTCATAAAAAATAAGAGTAATCCCTAGTGCACAACGTCCACATGTGTGGATATTTGTACTCATTACATAATGCAAAGATATTGTTTTCTCTACCCTCTTACATCCATGCATTTTTCTTCTATCCACACCTACAAATTTTATATATACATCAACTATGATTTACAATTAAATAATTTTGTTGAAATTATAAAACTATAATCACAATCAAATAAAATAAATAAATTTTTAAGTAAATATTAAAAATACTAAAATATTCTAATAACAAAATGTCTTATTACAAGGTACAAAACCTAATGAAAAATTCATTTATTTTTACTTTTTGAAACTCATTAAATATACACCTAACAAAAGATCAATATAAATTTAAGATAATTTTTTAATAAAATGGATAAAACACTAATTAAATTATCATATAAATGCAATTGCTAGTTATACTACATCCTTCAACAAAACGTCCCACACTTCACTAAAACAAAAATACAAGAGTTATATGTTACACTTGTTTATCTAAACAAAGGGGAAAAAAGTAAAGATTATAAAGTAAATAAATAAAAATTGAAAAGTAATAAAGACTAAATTAGTGAAGAGAGAATGCACATGATTGACATTTATACAGCTATACAGCATAGCTTCAAATAACCAGACAATTAAAGTTGTGCATTCATTCCACAGAGCTTCAACCGCATGCACGCGGTTCTGTACAGCAGTTATTTATGCCTCTTTAGGGAATGATAAGAAAATACATGGTTCACAATTTTACAACCTCGGCTCCAGCGACTTTGGAGTAAGTGAAATAATGCTCCGATACGTGTATTACAAACAGGAGATATAGTTTTGTAGTGCGAACCGTTTCCATTCAAAACCAATGCTTTTAAGAAGTGACATCAAATATGGTGAAATTATCCGCCCGTATCGGTAAGTCTTGTTTTGGTTCCATAGTTCTAAAATATGGTTTTTATTTTTAATTAAATTAATATTATTTTTTATTGTCCTATAGGACAAGGTTATTTTTTTTTACAATGTAAATAAGATAAAATAATTTTTTAATAGTTCTAAAATAAAATAACTCATTAGTAAATAAAAATAGCTTTGATTTAGAAAAAAGTAAACAATGTAAATAAGATAAAACAATTTTTGAATAATTTCAAAGTAAAAATAAAATAACTCTTGTCAAAGGACCTTTGGTCTATTGGTGAAGTTGAAGGGTTTTGAATGAGTCCAATAAGGATCAAGTCTTTGTGAGTAAATAAAACAAAATAAAATCTTAAATAGTTAATTGAAAAATTAATGAAAATGCATTTGAAATAATATTGAAAACCTAAACAAAGTGTTAATTTTTTATGAATATTTTTCCCTAGCCTTCATTTTTCCCTAGTGTTTGAAGGCCTAGCATGAGCGCTTAAGCCTCAACCTCATTATTCATTCCTTCTTTTATTTTCATTGATACAACAATGAAAAAATCCTCTTCTATGATACCACCAACCCTAGATATGCTTGGATTACCTCTAGATGCTTGGTAGAAGTTGAGTTTGACCCATCCACATGGGGGTGGTTGTCATGTCATATATTTTCTTAATTTGTTTGTGGAATTCACTCCACCATCTCTATGAATAAGGAAAATTAAATTAATTAATTATCCTATTCATTAAAATTAAATTTTAATAAAAGAATTAATATGTGAAGTTTTAATATTTATTTATTTTTTAGTAAATAAAATGTTAAAACAATATTTTTTTTAAATTATTTTATTTTAAATTCTCACTTAATTATTTATTATCTAAAATTTCTATTTATTTGAAGTTTATTAAATAATTTAAATTAAAAGGAGTACAAACATAGAAGTTAGAGCAATAAATACAATTTTTATATTATATTTTTTAAACATGATTAAGCATTCTTTAATTTGATTAAAAAAATAATTATTTTTAATTAAATAATAAAAATTTAATACAAATTAATTATTAAAGAAATAAATCAGCACCCATAAGTAAAAATCCTTTATAAATATATTTAATATTAATAAAGATCAATGAATTTTCAAATCCATAATGTAAATATTTTGAAATAATTTTTATAAAATTAATAAAAACTTAAAATTTATGTTAAAAGATATTTTACAGCTAGTGCCATGGTAGTTTCTCTCTCTCCGGGCGCGAGTTCCAACTTTTACCCATTATTCATTGTTGAAAGCCGTTGCTGGGTATGGGATTCAAATCTTAGCAGCAGTTTGAAATCCGTGGATTTCCAGTTCACCCACCAGATTCTCTGTCAGTGCACAGGCTTGTGGATTTAATGCCTAAATGTAATATAAATGAATTATCGTGATAGATACCTCTGCAAGCAGAGCTATGCTAAGGATAAAATGAAAAATCAGACTGTGTTGCTATTTCCTGGATGATCTGCTGGGTGACTCTGTTTCTGAATTTTACTTATGCCGATGAATTGTATAATAAGTGTGCCACTGTATGGGTTAGAGTAATTGATTGTAAGAGGCCCACTGTCTAAGCCTGGTTCAATTGTTTCCATTTATTATTGAGAGGGGATTACTGGGATTCAGCAGTTGTTATTTTGATGGTCCCTGTGACAGATGAAGTCAGTCTATACGGAACTTATTGCTTGCTGTCACCTGTTCAATAAATTGTTTCTAGTAGGGGAGAGGACCCAATTGTTGTGATAGTATTTGTGTATTTAAGGCCTTAGTAGTTGTGCCTGTAAGGTTGTTAGTGTTACTATAAGTACTTATAATTGAATAAAATGTGTTTATTAGATTTAAAAAACAACAAATCATATGATGCCATATCATGGCACTAACAAAACATGACTTAATGCATACCTATTGGTCCACTTTTTTTTGGTGAACTATTTGACATTTCAACAAAAAGCGTACTGATGTGGCATCATATTTGATAATGTGGTCCTAAAACCTTAGTTATAAGAAGGGGCCTTGCCAAATAAACTGCTGTAAAAATTTTGGAGTGATTTGAAATTGTATGTATAATTTTGAGAGGCCTGAAATTAGGGTGCTGAATTATGAGGTCCTCTCCCCTATGTCTTGCTGGTATGTTCTTTGCAGTCTTGCATTTACCTCTTGTAATTCTTATTTTTTCAATATAAAAAAAAAAAAAAACTTTTACCCATTACGAAAAATTAAATGAGTTTAATGGATGAATTAATGTAACAGACCAATCAGGCAGAGGCGCTCACCGCACTCACGTACGTAAGTTGGCAACGCAACGGCCTATCAAGTCAACTCCAGACGAGACATCCATCTTTAAATTATCACCGTATCTACCCTGCAGAATAATTTCTCGGACAAGTAAAAGCTCCAGAGATGATGTTGCAGTACAGGCGTTCTGTTTGATCTACGGCACACTGTGGGTGGGATGCCTGTGTGCTGGAAATGCAGGCGAGGTATCGAACTCCACAACTAACCAACGATGCTTCACAACACTCTTTCAGTTCGGAGCATCGCTCTTCGACACAGGAAATGCAGTCATCGCATTTCCGCGGCAGATTTTCCAGCCCAGCAGGCTGCCCTACGGTTCCACTTTCCCTGGCTATCCCGCCAACCGATTTTCAGATGGAAAGCTCATCATCGACTACTTAGGTAATAATTCCTTACAATTACGATGCACGAGCCATTTTGTTTTTCTCGTCATGTGTTCCTTCCTTTAACAGTATTGTGTGGGGTCTTTTCAGCGGACGCTTTCAAATTGGAATTGCTTCATCCTTATCTCGAAAGTGTGGCGCCACAGGCGACGAACAAAAGGGGTAGAGATTACAGGAGAGGAGTGTGTTTCTCGGTGGCGCTAGCAACTGCGTTGTCTGTGGAGGAATTAAACATCACAGGAATGGGGAGCAAGAAAATAGCGTTGAATCCGTTAACCTCAGATGTACAGTTAGAGTGGTTTGAATCATTCAGGGAGCGCGTTTTGGACAGCGGAACGAAGTCCAGAGGTATGGAGTACGCATATATACTTTTTAGAATGTAGTTTAAGGAATATTTTGAACGAATGTATGAAGCAGGAAAATTACCCATTTTTTGAAATTTAACTAGCGTTTGAAGCAGGAAAACCAAGCGATCTGCTACCCAGTACAGAGGCGATGGCAAACGCGCTCTATCTTCCGGGAGAGTTTGGAGTTAACGACTACCGCGTGGGGTTCCTGTCCGGTCTAAGCGTTGCCGAGCTCAAGAAGAAAGTGCCTTCTGTTGTTCTCAAGATCGTCCGTCTAGTGAAGGTCCTTTTTATAAAATGTCTTCATGTCTTTCGTTTCGTCACCAAATAAGGGAATTATGGCATAAGTATAACATATTATTAGTTTACATGCAGAAGCTCCATGGGACCGGCGCCAGGAATTTTCTGGTGGTTGGGGTCCCACCGCAAGGTTGCAGCCCATTTTATTTGACGGTGTTGAACGGAAGCAAAGATGAATTTAACTGCCTGGCGGAGGTGAACGAAATACATCGCCTGCACGAGACGAAGCTGAAGATGGCACTGCGAGACCTACGTGGACAGCTGCGGGACTCCAACATAATGTTTGCAGACTATTACAGAGCGTTCATGAGCGTATTGAAACATCCGACAAAACACGGTGGGTAAAAATATTGTCTTGTTTGAACTAGTTTGATGGCTTGTATTGATTGAGTTGGGGAAGTAAAGCTGGTTTATTTGAACAGGAATAAAAGTGAGAAACGTTGCATGCTGCGGCGGGGGCGGAGAGTACAACTACAATCCTGCGGCTGTGTGCGGAACGACGTCTTCAAGGCGATGTTCAGAGGCGAAGAGTTACGTGTACTGGGATGATTTCCATCCAACTGATACGCTTAACCAAATAATCGCAGCTATGTTTGTGTCGGGGAAATATCTTGAACCTCCCAACGTCTCGCTTGGCTGTCCGTGAGCAACAAGCTTCTTGACAATCCCAATGTCATTTCTTGTTCGAGCATCCATGACGGACCTCCTTAGTACCATATATCCATGCTTATATATAAGAACTATGTCGTTGTTGGAGAGCATCTTTTTATATATAGTTTACTCTATATATAGTTAGTTAGTATAGGTTAGATTAATTAAATAATAAAATAAATGTTTGTTAGGTTAGTTGGTCATTGGGAAGTTACATTCCCATAAATAAATTAAGGGAGTTAATATAGGAATATATTGGCTTTATAAGTCATTGCAAATTAATGAAAAATTCAATTGAGGTTGTATGTATTGAATATTCAAAAATATCAATAAAATATATATTATTTTGTGAGATTTTGTTGTGTAATAATGGTTTGATTCAATCTATTTGTGTGTGCTCACCATTTTAATATGGTATCAAAGCAATATTCAATTCTGTGTTGTGAGAGATATGAGATAATTGAACGTGTGGAGAAGATCACCAATGTTGCGTGTGGGAAAAACCAAATTAACGTATGAGAGAATAAAATTTGTTAAGTCTACTTCTTTTGAAGCGTTGAAGATTTGATGAGGCGTGATGCAGAATAAAGGTATTTTGAGGATTTAGCTACATAGACTTATCAACCACAAGCTAGTGGAGCTTCCATCATTTGTGACTGAAGTTAATCATCCTAGTAGCTTTGGTGAAGCTTTTGCATGTCTCGAACTTGGTCTCAATATCCCTAGGATTTTGATGCAATGCGAAAGCTAATAGGGGCACCCATGGAGGATTCACCATGATGGTTTAATGACTCACTATTTATCTTATGGAAGCTCATTCAAGCCGTTGTCATGATCTGTGGTTGTGAGTTAAAATGGGCCCGAAACCAAATCAAAACCGTTTAATCTGGTATAGCCATGTATTAAATCCAAAGTGACAAACCATGAAAGTGGGAACCAGTTTTTTATGCTATGGTAGTGGTCGTGGATTAGAGGAGAACTAAATTATACATTGATGATAGTGGTCATGGTTTGATGTTGATGCTGAGTAAATTTTGATATATATTTTAAGCTTTGAAATCATTCTTTTTAATCTTTTATGAAGAGAGTTATATTTACATTGATGATTAAGAAAGATGTGGAAGTTGTCCTACTAAAATTTCTCTCTACCTTGAAAAATTATTGAAAGCAACTTGAAACAAAGATTTTAATAAATGGTGGATAAGTGAGTTGGTAAAAGAAATTTTATGAAGGCTTTTGGATTTGGTTTTTAGAGATCATTGGTTTGAAGTCTTTTTTGTTTCTTCTTAGACATCACATATAAAGTTGTTGATCATTTATATGTGAAAACCCATAAAAAATTCCTAATAAGTTGTGTTAGCTGGTCATAACATTTTTTTGAAGGCAACCAATAAGAGGAAATATAAACATGACTAGTGAGCATAATTTTGTTTGCTACTTGGATGTAACCAGCCATGGATAAGAATCTATTACTCCAGTTCAAGAGTTTGCCCTTGATTTTATTCAAAAACCAATTCCACATGTCTTTGAGAAAAACTCCAACACTGAAGGGAATGCCAAGGTATCGAGTGACAGAGCCATGTTTTATTTCTTTCCATTCAGTCGGGATCCATGCCGGACGGAGGTTAGAGTGAGTCATAATAAATTTAAAGTCTTGTGCATAGCCAATTTGGACCCTGAAATGGTACAAAATAGATCTAAAGTATCAATGGTGTTAGTCACCCCCTTAGCTGAGTTTTGGATAAAAAGCATACTGTCATCAACAAAGTGGGAATTGAGGGCAATGGCATTATTTGGTAAGTATACCCCATGGATAAGATTGTTGGCCTTCGCATGGTGGAATAAATACCCAAGAGCATTAGCTGCAAGGGCATAGAGGAAAGGAGCAAGGGGGCAACCTTGACAGATAGACCTTTGAAGGGGGAATTGGGGGGAAAGGGAGCCATTAACAGCTAGTTGAGCATTAGCATCCATGAATAACATTTTGATATGAGCACAAATTTTAGGGTCAAACCCCAACCATTGCATCTAGTTAAGGATGAAGGACCACCGAATGCGATCATAGGCTTTATTGAAATCGAGTTTGACAATAAGAGCATCTTGGGCAGTTTACTGGGCCCATTCAACTGTCTCCCATGCTAACATGAGATTGTCTAAGATAAATTTGCCTCCTAAAAATCTTGTTTGCTCTAGTCACACTATCATTTGGGTAAAATATTTTATTCTATGCACCAAGGCTTTGGCTATGATTTTGTAGGAGGTATCAAGCAAGGTAATGGGTCACCAACCAGCCACGGTGTCTTCATCCTTGCCTTTAGGAATGAGTTTGATAAGGCCCTAATTAATAATTGGTCCCAATGTTCCAGTTTCAACTCCTTCAAGATACACATTGGAAAAGTCTTCTCGAATGTATGTCCACAAAGTTTGGTAGAATGCCACAGGTAGGCCATCCATTCCAGGGCTCTTGTCGATAGCCATGCTATAAAGTGCATCATCAATTTCTTCCATGGAGAGAAGTCTTTCAAGAAAATTACTGTAATCAGTATCAATTTTGCAAGGTATACATTCCGCCACACACTCTTCAACAATGGGAATAAGGGGGTCACCTACTTTCCCATCAGTGAACAACGATTTATAGTATTCCAAAAAGGTTTGCATGATGATAGAGTGGCTGGTTTGAGGAGTGGGCCATCGGTAGATTTAAAGACTGATATCTGTTCTTTTTGGTGCTTATGTTTCAAATATTGAAAGAAGAATTTTGATCCTCGGTCACCATCCTTGATTCATTGGAGATAAGCATGCACCTGGGTACCTTTACCTTTGTAAACAACTAATTTTCTAAGAAAATGTTCAGTATGGGCGATAGATTGCTACAACAAAAGGTCATGGGGGTTGCAGCAAGGAGAGAACGACCATGAATAAGCTGTCCATTGAGAGACTTTTCAAGTCTGCATCATTTAGCAGCAGCTCCCTGTCCATAGTCTTGAAGAAAGGAGGTACAACGAGCAATAGTTCTTTCCCACCAATTGATCCACCTGTCTTGTTGGGGTTTTGGTTCAGCATTCCAAGTAGCTAGTAGGCCATCAACGCAATCTTGCTATTGGAAATGAGTCACATTAAGTTTGAAAGGAAGCTCATTAGGGAGAGTTGGGGAGTTGGAGAAAGATAAGGTGGTGAAGATGGGAAAGTGGTCGGAAAGGGTAGCTGTGAGGTCAAGATGGATCGTAAGGCCCGACTGTGAAGGTTTGATACAATAGTTGGGGGAAATATAGAATCTATCAAGATGGCTCATCTTCCTTAGAAATCCTTTATGGTAATTAGACCAAGTGTACCAATGGGGCATGTGGAGGTTTTTTTAACCCAAAAGCGGATCATAAACACCTAAGGAATTACGAGCAAGAGTCCAAGCATCAAATTCTAATTGAGACAAGCGGGAATGACTAGCCCAACTATGATCAGTGGGATGCTCAACCATGTTAAAATCACCCCCCAATACCCAATCAATATTAGGGAGGTTAATGCGCATCCATTCCCAAAGCAAAGACCTTTCTAGGGAAGTGTTGGGAGCATAAACTAAGCAAAACCCGTGAACGGTGCCATGGGTGAGGACAGTTACCCAAATGCAATAGTTATTAGGGTCACTTCCAGAAGCAACCACATCTTTAGCAAGCCAAGGTGCAAGGCCAAGCACAGCTCCACCACAACCATCAGAGTGGTTGGAGTGGAAGAAGAGCGCATCTTGCCAAATAGAAGCAAGAGTGGCTTTTAAATGGATAGCATTAACTTTCACTTCTTGCAGCATGATGATATTAGAATGATTAATCTGAATAGATCTTCTAACATGATACTTCTGAGAGGGGATTGTTAAACCCCGCATGTTCCAGGACTGAATGTTACAAATCATTGGGATTACCATCTACTTCTTGGCATCATTGCATACAACCAAAGGACAAAGGGGGTTTGGGAATCATTGATCCATACTCACAAGGAATTTGCCTTATTTCTAAGTGGATAGTCAGAGCTTTGGAGGGAGATGCCCCTTGGAAGAAACTAGTCAGATTTTGCATACAGTCTACCTCAGCTGGTCATCCTTAGGACACCGTCAGTTGGAATGACAAACTTTTGCTAGCCCCTTTTTTCAAAACCCATGGGTCTGCTCCTTTCAATTCCATTTGGAAAGCTTGGTAGATCACCTCAACAAGACTTATTTGGTTTGATCAGTCCCTCAGCCATGGCTTAAGCTTTGCTAACTCCTGTATTTGGTGGAATCGGTTGATCCAACAAAATGGCAGACCACTAGGTACTATCCCTAGATTCAAAGGAAAACACCTTTATAAAAAAGGCATCCAAAATTTTCAGGACTTATGGGACCTTACCACCTTTCAATGGAAATCTTGGCCATTCCTTAAAACCCAGTTCCACCTCTCCCCCTCTGACAAGCAGCCAAATCTTGATAATCAACAGTTGGTTACGCCCAAACTCTACACTCTGTTGTCCTTGCACTATCATGCTAACTTCTTGAATGACCAGAGGTGGCCTAATGCTTGCAGCATCCATTTTTTTCCCCTTAGAACCATTTACAGACAACTCCTTCCCTCAATCACCATCTCGCCTTGACTCAATGCAAAATGGAATTGTGCCTTCGTTCGTTCCAAATAGAATAAGCCCAGCCTTCAAATTTGGAAGTCCAAAGCAGATGCTCGGTCACAACTCTTGGCGTGGAAAGTACTTCATGTTAAGCTACCCATTGGTAACTGCCTCAAATTTATCTCCCCTCTTCCCACTTGTCCCTTTTGTGCCAAAGTGGAGTCTATCAAACATATTTTTTGGTTTTGCACTCACGCTCGTCAATTATGGCACTCCCTTTTCATCTCTCTACTTGCCCTTTTCCCTTGGGCTTGGTCTTGGAAAGATGCCCTCCTTGGTGCCTCTTCATCATTTGATCTCCTCTCTCACACATGCAGACATGCTATAATCAATTTCATTTGGAAACTGCGATGTTTAACCATTTTCTTGAAAACCGTTCTCCCCCTTCAAATTGAAACCCAAATGGTCTATGTTAATTTGTCTCTCCAGCTTACGAATATGCCAACAGTACGGTTCAACACTTTACTAGATGGGAAAAAACAAGACCTTCTCCTACAGCTAAATGCTAATGTTGAATGACATCAAGGAGCGAATGATTCATGAAGTATACTGTTGTATACATTTTAGGACGGAGACTCAGTTGGGCCACACTAATTGATCTCAAATGCTTTTTGCCTTATGTTCAATCGATTCAATGTGCTAGACTTTTCTGTCATGGTCAACTTGGAGGCATTTTACTAGCTACAGGGGGATACATTGTATTTGAAGTTGGATCTTCAAATGCGACAGTAATGGAACCTGATGGTCAACAAGAATGATGTCATTGCTTTAACAATTTTTTTGTGGCACTCATAAGAGGTGGAAGTTCTTTCTCAACTAGTTATCTTGTTGCAGCTACTAGATTATCTTTGGAGAGAGCTTTCACAATGAATGCAAGCCAAGCTCACTCTAAAGTAAAGTCTAGATATTTTGCATTGATATTTTCGGGGTTATTCTGGAAGTCTGAAGCAAATGGATGTTGGTAAGTTTAGTGATCATTTATCAACAAGGTGAAATGATACAAAAGCCATATGGTACTCTGCTCCACCATGAAGGTCATTGTTTTTATTCAACAATGACAAAACTAGTTTGGGGTTGGAGATGAAACATCCATTGCAGTGGAGAACTATTTTGGCTCCTTAACGGACCTGCTCACTAATTCATTCTGCTAAATTTTCACCTCTTATCCCTACTACAAAAAGGTTGTAATATGTTTTGATTTTTCAATGACTGATGTAGCGTTCCAATTTCTAAAAGTTGGAGCACATTCTTGGGGTCTGCTAGTTACACTGACGTATTTGGTTTGCTGTCCTTTGGGGTGATGATACAGGATTGGATTCATTCTGCAGATCTTCTCTGTCTTGCATCTTGTTTCCTTCAGTTTATGGTGTTGCTTTTATACTTCAGGGTTGTTTTTGTCCTAGGGATATAAGACTGTTGTTCTTTTTCACTTTTGTTCTTTGCTGGGCTGTACTCTGTGGAGTCCTTTGGTTGTTCTATAGTTGCTCTTCTGAGCACTGTCTTCTTGTAAATTTTGCTTTCTTCAATAAAAAAAGAGTGTGTTTAGAGCAATAAGAGATAAGGAAAAATAAGATGTCAATATGACTTTGGAGTTTGTTAGTGTGGTGACACAAATTCACAAAACGAAGACAACTAATGAAAATAAACTAAACAAACAAGTATACCTTCCTTTGCAATCAAATCTGACCTCATCAATTGAGCGTAATTGGAATGCACCCAACTCCAATGGATTGCTCCTTTGATACGTGGATATTATGTGGATTGCTCATGTCAATAGCATAACTTTGATCTTCTAAGATAAATGAAAAGTAGCAGTGTAAGTTTACGAAAATGAGAGATGAATAAGAGCTTGAGAAGATGTTCTATTTATAGATTTGGAGGAATGAAGATCAATGGTGGAGAATGATCAGAGAGATCAACGGTTGAAATTGGATGATAGCTTTTGAACAAATGAGAGAGTGACAAGTGTCCTTGTCCTCTCATGAATCAAGGGAATTAATAGGTGAGTTGACTGAATTGATTAATCTGTTAACTAGATTGATTGATTAGTCAACTGAGTTGATTGACTTGTTAACTAGCTTGATTGATTAATCAACTAATTTGATTGATTAGTTAACTGATTTGATTGAGAGTGATTTGAGGGACTGATGAGAGAGAATCATGGTGAGACAAGAGTGAATTATGGTGAGAGGAAATTATGGAGGAAATTAAATAATTAAATAATTTAATTTTTGGTGCACATGAATAATATTGGAAAATTAATAAAATATTAATTTTATTTATTTCTGGTGGAGAAAATAGAAATTAATTTTTTTATTTAATTAATATTGGAAGAAATGAAAAATTAATTAAATAATTGTGAAATTATTTAATTAATGCTAGAAAATAGAAAACTTAAATTAATTAAATAATAATAATTATTTAATTAATGTAGAAGAATAAGATATAGTGATAATAGACGAAATTAAAATCAAATAATTAAGAATTATTTAATTAATGTGAAGGTATGGCAAATGAAAAACTGAGTTGGGAAGTGAGGCTAATTTAGGTGTCTACAGTTAGTTCAAAGCCTGCCAAATATTTTCCAATTATGTTTGCACATTAGTTTTGGAGTTACAAGGATTTTTATTTACACTATTTTATAAAAGGTGTAGTTTCAGTGGAATTTAACACTTGATGTCTTCCTATGGCTTCTATTTTGCATTACGTGCAATTCTTAAGGAAACATGGCCACTAAATTTTGACTATCATGTGGCATATGGTGTTCTTGATTACATCTTATTTGATGTTAAATGTCGCACATGACATAAAAAGCAAAATCTTAAAAAGGGTTATGAAGCAGATATTGAAAATAATGGAGAAAACAAAAAGTGAAGAACTTATCAAACTTAAAGACTAAGCACATCCTTTATATTGGAGGCTAGAGGCACCTGAGGTAGGAGGAGTTTTTGTTATCTCGAGCTAGCTTCTCACAAAGAGATGATACATTGCATGAGAAGCACCAGTTTTGATTGGTGTCCCTTCATGGAGCAAGGGGAGCTTGGCAATTCTTGACAGTATTTGTGGATAGTGTAATTTCTGAAATAGTGTGGGATTGGTGTATCTACATTGGTTTAGTTACTTTTGAACAAAAGAGGGATTTTGTTCTCATTGCATCGGAGGAGGGATATTGACACTTTCAAAGGAAAGTGGACTCTCGAAGGAGAGTTGCTCTCTCATATGCAGCACTAGAGGAGGGATTTTGGTCCACACTCGGAGAAGATGTGGACTTTCAGAGGAGAGTTATTCTCTCATTGTGCATGGATGATGGGGATATTTATATTCTCTCATGTGGTACAAAGGATTTGAAGGTTTGACAGTTAGGAGATCCATTGATAGATTCAATTCGAGGTGTTTCTTAGGTGAGCAAGAAAAATTGGTGGAGGTGCTTCATCAAAGTTTCCAAAAGGGCTGCTATGTTCAATCCTTGCAGTGTTTCATCCTTTGTTTAGATTGATGTAATAAGAGGGGAATGTTGGAGTATTACATCTTTTTACACTTTACTATATAGTTAGTATAGTTTAGATTAATTAAATAATCAAATAAATGTTTGTTAGTTTTGACCTATTTTCCTCTGTTCAAAGTTAAATAGTTCACCTTGTATTTTCCCTGAAAATCTTTTAGAAATGACCCTACAGGGCTTAGATCCTTCAAATATTCATGTTGTGCCTTGTAGAAAATCCCAAAAATCTCACCTTGAGAATCTTTGCCAAAAACCCAGAAAAACCCAGAAATCTTTTAGCTTCAAGTATTTTCCATCACAGATATTTCTCAATTTTGTACTTCCTTGTATGTATATTCGCATTATATGTTTGTATGTGCAAGCAAACATACAAAGGAAAAGATACAAAGAAACATACCAGGGTGTCATTGCTAAGACAAGCCCCATTGGCAGCCAATTCCTAGCTCTTTCCGATGGGCCGATGGCACATACAAGAGCCATGTACAAAGGAGAATGTATATCGACCGATGAAGCATACAAAGGGTCAACATCCAAAGTGTCTTCGATGTGACATGCATTGTCGACGGTCAAATCTAGAGTCTCCCTTATGGCCGATGAAGGCTACAAGAAACATACAAGGGAAAGTGTTCGAAGATAGTCATCGGTGAAACATTGTTCATCGGCAGCTAAGTCCTAGCTCTTTTCGATGGCCGATGAAACATACAAGGTGGAATATACAAGGAAAGTGGGGTCCGCAAATGCAAGCAAAATATTCGAAGATATGATACAAAGGGTGGGGTCCACTTTGTGTACAAGGTGATTGTATCTTATATATAAGTCTCCTTGTATATGGCACATGCAAAGAAAAGATACAAAGGCAAATATGTAGAGGAACATACAAAGGTAAATGTATATCGGCGACATACAAGGCCGACATACAAGGGTTACATACAAGGCCCAGACCCGATAAAATATTCAATCTGGTCTATAAAGGCAGATACCTTGTATGCAGCCTTGTATGTATGTCCACATTGTATATTTGTGATATACAAGTCACACATACAAGGTCCGGATCTGAATGAGGATCAAATGCAGCAGATAAAATGTTGGAGTCCGCATTGTATGTATACATGCAATTGTATATGTGATATACAATTGCAATATACAAGGCCAACATACAGGGGATTTCGGCGTGACCTCTTACATCGGCGGCTCATGCAAAGGTCTTTCCGATGGCCAATGGAGGATGTATTTTTAGCGATGGATCCCAGGGATCAGTTCAGCGACTAACCAGGTGGTGCCACGTGTCAGCTGCATTTCAAAGGCCGATTCAAAAGGTAAAGACCCACGTTTGTATGCAGGCACATGCATATGCAAATGTATTTACAAAGGTGACTTCAAAGGCTTTTTAAATGCTGAAAGCAAAAGCATATACAAAGACATTTCGGCAAGACTTTGCACATCAGTGACTCGACTGGAGGTCATCCTGACAGCTCGACACAGCCCAATATATACAAAGCGCTTTGCATATGCAAAGGCATTTTCAAAGGAGGTTTCAAACGTTGATAGAAGTGCAGATGCAAGGCGATATACACAGGCAGTTGACTGTAACTTTGACCGCGAATATCTTACACATCCTGGCGAATTTCTACATGCTGCAAAAGGCAAAAATGCTTATTTTTGCCTCCTCTTTCATTTGGCAGGCTTTTGATGGGAATATTTCTCACTTTCAATTTTGGATCTGGGTTTGCATGTTTTGGCAGCTGGACGTTTCAGCGACTAGTTTTTGGGCGAGATGCAGATATTTGTTTCATTCATTGCTGCACAAAGATGTTCAGCAGCTCACATTGATGACCGAAAATATCTCTCAACCACCTTGTTTCATATATTTCATATATTCATTGCTGTAGATTGATGATGCAGCAGCTTGCTTTGAAGACTCAAAATATCTTCTACCTGCTTTGTTCCAGATCTTTTATTCAATAGCTTCTACAGGTAGACGTCCCTTCAGGTAGATATTTTCTTACAGCTCATGGAGGAAATTTTTTGTAACCAACTTAGGTCAGATTGAAATGCTATATATACGTGGAATGAGATGTAAATAGGGTTGGAAATTTTTTAGCAAGGAGTCTTTCTATTTCCAAACAAAGCTTTCTGCTACTGTAACTATGCCTTCTTATTGAATATATGCAAGTTATTTTTACCTCTTTTATGGATTTTGGTTTAGTGTAAATCTGCATGTGACTGTCTGTGAACATCTTTGTTCCTCTCAATCATTGTGTCTCTTACCTCTGCTAAGAATCATATGAATCTGTGTATCTCTGCTTGTTGTATCTAGTTATGTTGTGCATTTTCTCAGTACTGTGAGGGTTCTTCTATTCAACTCGGTGAATCACCCCTTTATTTTCAAAGTTTTCTATTTATCTTTCATTTAAAAGCATTCCTTCTCCCTTTTCCTCTGAAGATCTTGTAGATTTTAGGTGATACCCAATTAAGGAAGCCGGCCTTCTCCGGAGGTCTGATCTCATTTTGCAAGGTCCCACACTTCGAGATCATTCCCATGTTTCTCCAGATTGCTAAAGTTTGACAACTGCAGCAAGGGTGCAAATCTGAGAGACAACAGTTAGGTTAATTGGTTGTTGGGAAGGTACATTCCCATAAATAAGTTAAGGGAGTTAACACGAAAATAAGTTATATTTATAAGCTATTACAAATCAATGTAAACTTCAATTGAAATTGTATGCATTGAATATCTGAAAATATCAATAAAATATATAATATTCTATGAGATTTTGTTGTGCAATAATAGTTTGGTTCAATCTCTTTATGTGTGCTCATCATTTCAATAGTCGTTAAGTTTTAGATAGTATAGATTTGGGAAATAATGAAATATCATGCTTATTTTATTTAAAATATAATTTTAATTGAATTATATTGCTTATATTTACAGTCAAACTTAGAAAATATATTTTTAATGACAACCCTTCTAATTAGATCCTGACTGAAAGGAATTGGATAATTAAAAGGAAGAATTATGTCATTCAAAGGTTTGTAATTAATATAAAATCTATTTTTGCTTACAAACCTCTGAATGACATAATTCTTCCTTTTAATTATCCAATTCCTTTCAGTCGAGATCTAATCAGAAGGGTTGTCATTAAATATATATTTTCTAAGTTTGACTATAAATATAAGCAAAATAATTTAATTACAATTATATTTTAAATAAAATAAATGTGATATTTCATTATTGTCCTTAATCAAGACACTAAGTTGTGGGAGAGACATGAGTCAAGGTTGCATGCCCAAATAAGAGAAAAACAAAAGAATTTAGAAGCTCAAAGAAACTAAATAGCTCAATGGCAAATTTCAACCTAGGAAAACATCAATGGCATATCGGTAGATGTCTCTAATACTATTGAAAATGTTTCACAAATATACAAAGATGTCCAAAAGATATAAAACTATAGTTATGATGCACATACCAATATTGAAAATATTATACATTATAATAGAACCCTAGACACAAGAATTAATCAAATCATGACATCACAAACTAGAATGGAGGCAACCATGGATCATGTGCAACAAGAACAACACAGAAGCTTAGAGACAAGTCAAAATGAGCTTAGTGACAAGGCCCTCCTAGATCATGTATCAGGAAAATTAGAAAAGGTGAGGGCATATGTCAAAAAGATCAGGGTCACACAAGTAGAACCTGATAGTTCTGATGATGAAAAGACACTTATAACTTTAGATAGGATTCCTCCTATAGTCAAACCCAAAAAATAGAAGGCTGAAAAATATTCTAGCTTAGGATATAAATATTTGAGTATTGAAGAAATTTATGAGAAGCTTAACATAAAGGTTGTGATTGAAGAAAATAATTGGGTAGAAGAAATAGGGTTAGAAGACATTTCTGAACCCATATATGCCCAACAAGAAATTTTTAAAGAAAAATTTTAGATATTGAATTAGAAATGGAAGAACCTAGTTGCGAACCACTACAATACTTTGAGACAGAATCCAGAAATGATGTAGAAGCTATGAACCATTAGCCAAAACCTATGAGAATGATGGGTTTGGTATTGAAATGGAAGAGGTTTTGGAAGAAAATCCAGGTCTAGAATAGATGAGGCCTACAACAACCAATGAATATATTACAAATATTGACAAAGTTCTTGATCCATATGATTTTCTTAGTACATGGTTTGACAATCTGAAATATGTCTTTGAATTTAAGAATTATAATAATAATATGAAAGTTCATTATGCCACTAGATTGTTTCTTAGGAAAACTTAGAGACTTGTGGGATGGACTAGTAGAAGCAAGTCCTAGAGATGAAAAGAACAAAATTGAACAAGCAGATATGGGTAGGTAGAATATTTGTGGTCTAGGGCTTGAACAATTGAAATTATGTTTGATTGACCAATTTTGCATGAACATGGAAAATAAAGTACGAGAGGCTATAAATACACTGTGTTCCGGGTAAGTGCAAAAAGATGGGGGGCCAAAAAGTGCCCAAATTAATTTAAAAAAAAATTAAGTCATAACGTGAGCGCGTTATAATGTGCTCGTGTTATGGCTTGGTTTTGATGAGCCTTAGGCTCGTCATTACCAAGCCATAACGTGCTCGCATTATGACTGTTTATAAAAAAAAAGGGGTTTCTAATCTCATTTCATTTCTTCTCCTCTATGCCCGTAGCCTGCAGACCCTAGAAAGCGCGCTCGCGTTATACAAAACTCCATTCAACACAAAAACCTTATCAATTCGTCGCCAAAATGCCGCCACGACGTCGAGTACGCCAAAGGAGTGAGTTATATTTGTTTTTTTGTTTGAATTTGGTTTTAAATAGGTAGGTTTTAGTTGATTTTTGATTGTTATTTCGTTAATTGTCAGAAAATGTTAATGCACCTCCTCCTCCTCCTCCTCCTCAAAATCCACAAAATCCTGAGGAGGAAATACCTGCGAAACAACAACCTCCTCCATCCATTCCTCGACATGCCCCTGGAACACAAGAAAATATAATGGGGCAAATTGAAAACAACAAAAAGGAAATTGAAGATATAATTGCAAGGTTGAAAGATCCTTCCACTTCAACCTTGCATAGGTCCACGCTTGCCAAATCTCTTGAGTCTATGTTATCAAATGTAGATTCAATTAGCAAGCAAATAACTAGTTGGACGGATAAGAAGAGAGAGTTTAGAGATTACTATGTAGACAAGTTATCATACCAAGATGTGAAAAAATTACAAATTACAAAATTAGACTTGTGTTCAATTTTCACAAACCCACAAACAAATCAACCTCCACCCATTACATGCAAGAGATAAGGGACAATTTTGGGCAAAGGTGGTGGATGGTTTTTGACCATCCTCCATGCAATAATAATGAGGTCCCGCAATACTTTTTGAGGAAACTCTACTGCGAGTTTGTCCTCAATAAAGTGCCAAACTATTTTGATATGCAGGACTTCCAGGGTAGAGGTGGGGGGTCAGCACAAGATAGACCAGGGGCACGTCTTGACCCACAGCGGGTAGTGAGATGAGTAATCAACAGACCAGCCCACAAGCATGTTTCTATCCCTTCCATTGTGAAGGAGAGTGTTGAGGTCGATACACTTCAGTCGATTAGTGCCTTGACCCAGAGCATCATAGAGCATGCCGGTCCTGTAACACATAGTGGGTTGGGAGATAGTGCGAGGAGTAGGGTCCCACCCCATACTTGTCAGGCTTGCAGGTCAGCCTATGGTTATTACCCCATGGACAGTCAGGACACAGGTGCACAGGCTACATCTGCAGCTAAGCAGATGGTGATGACAAATACCCTCCTGAGTGAGACTTTTAGCCTTGATACTCAGGTAAATATTAGCAAGTTTATTGAATTTAATTTATTAAATTTCATTTTTGAAATACAAGATTAACTAATTTAAATTGATGATTTTAATAAAATTTCAGGGTCATAGCGTCGATGCAGTTTTCAGTGGTTCTCCACCTACATTTTTCACTAGATCATCTACTGTCGAGGTATGTAACTAGTAAACAATTATAAATATTACATGTGAATAGCATCGTTATATGAATGGTATTCTAATATCTGATTTTGGATGTTGAATAGGTTAATAATGTAGATTTCACGACAACACCTGCCAGCGGTGGTGGACTTCAAAGCTTTACGGAGGTAATAAAATAAATAGTTTAATGAATGAATTGTACTTACTAAATTTTTGTATGTGATTTGTGTGCTTTATTGTGTGTACTTCCATGTTTAGATGAACGTGTGTGTATGTTAGGAGCCATGATTTGCATCACTATTATAGTTTTCATAATTGAATAATGTTGTTTTATTTCCAGATGATGCAGGCTGCGGAGACACCTCCCCATGTTCATAGGGCAATGGAGCAGGGTGTGGCCTCTGCGATTCATAGCTCCATGGCATTGACAGGGGTATGAGGCAGATTAGTAAATTTCAATTTACATTCATTGTTTCAGTTGTCTATTTTTTAAAAATCATAAGATTATTGATTTGAAGTTTAATTTCTATCTGGATGTTTTCTATAGGACATGACATCACCAGGGCCTATTCCTGCTACTGAGGCAAGCGAGGAGACAGATTATATGTTAGCGGTAAGTGATTATTTTGTTAAATGTTTCATTTTTTATAACATGTAATTTCTATATATTAATGTCTATACTTTTTATTGTAACAGGTAAAGATGCAGGAAGACCTAAATAGGAGGAGTAGCCCTCAGGTTCGTAGTAGACCACCCACATGCATGTCTCCATCCCCTAGAAGATCAAAGGTTGCTCATGATTTATTCTCTTCACCAGCTAGAGGGGAATGACTTTTTATTGTGTTTCTTTGTTGTATGCCTATATGGCATTTGTGGACATATATTTTGTATTGTACATAGTTGACATTGTATGCCTATATGGCATTCTTATAAGCCTATATGGCTATTTTATATATATGTTATACTTATATCGACAGATATTGATGTATGCCTATATGGATATTTGGTTAATACAAATCTTTTTTATTGATGGCATCCATACTTGCATTATAAATCCACGTTTGAATGGATATTTGTAGATGGCTACTTCAAATATTTAAAGTCCGATTGTATTACATAGGATGTTTGTTGATCCAATAAGCTAGCTATTGTTATTCAAGTATCACCTAAACCTCATTTTGGAACTAAAAGATAAAAGTTGTATTTAAAAAAAAAATGAATCATCATGTTGAATAGAAAATATTAATATTCTTTATGAGTAGCATAGAATGTCAACTATATGCAATACAAAAAAATGAATCATCATGTTATTCTTTATGTTTGAGATCCTGAAAATGACTAAGTCTGGTAGCTTGATATCCTGAAACACTAGGATGAATATCCAAGTCATTAGGATGATTGCGCCTTGAGAAAAAGTCATTAAGATGAGCACCTAAAGGAGACTTTCTTAAACATTCAAACATTGAGCAACAAGCATGAAGGGTTAAGGTGCAATTTGCAACTCATAAAGCCTCAAAAGGGTGCCCAACTTAGAGAGAGCATTCATTTAAGACAAGGCACCCATTGACACCTGTTCCACCATAAAAGTGCACCTAAGGTGGAAGGAGAACAAGCCTCTGGTAAGTGAAGCGCACCTATTGTCTAAACCACTTCATTATGGCACCCTAGCATGAGGAGGAGTATATAAGTCAATAGGAAATGGTGCCTATAATGCAAATGAAGGACTAAGTGGCATTTTCAATAAGCATCAATTCACCTTGAGCTTTCAATAAATACATCAAATTGAGCCCCATAAGCCTAGGCGCCCTTTGCCTGCAAAAGAACCTTGTATCGACGTCAAGAGTTGGTCGTATCAGCGTATCGGCAGACCTTGGTTAGGCTTCGCCGATAGTGGTTTGTCTTGCCGACGAGTGTGGTTCGAAGTCGAAGACATCGGTGTATCAAAAGATAATCCCATCTGCGCATCGGAAGAGTAGTTGAGAGATTCGCCTGACAGTCAAAATCCATTGGTGTATCGGCCCAACAAGATTAGAATTCACCGATGTTTGGAGTCTCACCGACGGGTGTGGTCGGAAGGTTGTCATTCATGAGATCAGTGTGTCGGTAGAAGAGTTTTTGAGTGTGCCGATGGTATTAAGTCCTACCGATAGGCGAGGGACTTAAAGTCTCATATCAGATTGACAAAGACATCGGTGTGAAAGGATATAAAGTCATCGATAGTGGTCTGTCTGACCGATAAGAGTCAATGATGGGATGTTTGTCAGAAGTGAAATCAAACAGAGTCATGGTGGCATCGGCCTATCGGCCGATGAAATTTTAAGCTCGCCAATGGTATGTTGTCTCACCAATAGTGAGCTCGAAGGTTCAAAAGTTGATAATTCTATGCTTCCATTATTTTTAGACAAGTCAACAATAGAGTGAAATACAGAGTATCTAACCCTCTCTTGAGCAATCTACCTCCTAGGCGCTCAACATTGAGGAAAAACTTCATAAAAATGCCTATCTCTTTCTTGGCAAGTTTTATTATTTTGATGGTTCTAACTCATATCTAGAGAACTTCTCACCAAGGCACCAAAATAAGTTTAACCCAACTAAAGAAAGAAAATGTGCCCAAGATGATTTCAATCAATTGGACTAGGCACCAATTTAGTGTTATTTTGACTCATTCACCCTCAAGGCACTAAAGTATCATTCCTTTAATCAATCTAGTTTCGATGTTCCCATGTGTGATGTTCCAAGTAGGAGATAGCGCCTAGGGTCTTTATCTTATTTTTGAAATTCTAATGATTCCAAACACTTACCAATAGTCTCAAAAGATCCTATTATTCCTTAAGCGCTCAATCCTCTGGTTTATCAAGGTGCTCAATCCTCTTCGAGGTGCTCAAACTCATTCAAGGTGCTATCCTTTAATACTTCCCACTTCAAACACTCTAGGGCACTCATAATTACTCCCATCACCAATCTTCCTCCTTAAAGCGCATTTGAGGACTTCTTCTTTATGCTAGGGCGCTAATATGAAAGTAACAACTCAAGGTGCTATATGAAAGCTTGATCTTGGAAAGGCGCCTAAACTCATAATGTGAGTTATTTTATCAAATTTTCAATTTTAAGGTCTTTTGGCAACTCCTCTACCAAGGTGCCATTTGATGAGGTGTTTGAAGCTTGATTTTCCCCTTAGGTGCACAAACTTGATGTTCTTGACCCTACAATGCACCTTGAGTCCCTAAGCTCTTACACTTATCATCTCTTATGCTACTTAGTTTCATCACTCTCATAAAGGCATTTTGAGGAGTATTACTCTTCGAACTCAATCTCTGGAACTAAGGCGCTCAAGGGTGAGTAAACGTCCATTCTTCCAAGGTGCTCATCAAGGTATAAAACAACACACAAAGGTGCCAAGATTACTCCACTCAACCTCAAAGCACTAGATCATATCTAAATTTACATAAAGGTGCCAAATCAAATTGTCACTCAAGGGCAAGTGCACTCGAAAGGTCATCTATCTTCAAACTCAACTTCCATTCCTCTAGGCGCTTCCTTGGGTAAGTTTGGACGATCCCTTCATGCTTGCCGTTCAAGTGGCTTTAACTCATTATAGAGACTTCCCAAACTTATGGATCTAAACATGCTTTTTCTCAGGCGCTAAACTGGAGTTGTCTAGATGCACAAGTGTGCCTCCTTCAATGAAGTTCATTTTGTTAACTTAGTTCATCCTAGTGACTCAAGGGGTTGTTATATTCTTTAGGCACAATCTTTCATAGACTAAAACATTCACTCCATGTTAAGGCACTCAAAGGAGGCTCTAGAGATGGAAAATGGCGCCTTAACTCACTTGTGTAAATTTTGGACTTTTAGGCAATTACAAGATGTCTTGGAGGGCTCAATTCTTCAAGGCGCCCATTTTGTTCACCACTTGTAGCATCACTTGTTCAAGGCGCATGTTTGGGATTCTCTAGAAGATGAAATGCTCCTTGACTCCCTAGGCAGTTAGACTCCAACTCTAGGCGCAAGATAATTACGATTTGAGCTAAAATAAGCATCTAAAAATTGAAGGTATTATTTGAGGCTTCCACTCCAAATTCTACCTAGGCGCTCACCTAGGGTGAAATGATTATCAAAGTGTGCCTTAATCATTCCTTCCTCTACGCACCCACTATCAGGATCAGGTCATCAAGGAGCTCTAAAACTCAAACACCACTGACCTCATAATGCAATAACCCCAAGACATCATCTAAGCTTAGTCAAACACACTGGAGTTCAAAAAACGCAGGGGGTCCCCATTTGCAATGGGGTGATGTGTGATTTGGTCACAATAGGCACCTAGAGTGAATAGGCTTTCATCCTGACTTAATACACTGCCTCCTTTTGACAATTTTTGGGGCAGCAGAAAACCTTTCACAACGGGCAAATGTCTTAGAGATATAAAAAACTGAGAGAGGTTATTGTAGAGGCACTCTACCTGATCGCGTTGCCTCAGACAGAATGTTTCTAAGTGACACAGTTTTCGAGCAACATCTCGTCAAAGATTGCTATCTTTTTACACTTTGGACTCTTCAGGGATATCGTCAGTACAATGTAGCTCAGATTGTTTCAACATGTTTGGGTGAAAAATAGGACCATGCCTAGCGTAAATGTACCCATTCAGACGCGTTGGAATAGTCAATTTAGTCGCATCAGGAGCAGGACGAAAGTTACACCCCTTTGCAACTTTACACCACCTCCTGATGATTTTTGGGGCAGCAGAAAACCTTTCACCACGGGCAAATGCTTCAGAGATATAAAAACTGAGAGAGGTTATTGTAGAGGCACTCTATGTGATCATGTTTTCTCAGACATAATGTTTCTAATTGACACGGTTTTTGAGTAACATCTCGTCAAAGATTGCTGCCTTTTTACACTTTGGACTCTTTAGGGATATTGTGGGTACAATGTAGCTCGGACTATTTCAACATGTTTGGGTGAAAAAAGGACCATACCTAGCATAAATGTACCCATCCAGATGTGTTGGAATAGTTAGTTTGGTCGCATCAGGAGCAGGACAAAAGTTACACCCTTTTGCAACTTTACACTGCCTCCTTCTGACGATTTTTGGGGCAGCAGAAAATCTTTCACCACGGGCAAATGCCTTAGAGATATAAAAAATTGAGAGAGGATATTGTAGAGGCACTTTACGTGATCACGTTGCCTCAGATAGAATGTTTCTAAGTGACACGGTTTTTGAGTAACATCTTGTCAAAGATTGCTGCCTTTTTGTACTTTGGATTCTTCAGGGATATCGTCGGTACAATGTAGCTCAGACTATTTCGACATGTTTGGGTGAAAAATAGGACCATGCCTAGCGTAAATGTACCCATTCAGATGCGTTGGAATAGTTAGTTTGGTTGCATCAGGAGCAGGATGAAAGTTACACCCCTTTGCAACTTTACACTACCTCCTGACGATTTTTAGGGTAGCAGAAAACCTTTCACCACGGGCAAATGCCTCAGAGATATAAAAAACTGAGAGAGGTTATTGTAGAGACACTCTACATGATCGTGTTGCCTCATACATAATATTTCTAAGTGACACGATTTTTGAGTAACATCTCGTCAAAGATTGCTGCCTTTTTACACTTTGGACTCTTTAGGGATATCATGGGTACAATATAGCTCAGACTGTTTCGACATGTTTGGGTGAAAAAAAGACCATGCCTAGCATAAATGTACCCATCTGGACGCGTTGGAACAGTCAGTTTGGTCGCATCAGGAGCAGGACAAAAGTTACACCCCTTTGCAACTTTACACTGCCTCCTTCTGATGATTTTTGGGGCAGCAGAAAACCTTTTACCACGGGCAAATACCTTAGAGATATAAAAAACTGAGAGAGGTTATTGTAGAGGTACTTTACGTGATCGCGTTGCCTCAGACGGAATGTTTCTAAGTGACACAATTTTTGAGTAACATCTCGTCAAAGATTGCTTCCTTTTTGCAATTTAGAATCTTCAGGGATATCGTCGGTACAATGTAGCTCGGACTGTTTCGACATGTTTGGGTGAAAAATAGGACCATGCCTAGCGTAAATGTACCCATCCGGACGCGTTGGAATAGTCAGTTTGGTCACATCATGAGCAGGACACCAAAATGCAAAAATTGCTTTGTGCAACTTGACAACATTGACATTTTTTTGCAACATGACTCAAAGACTCAAACTGACCCCAAATGACTCAAAGTGACTTAAAATCACCTTGATTTTGGTGCCCAATGTACATTACAGAGGTCGAGGTGCTCCTTATCATTCAAATATCTTAGATGAGCACATAGGAAAGGAAAAAGCTCTAAGTTTCATCATCATGAGCACCTAATATCAAGAGACTTTAATGGCTCAAACCTTAGCATGGAGTCCTAAGGCGCATTTCATGTCTCCTTTCATCCATTTTGGCGCTCTTATGTAGATTTTTCAACTTGATTTGGCGCCCTATATGTGAAGGAAGATCTAAAGGCATGAAAGTGGATGTCGTATTACAAGAGTTTGGATCATCAAAATTGAAAGAAATAAGTCTATTAAGCTTGGCCGCCCTTGGTCTTCTTTTCATTCATTATGAGCACCTTGGGAGAATGGTATATAGGTCATCATCATAATTGGGCGCCCTGGATCCAGAATGTTGGAGAGATCATCAAATGGTGTCTAGAGGAAGTAGGGTGAGTTATGAGTTTGGTCGCATCAGGAGCAGGACACCAAAAATGCATAACATGATGATGTAAAAATGTGTACATATGTGTAAAAATACAGGAGGAAATAGAAAAAAGACAAACCTTACAAATTAATGTGCATACTTACAACTCAATGTAACATGACTTTACAAAGTCAATGTGAATATTTACAAATTAATCCAATGAACCATCTGGGTCTACTCTACTCTTTATTGTGTCAAGTATTGCTTCATGGTCAGACTCATGCACCTTCCACAAAATTTTGTTCAAAGGTCTACCCTAATACTTTATCAAATAAACATTGGATGCCACGACAAGGTTCGAGTAATGAAGAATCTTCTGATGCGTGTCAAAGTCCTGAAATAACCACTGAGCCTGTAGGGTATTCTATGTTTTCTCCATCTGTAACAGGGGCCTCCAATTTATTTTTGGCCTTAACACAATGACATAAGTAATAATCTGTTCCCTATTCATTATCTTCATCTGCAATAACTGCATATACGTGCCCTACATTGATATGTGTAGCAAATTAGATGAAATTAGTCAACATTACAAAAACACTACAAAGTTAGATGACATTACCTGGTTGAACTAGATGAAATTAGATGCATATACGTGCCCTATATTACCTAGTTGAACTAAATCTGATATGTGGTCAAAGTCAACTGACGATTCCATCTGTGTTAGTTCCAGTGCTGTCGGGGGTTGATACATGTCAAGTGGGTTAAGATAACTTAACTGCCATTCGTCAACCCACTCCTTTGACTCGCACTCATCCCAGACTTGAATTGTATAGGAAGAACAAAAGCATGACATCTTTCGTGTATGGATACTCCATGAACCTACAATTGAGCTTCTGAAAGAGTGCATCTCATTTGATCCTGTCAGTGTACAACAATCCTCATATGGTGTAATGTTAGTATCATCTATCAACCAAAAAAATCTACGAACTGAAGACTTACCTTCATTACCTGGACCCATGGAAGCATTACACCACTCGAAAATTGATTTTGCATCTATCAACTTTGCATTGTCTTTATACTTTAACTCTTCTCGTGCTATGGCTCTTTTGATACATGCTCCCCCTTTCCATGCCCGGCCTCATAAAAGTTTCACATATGTTGAATACCTGTAAAATTATGCCTCCTACTTAGCCAATAGAAATTCTACGAGTTCTTGAATTGTGACGCACAGTTATCCGACCATATGATATGCTGACTGAACGATATGCCCCTTCTAGCCAAATCATTGTAGAACACCTGTTCAAAAGCAACCTTGCATGAACTCCATAGAATGTGTGCGATCATCACTAATATAGAAATTATACTCCCTTATGATCTTTCTGTCATCCTCTGTACTATCATTCGCATGAATGAATGCGATGTGCACAAATATAGAAACTTATGTGGAGTTGTAATATTGTGATTACACCTCACGTTGTGGCTGTAGACTGTAGTTCTCTGCAAAGTCGACGACTGAAACAATGCTACCAACCGGAAATGTGTCCTTGCATAACTTGAATTGCAAGTCCAACCATCGAGCTCTATGGGCATGTCTTGCATACTCATACACTATGCTGTCACGAAATATAGGCATAAACTAATACAATGGAATCTTTTCAATAACTAATTCACACCTCTTTGCTTCTTTACCATCTTTTGTATTATATGCCACTGTTTTATACTTGCCAAACTCTACTAGTTCATTTCCAACCGCATGTGTTATTTCCATATGTTCACATATTGGCAAATGTTGCAAGCCACTGCAACGATGACGTGCCATCCAAGCATAATTTCTTGTAGAATATTTGACCTTCCTCTCTTTCACATAAAATTCTTGATATGAAGTCTCTTGAAGATGTTGGTGGGGCACATATGGCACAACCCTGCAAATCATTGTTAGTATGCATATCTAAACATATAGACTTATAAGCATCAAAATGGTTAGAAAATTCAATATGTAATCTATAACAACAAGTAGTGCGTGCGTGATTTATCTTAACATAGAAAGGTTTTAGCAATTCAAAATATCTTTGACAAATTTTAATTTGAGGATACTTCTCTAGAAATTTACCATAAAATTGTGTTTGAGTCTCATCCAAAAAATGCTTTGGATGTGGCTCGCAGTTCTGACTACCAATTCTCCTCCTTACCACATCCCTTTGATTCGAAGATACCCTTGTGTAATTCTTCCAAAAGTCTTCAATTAGTGATCTCAATGCTTCAACAATTGGTTTATCTTTTCATGGTAGTCTCCCCGAGAACGCCCATAATTCATTGGCATTAGTGTCCTTAATTCTTTGGCGTCTTCCAACGGATCTTGATAAAGTTTTCCTATTAATTCTCAATTCTTGACTTGTCTTTCTAATGAGACGAGCTTTCCTCGTTTGACTACTTACTATAGTTGATGTAATCACATGCCGTGTTGCATTACTATCTTTTGTGCGTGAGGTGTTACCCACACTCTCATACGCACTCATTAGATTCTTGACAATAGATTTTTCACTTGAAGCCTCTGATGTTCTCAACCCAAGAATCTTCATGATAGACCTATACTTTATACTTCGCATCATTTCAATGAATAGTTGACATCTTGCAGTCTCATTTAACTTTTCAAAGAACAATCTCCAAATCCTGTTAGCATATCTTCTACAAGTGTGTTTTGGAATCTTACCTTCCATTGGATGCAAAATATTCTCATCAATATCAATCAAATACTTTGGCTTTCTATGCAAAATTCTAGGTGGTGTCAAGTTAGGTAAATTCATCTCAACATTAGGAATTTCATCAATATTTAAATGAGATGGGTTAGATGGCATACCTTCGATCGAAGATGGAATAGATGACATACCTTGAGGTTGAGGTGGGAATGATGGCGTACCTCCTTCATCACATGTGAGTGATGATGTACTCTCAACTTGAGATGTGGTAGATGGTGTCCCTACATGTTGACTTGCGGTAGAGGACGTGTCTCCAACTATGGTATTCAAATCTCTCGTACCACAAAGTTTTTGCGTTCGTTCTCTTTGTGTCACCAATACCATATCTCTTTGTGATGGTTGTAGTTCCTCTTCAATTGGTATGTCTTCATTTATCGTGTCCAATTTCCTCTTCTCACGAAGTTCCCTCATAGCCACTGCTTTCTTTGCATTCTTATCTTCTATCTCTTCCTATGTTGGTTTAATTCTTGATCATTTCCTCGGCATGATGGAGAATTTGTCTATGGAATGATAAAGAGACCAATATTAGTTCCTAAGAAATGAATACAAGATAATAGTGGGATTGTATTTTTTTATGTTGTAAGGATTTATTCTTGTATAGTTTGACATCATGGTATGTTAAGGTTTGTTTATTACACATAATTATTAAAGAGCCCAAGTGTAGAAAATATACATGGCATCATGTGAGATTGTAGGTTACTTTTTTGATTGGGAATGTGTCTATTTTAAACATGTATGATAAAGCATGATACAATAATTCAATCCGAAATAAGGAAAATGTAAAGAACATGCATGTAAAGACTTGACATACCTAAAAAAATGAAGATTTGAATGGAGAGAGTACCCAATTATGTAGTGTTTTTATCTTCTTGCATCAAACTCCTCAACAATTTGAGTTTTTCACCACTTGCTTCCTTTTCAATGTTAAATTGAATAACACTCAAATATCATTACTAACAACAATACTATTAACCAATCTATAATGTTAAATTCCTAAAATTGAATCACAATTAACATTGCAATACTACAAAAATTGAAACTTAAATAGATATATATATCAAACTTGGTGTGAAAACTATGTTATTTCCTCCTTCTCAAGTTGGCAAAGCAGAAAAGGTGGTGGAAAGATCATGCAAAGGTGGTACAATGTGTCAAATGTGCATGTGAACTTCCCAATAACATGAAAGCACTTCTTTTTTGTCGGAGCACGTGCAGAATCAGTAAGAAAACAGAGCATGTGGGCCTGGATCACGAGGGTAACCACTTTTTTACCATTTCAATAGCAAGACAAAATGCGAGCGTGTTATAACGCGCTCATGTTTTGTCCTGCTATAGATTGATCACATCCTTTGCATTGATCACATCTCTTTCCTGTAAGAGCTTGCCAGATGCTCCGCCATATGATAGGCATAACAATGAAGGGGCAAGCCCTCATAATCAAGTTCTTGATAGAAAATGCCCTCAACCCTCAACCCTCAATGTCAAACCCTAATCCCTCAACTCGTAACTCTGATCCCTCGACCCTCAACCCTATCCCTAAACCCTCAACCCTTCACTCTAATCCCTCAACCCTAAACCCTATCCCTAAACCCTCAACACTATACCTTAAACCATAATCCCTCAACCCTAACCCTAAACCTTGTCCCTAAACCCTAATCCCTCAACCCTCAACCCTAATCCATCATCCGTCATCCTTCAACTCTAATCCCTCATCCCTAAACCCTAAATGTTATCCCTATTCCTAGACCCTCAACAGGCTCGATACTATACTTTAAACCCTAATCCCTCAACCCTTAACCCTAAACCTTATCCCTAAACCCTAATCCCTCAACCCTCAACCCTAATCCAGCATCCCTCAACTCTAATCCCTCATCCCTAAACCCTAAATGATATCCCTATTCCTAAACCCTCAACAGACTCGATACTATACCTTAAACCCTAATCCCTTATCCCTAAACCCTCCACACTCTACTTTAACCCTAATCCCTCGAACCTCAACCCTATCTCTAAACCCTTGACCCTCGAACCTCAACCCTCAACCCTCGACGTCGAACCCTAATCCCTCAACCCTTAACTCTGATCCCTCAACCCTATCCCTAAACCCTAAACCCTCAACCCTCAACATCAAATCCTAATCCCTCAACCCTTCACTCTAATCCCTCAACCCTAAACCCTATCCCTAAACCCTCAACACTATACCTTAAACCCTAATCCCTCAACCCTAACCCTAAACCTTGTCCCTAAACCCTAATCCCTCAACCCTCAACCCTAATCCGTCATCTCTCAACTCTAATCCCACATCCCTAAACCCTAAATGCTATCCGTATTCCTACACCCTCAACAGACTCGATACTATACCTTAAACCCTAATCCCTTATCCCTAAACCCTCCAACCCTATCCCTAATCCTTATACCCTCCACACTCTACTTTAACCCTAATTCCTTGAACCTCAACCCTCAACCCTCAACGTCAAACCCTAATCCCTCAACCCTTAACTCTGATTCCTCGACCCTCAACCCTATCCCTAAACCCTAAACCCTCAACCCTCAACCCTCAATGTCAAATCCTAATCCCTCAACCCTTCACTCTAATCCCTCAACCCTAAACCCTATCCCTAAACCCTCAACACTATACCTTAAACCCTAATCCCACAACCCTAACCCTAAACCCTAATCCCTCAACCCTCAACCCTAATCCGTCATCCGTCATCCCTCAACTCTAATCCCTCATCCCGAAACCCTAAACATTATCCCTATTCCTAGACCCTCAACAGGCTTGATACTATACCTTAAACCCTAATCCCTCTACCCTCGACACTCTTATTTAACCCTAATCCCTTGACCATTAACCCTATCCCTCAACCTCAACCTCAACCCTCAACCCTCAACCCTCAACCCTCAACCCTTAACTCTCAACATTAAACCCTAGTTCATCAACCCTAAACCCTAATCCCTCAAACCTAAACTCTATCCCTAAACCATCAACCCTCAACACTATACCTTAAACCCTAATCCCTATCCCTCAACCCTTACAACCCTTAAAACTTAAACCCTATCCCTACACCCTCAACACTTGACACTATATCTTAAGCCTTAAACCCTCATCCCTAAAGCCTCAACCCTCAGTCCTTAAACCTTCAACCCTAAACCCTATCCCTAATCCCTCTACCCTCGACACTCTAACCCTAACCTTGACATTAAATGCTAATCCGTCAACCCTAAACCCTAATCCTAAACCCTCAACCCTCAACACTATACCTTAAACCCTAATCCCTCAACCCTCAACCCTAAACCTTATCCCTAATCCCTAATCCCTCAACCCTCAACCCTAATCCATCATCCCTCAACTCTAATCCCTCATCCCTAAACCTTAAATGCTATCCCTATTCCTAAACCCTCAACAGACTCGATACTATACCTTAAACCCTAATCCCTTATCCCTAAACCCTCCAACCCTATCCCTAATCCTTACACCCTCCACACTCTACTTTAACCCTAATCCCTCGACCCTCAACCCTATCCCTAAACCCTTGACCCTTGAACCTCAACCCTCAACCCTCAATGTCAAACCCTAATCCCTCAACCCTTAACTTTGATCCCTCGACCCTCAACCCTATCCCTAAACCCTAATCTGTCATCCCTCAACTCTAATCCCTCATCCCTAAACCCTAAACGCTATCCCTATTCCTAGACCCTCAACGGGCTCGATACTATACCTTAAATGCTAATCCATTATCCCTAAACCCTCCAACCCTATCCCTTATCCGTTAACCCTCATGATTAATAGCCTTGAACGTAAAAAAAATTAAGGGGAACATAACGCGAGCGTGTTGTAACACGCTCGCGTTATGTCAAACATGACAAACAACAGACTTGCAGGAAAGGAAAAATGCAAAGCAAAACATAACGCGAGCACGTTATAACGCGCTCGCGTTATGTCTTGCTTTGGGAATCCCAAGTCTTGGGCTTGGTATTTGCTTTGGATTTCCAACCCAAAGGCTTGGAGTGCCTTATGAACAGTCACAGACGTGTTTTTCCATATTCTTCAAGATTTCACATAATTTCATTCGTGCTAACCCTCAGATTTGCACATGTTTCAAGGTCAAACAAATCAAACACTTGGGTAATGTTAGGCTTTCTTTTAGCTATTTGACGATGTGATTTTTTTCACATTTTAACAATGTTAAGCCTTTCATCTTTAATTTCTTTTGTTTGTGTCCGTTTTTAGGCAAAAACCACTGTTTGGTCTTTTTTTCATTGTAAATTAACTATTCATTCAAATTTCAAAAAAATTATATATTTAGAAACTAGACTCCATTCTACAAATATTAAAAAAAATAAAAAAATAATTTTCAATTAGTTTTCAATATTTATAGGGGTAGCACGGCCAAAATTCTATTTTTTAGGATGTGTCCACTTTGAAAATTAGTAAAAAATCAAATATTCATCAAACAATTATCAGAAAAATCGGGCCTAAACTACATGCTATTAGCTAATTTCTCACCAAAGTGATTTTAAAAATACCAAAAAAAAGTTGACCTTTTGAGGGAGCCACAAAACATGCTATGTTATGTTTTTTTGATAGAAACAACACCAATTTCTGTGGCTCCCTCTTTTGAACCCCTTAATCTATGCCATTTTCAAAACAAAATAGTAGTCTAGAAAGTAGACTCGGAGCACTACGAACATTTTTTTGGTTGCATCTCCAAATTTTGAGTGTAACTATGCTCAATTTCTCATCCAAGGCCAGTATTTCCTGATTTCAGAAAAAAAGTGGCCACTTAAGACCCCTTTTTGGCCCCCCATCTTATTGCACTTACCCTTCCATGAAACTCTCCAATCTATCTAAAATCACTTCATATGCTTTAACATTTGAAAAGTTAGCTTTTATAGCCAGATTACAAAATGATATGGCTACAAAGACTTATTTCTTAAATTCCATTCCTTGTAAAATTGGTAAAGTTGTTGAAACTCATGTCACTAAAAGGTTTGATCTTGATGATGTAACTCTTCAAGAATTAAGGGGTTATGTAGACTAGAAATTGAAGGTACACAATGTCTCCTTAAAAATGTAAATAGTAATCTAGATGAATATAATTCATCTTGTAATCTAAGGTCTTGTTGTGTGGTTACACAACACGCCCCATTTTGCCTTAGCAAAACAGGGACCCAACCTTTTTTTTTTTTTGCTTTTGCTTGCTTGTTTTCTTGCTTTGGGCAGTTTGGTAAAATTCAGTCATGTGTGTCACCTTTGCTTATGCATGTGCATCACAAGAGGAGGTCAATTGCCAAAGTTAGCATTTTGTTGTTATAAACCTCATAGTTAGGAGGGGTACAAAATTCTTAGAAAGTTTAGCTTTTGGATCACCCTACTATTGTTTAAGGGAAGAAAGTTATGTTGAGTCAAAGTTTAGTCAACCCTGATATTCCACATGGGGGGTCATATTTCTAAACATCATTCATATTCGCTAACATAACCCTGACTTAGAAAATCACTAGATAACCATTAGATACTCGATACGCGAACGTCAAAATTAAATAGGAATAGGTACCTACCCGTCAAGAAACTCATGTATTCGCGAGGGGTCATGTGTTTCCTAATATCAGTCAGCTTACAAAAATATCACCCCTACGCAAATATCACTCTGCGCCAGTATAACTATGATGTCATTTAGTTCCAACGAATGAAAGAAATCACCTTGGTGATGACGTAATCATCTCACCCGACCCACGGAGGGTCATATATCCAAATACCCATCATATTTCTCAATATGAGGATGACGTCACCAAAATCTGATAACTAAAGAACATTGATCGCATGGTGATGTCACCACAATCTAGCCTTGAGGGGGTCACATTTCGAAGTATCCCTAATCTTAATTTGATGACCTGATCTGGCTTAGTGGTCAAAGGTTGACCATATCACCCTGATCTTTAGTAAACAATTATCCCGCGTAAAGGGGAGGGGTCATATTATCTGTTAGGGGGTCTTTTTTTTCAAATATCCCTAATCTTTGAAAGATCACCCTCTAGCATTAAATGCAATCAAAATGGTAGATGAAGCCCCACCACTTTCAAATACAAATTCAACACTTGGCAGCATCTATGGGTTTCATGCAAATAATCGACGAATTCAATCAGAACAACACATATGCCCTAATTCTTCCTATTGATCTATTTAAAAAGTAAAATTCAAAGGTTATTTACATTTACCCTGCGACTAATTAAGAATTACAGAGCTTTGGAAGTCAAACCCTTCTCAGTCATCTGCTAACAAATCATGACCCTTGACGTAACGGAACGGAACGGTTGACCCTGCACATCTACACTTCCCGTTATCAGTCATATAATCAGAAAAATGAAAAGCGATATCAGATAAGTAATTTAAAAACCCTCTCCATTGTCATTTTCTGCAAATATCCAGGTAAAATGATTCTTTACTAGGTTAAATTCGCATGATGATGCATGAAAAGAATTAAAACTATGAATAATAGTTAGGAGATGCATGATATTGTTGAACATTTGTACAAGCACCATAGGGTAAGACATGCATATGTCTATTACAGGAATTAATGGCGGAGGTTAGAAGGAACAAATCTGAGGCCGAGTTTTTGAAACCTATGTTCATACGGCCCAAGGGAGTGGAGTTTAGATATGGTGTTATCAGTGACACGCATCAGGGGCAAACGAACTTGGATGAATGGTCAAGGAAATTGGACAATGATACTGACAACCCTATACTGGATCAGATATTTACATGGATGCGGCACACGGCAAGATTCCCATACTCTATGGATGCCATTGAGCTGGTAGTAGAGTGTGCCTAAAATTATAAACTAGAAACAAGGAGAGTAGAAAAACATGGCAGAGTTTATGCTGACTTTTCAGTCAAGGGCATCACTGCTACATTTAACTTGCCAATCGGGAATAAGATAGTAAGTGTAGACCTCAATAAACTAGAAAAGGAGTATAACAACAATAAGAAAGAGGCCAGGAAGAGAATGCATCAGTGGAGGGCAAAGAACAGTACCTACACATCTTCGGCCAAGTTGCCAGTATACCTATATAAGTTTGACTTTGATGATGAATATCAGTATCTAATTGCCCTGTTGAGCAGGATGACCGGTAGACCACATGCTGGTAACTTTGAGAACTGGTTGTTTGGAATTATCCAGATGGTATTATACTCAGATAACAAACCTCTATGGGCCAAAATCATCAGTGATTGCCTAGATGAGGGGATGAGGAAGTTAGAAGGAAAGGCATGCATATTTTACATGACCTTCTATGTTGTATATTCTTGTGCTTTCTGAGGAACATTTGATGCCCTACAAACAGTAGGCAAGGTGGGAAACAATGCTCAAGATGTGAATATTTGGGATCACTATCCCCAATTACAGAGAAAGGCATACGTCCAGGATTACAAGCTGGTAAATGATTCATTTTCAATGCATCTAATCAGAACAATGGAGGAGGATCGAACGAAGAGATTGAGCATGGAAGCTCAAGAAGTTATTTACAAGTATGGAGCTTGGTTTATCCAATTCTCCACCTTTTCATACATAAGGATTGAGGGATTTGAAGGACAACCCCTCATGTTGCCAAGATACCCAACTGATAGGGTTATTTTAATGGAGTTTGTTAGACAAATATTTACTTCTGTTGAAGCTCACATGGAGAGGAAGAAGATCCCTCCTGTATTATTCCTAGTTTACATAGGCTGGTACTTATGCCCAGACAGATAAAGCATCAAGGATGCTTTCAGGGGGTTGAAACTCATGTACTTGCAGTCATTCCGTATCGCCAGGTCATATGACCCTTATGGCAGGATGCAAAATCTATTAGGAAAGCAAATACATCAAAGGCATCTGGAGGATTTCTGGATACATTATGATGATGAGGCAAAGGTTAGAAGAAGAAAATATCAAAGGCTCACCCTTAATCATCATTTGACATTATCTTTCCATCATCATGATGTAGCTGTGCGGGCACTGAGATGCAATATGAGGACAAGAAGGTGTATAATGACACCATTTCAGCCCCTGATCTGACACATCCAGAGGAGACCTCCTTGGACCAAATAATGCAAGGGGTCATTCAACTAACCCAAAGTTGGGTAGATGCATAGATTACGAAATTGAAGAAGAAGGGCATGGCCCTCATAGTCGACAACAAGAATAAGAGACAAGAATTGTCAGATGAAGAATGTGATGATTTTCTTATTGAGAAGAGAAAATCTAATGGAGAGAGATTACCCGCTGAAGAACAAAAGCTGCCATCCAAGGGTAAGAAGGTGGAGGATGAATATAAAGGGGTGATTATCAAAAGGCTTACATCAAAAGGTGATGGGGCATCCACATCAACCCATGCGTCTTCATCACGACCACCCCCTGATAAACAGAAAACCAAGAGGATAGTGAGACCGGTCACTAAAAAATACAGAGAGGCAGATAGAAGATGAGCCCCTACAAGATGAGTTAGAAGAAGATAATCCCTTAGGAGGAGAACAATTGGATATGGAACCTAGGGATGATGATTTATTAATTACAAGGAAGAAAAGAAAGGAGGTGCTACAGACACGACCACCCAAGAAGCAAAGGACAACCATGAGGGGAGGTGTTATCACTGATCCCATCATATTGAGAGGTATGGGTGGTTCATCCTTCAGGAGAGAGCTGCAACACGAAGTCCCCATCCCTGAGATTATTCAGTTTAAGACTGAGAGGATGGAGGAGTAGAAAGAAAAAGAGGTGCATATGGCTAGTAAGGAGTCCCCTTTCCCTCTGGATTATACTGTAGAGTTATCAGATGATGAGGTAGTTCAAGATGTGGCTTCTCAACACATGGAGACCTTGGTTGCAAATACCAAGATGACCCCTCATGGGACCCGAATGGTCAAAAAGGTAACTAACCAGGCAAGGGGTGAAAAAGATGAAACAAAACAGGATAACCCTGAGATGATAGCCTAGCAGATAGGGTTAGCTAACTTGGTTGAGTAGGTTACTAGTCCTGCAACAATAGACCTAACATACCGAGGTGATATCAACCCAAATAAATATAGTGAACACCCTTTGGAGTCTAAAAAGGTTGATAGTATAGTGCATATAGAAGTTGGTGGGACGACCCCCAACACAGATAAAGGTCAAGGCAATATGCCCATGGAACAAGAAAAGATAGAATCACACCCTCAAAACATGGGTGATCAGGAGATGCCTGACAAGGATGCTGGTCAAGAGCAAAGTGTTTCACCGCCACATACTGAGGTGGGTGATGAGGGAAGTAATCCTGAAACAAAAGAGAAATCAGGTGATGAAGAGACCAGTTTGGAGAATGTCAGCGCACCTAAAGGTGATGAACAGAATCTGACACATGACAGGGGTCCTGACAAAGAGATAAAGGATGTGACCAAGGGTGATCTGGGTGATATCCAAGGTCAAATGGGAAACAACATTTCATCATTGGTTTATGGTTTTGTTAACTTCCTCCTCTCTTCTGTACAACATAATAAATAATAACTAACACCTTTTATGTTTCTAGCCTCTGCTATGAATATAAAAACATCTCCTGCACCACAATGAAATGTAAAAAATTAGAAGTTCTTGTCATGAATTCTAAATTTAAGAATGAAATTAAAACTAAATTTTATCAACATAAAAAATTAAAAAATTGAACTACAAGAACTGCATAATACATATACCTTTTTTAATCAATCTTGAAATGTGGTCATAATCATTTGAAATAAAAATGTCTTCAAAGCTTTCATCTTCATTTTCATCATATGTGTAGATAACAACTAATGGCACGAAATTCCATTCACTGATATATCCACGTTGTTGGTTCTTGCAATTCTCACATTCTGCCAACATGCACTCAAAAAATAAGAGTAATCCCTAGTGCACAACGTCCACATGTGTGGATATCTGTACTCATGACATAATGCAAAGATATTGTTTTCTCTACCCTCTTACATCCATGCATTGTTCTTCTATCCACACCTTCAAGTTTTATATATACATCAAATATGATTTACAATTAAATAATTTTGTTGAAATTATAAAACTATAATCACAATCAAATAAAATAAATAAAATTTTAAGTAAATATTAAACAAGACAAACTTTTTTTCAAACAATACATACCTGATATCTCCTAGAACACTCTATTTGGATGTGGGTTCCTCCATGAAGATGTTCCGACCTCACATGTGAAGTGTTTCTTACACCATTCAACAACATCATGTGCATCATTTATATGATCTCCCTCATAATTCATTTGATGTTTTCTTAGAGCACATCCGATGCAAGCTCCTACACTATCATGTTAACCTTTTCCATGCCCACTCTCAAAGAAACTCCAAACATGTGGTATATTGTCATGTCGATGATATCTACAAAGTGCATAAAATGACCTTGACAATTTGAATTGTGATGCACACCCATCTAACCATACAAGATATTTTTTCAATTTTGACAACCCTTCTTGCCAAATCTTCAAAAAACTTCTTAAAGCAATGTTGTACAAAATGGGTGTCATGCTCTTTGTCATCGCTAATATAAAAGTGATATTCTTTTTAATGACTTGTTCTAGAACCTAAATGAGTTAGGAGAGTCAATCTAGGAGGTGAAGATTAAGAAATTGGTTCATTTTTGCTATCAATGTAATACTAGAATATTCTAATAACAAAATGTCTTATTACAAGGTACAAAACCTAATGAAAAATTCATTTATTTTTACTTTTTGAAACTCATTAAATATACACCTAACAAAAGATCAATATAAATTAAAGATAATTTTTTAATAAAATGGATAAAACACTAATTAAATTATCATATAAGGGAGAGGGGCTAGTAGCCGCCCACCCTAACTTCACACACGTCAAGCAAATAGCTAGACATATCGAATTTCGATGATTTTTTTTGGGTTTTTCTGTATGCGACCGAAGAGCTTAAAGCTATTCTTTTGGCTTCTGGGCACTTATACATTTCCTTGTAGGACGCGTTATGTGCACATGGGTCGAAAAATAATCATTTCAACATGTCGCCCCATACATCCACACCGATGTGCCAGTAACCGCTCGCCATCACATTTGTACACTTGTCTTAATTTCATTGGTTAATTTACAAATGTATTGGTGCATTTGTGAACATGTACAAATGTTGTGAACATGTATTGGTGCATTTGTGAACATGTACAAATGTTGTGAACATGTATTGGTGCATTTGTGTTAATTTATTTGGTTGGTATTTTACATGTATTGGTTCTTTTTAAAAATTTAATTGGGGGGTCAAGTGATTAAAAACATAGCGGTTATTGGGGCGTGGGCGGCAACTGGGCCCTCTCCCTTAAATGCATACCCATTACACTTTAGAGTGTGATTGCTAGTTATACTACATCCTTAAACAAAACGTCCCACACTTTACTAAAACAAAAATACAAGAGCTATATGTTGCACTTGTTTATCTAAACAAAGGGGAAAAATAAGATTATAAAGTAAATAAATAAAAATTGAAAAGTAATATAAACTAAATTAGTGAAGAGAGAATGCACATGATTGACATTTATACAGCTATACAGCATAGCTTCAAATAACCATACAATTCAAGCTGTGCATTCATTCCACAGAGCTTCAACCGCATACACGCCGTTCTGTCCATCAGTTATTTATGCCTCTTTAGGGAATGATAAGACTAGCAAGAAAATACATGGTTCACAATTTTACAACCTCGGCTCTAGCGACTTTGGAGTCAGTGAAATAATGCTCCGATACGTGTATTACAAACAGGAGATATGGTTTTGTACTGCGAACCATTTCCATTCAAAACCAATGCTTTTAAGAATTAGATTTTTTTATTATCATGTTTGTATAACAGTCGACAAATTTCTGTACGTAGAACTTAGAAATGACATCAAATATGGTGAAATTTATGATCTTAATATTTTTGTTGTTATCCGCCCGTATCGGTAAGTCTTTTTTTGGTTCCAGATAGTTCTAAAATATGGTTTTTATTTTTAATTAAATGAAAAAAAAAAATATTGTTATTTTTTTACAATGTAAATAAGATAAAATATTTTTTTAATAGTTCTAAAATAAAATAAAATAACTCATTAGTAAATAAAAATAGCTTTGATTTAGAAAAAAGTAAACAATGTAAATAAGATAAAACAATTTTTGAATAGTTTCAAAGTAAAATAAAATAACTCTTGTCAAAGGGCCTTTGGTCTATTGGTTAAGTAGAAGGGTTTTGAACGAGTCCAACAAGGATCAAGTCTTTGTGAGTAAATAAAATAAAATAAAATCTTAATTAGTTAATTGAAAAATTAATGAAAATGCATTTGAAATAATATTGAAAACCTAAACAAAGTGTTAATTTTTATGAATATTTTTCACTAGCCTTCATTTTTCCCTAGTGTTTGAAGGCCTAGTGTTTGAAGGCCTAGCATGAGCGCTTAAGCCTCAACCTCATTATTCATTCCTTCTTTTATTTTTATTGATACAAAAATGATAAAATCCTCTTCTATGATACCACCAACCCTAGATATGCTTGGATTATCTCTGGATGCTTGGTCGAAGTTGAGTTTGACCCATCCACATGGGGGTGGTTGCCATGTCATATATTTTCTTAATTTGTTTGTGGAATTCACTCCACCATCTCTATGAATAAGGAAAATTAAATTAATTAATTATCCTATTCATTAAAATTAAATTTTAATAAAAGAATTAATAAGTGAAGTTTTGATATTTATTTATTTTTTAGTAAATAAAATGTTAAAATAATATTTTTTCTAAATTATTTTATTTTAAATTCTCACTTAATTATTTATTATCTAAAATTTCTATTAAATTGTGAATTATTTGAAGTTTATTAAAGAATTTAAATTAAAAGGAGTACAAACATAGAAGTTAGAGCAATAAATACAACTTCTATATTATATTTTTTAAACATGATTAAACATTCTTTAATTTGATTAAAAAAATAATTATTTTTAATTAAATAATAAAAATTTAATACAAATTAATTATTAAAGAAAGAAATCAACACCCGTAAGTAAAAATCCTTTATAAATATATTAATAAAGATCAATGAATTTTCAAATCCATAATGTAAAAATTTTGAAATAATTTTTATAAAATTAATAAAAAATTAAAATTTATTTTAAAAAATATTTAACCTCTAGTGCCATGGTAGTTTCTTTCTCTCCGGGCGCGAGTTCGAACTTTTACCCATTATTCATTATTGAAAGCCGCTGCTGGGTATGCGATTCAAATCTTAGCAGCAGTTTGAAATCCGTTCACCCGCCAGATTCTCTGTCAGTGCACATACTTGTGGATTTAATGCCTAAATGTAATCTAGTTACATGGATTATCATGATAGATGCCTTTGCAAGCAGAGTTATGCTAAGGATAAAATGAAAAATCAGAGTGTGTTGCTATTTCCTGGATGATCTGCTGGGTGACTCTGTTTGTGAGTTTTACTTATGAAGCTGAATTGTATAATAAGTGTGCCACTGTATGGGTTAGAGTAATTGATTGTAAGAGGCCCACCGTCTAAGCCTGGTTAAATTGTTTCCATTTATTATTGAGAGGGGATTACTGGGATTCAGCAGTTGTTATTTTGATGGTACCTGTGACAGATGAAGTCAGTCTATAATGGAACTTATTGCTTGCTGTTACCTGTTCAATAAATTGTTTCTAGTAGGGGAGAGGATCCAATTGTTGTGATAGTATTTGTGTATTTAAGGCCTTAGTAGTTGTGCCTGTAAGGTTGTTAGTGTTACTATAAGTACTTATAATTGAATAAAATGTGTTTATTAGATTTAAAAAACAACAAATCATATGATGCCATATCATGGCACTAACAAAACATGACTTAATGCACACCTATTGGTCCACCTTTTTTTTGGTGAACTATTTGACATTTCAACAAAAAGCGTACTGATGTGGCATCGTATTTGATAATGTGGTCCTAAAACCTTAGTTATAAGAAGGGGCCTTGCCAAATAAACTGCTGTAAAAATTTTGGAGTAATTTGAAATTGCATGTATAATTTTGAGAGGCCTGAAATTAGGGTGCTCAATTATGAGGTCCTCTCCCCTATGTCTTGCTGGTATGTTCTTTGCAGTCTTGCATTTACCTCTTGTAATTCTTATTTTTTCAATATATAAAAAAAAAAAAAACTTTTACCCATTACGAAAAATTAAATGAGTTTGATGGATGAATTAAATGTAACAGACCAATCAGGCAGAGGCGCTCACCGCACTCACGTACGTAAGTTGGCAACGCAACGGCCTATCAAGTCAACTCCAGACGAGACATCCATCTTTAAATTATCACCGTATCTACCCTGCAGAATAATTTCTCGGACAAGTAAAAGCTCCAGAGATGATGTTGCAGCTACAGGCGTTCTGTTTGATCTACGCCACACTGTGGGTGGGATTACAACGTTGCATGCTGCGGCGGTGGCGGAGAGTACAACTACAATCCTGCGGCTGTGTGCGGAACGAGGTCTTCAAGGCGATGTGCAGAGGCGAAGAGTTATGTGTACTGGGATGACTTCCATCCAACTGATACGCTTAACAAAATAATCGCCGCTAAGTTTGCGTCGGGGAGGTATCTTGAACCTCCCAACGTCTCGCTTGGCTGTTCCTGAGCAACAAGCTTGTTAACAATCACAAGGGGGACGGATACTCGGTCATTTCTTGCTAGAGCATCCATAACGGACCTCCTTAAAATAGACCAGCACATAAGAACTAGTACCATATATCTATGCTTGTACATAAGAACTATGTTTTAGATGTAGAGATTTGGGAAATAATGAAATATCACGTTCATTTTATTTAAAATATAAATTTAATTGAATTATTTTCCTTATCATATGCGAAGAGAATGAGGTTTGCAAAGGTTTGATGTTTTTGGCTTTTCTTCTGTTCTCTATTTTCTCCTTCGGTGGCTTTTGGTAGAGGGGGGAGATCGTACCCACTCTTGTTCATTTAGAGATTCTATGGTTGGATTTGGATTTGGGTTTTTTATTTGTGAAAAAGAAATTTATGTGGCAATAGTCGTGACGGCCCTTGATAGTAGTTCTGTGACTTGCATACTAGTTCTTGAGGGATCTCTATTAATTAATTTAAATCTGGACGGGTTAAAAAAAAATGTCTCTACATTTGAAATGTAAAACTCTAATATGTAGAATCGTGGATCCTCAACTTTTCATTGGAGGAGTTGTATTTTTGGGCTAAGAAGAATTGGAAAACACAAGGTGAATATGAACTCCATTCTTGTGTCAAGGGTATTTTATAGCCATTTCACAAATGAATTTGATAGGGATGGAGTTTTTGGAAATGTTGGCCCTTTCATGAAACATTGACTTGTGGCTTTTAAATCTTTGGAGGAGATTCTTATGGCTGCTCTAATTTGGATAAGGATGTACCCTCTCCCTCAAGAATTTTGGTCCCCTTACATCTTTGAGACAATTAATAGGTCTTTGAGAACGACCATTGATATCTCAAAATCTTTCCATAGACATGGGCAATCTATCTATGCAAGAATATGCATGGAATTAGATCTCATTTCCAAAAAGTATCGCTTTATGTGTTAAGACTCTGAATGGTCTCAAGGTTCAAATTGTTGAAATCTTCCCTTTCAATGTAGAGGATGCCATGAATATGGTCATCTCATTGGTGAATGTCCAAGATCTCAAAAATTTCCTCGAATTGAGAGTAAGAAAATTGAAGAGAAAAATGATTTAGAAGGTTTCATTATTCCAAAAAACCAAATATTCAAAAGAAAAAAAAAATTAAATATTAATAAGAGTGTTGGTTTATCATTTAGATATTGGTAAGGAGGAGGTTAGTAAAGAGTCAATCTCATGAAATTGAGGGGATAAACGATGAGGAAATGCTTGAGGATTATAATTTTAAGGAAGATCTAGAACAACTCTTGGATGAGCAAGAAACGTAAAAAGAATAGAACCCAGAAAGGCATGAGAAAGGAATTGATTTCTCCCAATCTATCTTGTTCATGCAAAAGACTCAAGGTAAATAAAAGGTGGTTCAAGATTCCTAGGATGGTTCTAGCTTTGAGTAGGAAAGTTTGGGTAAATTAGCTTCTCACATATGCAAAGTTAAGAGGAAGGGAGATTTCATAAGTAATAAGGTGGGAAGGCCTAATAGGTATACCATTATAAAAAATGCTACCATGGTGGAGGTTGTAGTAGGAAGTTGTCTTGGAGGGCACCAAGAAATCTAATGATAATCAATGAAGGTTTTTCCTAGAACATAAGGAGACTGAATTCCCCATCCAAGAATTTTTGTTTCAAAGAGTCTTGGAATAATATGTTCTAGCAATAAAAGGTAATATCTTAACTTATTTCTAATCGACTAAAACCTCTTCTTCCCTCTTTAATTTCTAAAGAACAAGGAAGTTTTGTTAGAGATAGATAATAGATGAGATTGTCTCAGTTCATGAAACAATTCATTCATTCATGGCCAGCAATAGAAAATGTTTGCTTATTAAACTCGACATTGCAAAAGCCTATTATTGTGTCAGTTGGGGATTCCTCAATAGAATTTTGGACAAGTTTGGTTTCAATAAGGATTGGAGGGAGTGGGTCAAGGGGTGCTATTCTTTAGCCATCTCCTTGGTTCTAGTTAATGGTTATGCAAAATGTTTTTTCTCTTCTTGTTGGAGTCTTCTTGAAGGGGATATGCTTTCTCCTTGTTTTCTCATTCTTATGGTTGAGTCTATGGGAAGATTTATAAGTTCCCTAAAGACTTGGGGTGCTTTACAAAGTCTTAAAGCTTCTTCTAGTGGGAATTCCATCACCCACCAATAATTTTTGGATGGTACTATTCTCTTTGTCATTCTTTCTATTTTTGAAGTCGGGAAGATATGGGGTCTTTTATTTGACTATGAATAGGCCTTGGGTCAACTTGTTAATATAACTAAATTTAAGAATTTTTTTAATGTGGGGGGTAAGGAACAAGATTTTATCTCCAGAGGTCTCTCTTTTAGAAATGGCTCTTTCTTGGATTCCTACCTTGGCTTCCCACTCTTCTATGGAAATAACTTAAAATATATGTCGAATCTTATTTTGGATAAATTTAGAAAGTTTTTGGTTGGTTAGAAAGGAAGATGACTTTATTCATTTGGAAGATTTGTTCTTCTAAAAGATATATTCTTGCTTGTTTCTTTTCTTTTCTTCTTGTTCTAAAGTGTACTATTGGAAAAATTAATTCTTTCATGAGAGACTTTCTCTAGAAAGGTTTAGGGGATCAATTCAAATTTCCTTTGGTGGCTTACGATAAAATATTTGTGAGTATGGAAGGTGGCCTTGAGATCAAAGATGTGCAACTTTTAAATGAAGATTTGATGGTTAAGCTAATTTGGAGGTTTATTTCTATAGATGAGGAAAATTACACTTGAACTAAGAGGTATTAGTCGAAGGAACTTTTCACTACAACTACATTCAGGGCTTTTAGTTTCTACTGCATACTAATTTTCAACAGATTAATGTTACCAGTCCTTCAAAGATTAGAAGACAAAATGATGTTGATAAAATATGAAATAGTGAATGCTATGGACAAAATTTAAATATTTTAATGACATAATAGAAAAGAGGAATTTAATAGGAACCTGGTATTAGATGGAGGAGCTCATTGCCAGGGACACCAGCGTGTCGTGAGAATGTCTATGCATTGTGTTGTAGTCCAGAACGTACAAAAACCATAAAACTTGAACTTTGGTTCACTTTATTTCACCTATCCTGCACAACATGAAATGAAACAAGTACCAGTAGCTTCCAGGGGATAAAAATATGTTGTAATAAAAAAGATATAAACAAAATGACTCAAAAGAAATGAAATGAATATAAAAAATGAAAAGATATGGGTAGAGAGTTCACAAAACCAACGAAGTGGATGGAGCTTTTCTTTTAAATCTAGAACCTGCAAGGAGGAAAGTTGGGGTTGTTTTGGGGGTTTTCCTTTAGGTCAAACCCATGTTTTGGTATTTCTATCTCTACAATAGCCAAGATTGAAAATATTAAAATAAATGTGTGTGCTATTATATTCTAAGTGCGTCTAGAATGAATAACAGCAATGACAAATAGATTGCAAATATGAAAATAAAACTAATATACTCAAATATAAGAGCAAACTAGTGATCTATTTGAAAGAGAAAGGAAATGGAGAAAACCCACACAAATGCAATGAGCACAAGAATGAATTACACTACACAAATGAACAACAAATGAAGGTAAAATGGAACTCAATCACCTTGTAAATGAGAAGATGCAAACTTCCTAGCTAGAACTAAAGAATCCAGGAAGTAGTGGTCCCAAGAAACCCCACGAAGATATCACAAATTCTCGAGAAATCTCACATGAGCTTTAGTGCAAAAAGAGAGCCACAAAAATCCTTGAGAGTGCAAGTATTGAGTTGTTTGCGAGTACAATAATATCAAAGCTTCATAGATTTTCCAAGAGTTGCAAAAAGTGAGTCAAATGATAGTTCAAGATTTTTATGGATTGCTAAAAGATTTTCAAAGAAAAATACTTCAAAATGAAAGAATGAGAGGGAAAATAGAGAGGGCAGGTCAAAGGTCGTTCAAAGGTGTAGAGATGTTACGTGGAATCTTTCATGTCACATGAGGTGGTAAGTAACACCTAGGAAATGGTCACTTAGCGTCACATAAGCTTGAGATGCTAGTGTAACACGCAGACGTCTATGCTAAGTGCTAGTGTCCGAGTGACTTCAACTCCTAGTCTCATAGAACACCTTAGGACAATGAGAGAATCAAAACACTAAAATAAAATTTGACAAAAAAAAAGCACAAAGGCTAGAACATAACACAAAAGCACGTGTAGATTAGGGAAAAAGACTAAGGTAGGGCCAAAGTGATCCTAAGAACATACTGGGAGAGTGGACACTAAAATGACTACAAAATGTAATGTGAAATTGTAAGGGTATGCAATTTTTGACGTTACATTTAGCCCCCGTTTTAGTAGGATTATGACCTAGGTGATGCTATGCTAAAGTATAGAAAGAAATAACATAATAAATATTACCCAAAAAAGGATATTGTAGAGGTTGTAGAGAGTTCTTCGAGAGGAGGAATTAAGCCGCCAAGATAAAAACCTACAAAACCACAGTATTAGGTAATGAAAACTTGCACAAAGGGCAATTTCAGAACCACATATATATAAAACTCACATGAGAAAGGATTGGATTTAATATGATTTTCCTAAACATCAATGTTAGCAAATCATGTAATCTAATTCACATTCAATATAAATCTACAATAATCAAACACAAATCTCACAAGAAAGCAAAAGGAAATAATGCAAAAGGGGCATTTTTAATGTTGTGCTTTTAGAAGGATGCCAAGTATGGTTCTAGGGTTAGCACACTATGAGACTAGGAACCACACCAAACTTTTGTGGGTCACAAGGAATAACAAACTGCGTTGTTAGGTAACTCACCAAGATTACCATAAAGTAGCAAAATGTATTTAAGGAAGCTAAGGTAGCGGAATAACTTCCTTCACTAATCTTGAGAGGAGGGTTATACAAAACTTTTTTAGATCTTAACAATATTTATAGAAATTATATAGAAATAAACATAAATAACAATCATACCACAACATAGTGACTTACGTGGGGAAAACGCTTTCGGGAAAAAAAAACTCCACACTCCAAAATCAACCCAATATATTATTCAGAAATCTTAACAAAATTACAATATACTTGTAGAGAAAGCTTTCATAGAAGTATCACCAACCAAAGATCCAAAGGAACCTCAACATCTATAAAAATATCACACACAATGTCCATAAGACTCTCACACACAACATCTATCTCAAGCACATAATATATAGGAGATACAATACATGAAACCGTCAAACGATAATTACAAAACCATGAGCTAAAAACACCCAAAAGTGACTCAAATATTTAGGGTTCCATTATCTCCAATCAAAGATGCCTCATGATGTGTCAGAACACGAATCAACACATGTAACTTCCTTTTATAGCTATTTTCTATGTCCATCACATTTTTACATTTTTCAATACGAGAGGCCCAACTTTTGAAGACTATAAATTTTAGTCTAGGAGATCGATTGGGCACATTTTTTAAATTAAAGAGGTTGAAGATATCTACGCACTGAGTACCCCTAATGGTGGTGCTGAACAACTTAAAATTTGTATTTTAGCCAAAAACCAACCCTATAGCCCAAAAATTGAGTTTATTCAATTTTATAATAAAAATCACACCTTTTGTAATTTGCAAGGTTGAGACACCTTTCCTAACATTATCTCACTTGTCCAACACCTTGCAAGAGAAAAGGGAGTATCAACATCATGATTTAATTGCTAGGGGCCAAGATGCCCATATAGACTCCAAACATCATCTTAACTTCTCTATGCTCATAGGCTATTTAGTTAATAAATCTGTGAGATTCATCAAAGTCAATGTGCTTGGTCATGACATGAAATGTCAGGTTCTTAGCTAGGCAAATCACATTTTGATTATCACAATAAACTGTCACTGCACCTTGTTTTATTCCAATATCTAAACACAATCTCTTAAACTAAATGGCTTCTTTACAAGTGTGAATAACTTCCATATACTCAGCCTCAATAGTGGACAAAACAACCACAACCTATCACTTACTCATCCAACTAATTGCACCACCAAATAAAATAAACACATAAACACTGGTGGATCTTCTACTATCAACATCATCTACCTAGTCTAAATCTACATAACCATGAATATCAAGGGAATGTCTATTTCCTATCAAATTACCATGATTTAACATAAAGAATACTCTGAGCTACCTCACAAATATTTGAAGACTCTTTTAACTGCATCCTAATGAACTCTACCAAGATTAAACATATATCTGGAAAGAACTCACTACTTGGGCAATGTCTGCTCTAGTACAGACCATAGCATACATCAAACTTCTGACTACACTCTACTCATGTCTTGCATCTCTGATGGGGATGTTGGATATTGTGAAGCAAATAACTTTGTTCCAACTGTATAAGGAACACACAATGGTCTACAATCCTGCATGTTAAACCTTTATAAAATTGAATTGACATACTTATGTAGACACCTAAAATTGACCACATCTTTCCTACACCTTTGACAGGTCCTGAATACCCTTTTTACCTACATATCTTCTCCAAATTAATTAAATAATCTAATTATTTAATCAATTTCCCCTCTTCACCCATCCAAAACCAAATAAATAATCCTTTCATTTTATTATTTCCTCACCTTTCCATAATCCTCTCACATAAATAAGCCTTTTATTTATTAAATCCCTCATAAATCCCTAATAATTGCCTAATAATGTCCTAATTGAGACTTAATCCTAATTAGTCCCTAATACAAAACTACCTCACAACTACCCAACTACCTATCCAACCCTTTAAATAAATCTATCTTCCCCCCATTCAAAAGGGGGAATCCTCTAAGCAAGTACATGTCAAAATATTTCTTCTTCTAATCTTCTCTTATCCAACTAATTCCTTCATCATCATTGGTTATTTCTGATCTTTGAAGGCATCCCACATTCAATCCATGATCGATCATAGAATAATCAAACAAGGTATTGGGTGCACTTGTTTCGTTATATCTCGTGTGTAAGAATTTAGTTATTGATTTGAGGATTCTTAGGTTGTATTGTTTGATCTTCTTATGTTTCCATAACCAATTTTTGAGCATACATTTCTGGTATTCCTAGTGGGACCCCACTTCCCTTCATCTAATCTTTTTTGGGAAGTTTTCCCCTTCTTTTTCATCATTTTTGTGCAGATTTGTGCCTTTTTTGGGTAAAACCCCATTTTTTCAAGATTTTATCACATATTTCAAAATGCTTGGAATTTTTCTACAATATTTTATCCTATGTTCAGAGATCACTTGAGGAGGCTACACAAGAAAAATCAGGTCTTTATCATCCGTTTTGAGTGATTTATCACAATTTTATTTTTTTTCATAAATCAACGATTTTGGGTTCATATTAGAGAATTTTTTTGATATCTTTAAATTTTTAGGAATCTCTTGCAATTTTAGTGGGGGTCTGTTCTTTATAATTTCATTTTTAAGGTTAAATTAGAAACTGTATGTTTTTCATAAATCCTCATTTATGGGCACATATCAACGAATTTTTCAGGTTTCTTTACATTTTTGGAAAGATCTTGAAAATATAAAAGGGGTTTGTTCTTCGGGATTTTATTTTGGAGGCATATAAAATAATTAAAAAATCAAATCTATGTCGATTATGAAAATAAAATCTGAAATTTCAATCCTGATGAACATGTCCTGTATTGTTTCATTATAGCATTACTTGCTGATCTTTTCAAGGGCTTGATTATCAGGTCTGATATATGTTTTTCTTGTAGCAAACTCATTCTTCAAATATTATCTTTTCAATCTAACATTTGTTTTTGGGAAGCACCTTTTTCAAAGCTTATACCTTCTTTGCTTGATGGACTTGATTTGCAACTTTGAAGAATCCACTTTATCATTAGATCTTAAGCGAATTCCCAAGTGCACTTGAACATAAATTTCTTCATCCTTACTTGATCAAAATCATTGTTTTCAATCTCACATTTGGATTTGTTCTTAAAAAGAATCATTGTTTAGAATCTCACATTTGGATTTAGGCTTAAAATGAATCATTGTTTCCAACATTACATTTGATTTTTTTGGGGCATAAAAAGAACAAGTGTTTTCTTTCATTTATGGATTTGAATTTGATTTTGGGTGTGTACATTCTCTTCCCTTGCACTTAGTGTGATCTTGGGAATCAAAAAAATCCCTTAGTCCCATTCACTTTCACATCACACTTTTCATTTTCTAAGGGTTAACAAATCTTGTTTGTGTGAATCAAGTGCATGTGTATGCTCTCCTCTCGCACCATCTAGTGATATTGAAGATCAAAAGAATCTCTTGATCCACTTTTTTCACCCTTTATTAGGAGGCTTGCTTGGAGACACACCACTCCAAGGGATGACTTCAACTCTAGTGTTCCGACGGAGTATAAAAAGTAGGGAGTGAATTGAAATACACATCTCTTGAAATTTGGAATCTTGTCATTCAGGCTAATCCCCCAAGAACTTTATACCTTGGGGAATTGAAAGTGAAGGGTGGGTTACCCTCTTCTCCTGGCTGTTTGGCATTACTTTACTTTCATTTCATGGAATTGGGCCTCAATTTACCTTGTGTATATAGAGGATGCCCTTAGAGAACTTGTGCATCCTAGATTAAGACCTCTTAGCTGCACCCAATTAACTAATGTTAGGCTTGTTGATGTGTCTTCAAGTGTCTTCATAAATCACAACAATTAATTTCAGGAATCAAGTATATCATTGTCTCTTGTGTGTGATCATATGCATGTACATGTGAAATATTTTTTTTGCAAATTGCCTCAATTCAAGCCTCCAACCAATCTAATCCACTCAACCTATTCAAGTCATTCACATCCACTTAATCATCCAATCCAACCTTATTTCCTAATTAACCACTCCATCTTAATCATTCCTCATTATCCTTATCATCATTATTCACCTATCATAATCATTTTTTCAATTCTGATCATCATCCTAATTATCATCCACAACCATCTTAGTCATCAAATCGAATCCATTTCCCACCTAATTAATTTGTTATCATCTTACTCATATTCCCATCCTTGAACCAATTCCAATCCTCATTCGTCAAAATGGTTGTGATCATCAACAAATCTATGTTAAATCCAAAACCCAATTTATCATAATCTGAGGTGGTCCAAAATTCACTCCTAATGATAATGAGAACTTTGTAGATCATGACGCATATTTTGATACTCATGAACCATACTTTGACACTTATATCCCATCAACCTCCTACCAATCATCACCTAATCAATATATCCCCCCATATTCGCTTCCACAAACATCACTATCACCCCAAGAATATGATGAAATACAAGATCTTAAACATATCTATGATGGTTTTAATCCTACCACTAAGGCAAAGTTTAGAGATAGTTTCCGTCATGTGTCCTTAGCACGTCTCATCATTGGAGATTCTTATGATGATGTCACCTCAACATCACCATCCTATATGCCATCCCCATCAACTTCATACAAACCTTCATCCCCTCATGACCCTAGAAAATCTAGAATACAAAATCTTACCGATCAATTTTGGGATGTGATTGAAACTTTACGTGAGGAACAACAACAAGCTATCTTCAAACAAAACAAAGAAGAGGAACATATTCAAAACATAAAACATGCATATGAGAAGTTAAGTCCTCTTGATCAAGCTCTACTTCAACAAGAATGTAGACATCACCCTATAGCACCGTTCATCTTTGAAGATTCACAAGATCATTCTTATCATCCTAGCACACTAGCACCCCAACCCTATGAGTCATCTCCATCCACCTCATACAAATCTTCACCACAACCAATCTACCACTCATATCAACCCAACTCATCCATACCCCAAACCTATTCAATAATAACTTTACCTCAAACCTCACAAGTTAAAATTCCTACCCATGCTTCATCTTCACACATACCAAATCCCATCACCTCACATCTTCAACAATGAATCCAACAACAACAAGCCCTCCTTCAAAAACAACAAATCTTAGCCCAAAAACCACAACTACAACCTTCATTTAACACATCATCCACCATACCTTTATCCACGCAACAACAAATTCCATCTAATCCCGATCCTAATCCATTGGCCCACCAACCTTCTAATTTATCAATCCCTTCATTACCTTCATCGCCATGTTCCTCCAATCCTCCACCAACATCCCACTCTCAATGGGATGCAAAAATTCAAGAAATAGAACATGAATACAAGAAATGGCATCCCCTTGTTCAAGCACAGATTCAAAAAAAGTATGGTCATATCCCTATAGTACGTCTTCTCTCTTATCATCCTACCACATCAACATCCCAATCCCATGAGTCACCCCCATCATCATGCCAACCTAGTCCCTCCACATCAACCAATCTCATGAATATTCCTTAATATCCATCTCAAAATCCTCCACAACATGAGTGCATGCTAGTACTAGTCACTCCTCGCACTAAGATCAAGAATCCTTAAGCGATCTTAATGCTACCCTTGACAAGGGAAATACCACCTCAAGTTTGGAATCATACACCAATCCATCTACTGGTCCCCCTCATCCATCCATTTCTATGGAGCCTCCATCATATAATCCTTCCAACCTTCCAAATCCTAATCCATTAAGCCAATCCCCAACACACTTAAAGTCTAAACCATAAAATCTTCCACCTAAGTCCAATCCTATTATCCATCCACCTAAGCCCAATTCAAGTCTTGATCCTATCATATCCAATGCTATCATCCCACCACTCAATCCAAATCCTAATCCTATTATATCCAATCCTCTTGTCCATCCACCAGATCCTAATCCCACTCCTATCATACCCAATCCCATTATCTCAAGCCATTGGATCCTAATCCTACACCTTCCAACCTCTTTATCCATCCATTATATTGTGCATCCACCCATATACTAATGAAGGATGTGATCCATTGGATACTAGCAAGGAATCAACCACCACCATCATGCCATCCAATCCCTATCCATGAAACTATCCAAGAACCTTCAAATGTCATGCCTATTTCTCTAATCCCATCTTGTAGACTATGAACTATCAAGTCTCTTGAAGATCCACCTACCATAAGCCAAATTCATTCCCCACCATACATTGAACCTATCCAAGAAACCTCCATTCTTATCCAAACTCAAGATTTATGCCAAGAGTCAAATCCCAAGCATGATCAACCTTGCCCCTCACCACTTCAAGATCAAATTATCCACACTCCTCCAAACCAACTTACCCAAGATCAAGATCTTGTCACTCCTTCCACTCATGGTACCAATAATATCTATGATCAAGAAACCTCCACCACTCCTATCCATCCTCCACCTAGTCCCATCCATCATCTCACAACATCCACTTCCCTTGATGAGACACTTGGCCCCACAAGCACATAGATGTTCAAACAAATACCTTGGATCTTAATGAGAATAATGATATTCAAGATCCTATTGCTTCTTCACCATCTCATATTGATCCCATTTCAAATCCATCAACCTATCCACATAGTCTGGCTACTTTCATCCATGAGTGTCCTTCCTTAGGAAAAGAACAACCTATATCTACCACCTTGCCTTCCTCATCCAATAAGGGACTCATGTCTTGTGTCCTAAAAAATAAGCATCCCATTGCACATTGTATATTCCAAAAATTGAATTATCAAGGTAAAGGCTTAGGCCTTCATGAGTAAGGTAACTTGGAACCCATCCATGTCAAAGTCCCTCCAAAACTGTATGGTATTGGTTATATATCTCAAGGAAGTCAATCCAAAGATGTTGGTACCACATCCCCGCCTCCTAAATCCACTTCATCCAAGCCTAACCTAGGTGCACCTCATCACACCCATAAAACATATGTTGCCACCCCTCCTCCATCATCCTACGAACCTAAGAAGCATGTGACCATCCATCTCCCTCCATCCAATTTACCTCCACTTCTTCCAACTCCTAACATCCCTCCATCCACTTTACCTCCACTCCTTCCAACTCCTAATATTCCCATCCTCAAATCCCCTTATCACTTTTGCCACAAATCCATTAATCCATCCATCCATACATCTCGTTCCTATAAATCCCCTACAATTATGAATCATGATCAACAAATGCACACATTGACTAAACATGAATCTATCACAAAAACCTCCATGGGATTCAAAAATAAAAATTTCGATGCCTCGACCCATAAAGCAAAAAAATCCTAATGATCCTCATGCCATAGGGCACCAATGCAAATAATCAAAGCAAAATCAAAACTCAAAAAGGCTACCCAAGTCCACATCTCAAAAAGACAATTTTAAAACCAAAATGGTTTGGGTCCCCAAGAAAAAAACACCTAATTCAAATGGAGCATCCACAATCCTAAAATCCCAAACATCCTACTCCCCATCACAAAATCTTAAAATTCATAATTCCATTTGGGTCCCTAAAGTCCTAAATAGGCAATCCCCTAAGAGAACATCTCCATTACTCCCAAATCCCCCTTTCAATAAAAAGATTCAAAATCTAATTCGATGTGTGCAAACATTGGTCTTGGTTCCCTTCCACTCCACAACATTCCCACATACCTTCATCTCCACATCTTCTACCTACTATCCCACTTATTTCTTCCATCATATCCCTATGGTCTATGCTTTTGCATAAGTCCTTCTATGTATCTCTTTATCCCCATCCTAATCCACTATCCTTCCATCCTAATCCCCATCATAATCCACTATCCATGATCCATACATAATCCACTATCCATCCATCCATAATATACTATCTTCTTACTTTATTTTCCTCTCATGCAATCCTCTACCAATATCCATGAGCATAATACCACTTGAAATGGTCTATGAGTGACTTCTATCCATCATGGGACATTATCACCTTGCTATGGGAACAAAAGCTTGAGTCCCTACCTATTCCATCCAACTATTCCCTACCAAAGACAAAGAGAAAACAAAAAAAAAAGAGAGAGAGAGAAAAAAATCAAAATAGTAAAGATAAATCCTTCATCCAATGGTGAAAATCATTTTTATGGCACCTTGGATAAGTACCATGATGAAAACCTAGCAAACAGGCGTCATGTGTAGGTGATTATCTATGTGATTTAGACTTGGGGGCATGTTGTCTAATCTATCCCATCCTATCTATCCCATCTCATATCCTATCCTATCATTTTCTATCCTATCTTGCAATCCTTACCCATCATATCTATCATACCTTCCTCATTGCACCATCCATCTTCCCTTCCTCCTTTTGATCTTGATGAGGGTAGGGGCAAAATGTTGAAAAATGCTTTTGACACCTCTTGTCATACTCCAAATTCCACCCATCCATTTCTAATAATATCCTCCATACGTCCATCTACTACTAAGTCCATTCATCCCTTCCAAGCATTATCCCCATCATGCATCCTAATAAGCATCACCTCGCCAAATCCTAAGGCATAGTATCTAGAGTGGGGGTATGTTATTCCTATGTGACGTAGTCCTTGGAGATCACATCCTAGGCTCCCTCCATCCATCTATCATATATCTCCCATCCATTATCCTTCTATCACCAATCCTTGTATCCATCCATAATCCTACATTTATCCTATCACCCATCCTTTTTATCCACCCATTCAATCCTTCATTTATCCTATCACCAATCTTTTTAATCCATCTAGGCGTACTTTCATCCTATCGCCCATCCTATTATCCATTCATCCAATCCTACCTTTATCTTATCACCAATCCTTTTATCCATCCCATCCATTATTGCTCATCCTTGCATCCCATCTTCATCCTTGCTTTTTGGCTTGGTTTTCCCTTGTCATTGGTATCTATCCAAAGGCTATCCAAGTACAATCCAATTCTAAACATCCAAAACAAATCAAAATATTCCCACAAATCCAAACAATAAATCTAAATGCAATTTATCTTTAATCCATACCAATCTAGCCAAATTATCCAATCACATCCATGGTCTTGACCCTAGCCTTGTTGTAATCCTGATCGATCAATCAATCATCATCATCATCAATGGGATATATCGTTCCCACATCCTTGTGTTTCTCTAGGGATATATCATTCCCCACAATGACAACACTATCCAAGCCAATCAATCAATCCAATCGATCATCGGTTTTCAGCTTGACAAGGGCAATCACCTTGTTTGTTTTTGAATCATTTGTGCATGCTTGCTTGTTGGCTTGTGTGTGTTATCATTTTATCTTGCATTTCTATCGCATCTTACATATCCTCCAGCTAATATTCACATCTTGTGTGTGTTGGAATAGCTTTTAGCATACCAATCATTCTTTGCATCCAAGGTCATTTCATACCTTTTGTGCACTTGGACTTAAATGCTCTAAGTTTACTTTCCCACATGTCTAGACAAGGTTGTATTATGTTGGGGTATCCCTTTTTACACACGACACATCGTCACCCTGGTCTTTATACCTTGGTTTATAATGTTAAGTGCTACATCAAACTAGGACTGCCTTCTACAACTTATCAACAATAACCAATATCCCTTATCCTCATTCATATCTATTTCCTACCTATATCCTCCCAAAACCACCCATTATCCATCTTATTAGGACATTATTTTCCATGTATCCCTCTTTCATTTGTTTTCCATTTCTTTCGAGATTTTTTTACGAAAAAAAATTATGATTTTTTTGCCAACAAAAGCTCGAGGGGGCATCTATCCATCCATCATCCTCTTTCCACCACTTGTAGGCTGACTATGGCATCTTATTTTTATCTTTGACACGTTGTTACCTTAGTTAGAACATCGTATCAAAGAGGGACAAAATGTAGACACCTAAAATTGGCCATATCTTTCCTACACCTTTGGTAGGTCCTGGATACCCTTTTTACCTACATATCTTCTCCAAATTAATTAAATTAATTTCCCCTCTTCACCCATCCAAAACCAAATAAATAATCCTTTCATTTTATCATTTCCTCACCTTTGGACATAATCTTCTCACATAAATAAGCCTTTTTATTTATTAAATCCCTCATAAATCCTTAATAATTGCCTAATAATGTTCTAATTGAAACTTAATCCTAATTAGTCCCTAATCCAAAACTACCTCACAACTACCCAACTACCTATCCAACCCTTTAAATAAACCTATCTCCCCCCACTCAAAAAAGGGAATCCTCTAAGCAAGTACATGTTGTCAAAATATTTCTTCTTCCAATCTTCTCCTATCCAACTAAATCATTCATAATCATTGGTTATTGTTGATATTTCAAGGAAGCCCACACTCAATCCACGATCGATCGAAGAACGATCAAACAAGGTATTGGGTGCACTTGTTTCATTCTATCTTGTGTGTAAGAAATCGATTATTGATTTGAGGATTCTTAGGTTGTATTGTTTGATCTTCTTATGTTTCCACTAACCTATTTTTGAGCATACAACTTACTCTAGCCAAGCCATAGGTTTTTGTTCACTCTATCTCTTCTGATTTCCATCCCCAAAATGTGTTTAGATGAACCAAGATCTTTTATTTCAAATTTAGATGCAAGTTAAGACTTTAGTTCTGAAATCATTCCTTTCCCTTTACCAATAAATAACATATAATCAACTATACTTCAATAAATAGGAAATAATCACCATCAGATTTATAATAAACATAGTGATATAATTTAGAATGCTCAAATCCCAAACTCAACACATATTTCAATAAAAAGGGGAATCCTCTAAGCAAGTACATGCTGTCAAAATATTTCTTCTTCCAATCTTCTCCTATCCAACTAAATCATTCATAATCATTGGTTATTGTTGATATTTCAAGGAAGCCCACACTCAATCCACGATCGATCGAAGAACAATCAAACAAGGTATTGGGTGCACTTGTTTCGTTCTATCCTGTGTGTAAGAATTTGGTTATTGATTTGAGGATTCTTAGGTTGTATTGTTTGATCTTCTTATGTTTCCACTAACCTATTTTTGAGCATACAACTTACTCTAGCCAAGCCATAGGTTTTTGTTCACTCTCTCTTCTGATTTCCATCCCCAAAATGTGTTTAGATGAACCAAGATCTTTTATTTCAAATTTAGATGCAAGTTAAGACTTTAGTTCTGAAATCATTCCTTTCCCTTTACCAATAAATAACATATCATCAACTATACTTCAATAAATAGGAAATAATCACCATCAGATTTATAATAAACATAGTGATATAATTTAGAATGCTCAAATCCCAAACTCAACACATATGTATCAAATTTCTGGTACCACATCCTAGGACTCTGTTTGAGGTCATACAAAGATTTCTTCAATTTACAAACCAAATTATTTTTACCTTTCACCATGTAGTGCTCTAGCTATGTCATATAAATATCTTCCTCCAAATCACCATGAAGGAATGTTGTTTTCACATCCATTTGTTTAACATTTAGATTATAAGTTGCAACAATAGAAAGCAAGAATTTAATGGATGTCATTTTCACAACAAGAAAAATATCTCACCGTAATCAACACCCTCAACTTGAGATTACCATTTCACAATCAACTATGCTTTGTACTTCTTAATACCTCAATTTGAACCAATCTTTTTCTTGAACACCCATTTACAACCAACAAATTTTCATCTTTTAAGCAATGGTACTAGATCCCATGTATCATTTTTTTCAAAGTTGTCATTTCTTCATCCCTGAAGATCTTGCAGGATTCTGCATCATTCATACCTAATGCATCTTTTATCGATCTTGGTTCATCCATGCTAGTATTCAAAGAAAAAATACATCTCAAGTCATCAGGTGAATACCTTTTAGGTGGTTGTCTATGCTTTGTAGACCTTCAAACAAGCTAAGTTGGAGGTTCTTCTTTCTCTTCTAAAAATTCAGAGCTAAATGAGATCTCCTCAACTTCTTGTCTATCTAGAGTCCTCAATTCAACTTTCTCAGGCATAGAAAGAAGTTGAATCATATTTTTCTGTTCACTTTGTTCTGGATGCAATGGAATAGAAGAAGACTTAGTTTCTTTAAAAATCACACATCTACTATATATTACCTTCTGTGTAGTAGGATCCCAAAGCTTGTATCCTTTGACACCATAACTGTACCTAATGAAGACACATTTTACAACCTTGTTCTCCAACTTTGTCTACTTCTCCTTTGGTACATGTACATATGCCTCGCAACCAAAAACTCTAATATGTCTCAATAAATACTTGTGACCTGACCATGCCTCCATAGACATTTTATCAACAAGAGTTGATGTAGGAGACTTGATAATCAAGTAGAAAGCAATGGCAACAACTTTGGCCCAAAACCTTAATTCTAGACCAACACCACTAAGCATACCCCTAGCCTTCTCTATTAGTGTCATGTTCATTCTTTATGCAACTCCATTTTATTATTGAGAATATGGAGTTATCTTTTGTCTCTAAATGCCACAATCTTTATAGAATCTATCAAAATCATTAGAACAAAATTCACCGTCATTGTCAGTCCTTAAACATTTTATTTTCTTTCCAATCTGCAACTCAACCATTGTTCAAAATTCTTTAAATCGACTGAAAAATTCAGATTTACACTTTAGAAAGTATACCCATGTCCTTCTGCTATAATCATCAATAAATGAAACATAATATGTGGATTTTTCAATGGAAGGAACATCTACAGAACCAAACATATCAGAATGAATAAGATCCAATACACTACAAGATTTATGAGAGCTCAAGTAAAATTGAACATGGTTTTGTTTACCATAAATACAATGTTCACAAAAATCAAGATTGTTGTCCGTAAGTACCTTGGAGATGACTCTCATTTGAAGATTGTTGTCCATGGAAGAGTCTTGGTTTGATTCCCTGATGAGTGAAGGGGATCAATGGTCTACTACATATCCCTAGTTTGGCATGAAACCTACTTTATGTAAGTAAACTTAATGATTTGGGTGTGCAAGTTGTTTTCTTGAGTGGAGGGTGCAAGATGATGAGAGGGGCTATGGTGCTTACCAAGGGTGTCCACATAGGCACACTATTTTAGTTGGATATGTGTATAGTTTAGTACAATATCTTTTTTGTTCTTGTAGTGTTCAAGAGATCTATAGAATCTACACTTTCACATTGGAACAAGTAGCAAAGAGGAGTGTTGCATCAACTTATGATGGTCATGCTTTCTGGGTACCTAAGGGTGCTCATGCTTTGGAGACTAAGCTACCATCTAAGAAAACAATGTTATGGCACATAGGATGGGCCACATAGGTGAGAAGGATCTAAGAGCCCTGAAAAATAAAAACCTTGTTGTAGGGTTAAATAATTGTAATCTTGAATTTGATTTATGTGAGCATTGTGTACATATGGAAAATAAAACCACATTTAGTTTTACTCTAATTCTCATAAATTTTCTAAGGCATTGGACTTATTCCACTCTGATGTATTTGGTCATGTTAATGTTCTTTTGATTTCTAAATCTGTATATTATGTAGCTTTCATTGATGACTATAGTAGAAGGACATGGTATATTTCCTTAGAAGTAAATTTGAAGTCTTTAGTCATTTTAAGGAGTTTAAGGCTCTTTTAGAGAATCAAAGTGGTAGAAAGATTAAGATTTTGAGGACTAATAATGGCAGTGAGTTTTGTTCAGTAGATTTTGATAGATTTTATAAGGATCAGGGGATAATGAGACATTGGTGAAACTCCATACACCTCTTAGAAAAATGGAGTTGTAGAAAGAATATGTATACAAGCAAATGCAAACATGAAAGAACAAACTAAACTAATTGAACCGAAGTTCGTTTACATCTACATGCAACCTCATGATTAAGCTAAGGACTAGTAAAACTAATGAAAATAATAAAAGTTCTCACCAACACTAATCCTTGTTTCATAGAAGCTATGGTGGATGTGCTCAAGGATTGTTGATGAGAGATGTGGGTGCTCCTACCAGCAACATGACTTTGCATTCCAAGGAGGCTTGATAATGGCTTGGGCTGAAGGCCAATTTATAGATTTTTGGGTGAGATGATGGAGGGCTAGGATTGTTTTGGAAGATCAATGGTGGAGGATTGTTGAGAGAATTGGAGTGATGAGGAACCTTCAAGTGGCACCATGTGGTTGGTGCACATGGAGGGGTCCAAGATTCAAGGGAAATCAATGGTTGAGGATTCCCTTGGAGAAAGTGGTGGGTGAGGATCAAAAGGGTACATTAAAGGTATGGGCAAATCTTTGACCCATGCCAATGTACAAAGACCCATGCCTGTGTACAAATCAAAAGGACTCATGTACACTTTTGGGGGTTGTGAAAGGTTTGAATGAGTTGATCATGTTTAGGATTGTGCAAGTGGAGGATTAGTTGACTAATTGATTTTAGCCAACATAATGAAAAATGGACAAAATAGGAAATTAAATAAATATGATATTTATTTAATTTCTGGCACAGGGATGAGAAATTTAGATTAATTTTTATTTATTTTTTAATGTTGGACTATGGAAGAGGGATGATAAATGATTGATTAATTAAATAAATTTGCTTGACAAGCAGGCTCAACCATCAAATATAAGACTTGCCTTATTGTTGGAAAAAGTAAGATCAAGATCATTTTTTCATAAAGTGAAATCAAATAATTTTTTTATTCTTTAGGATTAAATAAAATGTTTACAAAGTCATGTTTTCACTTATTTTGTATTTTTTCATTGAGATCTTTTAATGCCACAATTATTTGATTTTCTAGGAATGATTAGAAGTGGTTGAGACAAGGTTGATATGGTGCATTACCATGTAAGGCATCCCTAGTTCTAATCAATTCCATAGCTAGATGTGGCCTTAGCATGCAAATTACCTAGGCTTGAACTTGGATAAATGTAATCTTTGCTATGTGATTCACCCTAAGAGACCTGGGAATGATCTAGTGGTTGAGACATGCATGACCAAGTAAATCCACAAGTTTTGATTTTGGATGTTGAGATGCCTTATTGTAATTTTACCATATAACCTAACCACAATTGAATCTTTTGCTCTCTTAATTAGGTGTAATGGTTGAGAAGGGATGTTCTATGCTTACTCCAAACATTACTGTACAAACTACCAAGGCTTGAAACTTAATGGTACATGGAGACCATTGTGAAAACTTACAAGGAATTGGTTTTCTAGGTACCTTATTATTCACATGTGATAGACCCATCTAGATTTCAAACTATGCATTCTCTATCTAGAGTCTCAAAATTTTGTTTCAATTGTGTAATTTATTGTGTTACATTTTTTATTACCATTAACACTTTTTAGAGCATTTAATTATCTTTAAAAATATTTTTTACTAATACTACTTTAATAATATTATTTTATTTAAATTTATTATCATAGCTATACTAAATTACTCGCATATTCTATATAAATAATTTATATATAAACAAATAAATGAAATAATTCATTATGTGTTTTAGTGATTTATTTTTAATTTTATTATCTTGCTTTTTAAAGTTTTGGACAAATACCAAAATGAAAATGTTATTTTTTAAAACAAGCACAATACAATAATCTACATGCATCAACTTAACATGTATCTTACTAGTTTTGGAGAGGAAAAATATGTTATAGTGTCCTATGTGCCTATATGGGTTTTTTTAGCCATTTATGGCCATATCACCATTTTTCTACATATGTTGGGGCAACCTCTTACCTCAACAATATCCCTGACCCATGTGCTTATAACTCTTATCTTTCGAGGTATTCTACTTGCTTATTACATGATAAATTTATTTATAGTCATTATTTTACACGATTCGTATGCTTACATGATTATCTCTAGATTACATTCACATTTCATATGTTCATATCCCCTCTCCTTTAATTCCCTGCATCTTCCAAATGCAACTAATTATAGGGGCATATATTGTCATTAACATCCCTATGATCAAAATTTTAAGTAGTGACGAATGATCCATAGAGAATCATCATTATGACTAGATGAATCATTACCACATGACATTATAGCACTTGATGTTCTTGTCATCCCATGATCACTAATCCATGTGAAGTAGTACCACTATTTGTACAAGCAGGATTTTTTCTGACACTTCTCTCTCCCCTTTTTTTTCATGATTAATGACAATAAAATCTAGCTTGTAGTTATCTTCATTTTTACTTGTGTTACAAGAGCTACTCATTACAAATTTTCCTCCATTTTGTAGATTGTAATGGAGCATGCATGCTGAAGGATGGATCTACACTGTACACAATGACATTCATCAAGTTCCATTACTTTATACCTATGTTACCAAATTGACAAAAAAACTAGATGTGCTCAAGGGTATGATTCATCTCAAAATTATATTTGGGTTTGAATGCCTATGGAATTATCTAGGGCACTTTTTTTGCAAGAAAATTTGTTTGGAATTATCTATGAGCATGCCTAGGCGATTCCAACTTAGTCAAGGCAATTTTTGGGTGATTCTAATGACAAACAATAATTTCCATGCATTTCATTTGACTTTTGACCATAATAAATGTGCACTAAACCCTAAATTATATTCATTTTCACTTGCACTATGTTTGACTAGTTAGGAAATAGCAAACAAAAGGCATTAGCCAATCTTTAGGAGGAGTCATAACCAAGCATAGAATGTTTTATTCACATAGACATCAGATTGGGAACATTTGTTGTACACCACTCTTAATTTAAACACTCACAACCAATTTCTTCTGGAAGCCCTAAAATAACATTACTACAACACAAGAACAAATATGAATGAACAACCCTAGGTGAATGCAACTCCATGTGAATGTCCACCCCACTTATACTTGATTTTAGTAACACCAATAAAATTACACCCTTCCCATTTATGTCACTCCCTCAAGGCCCTTTTTAAATAACATTATATGACCCATCCTTATTGTCCCATCCCATACTTTTCTTAATATATTCCAACAACATTGTTCTATTGGATATTTAGTCTACAAGCAATTTCAAGTTGCAATACTATTTTCCCTTACTATGTTTTATAGTCAAAAATTGTGTGTGAACACTTTGGAAAGTTCTTTTATTTCCACTTTAATGGACTTATCTCTATAAAAAAAATAGAAATTAAAATGTGCCATGTAGTGGGCCTTGGAGGATAAATCCCCTTGAATAAAACATAAGAGTTTCATTGCTTGTTGTGCTTTCAACTCAAATGTTCTTGCTATCAATACCATGTCTTCCATCCTCTATGACAATTTGTCTCACATGTCTAAAAGTTCCATGTCTTACTTGAGTATTTCAAACTTAGAATATTTATGGTAGTTTTGTTTAGCATTTGGCAACTTTATACAGGTCTGGAGTATAGTTTTATGTCTAAATATTTGTTTTATATGCATGTTTATGAGTGTTACATACTTTGAAATACATGACCACTATAGGATTCACATGCACCTCAAAGTTGGGGTAAAATGTAATGGTGAAATAGAGGCTCAAGATCTTAATAATTAGTGTAAGCATGCATTGTTGGCTCATATCTTTTATATTGTTTTTATATGCAGCAATCAAATGATCTTCCCAAGAAATTATCTGTTCTTTAATCTTGTCCATGGTCTAATAAACTAATTCCAAATGGTTAAGAAACATCTGTGAGTTCATTGCATCATTATAAATATTTGAATCCCACTATTGGGTGCTCATCACTTGCCCTATAGGTATTCTTTTAGGTAATTGAATGTTATTATTAGCTTTCAGTTAATCCATAACCTTAAGAAGTCAATGCATGATATTCAAACTTTAATGATCTGAAATGGACAAGGAAAGCCATTCTAGGAGGTGAGGATTTAGAAAAGGGTTTATTTTTTCATATGAGTTTAACACTAGAATATTCTAATAATAAAATGTCTTATTACAAGATACAAAACCTAATGAAAAATTTATTTATTTACTTTTTGAAACTCATTAAAATATAAGCCTAACAAAAGGTCAATATAAATTTAAGATAATTTTTATAAAATAGATAAAAAAACTAATTAAATTATCATACAAATACATACTTATTGCACTATAATTGCTAGTTATAGTACATTCTTCAACAAAATATCCCACAGTTTACTAAAACGAAAATACAAGAACCATATGTTGTTGGACTTGTTTATCTAAATAAAGGGGAAAAAAAGGAAAAAAAAGGAAAAAAAATGAAAATACAAAATAAATAAATAAAATTTGAAAAGAATTAATAAAGACTAGAATACTGAATAGAGAACGTACATGATTGACATTTATACATCATAGGGGAGAGGACCCAATAGTTGTGCACCCTAACTTCACGCCTCTCAAAATCATACGTGGCAATTTCGAATCACTCCAAAATTTTTACAGTAGCTTACTTGGCAATGCCCCTGCTTATAACTAAGGTTTCAGGGCCACATCATCAAATATGATGCCACATCAACATGCTTTTTGTTGAGGTGTCAAATAGTTCCCCCCCCAAAAAGGTGGACCAATAGGTGTGCATTAAGACCCCCTTTGATGGTGCACTGATTTGGCATCACATGATTGGTTTCTTTTTAAATCTAAAGGGCACATTTAATTCAATTATTAGTACTTATAGTAACACTAACAACCTTAAAGTCACAACTACTAGTACTAAACTTCAAAAAATATTGGGCCTTAAGGTCACAACTCCTATCTCAACCATTGGAACTATCTCACCTATTGGGTCTTTTCCCCTAGCTTCAAAGAACCAGACATTTAAAGGTGTACATTCATTCCAGAGAACAATTATTTAAGCCTCTTTAGGGAATGATAAGACTAGCAAGGAAATACATGGTTCACATTTTTTACAACCTCGGCTCCAGCGACTTTCAAGTCAGTGAAATAATGCTCCAATACCTGGATAACAAATAGGAGATATAGTTTGGTACGTGAACCATTTCCAGTCAAGACCAAGAGTTAGATTTTTATTTATCATGTTTGTACAACAGTCGACAAATGTTGTACATACAAGTCACATCAAATTTGAAGCCTTGCCCATTCACCAATCTAAGTTTCAATATCTTTCATCGGCCAAGTGCCCCTTGTATTGTTACATCCCTCCTTTTGGAATCAATTATGCTATTTACTTTCTTGAAATTTTTAGTAATATAATATGTTGTGGACGACATGGAAACTGATGATTTATTATACAAAGTTAGTTCTATGAAATTATAGAATCTATTGATTATGATCAATGTGATATTGTAGACTAAATGTCCTTTTTGTTAAGTGAAATGATGTTTTGGATATATTATGTTTTGATTTGGAACATAGGTGCTTTGACCACAAAATTGTATGTGAGACTATCATTGCAGGAACAGGTGGACCGTGTTCGACGGGAAGAGAAAGTATCTTTGAGAGAGAGTATAGACTCTGGAAATTAACCATGGGTGTTTGTTAATGAGAACGCCAAACAGGTAGATAAACCTTGGAACCATCAATTTAGTCTTGTTTGTCGACTGGGTTAGTTAAACTAGATGTCGACGTCAGAGGATAAGGTGTAACATCCTTTTCGTAAGTCGTCATATAGAATCTTGGAATCGACGATGTTGTCGTAAGTCCACCAAAGCGAGTCGACTTTTATAGACGATTATTATTTTATTTATAAGTAATTAAATGAACCTAATTGTGTCAAATTGTGGATCACGTCTCATAGTCGAAAGATGTGAGAAGTCAGCTTTGTGCGTCTAACAATGTAGGAAACTTGTTTGCGCTACGCTCAATCCGTCGTGATTGTCGTAAAACACATCAAACTTGTGTTATGAATTTATTCTTTTTGGAGATCAACAAATGTCGATTTTGAAGCCATAGAATGTAATAAATTGTTTTGGTCATTGTTGGGATTGAGTTTTTTTCTTCGAGCTTTGACCGCGAGATATTATCGATCTAACCTTGAGTTTCCTTATTAAGTTGGTCTTTATCTCTCCTTTCTTTTTTCGACTAAAAAGATGCTCTAGACATTTCTCAACCGTCGCCTTGTCGAGCTTAACCCCACAATTCATCTTTTAGTTGCTCTTGAAGGTTAGAAGCCTCCTTGTGGTAGAATGATGAAGTTGCTATGTGATGTCGTCATTTAGAACCTCCTTTTTGTTTATGACCACTGCAAAAGAGGAGTCGAGTAGTTGCAGTTAATACCGACCCTTGTGGATAGGCATGTGATGGTTTTGGTCTCATTGCACTACTTCCTTCATCGTGGGCATTTGACCCAGTGGTAGTCGGTGGTTAGATTTTGAAATCACAGTTAGAAGAGAGACTTTTTCTTCGCTGTATTGTGTCAGAGTTATGCTGTGGAGAATAATAGTTTAACCGTTAATTATTGCTGATGCTCCATCATCTAGGAGGGTGGAAAAGTATCGGGTGGCTGTTCTAAAGTAACAAAAGGAAACCATAGTTATGGGGAGCTTTTGGCTGCGCAGTGCTAGGTACGAGTTAGGCGGTAGTTAGAAGTGGAGGGGGCGAGTTATTGAGAGACTTCGTCGTGGAGAGAGGAGAGGGAGATCAGGAGTCGTTGTGAGGGGGATAGGGAGTGGGAGACGTCGCTGTGTAGAAACGGTGACATTGTTGTCGCTGCTTAGAAACAAGTTAAAAAAAAGGCAGAGATAACCATGGGATCCTCTTCGTTGTGGTCGGCAGGAGGTTATGCGGTTGAAACTTAGGTGTAACCGTGAGTTGAATTCCATTTTACTCCTTGTGAGTGGGCAGGAGATAGGGATAGGAGTTGATGAGTGAGCGGTCGTTGCTTTTAGGGGGAAGAAAAACGGCAGAGAGGGAGCTTTTGGGATTTAAGAAAAGTATTGGCTTCATTGTGCACGAGGAAAGAGAAGAGAGTTTTGAAAAAAAAAACTAGAGGAGCACGACTAGCCAGAGGGGGACGTGGATAGGTGTGAAGAAAGTTGGGAAGCTGCAACGTTCGCCAGGAACCTGCCACAGCAGTCTTCAACCCTGTCGACAGGTTCTTCTATCCTCTATCTTCGTAGTCTTAGTCAATTCTTGAGTCTCTTCATTGCATATGATGACAATGTCTTCTACTGTGATTTCTGTGTGAAGTTATTCAATAAAATGGTATCATTGCTGTGTTTTGATATTTGAAAACTCAGAAAGAGTAGTATTGCTGTCTTTTAGAATACGTGAACTCATAAACTGTATCATTTCTTGTCATGGACGACACTGTATGGTGAAAGAACACAGTTCTCTAATGGTACACACATCTAGGAATGAACACTACATGTTGCAAAACATAAATTACCTTTTTCTAATGATTGGCAATGACGTATGATCGAAGAGTTTCCTTTAAGACTGTATTATCAACTTAAAACTGCCCTTGGTGCCCTTGAATGATAGCTCCACAGCGAGAAAACACATTGCTCCACGTGCATGTTGTGTAGGAGTCAAATCCATAGTTTTTAAGCATGTTTTGATGTAAAATTTAGTGTGTTTGACAGCCAGAGATGTAGTTGTAAATAGCTAGTGTCTTATCCATCTTATATCTTTAGTTAGAGGTCGACCATGTGGTTGGTCATCTCTAATGTCATAGGAAAGATTTCCAACCCCTAATTATCTTTTATACGACTCTTATCTCTATGCACCATGTGAAACAAATTGACTTGGAAAGGGGAGTAGAAGGTTAAAGTATCTATTTTGGTCGAAAGCCGTCATGTTTATGTAATAAACAAGTAGGGTGGGAAAAATCCGCATTAAAGTCTAGATTACGTTGCATGCAATGATTCTAGTATCGTTTTATTTTGTAGACCTTATGAGTCTAAAATCCTTAAATTTTGGGATAACGGGAAGTTGTTTTAGATACTTGAGTATGTTGTACTAATAGGGGAACCGAGTAAACAAGTATGAAACCACTTAGGAGTGGGTTTTTTTAAACATTGATTAATACGAATATGGGAGTTCGAAACTATACACTCAGGATAGAGTAAATGTAGCGCCATGCGCTATTGAAGGAGAAAATCCTAAATCCTTGAGGTCATCAAGGTCGACATTTGTTCAAACTTTACAAATAGGAAAATGTAGGATTTCGATCAATTCAAGTCGAGTAGGGTGGGTGAACTAAGTACATGCGTTCTTAGAACGCTATTTAAAAACAAATCCTTTGGCCAAGGTGGTGTACTATCCTCAAGTGCATCAAACGTTCACTGTAACTGGATGGCGTTTCTTGTGGAGTGTCGTGCATGACTAGAGGGCATCTAGGGATCTACACGATAACAAGACACGTAAGTTACAACACCAGAGCTCAGATGGCAAACACCGATGGTTATACTAAGTCTATCCTCTTGAGTAAGGTAGGGCCACTTCCGGTTAGGAAGGAGTGCAAGAGACCGACGGTCTGTGGTTGGTGGTTAAGCTCCTTGAAGATACTTTCTCTTCCAAATACTGAGGATTGCCGAGTCTTGAATGTGATGGGTCGACAATCGAGATGCATGTTAATGGTATGTTTCCAATATATTATTTGTTTCAAGAAAATTGTAAATTGTTAGAGAACAAAATGTTTATTGTATATCATTTCTTTCAGTTTTATGAAAAATGAAATCATGTTTAGGTTAAAGTGAAAAATGTTATACTTGGTAGTAGATAAGTTCTTTTGTATTTGATTACCTAGTAAAAAAAAAAATTTACCTTTGTGAAAACCTAGTTTCCTTGTTAATTCGAATATGGATGTTACATATGGTATTAGAGCTAACCAGGTTCAGCACTAGGGTTGATGAGTCCACTAACCTGATTAGGAAATCAACATTATGTGGGTAGCTAATGATTTGATTTATTGTGCCAGGATGGTATACACCAAGAAAACTGCAAGAAAATCCTTCATAGGTAAGAAGCGTTATCTGCAAGCTAAGTAGAAATGGCTTGCGATGATTAAGACCATTGAGAAAACTAATGACGAAAATGACATTTGGCTTGATGATGTGGAAACCTTAGCCAATGCAATGTCACGACTTAAGCGAGTGAGGAGAGAACTCCTAGAGGGAGCAGTGACGGCAACTTGAATCATGATCAACTGCTGCCCCTAGATTGTAACTGATAGTGTACCTGTTAGTGTACCTATTACTATACCCATGATCACTAGAGATCCTCGTGTAGTACCTAGAGCTGAGATTATTAAGCTATCTTCTGATAGTGAGTCTGAGGGGTATACACCTCATGATTATGTGTCGGACAATGAATTCGAAGGTTACACTCCACTAGATAATACTGAGTAAAAACATGAGATATGTCTATCTCTAAGGATGTTGAAACAATTTTGCAAAATGAATAAAGACAAAATTTTGGTTTGAGAACAATTATGATTATGATCAATTGTTGTGTTCTTTTAATGATATTCAATATAATAAGCGTAAAACTGATTAGTATATGTTTAAACAGGTGTGAAACTAAACTAGCATGGACCAATCAAAGTTTAACGAGGGGGAGGATTGGGAAGGTCATAACTCTCGGGAAAACTCCACTGACAAGTTGGATAGGATTCTAAACATGCTCATTGAAACCAAGGAAAGGTTGAACAAACTAGAGAAGAAAATGGATGAAACTGGCAACACAGAGGGTGGAAACAAGAACTCACTTTATACAAGCAAGAGTAAACATTGGGAAAATGGCACGTCATGTGAACATCTTGACGACAGTGAAGCCCAAAGAAAAACCAAGGATAAACTTGCATTAGAGTTATCTAAGGATATGAAGAAGGTTAACCCTCCAAAGTTTGATGGAACGAAAATTGGAGATGTAGCAGAAGCATGGTTAACGGAGATGGAGAAATATTTTGAGATTAGAAATTACTCTGAGGTTACTAAAGCCGTGTGGGGAGCCTATCAGCTATCTGGGGAAGTGTCCACTTGGTGGATGAATAAGAAAATGGAGCTGGAATTAAGTCCCTTGAAGGTGACATGGGATGAGTTCGTGGAACTATTCAGAAAATGGTGGTTACCTCAGTTATATTTTGATCAGAAGTTAATGGATTTCCAAAACCTCAGGCAAGGTGAACTATTTGTGGTCGAGTACGCAGAAAAATTCACTAGACTCCTGAAGTATGTTCCTCAATACCAAAAGGATGAAAGGTTCGAAATCAAAAAGTTCATCATGGGACTCAATCCTCAGATCAGCGGTGAGGTGGAGGTGCATGGTCCAAGCACAATGGATCAAGTTTATGAAAAGGCAATTAAACAGGAGCAAAAGATCAAATCTATCTCTGCTTACCGTGATAAGAAACGCAAGAAGTTTGATAAGAACTACAACAATCAGTCTTATAAAAGGAAAAATGAGAAGGGATATGGGAACAGGAGTTTGATAAGGGAAATCGAAAGAATTAAGGGGGATTTGGTAATGAGCGAAGAGGTGAAGATTATAAGAGAAATGTAAATTTTAAGAAGAATGGTGATTCTGCAAGTAGGCCATCTGAGAAGCGAGGACCTATAGGAGGATGTTTTTCTTGTGGAGGAGATCATTATGCCAACCATTGCCCCAACAAGAAGCTAAATGGGAAGCCTAGGAACACGGAGCTTTCTTCGCAACAGGAAGCCTTTCAACAAAGGATTCATGCCGCTCTTGACAATCGGCAAGCAGAATATCAGATCACCCCTATTGAGATGACAAGTACCTTATTTAGAGTTCATGTTTCTATTCTATTTGATACTGGTGCAACAGAAAATTTTGTTTCACCTAGAGTCTTAGGTAAATTTTCTAGAAAAGCTGGTTTTATGTCAAAACCATGGACAATTGAGTATGCAAATAACTCAAAGGATCAGGTAGAGCAATGTTTGTTCGAAGCTAAGATTGATGTTTCTAACTTCACCACTGAGGCAAATTTGTACGTAGCGCCTTTAGGGTCCTATGATGTTATCCTAGGAATGAATTGGTTGTGGAAACACCGAGCCAAGGTAGATTATTTTCATAAAACTATTGAGTGTCTGGATGAGACGGGTAAAATAGTAAATCTCCAAGGAATTCAAAGAGAAATAAGGGTTAGATCCATTTCTTCAAAACAACTAAAACGGGCTAGGCGAAAGGGATGTCAACTTTTTGCCGTCAAAATGGACCTAGTAGAGGAAACCTTGGAGAAACAATCATTTGAGAAAAGATATCCATATCTATGCAACTTTAGGGATGTATTTCCCGAGGAGTTACCAGGCTTGCCTCCGAAGAGAACATTTGACTTTGGCATAGATATTAAACTAGGATCGGAGCCAATCTCTAAAGCTCCGTATCGTATGACTACCACTGAACTTATGGAATTAAAAGCTCAGTTGCAGGAGCTATTGTCTAAGAATCTAATTAGGCCAAGTGTATCACCATGGGGAGCCCCAGTTATATTTGTCAAAAAGAAAGATGGAACTCTCAGGCTGTGTATAGATTATAGGATGCTTAACAAGGCAACAATAAAGAACAAGTATCCCTTGCCACGTATTAATGATCTATTTGACCAAATGCGTGGCGCATCGGTCTTTTCCAAGATAGATCTGAGATCTGGATACCATCAGTTAAGGTTGAAAGACGAAGATATTCCCAAGACAACATTTAGAACGAGGTATGGGCATTATGAGTTCACGGTGTTGCCGTTTGGATTGACCAATGCACCTGCTGCTTTCATGAATCTCATGAATAGTGTTTTCAGAGATTGTCTTGATAAGTTTGTACTAGTTTTCATTGATGATATTCTGATCTATTCCAAAGATGAAGAGGAGCATGCACAACATCTTCAAATAGTCTTGCAACGATTAAGAGAACACAAATTGTATGCGAAACTCTCAAAGTGCACCTTCTTTCAGAAAGAAGTACAGTATTTGGGGCACATAATATCAGCCGATGGGATATCAGTTGATCCAGCCAAAATAAAAGCTATTATGGAATGGTCTAAACCTACCAATGTGTCAGAGGTACGAAGTTTCATGGGATTGGCAGGGTATTACAGGAAATTTGTGTTGAATTTCTCAAGCATTGCTAGCCCAATTACCTCCTTGCAGAGAAAAGGAAAAAGGTTTGTTTGGACGGATGAATGTCAAAAGGCTTTTGACTTGTTAAAAGAAAAATTAACAACCGCTCCAATTCTGAAAGTTCCTGATCCTGAGGGAGAGTTTGAGGTTATCACTGACGCCTCGGGGGAAGGATTGGGAGGTGTGCTTATGCAAGATGGCAGGGTAGTAGCCTATGAGTCAAGGAAGCTAAAAAACTATGAGTAGAACTACGCTCCTCATGACCTAGAGATGGCAGTAGTGGTTCACGCCCTTCAGATGTGGCGACATTATTTGTTGGGAAGGACTTTTATTCTAAAATCTGATCATCAAAGCCTTCGCTACATATTCACACAACCTAATCTCAATGCAAGGCAAAGGAGATGGTTGGAATTAATATCAGATTATGACTTTGAAATTTCTTATATCAAAGGCAAGGAAAACTGAGTAGCTGATGCCTTAAGCAGAAGAAGGCACATAGCCTCTATAATCTCCATACATGCTAACTTTAAAGACTTAGTAATGCAAAACTTATCTGGAGATGAGTATTATGAACAAGTGAAACAGGCTCTGCACCTAAACCCTAAGGACCCAAGATATGACGGATTCAGTTTTCAATCCAATGGATTGATGAGATTCAAGGGAAGAATCTACGTTCCTAATTCAGTAGAACTTAGAAACCTTGTGTGGAAGGAAGTTCACTGTGCTCCTTACTCTGGACACCCTGGTGTAACAAAACTGTTAGCAAATGTCAAGCCACTATATTTCTGGAAGGGAATGAAAAGCGATGCTACAAAGTTTGTAGCTAGCTGTTTGGAGTGTCAGAGAGTTAAAGCAGAACACCAACATCCTGCTGGATTGTTATACCCGCATGATATTCCAGAATGGAAATGGCAAGTTGTTAGTATGGATTTTGTCCAAGGGTTACCAATGTCTAAGAATAGGCATGATGCAATATTGGTTGATGTGGATAAACTAACCAAGTTCGCACATTTCATACCGGGAAATTTGACAGATGGAGCACATCTTTTGGCTCAAAAATTTGTGCAAGAAATTTTCAGATTGCATGGGGTACCTGAAAAGATAATATCTGATAGAGATGCTCCGATAACTTCACAGTTTTGGCAAACCTTATTTTCTGCATTAGGGACTAAACTAAATGTAAGTACTACTTATCATCCTGAAACTGATGGACAGACAGAAAGAGTGAATCAGGTATTAGAAGACCTTTTGAGAATGTATTGCATGGATCAGCAATACAGATGGGAGGAATATCTACCTCTTGTCAAATTTGCCTATAACAACTCCTATCATTCTGCCATTAAGATGGCACCATTTGAAGCATTATATGGAAGGAAATGCAGAACTCCTATAAGCTGGGATAAGCTGGAAGATAGGATAAGTATTGGACCTGAGATGCTTGCTGATATGGAAGAAAAAGTAAAAATGATTAGGAAGAGGTTGGCAAAAGCCAATGACAAGTAAAAGAGTTATGCAGATCGCAAACGAGTGCCTAGACACTTCTCTGTTGGCGAGAAAGTGCTTTTGCATGTGAAACCCCAAAAGAGTTCTATAAAATTTGGTAAATCTTCGAAATTGGCTCCTCGTTATGTCAGACCTTTCGAAGTTCTTGAGATTATCAATCCAGTTGCCTACAAAGTTGCTCTAACTCCAGCCTTGTCTAAGATGCATAATGTTTTTCATGTTTCGTATTTAAAGAAATATTTTGTAGGTAATAACCACATCCTTAACTGGAATTCCTTACAAATGCAAGAACCCAGGGTGGTTGTGATCGAACCACTCAAGGTGCTTGAAATGCATAAACTTCGTTTACATAATCGAGAAGTTTTGCAATGCAAAATTCAGTGGGACCAATATGGCGAGGATAGCGCCACTTGGGAAGACTATAAAGATATTTACCAAAGGTTTCCTAAACTTTTCAAAGACATTAATGTTGCATTATAAAAAGTTTGTTTTAAGTTTAAATTTTGCTTGATAAACTTAATCATCGGGGATGATGATTTTTAAAGGGGAAGGATATGTTACATCCCTCCTTTTGGAATCAATTATGCTATTTACTTTCTTGAAATTTTCAGTAATATAATATGTTGTGGACGACATGGAAACTGATGATTTATTATACAAAGTTAGTTCTATGAAATTATAGAATCTATTGATTATGATCAATGTGATATTGTAGACTAAATGTCCTTTTTGTTAAGTGAAATGATGTTTTGGATATATTATGTTTTGATTTGGAACATAGGTGCTTTGACCACAAAATTGTATGTGAGACTGTCGTTGCAGGAACAGGTGGACCGTGTTCGACGGGAAGAGAAAGTATCTTTGAGAGAGAGTATAGACTCTGGAAATTATTTATTTGACGTGAATTTATTTATTTACACATTTTATGAATTTTGTTTACTTGGGAATTTGAATCTTAATTGTTTACGGGAATCTAAATCTTTCAGCCCTTGCTGTGAGTGTAGAACGCCTCTCGAGAATTTAGACACCCTCAATAAAAATTTGTTATAAAAGTTGAAAATTTGAACTATATAAATTTAAGTTCTATTGAACCAACCCAAACAAAGTGTTAATTTTGATGCAAATTTCATCATTACAATTTTATATAAATGTTATATTTGTTGTTAAAATGTGATAAAGTTGCCATTACTTGGAACTAGTGAAGAGTGCTTATAGATTCAACTATGTGTATTTTTCCATAGATGTTTGGGATCACACTTAGTAATCCATCATCAAGAAGAGGAGAGTTACGAATTCACTTACAAACTTGACTTTTAAAAAAGAATTAGAGGGAGGCTTACAAGAGGAACTAAAAATGAGGGAAGGTAATAAAAACAAAGGCATGAAATGCATAAGTAATAATCAAAGAGTTTATGTTAAAATGGATAAAATCTAATTAGAAACTAGAAAAGGGGAGGGGTGCAATATTGGTTAAAATTGTTAATGTAAAAAATGAAAAAAATAATCTAAAATATGAAAACAAGAATATGTAAAACCAACAAATGGAAGAGTGAAAAAAATTAAACGAATATTTTCCCTAACCTTCAATTTCAACATTCTTTAATATGAATTAGTGACAAGTTTGAAGGCCTAGCATCAATGCTGAAGGCCTAGCATCAATGCTGAAGCCTCAACCTCATTATTCATACTTCTATATTAAAATTAAATTAAAAGGAGTACAAATATAGAAGTTAGGAACAATAAATACTTTTATATTATATTTTTTAAAACATAATTAAGCATTCTTTGATTTGATTTTTTAATTTTTATTAAATTATAAAAATTAAATACAATTAATTATTAAAGAGACAAATCAACTCCTTAAGTAAAAATCCTTAAAGAATATATTAATAAAGATAAATAAATTTTAACTTCATAATATAAATCTTTTGAAATAAATTTTATAAAATTAATAAAAATTTAAAATTTATGTTATAAAATATTTAACTGCTAGTGTTATGGGTTATTTTTAAATATCATCTATTTAGTAATCAAAGGTTAATTTTGGCCAATAAAAATAAGACAAATATTTACTACTTTTTATTATGAATGAGGTGTAAAATTTCTATTAGACTGTTTAACCATTGAAGTAGGGCTATTCAATAGTCAAATGTCCAGTTTGGCCAATAAAACTAGAATAAATATTTACCACTTTTTGGTGTGGATGAGGTGTAAAATTGTCATTGACTGTTTGACCGGATGATGTTTAAATAAAATGTTGAAATAGATAATATTTAAGTAAAATGTTGAAATAGATAATCTTTTTATTTTTAGACGCCGAGTTCCAACTTTTACCCATTACGATGAATTGAATAAGACGGATGTGTAAATTAAATGTAACAGACCAACCCAGCAGAGAAGTAGGCACTCATGTACGTAAGTTGCCAACGCAACTGCTTGTCAAGTCAAAGCCAGACGAGACATCCAGCTTTAAATTATCACCCTATTTCCCCTGCAGATTAATTTCTAAGTTTGTGTCGGGGAAATATCTTGAACCTCCCAACGTCTCTCACTTGGCTGTCCCGGAGCAACAAGCTTCTTGACAATCACAACGGGGACGGATTATGTGTCATTTCTTGTTCGAGCATCCATGACGGACCTCCTTAAAATAGTACCATATATATCCATGGAGAACATCTTTTTATATATAGTTTACTATATATATAGGTTAGATTAATTAAATAATAAAATAAATGTTTGTTGGTTAGTTGGTTGTTGGGAAGTTACATTTCCATAAATAAATTGGCTTTATAAGTCATTGCAAGTCAATGTAAAATTCAATTGAGGTTGTATGTATTGAATATTGGAAAATATCAATAAAATATATATTATTTTGTGAGATTTTGTTGTGTAATAATGGTTTGATTCAATCTCTTTGTGTGGGCTGACCATTTCAATATGATCAAAGAAATATTCAATCCTATGCTGTGAGAAATATGAGATAATTGAATGCGTGGAGGAGATTGCGTGTTGGAAGAACCAAATTAACGTATGAGACAATAAAATTTGTTAAGTCTACTTTTGAAGCGTTGAAGATTTGATGAGGCGTGATGCAGAATAAAAATGTTTTGAGGATTTAGCTACTCAAACTTATCAACCACAGCCAGTGGAGCTTCCATCATTTGTGACTGAAGTTAATCTTCTTAGTAGCTTTGGTGAAGCTTTTGCATGTCTCGAACTTGGTCTCAATATCCCCAGGGTTCTGATGCAAATGCAAAAGCTAATAGGGGCACACATTGAGGATTCACCATGATGTTTTAATGATTCACTATTTATCTTATGGAAGCTCATTCAAGCCGCTGTCATGATCCCTAGTTGTGAGTTAAAATGGGCCCGAAACCAAATCAAAACCATTTAATCTGATATAGCCACATATTAAATCCAAAGTGACAAACCATGAAAGTGGGAACCAGTTGTTTATGGCTATTCTTAAATATCATCCACTTCAACAGTCAAAGGTCAATTTTGGCCAATAAAAAAAGGACAAAATTTACCATTTTTTTTTTATTGTGAATGAGGTGTAAAATTGCTATTGATTATTTGACCATTGAAGTTGATGATATTTAAGTAGAGTGGTTGTTTATGCTATGGTAGTGGTCATGGATTAGAGGAGAACTGAATTATGCCATGGTAGTGGTCATGGATTGATTTTGATGCTGAGTAAATTTTGGTATATATTTTAAACTGTGAAATCATTCTTTTTAATCTTTTATGAAGAGAGTGGTTTTTACATTGATGATTAAGAAATATGTGGAAGTTGTCCTAGCTAAAATTTCTCTCTACCTTGAAAAATTATTGAAAGCAACTCGAAACAGAGATTTTAATAAACGGTGTGTTGGCGTATAGTTATATTAATAATGGTATTACATTGTCATTGCAGTTAAAACTATTATACAGTTATGTTTAAAAATGTTATACAGTTATGTGAATTGCATCTCCCTCCTTGTATAAATCACACTGCATTGTATCATTTGAGATCATCAATAAAACATTTTTCATTGCATACTCCATTAAATGGTATCAGAGTGGTTTGCCATGATGGAAGGGGAATGACTGCGCAATGTTTGAAGGTTGTTAAAAAGTCAGAGACTGCCAGAGAAAGGTGCATTGGAAAATTTCCACGCTAACAAGGTTCTACAAATTCATGGTTTAGATGTGAAGATTCCAATACAATTTTTACTATTCTATGCGCTCATTTGTTATGTGTAAGGAAGTATGTAAGAGTGTGAAGCCCTTGGCGTCGCAAATTGCACTAACCGCCACTAGATAGATAGCCAGTAAGGACGTCAACAGGAATGCTAGATCGTGGGTTCGAGTACTTCTCCGCTTCATAAGTAAATCATATCAAGGTCAAGTTTTGATTCTGAGGTTTCCCTCTGAATTGTCTATTTCGTTTGTAAGTAGAGTACCCTTTGCCTGTTATCACAAGGAATCTCTACACAAAGTTTTTTGAGAGATTTCCTATTCTATATAGTAGTGCCGAATATCAAATCTGGTAAGTGCAATGTGTGTACAGTTTGGTTGGCATTGAATAACAGCGTTGAAATCTAAATCTTTTGCTGCTAGGTTTATGAGAGCCATGTTCATGTGAAGATCTAGGGTTTACAATGGTGTGTTATTGCAAGATCGGAGTGCAGGATTGATCATATGTCAAGAGAACTAAGGTTATCAAAGCCAAGTGGATTATGTTAATTGTCCCTGCAGATTATAGCTAGATTGTAGCAAAAATCAAGCCGCTGTGGCAATTCACTTGTAGATCTAAAGAAAGCCGCTGCCAGACAAATCGAAGGAGTGCTGAAGTCAATTCATATCACTGAAAAAGTATGGAGACAAAGCCCGCTTAAGGAAGAAAGAAACCGCACCTGCTGTTGAAGTTGCTGTCATAGAAGATCATTTGAAGAAGAAGCACGAGGGCTTGTAACATCACTACCGAGGAGATAGTAAGTTTATTGAGATCGTTGGAATACAGATTGATGCTTTATGATTAGTTTATAGTGAATAAAATGTGTATTTCACTTTGGAGTAATAAGGATTAAATTGTTGAAAGTTTAATTTGATGAAGGTCTAATAGTGTATTGAAGTTATGAGATATTTCATTCCATTGCTTATGTGTGGGGTTTGTATATTTGTATGCATTGGAGTGATAAGGAAAATAAGGTTTGGAGGTATATGAGTCCATTGATCAAAATTGACATCATTATTCTTAACATTGGAAAATGGCTACACATTATGTTTGTGGTTCCGATGCCATCCATGCTATCATTGATAGAAATTTGAGAGACTTGCATGCTTATGCTATTGAAGAGTCTAAAGCAAATGGATAGAGTGTAAGCATATTATATTGGAGGCAGGAGGCATCGGAGGATGGAGGATTTTCCATCATCTCAAGTTAGCTTTTCACTTTGAGATGATGCTTTGCATGAGAAGCGTTTTTGGTTTTGGTTATTTTGTTTTTCTTTGTTGATGCTGATGGATTTAAAGAATGTATGTTTTGTGAAGATTTTGTTTTGGAGATAGGTTTGGGATTTGGTGTTGAGCTCAATATGGATTATTGTCCAATGAGCTTTAGAGTATATGATCGAGAATTATACCCTTTCGCGGTCACTAGACAATGATAGAGATCTGTCGTATCTCTTAGGGATTGTTGTCAAATAATTCAAGACTATGATTTGAGAGTTCGGGACTAAAGAGCTCAAGAACACAGCTCGAAGCTACGCCTTTCTGAGGGTAGATGAGACAGCATGATGGAGCCCTGCTTGGTTCAGGATTTGTTCTTTGGGAGAAGATCTTCTATAAAATATGTATTCATATTATGTAATAAGCTTTGTTGAGTATTTTAGCATTCAGGGGGGGTCCCTTGGTACTATTGCAGGAACAATGTAATAAGGGGGGGGAATGTTGGCATATAGTTATATTAATAATAGTATTACATTGTCATTGCAGTTAAAATTGTTATACATTTATGTTTAAAACTATTATACAGTTATGTGAACTGCATCTCCCTCCTTGTATAAATCACACTACATTGTATTGTTTGAGATCATCAATAAAACATTTTTCATTGCATACTCCATTATGGTGGATAGGTGAGTTGGTCAAAGAAATTTTATGAAATCTTTTGGATTTGGTTTTTACAAATCATCGGTTTCAAGTCTTTTTTGTTTCTTCTTAGACATCACATTTAAAGTTGTTGATCATTTATATGTCAAGAGTGTGTTTAGAGCAATAAGAGATAAGGCAAAATAAGATGTTGATATAACTTTGGAGGTTGTTAGTTTAAAGCCTGCCAAATATTTTCCAATTATGTTTGCACATTAGTTTTGAAGTTACAAGGTTTTTTGTTTACACTATATGTAAATGGTGTAGTTTCGGTAGACTCTGACACTTGATGTCTTCCTATGGCTTCTATTTTGCATTATGTGCGATTCTTAAGGAAACATGTCCACTAAATTTTGACTATCTTGTGGCCCATATGGTGTTCTTGATTACATCTTATTTGATGCTAAATGTCACACACGACATGAAAAGAAAAAGCTTACAAAGGGTTATGAAGTTAATATCGAAAATAATGGAGAAAACAAAAAATAAAGAACGTATCAAACTTAAAGACTAAACACAACCTTTATATTGGATGCTAGAGGCATCAGAGCTAGGAGGAGTTTTTGTTATCTTGAGCTAGCTTGTCACTTAGAGATGATACATTTCATGAGAAGCACTAATTTTGATCTGTGTCCCTCCATGGAGTAAGGGGGGCTTGGAAATTCTTGACAGTACTTATGGATAGTTTAATTTCTAAAATAGTGTGGGATTGATGTATCTACATTGGTTTAGTTCCTTTTATACACCAAAGGAGGAATTTGGTTCTCATCGCATTGGAGGAGGGATATTGACACTTTCAGAGGAAAGTGGACTCTTGAAGGAGAGTTGCTCTCTCATATGCAACACTAGAGGAGGGATTTCGATCCACACTTAGAGAAGATGTGGACTTCTGAAGGAGAGTTGTTCTCTCATTGTGCATGGAGGATGGGAATATTTATATTCTCTCATGTGGTATAGAGGATTTGAAGTTTTGGCAGTCAGGAGATCTGTTGATAGATTCAGTTCAAGGTGTTTCTTAGGTGAGCGAGAAAAATTGGTGGAGGCACTTCATCAAGGTTTCCAAAAGGGCTGCTATGTTTAGTCCTTGCGGTGTTTCATCCTTTGTTTATATTAATGTAATAAGGGGGGAATGTTGGAGTATTACATCTTTTTATATACTTTAATATTATATAGTTAGTATAGGTTAGATTAATTAAATAATTAAATAAATGTTTGTTAGGTTAAACCTTGTTGGGAAGTTACATTCTCGTAAATAAGTTAAGGGAGTTAATGTTCATGGAAATACATTAGCTTTATAAGCTATTGTGCAAATCAATATAAACTTCAATTCAAGTTGTATGCACTGAATATCTGAAAATATCAATAAAATATATATTTTTCCATGAGATTTTGTTGTGCAAGAATGGTGTGATTCAATCTCTTTATGTGTTCACAATTTCAATAGTCGTTAAGTTTTAGATAATATAAATTTAGGAAATAATGAAATATTATTTTTATTTTATTTAAAATATAATTGTAATGGAATTATATTGCTTATATTTACAATCAAACTTAGAAAATATATTTTTAATGACAGCGCTTCTGATTAGATCTTGACTGAAAGGAATTGGATAATTAAAAGGAAGAATTATGTCATTCAGAGGTTTGTAATTAATATAAAATCTATTTTAAATACTTCTATTTTTTTCCTCTTTTCTCTACAAAGAATGTTGGACAAGAAATCAGACTCTTGCTAAGTTTGATGAATCCTCCTTCTAGGAGTTCAACAAGATGTTCATCCATTTCTTTTACTTCTGAGGGACTGAGTAAATAAGTTGGCTAAAAAGGGATTATATGTGCATATTCTTGTCTTAATTTAATCACACTCTTCTTGTTCTATAGTCTAGAACTTTAGTGGATTCATGCTGTAATATTCCTTTTCAAAATTTTCTTTGATTTGAAATAGCCTTTCATCTTTTACATGATCTATGAATTCTTCTTTTCTTTGTTGTTTTTCTTGTTGGATTTTATCTTGGTTTTTTGGATTTATTTCATAATTTTTTTTCTCAATCTTGTGATTAACAAACTTGAGAACAAGCATTTTAACATCTTTCCCTTCATTTCTTAATGATACAAAACTCCTTTGGAGTATGAAGGGTTCATATTTCACCATGAATGTATATCCTAACAAGATATCATTGTCCATTTCATCTAATTCTAAACTATCTATGATAAATGTCTTATTGGATTTATTGGGACTTCTATGTGCACCACTAAATAGACTTGTATTTGCATTGATTATAAAGTGTCATCTTCTATTGATCTAAGGGAGGGTTTTATGCAATCATGAATTGTAAACACACACTAATGATAAAGTGCTAAACCTTGTATCTATTTTGTAGGGTATTATGCAAAATTATCTAGTGGGCTCATTGTAAATACACTAATATAAAGTGCCAACATTTTGGGGGGTTGCAAACATGTTTTTCAACACTTCATTTTACTCTTTTGTTGTCACCCTTAACAAAGGGAACTATTTGTTCTAGAAAGAAGGGATAAATAATCACTCCCTTGAGCAGGATCTACTACCCTATCTTGATGGACTTGTTCTTGATCTGGGTGACCATGAAAAATATGTGCTTGGTTAAACTACAATGCCATGGTCTACGGACTAATAGGTCTTACAATTTCTAAAGATGTCATACATCACATAGAGCACACTGATTGCCCTATCACTACCATGACCATAGTGATGTAACAAAGAGACCTTGAACCTACAATAGGCTATGATGTTCCCTTAGAGAACCTTGCACATTTGGATGAAACTAAAAAATAATTGATCCTTTTGATGTCCCATCTACATTCATTCAGACTCACACCACTGTTTGAGAAATTTATGGAATGTAGTGTAATCATTCCATATGCACTAAGATTCCAACACCTCTGATAGCTTAATCACTTGTTCATAATCAAGCATCTAATGTGGACATATTGTAGAATGAACAATGTAGTCACATGACATGCACTATGATTCCATCACAACCTCCTGTTGACACTGTAAAGTTTCAAGTTGCTTCATGAAGAGCTTCTAATGATTCTTTGCAACATGACGTCTTGTGGTCCCCGCCCCTGATGTGCAATGTAGTCACATGAAATGCACTGAGATTCTACCTTTACTTGTTGCTTCTACAAAGTTTAGAGATGCTTCATTGAAGACTTCTAGAGATTCTTTGTAGTAGGCCATCTTGTGGGATGAGCATTGTATTCACATGAAATGCAATGAGATTCAACATTCATACACTACTTCTTTAGTACATGTTGCACACATGTTTACACATGGTCTTGAGAAATCATCCTCTTTAGTTTGGGCTAGGACTCTTGATCTGTTCATGGTACTACTCAACATTGACATGAGGACCATTTCATAGCTTCCAAAGCCATACAATTTTTTTTCTTCCCACATATTTTTTTTTTGAATGGGAATATTTTTTACATTCACCTTTAGTTTTCTTTCTTCCTAAGGGGAGAAATATTGTTCGATGACAATGGATCTTCATTGGTGTAGGAGGCATCATATCAAATGGATTATCTAGCTCTCTTCACATTTCTCTTTATTTGGGGGGTTTCTATCATTGTAAATGGGTACCTAACATGGCCTCATTATTGGGACCCATTTCTATTTATTTTAAATTACACTTATGGCAGGTGTTGGTGATGCAGGGGCATTTTTGGATGCATTTTGTGTCATGTTGCAAAGTTTTGATTTTTGAGTTGGTCTGATTTGTTTTGAGAAAATAAGGTCATTTGAGACCATTTGGGGTCATTTAGGACCATTTTATAATGTTTGGGTGACTAGGTGTAAAAGTTTCTAAAAGTTGCAAAATGTTGTCATTCTTGTCAACCAAACAAGGGTAAAATATGTCATCATTGTTAACCAAGAAGTTAGAACGTGGTTGGGCAGTTGTGGATGATTTTAATTGAATGTAAAAGAGATGTACACATGTAGACCAAGGTTGGAGAAGGATTGAATGAGAAAAACTTCATTTTTGCACGTTCTATCTTGCATTTCCTGTGTGAGACAATATGTAGTTCAATTGGTACGGCCTTGTACAGATAGGTATAGCCTAGAAATCAATTGGAGAAGTTGAATAATGTTCTTATCTTTCTAATGCTTTTGGTTTGAGTGAATTTCATTGTGTTTTGTGAAAGATATTGCATCTTTAGTGTTGATAGGTTAAAAACCATGGCTAGGGTTTCCAGGGAGCAAAAATAATCCATCCCAGGCAGAGTTTCCACCGTGGAAAATCATGAAATATGGTGGAAATATTTGTCCCATGCCTATCTACATTTTTGTAAGAGTAGGAGTCATAGGTTGCACGTGTGAAGAAGTTCTTGAGGTCTGTGTGTTTCCTTTTATGAGAAAACAGTCATAAAACCATAAGCACTTGAGAGTTTTTTAAAATCAATGCATTATCTGATCATGATTGGATGGGAAACCTATGAGATGTGTTGTATTGGGTTTGAACAATCCAAGAACCTTATTTTTCATGTTGTTCTCTTTGTTGAGTGCCCATAGGCCATTATGGTAATGTTTCCAAGTGCATTAGTATGCATTTAGTCATTGTTTGAAAGGAGTCAAAGCATTCAAGTTGTGTTAGGTGAAGTCCTTCCTCTGCATCATTATTGGTATCAGAGCCAATAAAGATAAAAACAAGTTAATCTAGTGAGTTGTGACAAACAAAGATGCCTCCAAGAGTTAATGATGTTGAAAGAGCAGTAGAAAGGTTAGCCAAAGAGATGAGAAATAATCTTGCCCAATCTAGATGAGATAAATGAGAATAAGTCTTGATGCAAGGCTTACAGCAGTTGAGACCGATCAGAGAAGAGGAGTGGCTATATGAGACTTGAGTGATCAAGAAGTAAAAGGTGAAAACAATCCACCACAAGAAGAATCTCAGGAAGAGAGAGATGTTGATGAGATAAGGATGGAAAGATTGCTGAAGGCAGTCAAAAGTGAAGGTTCCAAGGTGAAGATGGAACTTCCAGTGTATGCAAGTAGTTTGAATAGTGAGGGACTTCTTGATTGGATAGGTGAGTTGGATAAATATTTTAAATTTGAAGAGGACCTAGGGCACAATAGGTGAAGTTGGCCAGAACCAAGTTGAAAGGCCATGCATCCCTTTGGTGGGATTATGTGCAAGAGGAAAGAAGGAAGAAAGGAAAAGAAAAGATCACCTCTTGGAACAGGATGGTTGCAAAGTTGAAAGGTAAATTTCTGCCTAGTGATTATGCCACTCAATTGTATAGGAAACTACAAAACTTGAAACAAAAAGACATGGATGTAAAGGCATATATAGAAGAGACTTACAAATTATGTATTAGATCAGGCCATATGGAGGATGAGGTTGATAAGGTTGCAAGATACCTTAATGGGCTGAAATATAGCCTACAAGATGAATTGAGTCTTACAATCCCTAGGACGGTAGAAGAATGTTACCAACTAGCCATGAAGGTTGAAGACAAATTGAAAAGAAGACAAGAGAAACAAAATAGAGGTAGAGGAAGGACTTTCAGAGGAAGAGGATCATTTGCTGGTAGAGGATAGTCCCAAAGGTCTCAAGGAGAGACAAACAATTCTCAAGACCAAACATTAGATTCAAGAGGTAGTTTTAGAGGAAGAAGATCCAATTTTAGAGGCAGATTTGAACATAGAGGAGGATCACGTGGATTCATTGGAAAATGCTACAAATGTAACAAATTTGTAGGTCACCAAGCATGGGAATGCCCTAAAGAATAGTCAACCACTTCTTTTAGGAGTGAAAGGAGGAATCAAGTTGCACAAGGTGGAGATGTTGAAAGTGTTAATTCTTCATCACAAACTGTAGAACCAGAAGTTGGAGAGTATTTGTTGATGAGAAGAACCTTGATCAAAGTGCCCATGGAGAAGGAGCCACCTCAAAGAAAATCACTCTTCAGGACCACTTGCAAATGCCAAGGTAAATGTTGTCAAGTTGTCATTGATTCTAGTAGCACTGATAACTTAGTTTCTATAGAAATGGTAGAATAGTTAAAGTTGAAAAGATTACCCCATGCCACTCCATATAAGGTCTCATGGTTAAATAAAGGTCAGCAAGTGTTAGTAAATGAAAAAAGTTGGGTAGAATTCCAAATAGGGGGATATAAGGACAAAGTGTTGTGTGACATCATCCCTATGGATGTTTGCCATATGTTACTTGGTAGGCCATGGCAATATGATAGAAAAGTAGTCCATGATGGTAGGAAGAATACCTATGTCATAGAGAAGGATGGGGTCTCTTACACTCTAATACCTTTGAAAGAGGAAAGCCAAGAACAATAAGTGGGATCTAGTGTGATGTTGTTAGGTGAGAAAGAGTTCATTAAAACCATGGAAGAGGAGGAAATGGGCTTTGCAATCATAACCAGACCTAGGATTGTTGTGACATCAACAAAAGTGGATGAGTTGCCTTTGGAGGTCCACGATTTGCTAAAGGAGTACTCTAATATAGTGGTAGATGAAATCCCAAACACCTTACCTCCAATGAGGGATATTAGCCATCACATTGACATCATACCAGGGGCTAGTTTGCCAAATAAAGCATCCTACAAAATGACACCACAACAGAATGAAGAGATCAAGAAACAAGTGCAAGAGTTGCTTGACAAGGGGCTGATCAGAGAAAGCCTTAGTCCTTGTGTGGTTCCAACTGTCCTAGCACCTAAGAAGGGAGGTGAATGGAGGATGTGCACTGATTCTAGTGCCATAAACAAGATCACAATTAGATATAGGTTCCCAATTCCATGGATAGAAGACTTGATGGATTGCTTAAGCGGAGTAAGTTTTTTTTCCAAGATAGACCTCAAAAGTGGGTATCACCAAATCAAGATCAGACAAGGGGATGAGTGGAAGACAACATTCAAGACAAATGAAGGGCTTTGTGAGTGGCTTATTATGCCTTTTGGTCTTTCCAATGCACCTAGCACCTTCATGAGGCTCATGAATGAGGGACCCTCAAGCCATATATTGGTAAGTTTGTGGTTGTTTATCTTGATGACATCTTAGTTTTTAGTTCTAGTAAAGAAGAACATTTGCATCATTTGAATTTGGTTTTAAGAAGGTTGCAAGAGAAGAAGCTACTAATCAATTTGAAAAAGTGTGAGTTCATGAAGACAGAGCTGCTATACCTTGGGTTTGTGATCTCAAAGGGAACATTGAAAATGGATCCAAGCAAAGTTGAAGCAATATTGAATTGGCCTCCACCTAAATCAGTTGCAGAGGTAAGAAGTTTTCATGGATTAGCAATCTTTTATAGGAAATTCATTAAGAGTTTTAGTTATGTATGTGCACCCATAATAGACACTATAAAGGGAGATAGAAAAAGGAAGTTTGTTTGGACTAAGGAGGCTGATAAGAGTTTTTAGTAATTGAAGAAAAGAGTAGCAAAGCAACCTATATTGGCTTTACCAGATTTTAATAAGGTCTTTTCAATTAAATGTGATGCTAGTGGCTATGCTATAGGGGTAGTATTGAGTCATGATAACAAGCCTATTGCTTTCTTTAGTGAAAAATTGAATGATGCTAAAAAGAAATACTCCTCTTATGATCTAGAAATGTATGCTATGGTTCAATCTTTGAAAAAATGGAGACATTACGTTCTTCCAAAGGAGTTTGTAGTCTATACTGATAACCATGCTCTTCAATTTCTAAATAGTCAAGAGAAAATCAGTCATAGGCATGTCAAGTGGGTAGAATACTTGCAAGGTTTTACTTTCACTATCAAGCACAAGAAGGGATAGTCCAATAAAGTTGTTGATGCCTTGAGTAGGAGGGCATTGATGGTGCAGGAGATTCAATTGTAAAGTGTGGGAGTTGAAGAATTGAAAGGCAACTATGCTGATGATGCAGATTTCAAGGAGATATATGAGTATTGTAGGCAGTCTCATAGCAACACTAATGATAAATGGCTTGATTTTCTGATTCAAGATGATTTTTTGTTCAAGGGAGCACAACTTTGTGTGCCTAAATGCTCAATGAGAGGTAATCTAATAAAGGAAAAGCATTGTGGTAGTTTAGCAGGTCATTTTGGCCTTGACAAAATGTTGGAGCAGTTAAGGAGACATTATTTTTGGCCTAAGATGCAAACTGATGTAAGGAAGTTTGTGGAGAGATGCACAATTTGTCAAAGAGCAAAGGGAAGTAGCACAAATGCAAGGTTGTATCAGCCTCTACCTTTTCCAAATAGGCATTGGGAGTCTATTAGCATGGATTTTGTCATGGGGTTACCAAGAACACCAAGGGGTTTTGATTTAGTCTATGTTGTAGTTGACCAGTTCTCAAAAATGGCTCATTTCATTCCCTGTAAAAGCACCAATGATGTATCATATGTTGCAGGTCTATTCTTCAAAGAGGTTGTCATAATCCATGGTTTTCCTTTGAGTATAGTTTCAGATAGAGACAACAAATTTATTAGACATTTTTGGAGGACTTTGTGGAGAAAACTTGGCACCAACCTCAGTTTTAGTTATGCCTACCATCCTCAAACTAATGGGTAGATTGAGGTGGTTAATAGGAGCTTAGGACACCTCTTGAGATGCCTATCCAAAGAACATTCTACTCAGTGGGATCTTGTCTTGCCTCAGGCAGAGTTTTCCTACAATGATTCCATGAATAGGAGTATTGGGAAGAGTCCTTTTCAAGTAGTTTATGGTTTGCAGCCCAGAGGGGTATTTGAGTTGAGAGATATCAGTAGAATGGAAAGGCCAAGTGCTAAAGGGGAGAAATTTGCTGTTGCAATGCAAGAAATCCATCAACAAGTTAGGGAGCAACTTCAACATAGTGTTGACAAGTACAAGCAAAGGGCATATATGAAGAGGAGAGAGGTTGATTTCAAGGTTGGGGATTTGGTTTTAGCCCATCTTAGGAAAAAGATATTTCCAAAGGGTCAATACTCCAAGTTGTAGATGAAAAAGATAGGGCCTTGCAAGATTGTGCATAAGTTTGTAAACAATGCATATGAAATTGAGTTACCCAAGGGAGTTGGCATCTCCCCTATCTTCAATGTTTTTGACTTGTACCCTTACAAAGGGGATATGATGGAAGGTGATGGAGCAGGTTCACAAACACCCTTAGATGCTGAATGGATCACAGATCTTCTACCTAACAGACCTATGGAGTTAGAATGTATCATTGACACCAAGGAACTAAAAAAGACAAGGAATAAGGCATATCTCCAGTATTTGGTCAAGTGGAAGGGTCTTCCCATTGAAGATGCAACATGGATGACTAAAGTAGATATCCTAAAGCATGGTTTCACTATTGCAGATGTTCACTCAAGTGGAACTTGAGTTCTTTCTATCTTTGGATGCATTTTGTGTCATGTTGCAAAGTTTTGATTTTTGAGTTGGTCTGATTTGTTTTAGAAAATAAGGTCATTTGAGACCATTTGGGGTCATTTAGGACCATTTTAGAATGTTTAGGTGATTAGGTGTAAAAGTTGCTAAAAGTTGCAAAATGTTGTCATTCTTGTCAACCAAACAAGGGTAAAATATGTCATTATTGTTAACCAAGAAGTTAGAAGGTGGTTGGGTAGTTGTGGATGATTGTAATTGAATGTAAAAGAGATGTACAATGTAGACCAAGGTTGGAGAAGGATTGAATGAGAAAAAACTTCATTTTTACATGTTCTATCTTGCATTTCTTGTGTGAGACAGTCTGTAATTCAATTGGTACGGCCTTGTATGGATTGGTACGGCCTTGTATGGATTGGTACTGCCTAGAAATCAATTGGAGAAGTTGAAGAATGTTTTTATCTTTCTAATGCTTTTGGTTTGAGTGAATTTCATTATGTTTTGTGAAAGATATTGTATCTTTAGTGTTGACAGGTTAAACACCCTGGCTAGGGTTTCTAGGGAGCAAAAATAATCAATGGGCAGAGTTTCCACCATGGAAAAATCATGAAATCTGGTGGAAAGATCTATCCCATGCCTATCTACATTTTTCCAAGAGTAGGAGTCATAGGTTGCACATGTGAAGAAGTTCTCGAGGTCTGTGTGTTTCCTTTTATGAGAAAATAGTCATAAAACCCTAAGCACTTGAGAGTTTGTTAAATCAATGCATTATCTAATCATGATTGGATGGGAAACCTGTGAGATGTGTTGTATTGGGATTGAACAATCCAAGAACCTCATGTTTCATGTTGTTCTCTTTGTTGAGTGCCCATTAGGCCATTATGGTAATGTCTCCAAGTGCACTAGTATGCATTTAACTTGATTGTTTGATATGAATCATTGTTTGAAAAGAGTCAAAGTAGTCAAGAAGTGTTAGGTGAGGTCCTCCCTCTGCATCAGTTGGTGTAAATATTTCACTTCATCTAGGATAGTGTTCATCCTAACTCTAATATTGCACTAATTTTTTAAGTTTACTTAAGATATTAGTAATTATTGGAGTAGGTGTGTTGTACACCTTGCATAACATTGATATTATTTTGTTATGTAAAATAAATATTTATTTGTGGATCATCATTTGATGTGTTTAGCCACATTGGATATTTATTTGGACGCCACTTGTAATCATTGTATGTAACATTGGGTTAATTAATTTATTTGTAATTATTTGATTATTTGGGAAAACTTAGTACCGATAATCAAATGTGGGGTCAATGGTTTTGTAGACACATGGTTTTGGGGAAAATGGTATTATAATACCAGATGTTGTATTTGTCTGAGCTTATCTCTATAAAAGAAAACACATGGGTAGTTGTTATAGAGCGAGGTGAGGGGTTATTGCCTTTGGCTGTGTTTGTTGCTTCTCTTGTAGGTTGGTTGTGTGAGGGTTTGAAGCATGGCATGTGATGTATGGTTACATGCTTGTTCACATGGATTGTAGGTAGAGAAAGCTGGTTGTTTCAAAGGTTATCTCTGCATATGTATTTGTTGTTTATTGCTGAATAATACATGAGAGATGCATGCTTTTGGAGGCTGGGTTTTTTCCTCTATGAGGGTTTTTCTAGGGTATATCTTGTGTCACCATTGATAGTATGATTGTCTATTTCTTTTGCATGTGGATTTCTAGTTATGTTGCACATTTAATCTCTTATTGGGTTATGCATAATTAGTACATATTGTTGCATATTTCTAATAGTAATATTTAATTATTCACCTAGGTAGCTAATAATGGCATGTGTACACCTTGACTTGAGGTACACAAGTGCCAGCACTGCCCCATCAATCCTTGATTGATGGTAGTTAGGTGCCACCTCTATTTAGTCAAGGCCACTTTTTTTCCTCAACTAGATTGAGTTAACTCACCTCCTAATTGGAAGTGATAAAGATTTAAAATATTACCTATTGACCATGTCATCTCCTTGATTCATTGATCCAAGAGGTCTATATATTTGTAATTTACTCTTTGTAGTTATGCTCTGGATAATATTGAATATATATAATTTTTTTATTCATTCTTGATTTTGTCATTAGCTCTCATGCATTAGGTCCTAGGTAGATTTATTGTTTATGCAAAATTCTAATAGACTCTTATTCTTGGCTTTTCTCTTTTGTGATGGCATTTAACATGATTGCCTTCTTCTTATTTTGCCTTTGTAGAATGATTTCCAATCTATATTTTAGATTTGCATGGAATTTATTACATCTTATTCTGCCTCATGTGGTCAACCTTATCCTTGCCCATGGTGCATTACTCTTCTCTAGTTTAATGCCTAAATTCTCAAGTGGTATAAGTGCTAGTTTCAAACAACATCTAGTTATTTTGAATAACTCCCATTCTCTACTTCGTACCAATAAGGCTTTATAGCATTCTATGAATGCTATTATCACTCAACTTCCTTCTAGATTAAATGAGACTGTTCATCCTATTCCTAGAATGTCAAGAACTAATAATGTTAATGCTAATAAAGTTGTTTAGTTGGAGAATAGATTGCATTCTACTCCCACTCATGGTAATGTTTGAGGTACAAGAAAAGTTTCTTTTGATGATTCCATGCCCACTAAAAAGCCACATAACATGGGTTATTTTAATCAGAATCCTCACTTGGATGATAATCAGCGTTCTTCTATGGATCCCAAGAAAGCTAGCTCATCCAAGAACTTGAATCCTTTGATTCAAAATTTACTGGATTTGGGAAACTCTAATGCTGATAATTCAAGAGAAAACCATGGTTTGATGGTAAAGTTAACCTCTTAGGCTTCATGATTTGGTTGAAAACTCTAATTTAATCTTTTTTTCCAAAATTTGCATAGAGGGGGGATGCTGTTGCCAAATTATGGAGGATCAAGTTTTGTTTCTTAATAACATTAACATAAATCTTGTACATCTTGAGGAAACTCATGATATTATGCTTTCTTTGGTTAATGATTTTTCTAGACTCCCTTAGTAGATTCGTTTAAGGTGGTTCCATGGGGGTCTTGGATGTTCAGGACTCCAGATGTGAATTGGAGCATGAATCAATCGAACATACCTAGTTCCCTATTTTCATGGTCTATCTTTGTGTTATGACTTTTAGTTATTTTGAAACTTTGACCTTTTGTAGCTCTTTTTGATTTTTTTTAATTTTATCAAAAAATTAAAATATAATTTAAAAATATTTTCTTGGTTGGCTTAAATTTATTTATTTATTTATATTAGAGATAGACAATTTTCACATCACATGATTAATAAAACTAAAATCTCAAGGAACTTGTGTAATATATCTTCAATTAGCTCTTTAAATAGCATATATTGTGCTCCATTAAGGATTGTAATGGTGAAAATTACATATTTGTATGTAATAATTAGAGCATATAAATAAAGATATTTGCATGAAAGTTGGTAAATAATTTGATCTTGGATTTTGTTTCCATTTGCACTCATTTCTATTCTCATTGTTTAGATTTGATTCTCTGTATATCTATTTCTTGTCTTCGATTGGATTTGTGAACACTTTGAAAGTCTTGCTAAAATGATCTCTATGGTACAAAAATCAATTCAGAATTGGACCTAGTAATTTTTCCTCTAATCAACAATTATGAGCTAACTTGAAGTATAAAATAGTTAAATGACATGATAGGGTGTATTTAAGGACAAGCTTTAATGCATTTAGAACATCTACCAAACACGTGAATTAATTTCTCTTAAGCACACATCATTGGGTAAAAATTTGTTGACTGCTTGTTGCCCTCTCAATCTTGTTCAAAATCTGTTGACTTATCATCCCTATATGGTTTTGATACAAGGAAGTAATTATCCTTTGTTAAGTGCAAGCTCTCGAGCATGCAAACCAAGCTTTTATGTAAAAATACAACTAAACACTTTGATACAAGTTGAAAGTGAATTTTTAGAATTTTGCAAGATTGCATTTGTAGGTTTGGTTTAGATCCCACATGCACATGATTAATTTTGAAGTTGCAAAAATGACCTCAATAAAAGAACATACTTTTTACAGATTTTGAGCTATTTAACTGATAAACCCTAATTTTATATAATAATGATAAATTACTTGGAGATATTTGACAAAGTCATATTTCACATCAAACCAACTAAGTACTTGAATTTATTGCTTGAAATTTTGAGCATTTAATTTCAAGATATGAAACGCAACTCTTCCACTTTCATAGGCTACGCAAATTAAACATCAAATATAATTTTGAACCATTTATGTTCCACGAACTTAGTGGCAATGAGGTACGAAAAGGAATGCAATGAATACCTGGTGAGGGTGAAGACCAATTCCCAATTTGTACGGTGTGTAGCTTTGTTGGTTTTGTTTGAGCATGAGTCGTCGATCTAGAAGAAACTAATGAGAGTCGTCGATCTTGCACCATTCTTCAAAGGTGATAAGCAGGGTAATGTGTCCGTAGGGGGTTTATGGTCAAAGCACCACTATATAATGTTTTTTTGTGCAACAAAGAATTAATGTAAAAAGGGATTTTTTTTTTTATATTGAATGAATGCAAATACAAAGAAAGCAGTCAAAGACTGCAAAAGGCAGCAAAAAACAGCTGCACAACCAAATACACAATACATAGATACAGATACATTACATGCTGTTATATAAACACATTACATAAATACAGCCATAGAAACATTCCATGCTACTTGGAAAACACAGCTACAGCTGCTATACATAAGCAACCAATAACAGATATAACCCACCCAACAACGAGATCACCTGTCAAACATCTATCTAAACACCTGGAAAGCTGAAGAGATCACTCATGGCAGAGAAAAGACCCAATCTGAAACTGAGAAAAACATTGCTGCAGCAATAGCAACACAAAATAGGCATGAAACCAACTGTACATCATGGGTCAACTGAAATACACAGCAGTTTGCTGCTGTCAAGAGGTACATACAAAAATCCACTGTTCGAACGGCAGCAACCAGCCACTGTGTTACCTGTTAAGCCTTGCCATGTTGAAGATGAGAGATTTGAAGCTTAATCTGCTGTAGTTGTCGATCAAGAGACACATCTTTTTTCGCCATCTTTTGAAGCTGCACAGACAAGTAATTTATTCTCAGAAAAACCTCTGAGTAAATCCTTACAGTGCCTCGTTCCAGAGGATATATAGAGCTAGAAAAAAGTGCTGTACACTTGCTTTTCCAAATGTGCATAAGAATAATTTGTCTTATAGAGTTTGCAATCACATTAAGAACACCCAGGCCCAACAGAGCCTCTTTCCAGTTTAAAGGATGGTCAAAAATAGCTGGTAAACCAGTGAAAATAGCCTTCCATTGGTGCTGAGCAAAAAGACAATCCCAAAATATATGTTTCATACTTTCCTGGGTCTGACAAAAAGGGCATTTAGGCACGGCGATCTTGAAGTACCTTAATTTGTTATCAATAGGCAACTTGCAATGTAAGAGTTTCCAAGACAAAACCTGTGCATCTGCATCCAACTTAGACTTCCAAATTTGAGAGCTCAAGATAAACCAAAATTTTTCACGGAATTTACATTTCCATTTAAGATTTAGACGAGGAGCAAGAGTCAAACAAGGAAGAAGCTGCTTGTAGATCTTCTTTAATGGAAAAGCAAGGAAATGATAAGTAGATAACCAGCGCCAGTCTTTAAGAAAATTGCAAACAACAGGAGTACACATTTTCATAGTCAGCTCCATCGAGACCAAAGATTGTACAAAAATGAGGAACTGTTTGTATCTATTAGATAATCCGAAACGAGTTTTAATAACAGGCCAAGGTAACCAATCTAGCTCCTTGAAGTTCTAAATATCACAAAATTGACGGATCCCTTTTTTGAACAAAAAAAGAGCATGCTTGGGAAAGCTAACAGCCAAGGGCAGACTATGGTATTGAATGAGTTTATTCCACCATATAGCAAATGTAGCAAAGCTGAAACCATGTTGGAGAGATTCACCCCTCCACTCAAGTATATGACATACACGCTGCCACGCCTTCCAAACAGTTTGAAAAGGAGACGAGGCTCGGATCTGAAAGAAGGGTGCAAGGAGTAACTTATCTCGCCAACCAGTCTGTTGCCATTTACCTTTAGCAGTAGCAGAATTGAGTCTGTATCTTACCAGAATTTTCCACGGTTCATCTCCGTGGAGAGTTCTAATAATCCACTTTGCTGACAAACAAATGCCTTGTGTTTTAGGATCAATGAGACCAATGCCACCTCGGTTTTTAGGTTGAATACAGTGCAGCCAGGATGTGGCTTTAAACCCAGCACGGCCATCCCATTTAGACCATAAAAATTGCCGGATAATTTTATTCAAATCTTCATAGCCTTTGTTAGAAGGCATCCAACAAGATGAGTAGTAAACATGAGTGGCAATAAAGATTTTGTTGGCAACTTGGATTTTTTCAGCCAATGATAAGAACTTGTTTCCCCAATTGAAGAGTTTGTGCTTGAGTCTGTCTAAAAACCACTTCCACATATCAGATAGGGAAACCCCAATTCCGAAGGGAATTCCGAGATATCTTGAAATCTCACCATGTTTGATTTGCCGCCATTCCCGTGGAATCCAGTGGGGAATGGGCCTAGACTGAACCATCCAGAACTTAGTTTTGCTATGAGCAAGTTGAGATCCAGAAACAACACAATACAAATTCAAAATATCCATGGTGTTATTAATTTCAGCTTCAGTGTTTTGCAGAAATAGTAAACTATCATCAGCAAAGTGAGAATTGATAACAACCCCATCTTGAGGAATGGAAATGCCTGAGATGAGCTTTAACTGATTAGCTTTTTGAAGCAAATATCCCAGCGCATCAGCAGTAAGAACATACAGAAAAGGGGATAAAGGACATCCCTGCCTGATGGATCGATGCAGCGAGAAGCTTGTAGTCATAGAATTATTAATCACCAACTGAGCATTGGCATCATTGAATAACATTTGAATGTGAGCCTGAATTTTGGGCTCAAACCCAAGCCATTGCATCATTTTTAGAATAAAACCCCACCGAATTCTATCATAGGCTTTGTCGAAATCTAATTTGATTAAAAGAGCATTTTGTCCTGATTGTTGAGCCCATTCAGCAGTTTCCCAGGCTAGGATAAGGTTATCAAGAATATATCTACCACTAATGAAACCAGTTTGTTTAGGTCTAACAATGCATTGCACCACTGGTTTAATGCGAATAGCCAAGGCTTTCGCAATGATTTTGTAAGAAGTGTTTAAAAGAGTAATAGGTCTCCAACCAGAGATGGTATCCTCTTTTTTCCCTTTAGGTACTAATTTAATGATCCCTCTATTTATAAGAGGACCCAAAGAACCATTCTTAAGGCCTTCCAAGTATAGAAGATAAAAATCCTCTTTGATATGTGGCCACATGACTTGGTAGAATTCCACTGGAAGCCCATCAACACCTGGGCTTTTGTGGGGCTGCATTGAAAAAAGAGCATGTTCTAACTCATCCAAAGAGAGAGTCCTGTCCAGGTATCTACTATAATCAGAATCAATTCTTTTAGGAATAAATTTTGCAACGATCTCCTCCAAAGTAGAATGGATATCGTTCAAATAACCATTATCTTTAAAGAGGGTCTCATAGAAATTAAGAAAGAGCTGATTTATCTCCGTCGGATCCGTATGGAGGACACCATCCTCATCCATTAAGGTACAAATTTTTTCCTTTTTATGCTTAAATTTCAAATAGTTGAAGAAGTATTTGGAGCCTCGATTACCCTCCTTTATCCAATGAAGTCTAGCTCGAATTTTAGCCCCCTGTTCTCGATAATGATCAAGAAGACGAAGTTGTGCTTCTGTGGCAGCAATCGAAGCTTGGAGCTGGGTATTATTCGGATTAGTGTTTAGTTTCTTTCTTTCATGTTCTAATTTTCCTTGGAGAGTTTTTTCCCTGCGTCTACGTTGCCAGGCCATTCTTCTCCCAAAATCACGAAGAAAGGTAGTGCATTGTGTGATAGCATTACACCACCAACCAATCCAAGACTCCCCTTCTAGTGGTTTTGGAATAGAGTTCCATATCCCCACTAAGGCATTCAAGCAAGTCGGATTTTTGAGATGGGAAGTATTAAGTTTAAAAGGCAGCGGAGAGGCCACAATGGTATGTTGGGCAGTACAAAAATTGCAGAAAATAGGAAAATGATCTGATAAGGCGGTGGAATAGTTGACTTGAATGCAGTCCCCAGAAGTAGAGTGGACCAGTTGAAGATTAGGCGATAAATAAAATCTATCTAACCTGCTAAGCTTTCTATCATTGCCCAATCTGCAATTGGACCACGTGAACCAATTGTTAGCATGACTATTGAATTGATCATGAATAGGATCAACCACCCCAAGGGAGTTTCTGCAGTAAAGCCAACTATTAAATTCTTCATTGCTGAGTTTATAAGCACTACACCAACTTCGATCTGAATTATGTTCGACCATGTTAAAATCACCACCAATGATCCAATCTGCATTGGGAAGAGTTTTAGACATCCATTCCCAAAGAATAGTACGTTCTTTATTGGTATGGGGGCCATAAACAGAGCAGAAACCGATAGGTTGTCTGTTGATAACAGCAAGGGCCCAGACACAATTATGTGAAGGGTCCTCACCCTTATCAACGACAAACTTAGCAATCCACGGGGCAATACCCAAAATAGCTCCCCCTTTTCCGTCCATATGGGAGGTATACAGAAAAAGGGCCTCTTTCCAGATATGCAAAAGAGCTACTTCTAATTTGCTGTTACCCAATTTAACTTCTTGCAAACATAAAATGTCAGGTTTCCATTTAACAAATGTCTCCTTAACCTTGTATTTGCGGTGAGGAAGAGTGATCCCCCTCACATTCCATGAAAGAACCCGATAGTTCATGATGAAGGGGGCGAATCAATACCATCTTCCTATGGCAACACACTGAAGCTATTGATAAGATCAATTGGCTGATTATTGTGCAATCGGTCAGATGGGGAGCGAGATCTCTGTCGAGATGTGGGAGGGGAAAGCACAGGGGCACTTTTAAGCAAGGGAGGGGAAGGAGGAGAGGGGGAAGGGTTTCTACCAGCTGGTTGATTGTAAGATCGTGAAGAGGGTCGTGACGGTTCCTTTCTCTTCTTGACCAATCGCCAACTATCTGTCATAATAGCATCCTTATATGATGGGGACTGCCCTGTTGGCGCGTCTATTTCATTATCAGAGGTGGAAATTGGAGGTGGTTGCATTTGTGGTGCAGGGGATGAAGTGGTGGAAGTGGATAAGATACGAGAAGGGAAGGAACTAGAAGAAGGATGGGTAGCGTGGGTGGACGGAATAGAAGGGGTGGGTGATGAATCAAAGCGAGATTTTCTGATAGGACAATCCTGAATCAAATGACCTTCTTTTCGGCAGAAAAAATAGGCATTCGGTTTGTTCAGATAGACTAACTGTTGTTCCAGTTCAAAACCTGGTCCAATTAATTTAATACTGTCTGGTAGAGGCTTGTTAAGGTCCATTTCAACACAGACCCTAGGGTGTACCCTAAGGCTGGCAAACCTGTCAGTATTTTGTTTACACCAGATAACTCTGCCTAGTTGTGCAACAATGTCTTTCAAGAAAGGCCTAAATGCAAGGTTCAAGTATGGCAATTCTATCCACATAGGGTATTGAGAACGGGAGGGCCCTTCGGGATGAAAGTCAAACCGCCAAGCCTGGAGATAGCAGATTTGCCCACAAATCACCCATGTACCATATTGTAGAACCGCTTGTGCATGGTCATTATTTTTAAACATACAGGAAACATAACCCTTACCAAGGCCTCTGAGGGATTCAATCTCCCAGCCACGATTTTCCCAGTTCATACGGGCCCATTTGTAAAAATTAGCTTCAGATGGGACCCCTCTCAAAAAAAACAGAATAACGGTTCTAGCTTGACAATCAGAAATTACCTCCATCACATCATCTAGAAGTAGGAACTCTAAGAATTTACCTGAGTCGCAGTTAGATTTGCGTTCCATAGCCTCCTCATTCTGTTGAATCCCTCCCACAGGTGGCGTTTTGGCTGTTTCCTTTGTCTCTGCGCCATCGATGTCTGACTCTAGTCGTAACTCCTTACCATTTTCTGCTTCTACAGTTTCACTATTCCCCTCACCAGAGAGCCTGGCTACCGTTTTAATCCTCATCAGAAGCCGTTTCAGCGAACAGCTAACAGGCTAGGGCACGAAAAGGGTAGGGTTTCACGTTGAAAATGTTACACGCCGCTCGACTTTACTTCTCCGCGTTTTCAGTCTTTTTTTCTTCCTCTAATGTAAAAAGGGATTTGCATATGTGGTTGGATGATTTGCTCCCACATGACGGACCCAATAGAAAAATCAAATTCATGTCGCTGGGTGCTAGTGTATTATTGGGAACATTGATGAGAAGACATGGGCTTGTGCCATGTGCAACTGAGAATGCAAAATCAAATCAAGTCAAGGGTTGCACTTCTAACATTTATTTTGCTTCAGGAATTGATAAAGAAGAGTGTTCGTAGGTGGTTGGCTTACATAAAATTGGAAGTCTTCTCCTATTTTCTTGCAAATTTAAAATTTAATGAGAACTTTTATGAATGCAAGTGTGATAAAATCATATAACTAATTATTCAAATAAAACCTTCTAAGATATAAGGTCTTCTTTATAGACATTAGTTGGTACAACACGAACATGATGAAAATTTAATTTCATCTCTTTTTTTTTATTGAAAAATTCACCCTTCAAAGTTGATTTTCGAGATTATCAATTAATAAGGTCAAGTAACTTTTCTCAAAAAAATGGTATTAATAAGTGCATAATAGTTAATGTAAGAATTTCCTATTCCATCCTTCATTCTAGTTAGTATAATCAAAGAATTCCATCATGTGTGCTTGGTTAAGTAGTTGCTTCTTAGAATTAACACAAAAATATATTTCTTGATATATAATGGTTTATTTGGTATTGCTGTTTTAAGGATGGTATCAATTAGAGCTAGAAATGATGAAGATTACGTGCATTATTGATATTTCTAGGGTTTCTATTATATCTTATTAAAATTTATATGTATTGAATGTTGGTGTACATATTAATTGATATCGATCGATATATCAATTGATATTCTTAGGGTTTCTATTGTATCATATTGAATTTTATATGTATTGATTGTTGGTGTATATGTTTTTTATGGAATGATATCAATTGATATACGAAGTTCAATCAATACATATAAAATTTATTATGTATAGATTGTTAGTACATACATATCAATTGATATTTCTAGGATTTCTAAATTTTATCATATTAAATTTTATATGTTTTGATTATTGGTGTATAAGTTCATTAAATCGGTGTATATCAATTGTTATATCTATCGACATCAATTGATATTTCTAGGGTTTCTATTGTATCATATTAAATTTTGTATGTATTGATTGTATCATTTAAATTTATGGGTTTCTATTATATCATATTAAATTTATATGTATAGATATTTCTAGGGTTTCTATTGTAGTAGATTAAATTTTATATGTATTAATTTTTAACCTCTAGCTAAATTATAAACCCTAAACCTTAAATTTAGGGTTTACATAATATGGTTTAGGGCCTAGGGTTTATGTTTTACGATGAACATAGTTTGGTCTAGGGTTTTAGGTTTGAAAAATAAATTTACATTAAACAACAGAGAAAAAGTAAAAAAAATGAAATGTGTACACAGGTGAGTTGTGTACCTCAAAATTCTACAAATTGGTTCTCATGGAGGGAGGAGCTGGAGCTGGGACACTGTTGAGGTTGTTAGATGTAAGTACACATTCTAAGCTCTTATTCCTAGTCATTATCACTGTGCAAACAAAAGCAAATGAGGTCATGGGGGTGAAAAAATATAATACCTTTTCAGAACAAGTACCCATTCCTAAATGGGTTCCTATTTCTTTTAGGAACAAGTACATGTTCCTAAATGAGTACACATTATTAATGGGTACCCGTTCAGGAATGGAAGCCTAAACCATAACAGGTTTATGTTCTTTACGAATAGACATTTAGGTTTGCACTCTCATTCCTAAACACATATGCATGTTTTTGCAAAATGCGTACGCATTCTTGTCAACATATATTTTACCTGTGATGCTTCCATTAAAAGTGGGCACAACTTCTTGCTTTTATCCAACACTGAGATTTTTCCTCAAAATTTACCCTTTTTGGAGTAGTTTCTTTATTTTTAGGATAGAAACTCTATATTGTGGGTTTTAAAATATTAAAGAAGAGTTATCATTTTGGACAAAGCTAGATTCCCATATAGGTTCTAGTGAAGGTTAGAGGGGTTGCCCTCCTACCATGCCATCAAACAATGCATGTATATGGTCTCGTGCTCATGTACCCTTGAGTATATTGGAATACCACTTAGGATTTTTTAAAACCTATCCCTAGGAAGCCATCGTCTTTCTATCACCTATGATGCATTGGTAAGCATTTAGCCATGGGAAGTTACTCGTGTCATACTAGATCTATCAAGATATGTACATTTGTGGTCTCACAAACTAGATACTCCCTATAGCAACCTTTTTTTTCCCTCTTTCTTCTTGTCCATCTTGGCTTATTTGGAAGCAAGTGGAAACCACCACCAACAATACATGTAGAAGGGTTTGAACAAACACTACCACTAGCTATTATTTTCAAAATCAATAGAATACAAGGATAGAAGTGCATGCAGAAGGGTTTGCATCGATCAATCAACATAGTCTATAGTTCTCAATCTAGGAATTGTACAACAAATTGGTATGCAGATTATCCTAGAAGGATCTAGAATAAAAAGCCCCGAATTAAAAGAATATGGAGAAAAGTATTTTTTTTTCCATTTCTAGTTGGTTCTATCCTTGCAACCATCTTGTTGTGCAAATCATTTGAGACATACATCTACAAGTTTTTTTGGTACCCCACTCACCTCATGGTTGTGTCGATATGTTTCGACACATATTAAATGGAAATATAGATAGAAAAATGGATCAAAGGAATAAGAAGATAAATGTAAACAACCCAATACCTTCACCTTCAAAACAAGTTCTCCACACTTGATAGAATAGAGTAGATGCACCCAAATCTACTAGCTATGTTCTCTATGATAGATGATGGATAGGATGAGATGTTGATTGCTTATGATTTCTACAACATAACACTAGTATCAGGATGATAGATAAGGATCTAGAATGATTTCTACAACATGATGTTGTATGAAGATATGATTCCCAAATGACTTGGGTGAGGCTTAACTCATAGGAGATGAGGGATAGGAATGGATGGCTAGGATTAGATTAGTGATGGATGGCTAGGATTAAGTGAGACATGGAGTTGTAGTCATATGACAATTGTCTCATGAGGGTTGAATGAGATGAATAAAGTCAAGAGGCTTCCTTGAAATACTTGGATTTCTAGAATCTTCTAGTCATGTGGGAATAAAGACAAATGTGGAATTAATTAAATAAATATTTAATTTATTTAATTAATTTGGATGATGGAGGAAAAATGGGAATTAATTAAATAAGTATAATTTATTTAATTAATTGGCTAGAGGGATTAAGATGGGATTGAAAGGGTTAGTTAAATAAATATGATTTATTTAACTAATTAGGTGATGAAAGGGGTTATATAAGGGTCCTAGGACAAAATGTGTCATAAGGTGTCTGAAGGTGGTATCGATAAGGTGATGTCAGAAGACATGTCCCAATTTTAGGTGTCTATATTTTTTCCCTCTTTGAGATGATGTTGCGACTAAGAGAAGTAACATAATTTCAAAGGAGATAAGGTATGGATGAAAAGAAAAAGGATGCCCCAACCACTTGAAAGAGAGACAAGGAGGAATGGATAAGGGATAAGATGATGATGTAAGGATAATATGATATTGTAAGGATAGGATGATGATATAAGGATATGATGATGCCCCTTCGAGAGGATAGGTGGGTTGGAAGAACACATGTATGCTCTTGAAATGAAATGAAAGGGATTTGTCAAGGAGATGGAGGAAGAAAGATAAAGGATGGATGGAAGAGATGAATGATACATTATGCTGCATGAAGTGAGCAACCATATAGTTTGATATAGCACTAGACATTATGCACCAAGGTATAAAGACCAAGATGATGATGTGTCTTGTGCACCTAGCATAATACAACCTTGTCTAGTCGTATGAGGAAGTAAACTTAGAGCATTAAAGTCCTAATGCACAAGCGGTATGATATGACCTTAGATGCAAAGGATAATGCAAAAAGCTATTCCAACATACATAAGATATGAATATTAGTTGGAATAATATGGATTTGATACAAATGCAAGATAAAATTATAACACACACAAGCAAGCAAGCATGCACAAATGATAAAAAGACAAACAAGGTAATGCCCTTGTCAAGCTGTAAACCAATGATCGATTGATGATTATGATGCTAATGATGATGATGATGATACTAGTGTTGTTGGCCATGTGAATCAACACAAAGATTTGATTGATAAGGATAGTGTTGACATTGTGGGGAATGATATATCCCTAGATCAACGTAAGGATGTGGGAATGATATATCCCATTGATGATTGATGATGATGATACTAGTGTTGTTGGCCATGCAAATCAACACTAGGATTTGATTGATAAGGATAGTGTTGACATTGTGGGGAACGATATATCCCTAGATCAACACAAGGATGTGGGAACAATGTATCTCATTGATGATTGATTGATGTGGGAATGATATATCCCATTGATGATTGATTGATGATGTTTGATTGATTGATTGGTTGATTGATTTGATTGATTTGATTGGTTTACAACAAGGCTAGGATCAAGACCAAAGAATGTGATTGGATAATTTGGTTAGATTGATTAACTTGATTGGTATGGATTAAGGATGACTTGCATTTGGTTTTTATTGCTTGGATTTTTGGATATTTGATTTTTTTGTATTTTTTAATATTTTTTATTTTTGTATATTTTTGGGAATATTTAATTTTTTTTGTGTTTTTTTTAAATGTTTTGGGATGGCATTGGACATTTAGATAGCCTTTGTGCTAGATACCAATGACAAGGGAAAACCAAGTCTAGATGCAATGATGAAGGTGGGATTGGATACATGGATACAAGGATGGGCGATAGTAAATGGGATGGAAGACTCATGATAGATGGATAGATAAAAGGATATGCGATAGTGTGTGGAACAAAAGGCTCATGATAGAGGGATGGAAAAAATGATAGGCAATAATGGATGGGATGGAAGACTCATGATAGATGTATGGATAAAAGGGTAGGTGGATGGAAGACTCATGATAGATGGATGGATAAAAGGATAGGTGATAATGGATGGGATGGAAGACTCATGATAGATGGATGGATAAAAGGATAGACAATAGTGTATGGAATGGATGTATGCATCATAAGGGAGCTAGGATGTGATCTCCAAAGACTTTGTCGCATAGGAATAACATGCTCCATTCTAAGTGTAATGCTTAAGATTTTACATGACAAAGCTTATGACGACAGAATGATGATAAGATTGGTTGGAAAGGATGAGGTATATCAAGAGATATCCAAATCATTTTTCAACATTTTGTCCCTATGTCTTTATCAAGATCAAAAGGAGGAAGGGAGAATGAATGGATTCCATATGATAGGTATGTGGGTATAATGGATAAGGATGGTAGGATAGGATATGATAGGATGAGGCAGATAGAAAAAGAATGATAGGTTGGATATGATAGTTTGGATGAGACAATGTGCCCCCAAGTTTAATTCACATAGATAATCAACCTACACATGACACCTGTTTGCAAGGTTTTCATCATGGTACTTATCCAAGGCACCACCAAGGTGGTTTTCACCATTGGATGAATGGATTTCTCTTTACTATTTTGATTTTCTCTTTTTCTTTTCTTCCTTTTTTATTTTTATTTTTTTCATTGTTTTTGGGATATTTGGAGGGGATAGGTGGATATGGAAAAGAAGGGTGAGGTCTTAAGTGTCTAGTTCCATAGTAAGGTAATAGTCCCATTAGAGATGGATGTCACACATGGACCATGTCAAGTGTCCCCATGCTCCTAGATGTTGGTATGGGAATGCATGAGAGAGAGATGGTGTAGGTAGATAGTGGATTACGGATGAAAGGATAGTGAATTATGATGTGGATTATGGATGGAAGTATAGTGGATTATGTATGAAAGAATAGTGGATTATGAAAGATTTATGCAAGGATGAATGGGGGATAATGGATTATGATGTGGATTATGTATGCAAGGAGAGTGGATGGAAGGATTATGCAAAAGCATGGACCATAGGGATATGATGGGTAAAATATGGAGGATAGTGGATGAAAGATGGGGAGATGGAGGTATGTGGGAATGCTGTGGAATGGAAAGGAACCAAGACCAACGGTTGCACACACCGTGATAAACATTGAAACTTTTGATTTGAAGGAGGTGTAGGAAGCAATGAAGATATTTTCTTAGGGAATGGTTAATTTAGGGATTTAGGGACCCACATAGACTTAGGATTTTTATGATTTTCACATTGAGTGTGGGATGAAGGAATTTGAGATTTTTGGATGAAGTGGGATTTGTGGGATTGTTGGGATGCGGATGCTTTGTACCGTACCTATTTGTATGTTTTTAATGATCTTTTATGTGTTATTTTAAATTTTTAGAGGTATTCTTATAGACTAGACAAAAGATGCAAAAGGGGTTTTCAATTTTCCTGTGGATGTGTTGCCGGAGCATACAATATATTGCATAGAATAGAAACCTAGAAAATATACAATGAATTTGCATAAACTAACAATGACCTAGATTGTATTATAGCAAAATATGAATTACAATGACATACCCATATGGAAATCTTCAACTTCGTATCTATGCTGACAGAGGACCAACTTTACAAACCAAGGAAGAATGCTCCAATCTCCTAGAAAAGAAGTAATATTGTTTTACAAATATAAACAACCCAACACTCAACCCTATGCACCCAGATTGCAAGGAGAAGGAGACCCAAATAAGTATCTTTGTTGTCTTGAAAACCACCATGACCTGTACTAACAAGTACAACCTAGCTGCAGCACTATTTAAGCTCAAAACCAATGCAAACTTCCCACTTTCTTTGTTGTATTGACCTGTAAATGCATGTCTATGATGGACGACCAAGATAGGATAGAGAAAACTGCCTTAAACTTCCTCAAAACCCCACAAGCAATGTACAGCTTGCTCTGCACTAGTACGACCAACAAGAACATGAATATCAGTTCTCTAATCTCTGCACAAACATACCAAAATCTACATCAAATCTGCATTACGGTTAAGCCATCAACTCTCCAAAATCTCTATGAAATGATATGAGCAAAATAAACCCCAAACTCACAACACTACAAATCTTAATGAAGCTCAATTGCAAATACTAGATGCATTCGCCAATAGAGTATTTGTTAATGGAGGTTTTCATCCCCAGAAGCCAAGAACAACACTATCTTGCAGAGGTTTTCATCTCAGCAAGACAATACCAAACCCTAGGGCCAAGCTCCAGAACCCCCATAGGGAATATCTCAATAAGAGAGAAAAATTCAATAATCCAACCATGCCCAAATGAAGGCTCTTTTCCAACTTTTATAACACCTCCTTAGGGCATTAGCTTTTTGGAGGGATTTTAATGTTTTAAAAATGCTTTTATTCCCCCATTGGGATGGGCATCCATGTCCTTTAGTGACCCCTTTCAATATTTTATTTCATAGAGTCACTTTTGCCTTTAACTTTATAAAGTCTCGTTAAATAATTAATATAACTTTTGGACTTTAAAATAAATATGAAGATGAAGTTGGAATTCCATGACCAATAGCTCACCAGAAAGGTCTTGACGGGATGCATACATTCCAACTTTGAAAATCCTGAAATGCCACCAAACCCGAACTTACTAAAAATAATAAGTAATAGCCATAAGCAAACTAAGCCAACTCAGAGGGTGCCAACTGGATCCACAAACCATCTGATAAATCTGAGCTCAATTCAACGTCTGGGAGAGCCAACAGCTGATTGCCAAGTCACCAAAATAATGCCAAACTGACACTTACTAAAAATTGCAGTGTTCTCTGAGGACCAAAGAAAACAAACCTAGAAAGATTGTCGACATGCAAGCACTTACTATAAATAGTAAGAATAGACAGGTTGTCTAAAATCTCTCTAGAAAGTGTCAACCAGCTCCACTAGATCACCTGAACACCCTGGTGACATCAAAATACTCCTCTGATTATGCTGTCTCCAACCTAGAAAGTCAGCTCTGACTCAGATACAAGAGAACTCAAAAATGGGGACATTACAGTCCGCCCTTCCCAAAGATTGCTTATCCTCAAGTAATGCCAATACCACCTCCAATCGATAGACTGAACCAAACTGATACCAAAAATGATCCCAGGGTCCCAAGTTATTCTCAGCATAGAACCACCATGCCGACACTATGCTACTCGGATAAATCCTTCACCATGCAGAGAGTGGTGAAGCAACACATCAGAATCCAACTGAACTATCATGCCAAACCTGTCACCACCTAGATCCTAACACATCAGAACCTCACAATCATCAATCATGAAGAGGTAATTAAATCTTGAAGTGTCTGAACCACAACATCCCCTTCCATCCCCTACTAAACTCCTATGAGTGTGCTGACTATCCAACACAGGTGCTTGAAGATATGAAACTATTCCTCTCAAATCGAGGGAATGATATAACTCTCCTCCATCACCACTGTAAAAACTAAACATGCCATCATGCCTATTGACACTGCAGCCTCTCTGAATCCATGTCTCCAATGGAAATTTTTGAGACAAAGAAGTTGCAAACTCTGTTTGGTACATATCACCATGATGGTGATTTGATCTTTGACCCTGCAAGTAATTTCCTCTGAATGTATCTGAGTCAGCCACCTACAATCCCTAGTTCCATCTTCTGTAGATGGCAACCCTTCATCCCACAATGGATGGTATAAATCCCAAACCAATCCACACTTACGCATCATCTGGTCATCCGTGTGTGGATTAAAGGAGAAATGATGAGCACTCCTTACTATGCAGTCAAAATAAAAAGCACAGGCCCAGGTCAATGGTTGACTGTCATAGTCATGGGGAAAACACTCCTCATCACTCTCACTACTCAAATCAAATGATGGCTCATGTCTTTGATCCTGAATAGCTAATTGGGTAGATAACCCGCAAGTCTTCTCTACATACCCAATAGCAAAGTCCTGATCTGAAAGCAATTGGAGGTATTCTGATTTAATCCACTCCATGACATGCTAGATAGTTCAAAAATTAGATATAGAAGTGCCTACTAATACCCCTATCTGCCTTTCCTCCAATTGTGACATCCATAAGAGATCTTCCACAAACTTGTGGTACTGTCAATACGAGTTAAAGTTTGAAAAACCTTATCCTCGGTAACCTTCAGCTGATCTCTCCATCCCTGTGACTCCCTAAGCTATCGATCAAAATTAGCTGCATGAGATGTAATCTCTGCTTTGCTTTTAGGAGAGGGAAATAAATCATCATGAGAGCTAATCTCCCCATTGAATGATGCCCTACATAACTCCTGCAAAAAAGATGAAGTAGTGTGGTGATCTGTCACAAAACCCTCTAGAAAATTCACTACTACACCACAAGAGCCATCAATCAATTGCTCTGCATCCTCTAAAATGGGACTAGCCTTAGGAACCACTAGTACAACATATTGTTCCCTACTACACTCATCCAAAACAATCATCCCATCTGTGTCACTTGCACTAGTAAATGAAATGGATGTAGCCACATCCTCCACATACTCATTACCACTATCCATGGATGAATGCTCATCACCACACACTGCCATAGATATCTGAATTGTATCTATAGGTGATGAAGATTGCGCCAAGTTCAACTCCACTGTAAGCTCATCTATCCGTAACTTTGGCTCTTGAAGTGTTGTTTGAGCATTCTTCAAAGAGTCAGTGGCGACCTCAAGCTCATAGGTGAGCTCATCAACCTCCTCTTCTTTTCCCTTTAGAGCATCATAATAGATACCATCCAGCCTAAGAAGATGATCTCTATCTGATAACAACTATAGGTAATTATTCTTCATTATCCTAACTACATCTCTAAGTGCCTAAAACTTAGCAAGGGAAAGTCCACTATCAAGGTGCTCATATATACCTGGAGTCCAACAACAGTGTGTCACCAACTACTGAGCAACATCAAAGTGTTCTAAGGTTGAAGCAGTCATGCCTTTGTCCACCTTCAATTGCCCTGCCAAATGATTAGACCCCTCTGACAAATTATCTCCACACAAATTTTCTGATGTGAAATCTGCACTATGGTAAGAGGTTGAATCATCGTCACTCACCAATTGGCAAGCATCCTCATGTGTGCTATTCACTTCACACACATCCTCATTAAGTGTGCTGCTGTTATGAACATCTATGGATGGTTCAAATGGCACGTTAGAGGCTGCTAGTTTGCCCATATCTTCGTACACTACTTCTTCCATAGTAATTGCATGTCCTTCCGAAGAGCAATCCTGGGACTCATCGCCAATAAGTGAATTTTTTGATTCATTTTCCAAGGTCTGATTTGCAAAATCAGACTTGTTGTGGCTTGAATCTACAACACCTATTGCATTATTGTCACTCAAAAATTGAGTGTCTACAGTAGGTGACTCCACACCACCATAATTCTCATGTGTAATGGCAATAACCTCACGCTGATGTAAATAGATCATACCGTTGTCACAAAAATCAGAACTCTTATGGCTTGTATTCTCCTTACTTTCCTCGTGTTTGACTGCACTCATATCTTGTGTGCCAACACTAGAAGTCTCTCCTACAACATTTTCCTCATGTACCATAACATTTAAATCATGACTACACTCAAAAGAATGACTGCTATCATAAAGATCATAATTGTTAGATCAGGGATGATAATAACCTCTTAAGTGCTGAAAGCAACTTCATCTGCCAAACCATCATCACTTTGTGAGTCCTTTTTATTCGTGCATTAGTGGTTAGGCTCCTAAAATTTTGTGCAAGAGAAGCACAGGCCTTGTCTTCTCATTTGGTTCTTACTCCTTATAGGAATCCTTGTAACCTGTAAACCATGAGCAATAGACTTAGCTTCTGTCAAATGATTTTTAATTTTCTCGATTCTATGCTCAATCACTGTCTTAGACAACCAATGTGCTGCTAGTGAAACATACTGTTCTTTTCTCCAAATACTTAGTCAATTAGATAATAATAGCTTGGAGATATTATCATCTTCATCTAAAATCATTGACAAGATAGTTTGCATTGTTGCTTTACATCATCCACATGATATTTTTTGATTTTGTCAAGGAAACAATGGAACATTTTGAGAATCAAGTCATCATACTTAAGATCAATCAAAAGGACCCATGACCTGACCTAAGCCATGATTACTAACATCTTAGCAATCTTTTCGAAAGATAGGCTTCCAGTATCACCTAGCCCATGAAAACTTTCAATAATCAGCGGTAACATCTCCTTCATTAAATTATCATCGTATGGTTCTTCAGGAGCTGAAATTCTCATGACTTCACCGATGCATGTGATAACCGCCAATCTTACCGTCTTGTCTAGATGCCTCAACAACTCAGGCTTACACAGTGAAGTCTTTGAAGGAACCAAAGCCCTCCGCATTGACTCAAAATGTGGCTGAGAGATTTTAGATAAATGTTTCTCAATTTCTTCCAAAGTGCTGAGAACTCTCTCATTTGTCCATGGCAAAAATTTTAGTTTCAATCTTGCATCAAAAAGTCTTTCCCAAAGATCACCCTTCATGAGAGATGCCATGATCTCACATTCACTATTCAAAACCTATCAACTACCCAACTCTAAACATTCATGCAAGTGTTGATCACTCACAAGCAAAGCTAAGCTGCATGTCTCATATTTTCATTTGTATGTCTGAATCTGATCTCACAGGATGGCAAGATCTACTCTTATACCACTATAATGTGTCGTACCTGTTTGTATATTTTTAATGATCTTTTATGTGTTATTTTAAATTTTTAGAGGTGTTCTTATAGACTAGACAGAAGATGCAGAAGGGGTTTTTAGTTTTCCGATGGGTGTGTTGTCGGAGCATACAATATATAGCATAGAATTGAAACCTAGAAAATATACAATGAATTTGCATAAACTAACAATGAACAAGATTGTATTATAGCAAAATATGAATTACAATGACATACCCATATGGAAATCTTCAACTTCATATCTATGCTGACGGAGGACCAGATTTACAAACCAATGAAGAATGCTCCAATCTCCTAGAAAAGAAGTAATATTGTTTTATAAATATAAACAATCCAACACTCAACCCTATGCACCCAGAGTGCAAGGAGAAGGAGACCCAAACAGGTATCTTTGCTATCTTGAAAACCATCGACCTGTACTAGCAAGTACAGCCTAGCTGCAACACTATTTCAACTCAAAACCAATGCAAACTTCCCACTTTCTTTGTTGTATTGACCTGCAGATGTATGTCTATGATGGATGACCAAGATAGGATAGAGAAAATTGCCTTAAAATTCCTCAAAACCCCACAAGCAATGTACAACCTGCTCTGCACTAGTACGACCAACAAGAACAAGAATATCAGTCCTCTAAACTCTACACAAACATACCAAAATCTCCATCAAATCTGCATTACGCTTAAGCCATCAACTCTCTGAAATATCTGTGAAATGATATGAGAAAAATAAACCCCAAGCTCACAACACTACGTATCTCAATGAAGCTCAACTGCGAATACTGGATGCATCTGTCAATAGAATATTTTCTAATGGAGGTTTTCATCCCCAGAAGCCAAGAACAACACTATCTTGTAAAGATTTTCATCTCAGCAAGACAATACAAAACCCTAGAGCCAAGCTCCAGAACCCCCATAGGGAATATCTCAATAAGAGAGAAAAACTCAATAATCGAAGCATGTCCAAATGAGGGCTCTTTTCCAACTTTTTTAGCACCTGCTTAGGGCGTTGGCTTTTTGGAGGGATTTTAAGGTTTTAAAAATGCTTTTATTCCCCCATTGGGATGGGCGCCCATGTCCTTTAGTAACCCCTTTTAATATTTTATTTCATAGAGTCACTTTTGCCTTTAACTTTATAAAGTCTCGTTAAATAATTAATATAACTTTCGGACTTTAAAATAAATATGAAGATGAAGTCAGAATTCCATTACCAATAGCTCATCGAAAAGGTCTCGATGAGATGAATACATTCCAACTCTGAAAATACAGAAATGCCACCAAACCTTAACTTACTAAAAATAGTAAGTAATGGCCATTAGCAAACTGAACCAACTCAGACGGTGCCAACTAGATCCACAAACCATCTGATAACTCTGAGCTTAATTCAATGTCTTGGAGAGCCAACAACTGACTGCCAAGTCACCAAAACAGTGCCAAACTGACACTTACTAAAAATAGCAGTGTTCTCCGAGGACCAAAGAGAACAAACCTAGAAAAATCCATAAATATTGTTGACATGAAAGCACTTACTATAAATAGTAAGTACAGACAAGTTGTCTAAAATCTCTTTGGAAAGCATCAACCAGGTCCACTGGATTACCCAAACACCCTGGTGACATCGAGATACTGCTCTGATTATGCTATCACCAACTCAGAAAGTCAGCTCTAACTGAGATGCAAGAGAACTAAAAAATGGGGACATTACAATCCACCCTTCCCAAAGATTGCTTGTCCTCAAGCAATGCCAATAGCACCTCTAATTGACAGACTGAACCAAACTGAAACAAAAAATGATCCTAGGGTCCCAAGTTATTCTAAGCATAGAACCACCATGCCGACGTTGCGCTACTTTGATAAATCCTTCACCATGTAGAGAGTGGTGAAGCAACACATCGGAATCCAACTGAATTGTCATGCCAAACCTGTTATCATCTGGATCCCAACACATCAGAACCTCACATCCATCAATCATGAAGAGGTAATTAAATCTTGAAGTGTCTGAACCACAATATCCCCTTCCATCCTCTGCCAAACTCCTATGGATGTGCTGACTATCCAACACAGGTGCTGGAAGATATGAAACTACTCCTCTCAAATCGAGGGAATGATATAACTCTCCTCCATCACCACTGTAAAAATTAAACATGCCATCATGCCTACTGTCATTGCAACCTCTCTTAAGCCATGTCTCCAATGGAAGTTTTTGAGACAAAGAACCTGCAAACTTTGTCTAGTACATATCACCATGATGGTAATCTGATCTCTAACCCTACAACTAATCCTCTAAATGTATCTACGTTAGCCACCTACAATACCTAGTTCCATCTTTTGTAGATGGCAACCCTTCATCCCACAATGGATGGTATAAATCCTGAACCAATCCACACTTACGCATCATCAGGTCATCCGTGTGTGGACTAAAGGAGAAATGATGAGCACTCCTCACTATGCAGTCAAAATAAAAAGCACCTGCCTGTGTCAATGGTTAACTATCATAGTCATGGGGAACACACTCCTCATCACTCTCACCACTCAAATCAGATGATGGCTCATGTCTCTGATCCTGAATAGCTAATTGGGTAGATAAACCGCAAGTCTTCTCTGCATACCCAATAGCAAAGTCTTAATCTAAAAGCAATTGGAGGTATTCTGATTTAATCCACTCCATGGCATGCTAGATAGTTCACAAATTAGATATAGAAGAGCCTGCTACTACCCCTATCTTCCTTTCCTCTAATTGTGTCATCCAGAAGAGATCCTTGACAAACTTTTGGGTACTGTCAATATGAGTTATGGTTTGAACATCCTCAGTAACCTTCAGCTGATCTCTCCATCCCTGTGACTCCCTAAGCTATTGATCAAAATTAGCTGCATGAGATGTAATCTCTATTTTTCTTTTAGGAGAGGGAAACAAATCATCATGAGAGCTGATCTCCCCACTGAATGATGCCCTGCATAACTCCTGCGAAAAGGATGAAGTAGTGTGGTGATCTGTTACACAACCCTTTGGAAAATTCACTACTACACCGCAAGAGCCATCAATCAACTACTCTACATCCTTTGAAATGGGACTAGCCTCAGGAACCACTGGTGCAACATATTGTTCCCTGCTACACTCATCCAAAACAATCATCCCATCTGTGTCACCTGTGCCGGTAAATGAAATGGATGTAGCCACATCCTCCACATACTCATTACCACTATCCATGGATGTATGCTCATCACCACACACTGCCATAGATATCTGAATTGTATCTATAGGTGATGAAGACTGCGCCAAACTCAACTCCACAGTAAGCTCATATATCCATAACTTTGGCTCTTGAAGTGTTGTTTGAGCATTCTTTGAAGAGTCCGTGGTGACCTCAAGATCATAGGTGAGCTCATCAACCTATTCTTCTTTTCCCTTTAGAGCATCATAATAGATACCATCTAGCCTGAGAAGATGATCTCTATCTGATAACAGTTGTAGGTAATTATTCTTCATTATCCCAACTGCATCTGTAAGTACCTGAAATCAGCAAGGGAAAGTCCACTATCAAGGTGCTCATATATACCTGGAGTCCAACAACAGTGTGTCACCAACTGCTGAGCAACATCAAAGTGTTTTAAGGATGAAGCAATCATGCCTTCGTCCACCTTCAATTTCCCTGCCAAATGATTAGACCCCTCTGACAAATTGTCTCTACACAAATGTTCTGATGTGAAATCTGCACTATGGTAAGAGGATGAATCATCGTCACTCATCGATTGGTAAGCATCCTCATGTGTTCTATCCTCTTCGTCCACATCCTCATTAAGTGTGCTACTGTTATGAACCTCTATGGATGGCTCAAATGGCATGTTAGAGGCTATTGATTTGCCCATATCTTCGTACACTACTTCTTCCATAGTAACTGCATGTCCATCCGAAGAGTGATCCTGGGACTCCTTGCCAATAAGTGAATTTTTTGATTCATTTTTGGTGCAGGAGCACCAAGAGATTTTGTCTTGTTTTGACTTCAATTTTGTTTTGTTTTGTTCAATAAGGTCCTAGAGACCATTCTCATGATGTAATAAGGTTGAGATATCATGTTGTAAAGGACTTTGTCCAAAACCATCTATTGTTGTCATAAACACATAGAGGACAGTCATGTAGTATTCATGTTTTAAGCCTTGTTAAGGCATGCTCCAAAAAAGGCTAAGGCATGTTGAAAGAGCCTAAGGCATGCTCAAAGCCTAATTTCAATTGTAAACTTATTTAGAGGTTGTGTTAAGTCCGAACAAAAGATGTAATGCTGCCCAACAATGATGATTAGTTGCTGTAGTTATAAATAGTGAAGAAGTTTGATGGTTGGGGTAGTTCCATCGACCCCAACCACTCTCAAACTACTTCATTAGAATGTAGAGAGATTCTTTTAAGCCTACCAATGTTCATTGATGGAGGAGAGACATTTGTGGATTGAAATAAATAATAAAAACATCAGTTTTCTGCCTTTTTCCTGTATCATTTGTTGTAGCAGGTCGTACTGTACTCCTGTATGGAATAGTCATGGTCTCAATTCCTATGACACGTGTAGAAGAATGAGATAACTCTCTAATAAAGTTGGTTTGAAGTCTTGACAGTAGATATAAGGAGAGATATTCACATTTTCCTCAGACCGCCTTTGTGGTGATTGTTTCCTAAATTTTCTCATTGCAACAGTCTGTACTGTGCAGAGGTATGGAGTTGATTCCTTCCTTGCATAAGTTGATAAATTAGGTTGAGATGTTAGCTTTCTTTTGAGATTGGTTTGAAGCTTTGAAACTCATATAGAAGGAAGTTGTAAAGATTTCTTTAAACTTGGTTTGATAAAGCCCTAACTTACGTTTTGGTTGAAATTCATACTTCCACCACCATTCCATTGATGTAAGGCTTCAAAAGTCAATGGAATGGATTGTAATGATGCTATTTCCATGTTGTTTTATAAGAGCTTGGGTAGGAGAGGTGTTTTGAGACAGTTTTTGTGAAAACCCTAGCAAAACCATGTGCTAGGAAGCTTGAAAAAGGCAATAGCAGTAAGGAATTGGAGAACAACAGTCCTAACATCAAATAAATAGTGGTTTCTATGGTTTTGGGATGCCATTGACATGTCTGAGGGGTCAAGGGAGTTATAGGCCATCATTTGAGGGTACTTGCTTCACAAACTAGGCCTAATTAGGGCTTAAAACCACTAGGAAGGTTATTGGTTAGGGTATACTTTCCAAAACAACCCAAACCCATCCTTGAGTATGTTGTGGGGAAGTATAATGGGTATCTTTTAATTTTCTGAGTTTTGTTTTTGAAGGTCTGTGTAAGAAGATATTAGGGTTGTTCTCTGTTTTTTGGGCTACTAGCCATTTTTGAGGTTTGTGAAGGAACTACTAGTTCGAAGTTTGATCCACCTTTGCCAATGGATGGGATGGGTTCCAGTACATGTCTAAACACCATTTACAAGAAGAATTCAAAATCCTTAATCGTTGTTCCCACTTTTCCATGAAGATCCTTGTTTTTGGGCTTTTGGGGTGAATAGAACCTTGTCTTGTTTGTCTTCCTTGTATCCAATTTGCCTCTACATCATAGTGGTATCAGAGCCATAAAAGGTTTTGTTGTTGGCCTGGTATATGTCAGTAGAGGAGAGTGAAGGAGAGGCTAGCAATATGCCTCCAAAGGGGATGACCACCGAAGTGGTCACGAAGTTCAAGGAGATGGAAGAGAAGATCAAGAGTGGAGTCAAGGAAGCACTCCAAGAAGAGTTGAAGGCATTGAGGATAGGGAAGAGGATAGATGAAGGTTCAAATGAAGAGGAAGAGAAAGAGGAAGAAGAAGAAGAGAAAAAAGAGGTAGAGGTACCGGCTGATCAAAGACATTTCCTTGAAGCCATCAAGGCAATTGGCAAGAATTTTTCGGAGGCTAAGATGGAGATTCCCATGTTTAGTGGGAAGATGAATGCTGATGAAGTTATGGAGTGGATTGAGGCTCTAAACAACTATTTTGAGTACAAAGAAGTTCCTAAAAGTAAGAGGGTTAAGTTTGCAAAAACTAAACTCAAAGGTGTTGCCCTTACATGGTGGAATTACACCCAAGGAGAGAGGGTAAAGAATGGGAAGAACATGATCTCTTCATGGAGCAGAATGTTGGAGAGGATCAGGTCCCAATTCCTTCCATCAGAATATGAGGTGCAGATCTACAAGAGGATGCAAAATCTCAAACAAAGAGATTTGGATGTGGCTACTTACACCGAGTAGTTTCACAAATATACTCTTCGTTGTGGGTACATGGAGGATGAAAAAGTCAAGGTGGCAAGGTATCTAAATGGTTTGAGATTCAATATCCAAGATGAAATCATTTTTTTGACCCCTGAAACCATGGAGAAGTGCTTTCAAGTGGCACTAAGGGCTGAAGAGAAGTTGAAGAGGAAAGGTGAGCAACAAAGTAGAGGAAGAGGTGGCAGAAATTTCAAAGGTAGGGACAGTTTTGGGGGTAGAAATCAGTCCCAAAGAAGCCAAGGGGAATCTAGTTCCCAAGAGAAAAGTGGAGAATCCGGTTCTAGAGGAGGCTTTAGAGGAAGAAGGCCTAATGGGAGAGGTAGATTTGGTGGACCAGGAAGAGGTCCTAATGTCTTCACGAGAAGGTGCTACAATTGCAACCAAGTGGGACATCCAGCCTTCAAGTGTCTTGGAAAGAAAGCCTCAAGCTCTCATGGAGGAGAGAGAAGGAACCAATTGATCCAAGAGGAAGATTGTCAAAGTGTCAACTCTCCAATTGGAAGTGCAGCCCCGGTCCATGAAGGAGAAAGTTTGATGATGAGAAGAACCAGTTGAAGGTGCCTCAAACTCAAGAACCCCCTCAAAGGAAGACATTGTTCAGGACAACATGCAAGGCCTATGGTAAGATTTGCAAGGTAATTTTTGACTCAGGCTCAACTAAAAATTTGGTTTCCATTGAAATGGTAGACAAATTGAAATTGAAAAGGCTTCCTCATGTTAGTCCTTATAAAGTATCATGGTTGAATAAAGGGCAACAAGTTTTGGTAGATGAACAATCATGGGTTGAATTTAAGATAGGAGAATATAAGGACAAAATTTTGTGTGATGTAATTCCTATGGATGCTTGTCATTTGTTGTTAGGACGCCCATGGCAATATGATGTTCAATCACAACATGATGGTAAAACTAATTCTTTCATCATAACTAACAATGGTAAAAAGTATAGAATGGATCCATTGCCTGATGAGCATGTAGAAAAGAATGTTGGGTCAAGTGTCATGATTGTGAGTGGGAAAGAGTTTCTAGATGCCCTTAAGGAGGAAGGAACGCAAGGGTATGCTTTGATTTTGAAGCCTAAAAACAGTCCTAGTTTGCATGATCCTAGTAAGGAAGAAGTTCCCTATGAGGTGCAACAATTGCTAGAGAAGTATAAGGGGATTATGACAGAAGAAATGCCTAATGAGTTGCCACCTATTAGGGACATAAGCCATCAAATTGACTTCATACCATGATCTACTTTGCCAAACAAAGCAGCCTACAAGATGGTACCTTCACAAAATGAAGAAATTGCCAAGCAAGTATAGGAATTGTTGGATAAGGGATTGGTGAGAAAGAGTCTTAGCCCATGTGCTGTCCCAACAGTCCTAGTCCCTAAAAATGATGGTAAATGGAGGTTGTGCATGGATTCTAAAGCCATTAATAAGATTACCATAAGATATAGGTTCCCTATGCCAAGGATTGAGGACCTAATGGACTGTTTGGGAGGGGCTAGATACTTTTCCAAGATAGACCTTAAGAGTGGGTATCATCCAATTAGAATCAAACAAGGGGATGAATGGAAGACAACATTCAAAACAAATGAGGGTCTTTATGAGTGGTTGGTGATGCCATTTGGTCTATCTAATGCTCCAAGTACTTTTATGCGTCTCATGAATGAAGTGTTGAAGGATCTCATTGGCAAATTTGTTGAGGTATATTTGGATGACATTGTTGTTTTTAGTAGGACTAAGGAGGAGCATTTGCAACATTTGGATCAGGTTTTGAGGAAGTTGCATGAAGAACAATTGATGATCAACATGGAAAAGAGTGTCTTCATGAAGGAAGAGCTCACCTATCTTGGTTTTGTGATTTCACAGGGTAGTTTGAAGATGGATCCAACAAAGGTAGAAGCCATTTTGTCATGGCCAACTCCAAAAATAGTAGGTGATGTGAAAAGTTTCCATGGTTTAGCAACATTTTATAGGAAATTTATAAGGGGTTTTAGTCATATTTGTGCACCAATTTTGGATACCATCAAAGGGGGGCAGAAATGTAAGTTTTTGTGGATAAAGGCAGCAAATGATTCTTTTGAAATTCTGAAACAAAAGGTAGCACAACAGCCCATACTTGTTTTGCCTGACTTTAATAAGTTGTTTGTGGTAGAATGTGATGCTAGAAATCTTGCTATAGGGGTTGTCCTAAGTCAAGAGGGCAGGCCTGTTGCTTTCTGTAAGGAAAAATTGAATGATGCTAAGAGAAAGTACTCTACTTATGATTTGGAATTGTAAGCAATGGTGCAAGCTTTGAAAAAATAGAGGCACTATCTTTTGCCAAAAGAATTTATTATTTATACTGACAACCATGCACTTAGTTCTTTGAATTCTCAGGAGAAACTCAATCATAGGCATATGAAATGGGCTGAGCAACTCCAAGCCTATACCTTTTCAATCAAACACAAGAAGGGGTAGGCTAACAAAGTGGTAGATGCATTGAGTAGGAGGGTGTGTATGGTTCAAGAAATTTAGTTGCAAAGTGTAGGGGTTGATGCTCTCAAGCATATGTATCAGGATGATGAAGATTTTAAGGAGGTATATGAAGTTTTTTCACAATTTTTAGACTCTTACGATTCTAATTTTTTTGAGTTTTTGTTGTAGCAGGGGTTGTTGTTTAAAGGCAGCTAACTATGTGTTCCTAAATGTTTCATGAGGGAGAACATCATAAAGGAAAAACATTGTGGTGGACTAGGAGGTCATTTTGGACTAGATAAAACATTGGATCAGGTGAAGAGGTTTTATTTTTGGCCTAAAATGCAATCAGATATCAGAAAATTTGTTGAATGTTGTAGTATTTGTTAAAGGGCATGGTGGTGCCTGCATAAACATTCAATTTTCAAAAATTTAAAAATGCAGGTCCCTTCCCTAAAAATCCAAAAAGTTCTAATATTTTGGCCTCTGCAGATGTGAAAATGCAAGAAATTAGATTGGTGCGGGTCAAAATTTGCAGTGGCGGGTCAGGAATCTCCATCGGTCCCTGAAAACTGATAAAAAATGGGTCAAATGCATAAAAAATGCATATCGGGTCACTACTTCAAAGTTTCTAAATGTTTTTGGAAGTGGCTAGAAGGGTCTCATTGTGCCAGTGTCGCGTGATTCACCAAGTATTTTGCCCTAGTTCAAGTTCACGCTGTTGCTTATGCTTCCCGCGGGGGGCGCCACGTGGCTGTTTCTAAGAGTTTCAAGAATGTTTCTTTGAGTTTCTTTGGTGGCCGCGGAACTTGACATGTGTCAATATCTGCTTGTGTTTCAAGGACCCTTTTAGTGTTTCCTTTGTGTTTCAAAAAAGCCCCGCAGAGGTGGGCACCAGTGAGTTTCAAGTGGCGCAGATCTCAAGTGTTGCAAGTGCGTGGAAGGCGCCACATGTCGGCTTCCGCCGAAGTTTCGATAAAGTTTCTTTTATGTTTCGAAAGCCGAAGTTTCAATAGAGTTTCTTTTAAGTTTCAAGAAGTGCTACGGAACCTGCCATGTGGAGGCACCTGAGGGACGCAGAGAAAGTAGCTCAAAGGCCCGCAGACGGTGCCAAGTGTCAGCTTCCGAGATAGTTTCTACATGTTTCAAAGTGTGGCACAGACATGGTGGGTCCCATCAAAGTTTCTAAGCTGCTGCGGATGTTGCCAGATGGCAGCCTCTGCCCAAATGTTTCAAAAAGTTTCTCAGTTTCTTTGGTGGCCACGGAACCTGCCAAGTGTCAAGCCCCCACGTGAGTTTTAGAAAGGGTCTCTAATGTTTCTGGAGCGTTGCAGACGATGCCAAGTGTCGGCATCCGTGTGAGTCCCAATTGTGTCTCCATTGTTTCTCAAGAGGGGCGCAGAAAGCGCCAAGTGTCAATTCCCATGGAAGCTTCAACAAGTCTCTTCTATGTTCCTAAGGAGTGTCTCAAGTGTCACGGGTGACGACAAATGTCACCATCCGCATAAGTTTCAAGGCAACCCCTTAAAGTTTCTAAGTGTTTCAAGTGCAGCACGGCGGGTGCCAAGTGTCGTAGTCTGCAATGTTTCAAAGCAGATTCTTTTGTGTTTCAAGAGAGCGCGGAGCCCGCCATGTGTCTGTCTCTGCCAAGTTTCAAAAGAGAGTCTCTAATGTTTCAGGGGTGCCACGGAGCTTGCCACGTGGTGGCTTCCGCGCATGTTTCCGGCAGGGGACTCTCGGCGGGAAAATTTAAGGAGAAACAATGCGATGGGCCAGCGATAGAAACTTCAAGTGCCTACGTGGCACGATCTGGTTGGCTGGCAACTTTTTAGTAGTTTTTGGGGCCGTTGATGTTAGCGATGGGTTTTTGATCAACGGCTATCTTTCAATTTTGATGCAGCGATGGGTTTCTTCGTATCTGCGGCCGCGTTTGGGCGGGAAATCTTCAGAAACTTGCTGCGGCTGCATTTCCAGAGGCTGTGGGTAGCTGAAACTTTAATGGCACATTATGCAGGAAGGTATGGGTCGAAGGGACAGTTCAACCACCTGATTGATGAGAGAAAGTCCCTTAGCGGCGGCACAGGGCTCGATCTCACCTGCTCCTTGTCCTTCTCTGGCTTCTCCATGATTTATCCCGTATTGCATTTATGATTTTGAGTGCCACTTTTCAGTGCAGTGTATCTGGCAGGATTTTTGGCCTCCCATGTAATTAATACTAAGTGCACCTTCCTCGTTGTGTATAAGGGACTGTGTGACTCATTTTTTAGGTTGTTAAAAGTTGGACATCTTCTGGCTCTGTAATACAATACAACTGACCTGGTTGCTCTGTGCAGTGGATTTTGTGAGTTTATGAGTCTCATGTCTTATGTTTTGTGCATAAATTCATTGGTTTCATGCTGATTTAGATGAGTAATGCTATATTGCATGTGTTTTGTTGTCTGTCTCCTATATTGAATATGCTTTCCTTTTGAATCTGGATATCTAAGGGGTGTCTTGGGTTCTAGGATATAGGTTTACTATATTGAATGCTTGATCTCTTAACTTCTATTCAAGGGATAGATTAAACTGTTTTCAGGTTAAGTATTGAGGAAAGTATATTGCAATAAGGATAGCATAAGTAGAGATGTATAAACACTCTGTTCTGGGATATATTTGTAAGGCAAATATGATGAAATCCCCTTGAATCCAGTCTTGTTATGTTTATGCTGAACATTTGCATGTGTATGTCTACTGACTCCAAGCCCTGGATAGGCACCAGTCTAGCTCTGTGTTGAGGTTATACACTAGGTCCAGCTCTGCATCCAAACACAAAATCAAACTCATAACTCCAAAACAACCATTAGGACAGTAGAATTAGTTTTAGGATCCCAAGTCCTCTGTCTACAACTGAAAATAGGCCCAAAGCTAGCCCCTTTGCTATTATCTTGCAGTTTTGGTCTACTTACAGGAGGACTTATCTGCTTCATGTCAGCATCCCAGCCTTTATATGCACATTCTCATGGATGTTGAGTAGGGAATCCCCCCTAGGATTTGCAGAGCCTGAAGAAGAAGAGGAGATAAAAATAGAGTCTATCTCCTATACTGTTGGCCCCTAGCCTAGAGATCCTGTTGATCATTGATGGCTACCTTGTAGGGAAATCTGGGAAACAACCAACAGAAATTGGTGACTCCACTGGGGATGTGATTGATCAAAAGTAATATCTAGTCATCCTTGGTGATATATTTGTGGCCCATTCGAGTCCCAACAGAAATTGGCGACTCTACTGGGGATGTGATTGATCAAAAGTAATATCTAGTCATCCTTGGTGATATATTTGTGGCCCATCCGAGTCACAACAGATTTTGGTGACTCTACTGGGGATGAACAGAAAAAGTGATATCTTACAGCCTTTGGTGAAGTTTTGCCTGGCTTTGCTGGTGGAATGAACCTAGAAAAGTAGCTTTCAGCTATTGAAAATTTTGTCCTCTTTGGAGAGGTGGCGACTCTGCAAAAAAGATTTGAATTCACATGAAAGATGGATGTATGTGATGTGACAAAGATGTTCATATTTCTGCATCTAGATGAGAAAAGGTACCTAGCTTCTTCCCCTTTATATTTGTTCTTTACTGCATAAGTTAGATGCCAGGGGAAACCTTAGGTCTTAGGCAATCATAGGATGTCTAAGATGGAAAATTTTATGAATCCAAATATGTATTCACCTATACTCAGTGAAAAGGGGGATGATATGTTGACAAAAAGAATAGAAGAGATAAGAAATAGGTTGATATTCTTAGAGGCTAGGCAGGCCCAGTTAAATAGTGATAATCCTGTTGTGTCTACCAGTCAGAAAGTTAAACCTCTTGTGAGCCCTTTTGATCCTTTGTTTGACCAATTAGATCTTTCATGGGTTGATTATAAAGTTGAAAGTATGCCTGCTAGGATGTACAGTCAGATGCCTAGATTTAGTGGTCACAGTGTGTGTGATGGGGGTGCACATATCCAAAAATTTTGTAGTTTTATGGAAAAACATTCTTTTAGAGATGAGGATATGTGGATGAGGTTTTTTGTTTGATCCTTTGATGCAAAAGCAAAAGATTGGTATTTGAGCTTTCCAAAGAGATCCTTTACCTGTTGGGATGAGCTTGCTGACTGTTTCAAAGAAGAATTTGCAAAAGAACCTGCCGATCTTGTTGCAGAATTGATGAAAATCAGAAAACAAGATGAAGAGCCATGTGTTGTTTTCAGTCATAGGTTTGCATTAGCCCTTTCAAAAGTCCCTGAAAGTTTCAGACCTGATATTTCAACCTGTGTTGGCATATTTTTTGAAGCTTTTGAGGAGGGCTCTAGTGCACTACTGAGGGAGTTCAAGGTGACAAGTATGCAGATGGCATACAAATTTTTAGAAAATGTAGAAGAAATGAGAAATGAGCACCTGCTGAAATCCCTGTCCCCAGGTTTTGGTGTGAATAATGGTTGTGAAGCTGCAAATGACCAAATGATTAAGGCATCATGTGAAGATAAAAGTGAAAATGAGAAGATAGATACTATTGATGCTAGTGAAAGGATCAATAATGAGGACTCCCATTGCAATGTTGAGGCATCTGGCCATGAAAATAATGATGTGGTTGTGGACAGCAATGAGCAACTTTTTGAATGGATTTGTGGAGATAATTGTGAGTATTGTACTCAAGACAAGGAAGATATAAGCAAATAGAGAAATAGTTCCATGTGTGAACCATTGCCTTCTTTTCAAACACATGGAGATGATGAAGAGAAATCAGAGATTGAAACAAGTGCTAGTGCAGAGCATGATTGTTCTTTATTTGATGATTGTTTTGCTTATGACACACAGGCTGATACTTCTCCACAAAATGAATCCATTGGTGATGAAGATGCATGTTCTGCTACCCATGAACCAATGGCATACCATGATGAAACTGATGCACTTGGGTCACCCATTTATGACACATATGGTGAGGAGGATCTATTTGAGTATGGTGAAGGTTTGAGCACTATTTTTGACTTGGATTCTGTTTCTCATCCTGATGAAAGAGAAACCAACATACATCAGGTAAGTGACTGTAAAAATGTGCCTGATTGTAAAGAGGTGCCAGAGCCCGATCTTTTCCAGTTTGGTGCTGCTGTTGGTTGTGTGCATAATGTGCACAACTATGATTTTGAAAGCTTTTCTTTTGATTGGCCAGCATATGAAATGAGCCCTGATTTTTCTAGCTGTGTGGTGGAATTTGAGTGTTTCTTGTTTTCTGTCTAGCTAGGAGATCATTTTGCAATGCATACTGCTGATGGAGATGATGATAAGTGTTACATACCATTTGAGTATGCATTGCTTGATTAATTTGACACCCACATGTCACATGATGCTGAGTGTTGTCTGCATAGGGGTAACAGTGACAAGCTAAATCAGAAGGTTGAATATGCAGATAACAAGGTTTATTTGTGGGTAAGTCATGACAGTATCTCCAGGCTTGATCCAGTGAATGCAGATGAAAACAAGGTGTTTGATAAGGGGAGATACAAGTTTTTCTTTTCCTGGTGGCCTTAGGCCATCAAGTGTGTTTGGTGATGCAGGTCAGTGCAGTATTTGACTCTGTGCCCAATGGACAAGGGACTGGTCTACATCCCAAAGTTCTGTGGTTCTCACCATGCCTGCAAGAGGCATGCGTCCCCAGATAGAGCCACTGGTGGTGCCTGCATAAACATTCAAGTTTCAAAAATTTAAAAATGCAGGCCCCTTCCCTAAAAATCCAAAAAGTTCTAATATTTTGGCCTCTGCAGATGTGAAAATGCAAGAAATCAGATTGGTGTGGGTCAAAATTTGCAGTGGCGGGTCAGGAATCTCCATCGGTCCCTGAAAACTGATAAAAAATGGGTCAAATGCATATCGGGTCACTGCTTCAAAGTTTCTAAATGTTTCTGGAAGTGGCTAGAAGGGTCTCATTGTGCCAGTACCGTGTGATTCACCAAGTATTTTGCCCCAGTTCAAGTTCATGCCGTTGCTTATGATTCCCACGGGGGGCGCCACGTGGCTGTTTCTAAGAGTTTCAAGAATGTTTCTTTGAGTTTCTTTGGTGGCCGCGAAACTTGACATGTGTCAATATCTGCTTGTGTTTCATGGACCCTTTTAGTGTTTCCTTTGTGTTTCAAAAAATCCCCACGGAGGTGGGCCCCAGTGAGTTTCAAGTGGCGCAGATCTCAAGTGTTGCAAGTGTGCAGAAAGTGCCACATGTCAGCAACGGATGCAGCCCCTTAAAAGTTCCAACTATGCGTGGAAGGCGCCACGTGTCGGCTTCCGCCAAAGTTTTGATAAAGTTTCTTTTATGTTTTGGAAGCTGAAGTTTCAATAGAGTTTCTTTTAAGTTTCAAGAAGTGCCACGGAACCTGCCACGTGGAGGCACCCGAGGGATGCAGAGAAAGCAGCTCAAAGGCCTGCAGACGGTGCCAAGTGTCATTTTCTGAGATAGTTTCTACATGTTTCAAAGTGTGGCGCAGACATGGTGGGTCCCATCAAAGTTTCTAAGCTGTTGCGGATGTTGCTAGATGGTGGCCTCCGCCAAAATGTTTCAAAAAGTTTCTCAGTTTCTTTGGTGGCCACAGAACCTGCCAAGTGTCAAGCCCTCGCATGAGTTTCAAAAAGGGTCTCTAATGTTTCTGGAGCGTTGCGGATGATGCCAAGTGTCGGCATCCGTGTGAGTCCCAATTGTGTCTCCATTGTTTCTCGAGAGGGGTGCGGAAAGCGCCAAGTGTCGATTCTCGCGGAAGCTTCAACAAGTCTCTTCTATGTTCCTAAGGAGTGTCTCAAGTGTCGCAGGTGACAACAAATGTCACCATCCACATAAGTTTCAAGGCGACCCCTTAAAGTTTCTAAGTGTTTCAAGTGCAGCACGGGGGGTGCCAAGTGTCACAGTCCGCAATGTTTCAAAGGAGACTCTTTTGTGTTTCAAGAGAGCGTGGAGCCCGCCATGTGTCTGTCTCTGCCAAGTTTCAAAAGAGAGTCTCTAATGTTTCAGGGGTGCCACAGAGCTTGCCACGTGGTGGCCTCTGCGCATGTTTCAGGCGAGGGACTCTCGGCGGGAAAATTTAAGGAGAAACAATGCAATGGGCCAGCGATAGAAACTTCAAGTGCCTACGTGGCACGATCTGGTTGGCTGGTGACTTTTCAGTAGTTTTTGGGGCCGTTGATGTTAGCGATGGGTTTTTGATCAACGGCTATCTTTCAATTTTGATGTAGCGATGGGTTTCTTCGTATCTGCGACCGCGTTTGGGCGGGAAATCTTCAGAAACTTGTTGCGGCTGCATTTCCAGAGGTTGTGGGTAGCTGAAACTTTAATGGCACATTATGCAGGAAGGTATGGGTTGAAGGGATAGTTCAACCACCTGATTGATGAGAGAAAGTCCCTTAGCAGCAGCACAGGGCTCGATCTCACCTGCTCCTTGTCCTTCTCTAGCTTCTCCATGATTTATCCCCTATTGCATTTATGATTTTGAGTGCCACTTTTCAGTGCAGTGTATCTGGTAGGATTTTTGGCCTCCCATGTAATTAATGCTGAGTGCACCTTCCTCGCTGTGTGACTCATTTTTTAGGTTGTTAAAAGTTGGACATCTTCTGGCTCTGTAATATAATACAACTAACCTGGTTGCTCTGTGCAGTGGATTTTGTGAGTTTATGAGTCTCATGTCTTATGTTTTGTGCATAAATTCATTGGTTTCATGCTGATTTAGATGAGTAATGCTATATTGCATGTGTTTTGTTGTCTGTCTCCTGTATTGAATATGCTTTCCTTTTGAATCTGGATATCTAAGGGGTGTCTTGGGTTCTAGGATATAGGTTTACTATATTGAATGCTTGATCTCTTAACTTCTGTTCAAGGGATAGATTAAACTATTTTCAGGTTAAGTATTGAGGAAAGTATATTATAGTAAGGATATCATAAGTAGAGATGTATAAACACTCTGTTCTGAGATATATCTGTAAGGCAAATATGATGAAATCCCCTTGAATCCAGTCTTGTTATGTTTATACTGAACATTTGCATGTGTATGTCTACTGACTCCAAGCCCTGGATAGGCACCAATCTAGCTCTGTGTTGAGGTTATACACTAGGTCCAGCTCTGCATCCAAACACAAAATCATACTCATAACTCCAAAACAACCATTAAGATAGTAGAATTAGTTTTAGGATCCCAAGTCCTTTGTCTACAACTGAAAATAGGCCCAAAGCTAGCCCCTTTGCTCTTTTCTTGCAGTTTTGGTCTACTTACAGGAGGACTTATCTGCTTCATGTCAGCATCCCAACCTTTGTATGCATATTCTCATGGATGTTGAGTAGGGAATCCCCCCAGGATTTGTAGAGCCTGAAGAAGAAGAGGAGATAAAAATAGAGTCTATCTCCTATACTGTTGGCCCCTGGCCCAAAGATCCTTTTTATCATTAATGGCTACCTTGTAGGGAAATTTGGGAATAAGCATCCAGTCTAGGAAACAACCAACAGGGCAAAGGGTACTTCATCTAATGTTGGTCTATATCAGCCACTTCCTATTCCTAATAGGCCATGAGAAAGTATTAGCATGGATTTTGTGTTGGGTCTTCCTAGGACTCAAAGAGGCTTTGATAGTATATTTGTTGTGGTGGATAGATTCAGTAAGATGGCTCATTTCTTGCATGTAAATGCACTAATGATGCTTCTCACATTGCTGGTTTGTTCTTCAAAGAAATTTTTAGAATCCATGGTTTGCCTCTTAACATTGTGACTGACAGGGATCCAAAGTTTGTAGGCCATTTTTGGCACACTTTGTGGAAGAAGTTGGGCACACAATTGTCCTTTACTTCAGCCTATCACCCTCAGAATGATGGCCAAATTGAGGTGGTGAATAGGTCCTTGGGAAGTCTTCTCAGGTGTCTTACCAAGTAGCATGGAGAGGCATGGGTTATGATCATCCCTCAAGCAGAGTTTGCCTATAATGATTCCACCAATAGAAGCACTGGGAGGAGTCCATTTGAGATTGTTTATGTTCTTCATCCAAGAGGTATTCTTGAATTGAGAGATCTCCATGGATTGGAAATGAAAAGTGCTCAAGGTGAAGACTTTGCATTGGCCATGAAGGACATTCATGATAATGTCAAGGAACTCTTCAAAAGAACAATGACAAGTACAAGGAGAAAGCCAATGAAAGAAGGAGAGATGTGCCATACAAGGTTGGGGATTTGGTCATGACACATTTGAAGAAGGAAAGACTTCCTAAGGGGCAGCTAACCAAACTCCTCATGAAAAAGATAAGACCATGCTGGATTGTGCACAAGTTTGGGCCCAATGCCTATGAGATTGAACTTCCTCAAGGCTTGGCCATATCTCCTATCTTCAATGTTTCAGATTTGTTCCCTTTCAAAGATGATTCTAAGGCAGATCCAGAGGTAGATATGACAGTAGTAGCAGATGAAGATTGGATCAAAGGTCTTCCACCCAATCAGCCATTGAAGTTAGAATGCATTCTTGACACTAAGGTCTTGAAGAAGACAAGGAAGAAGAAATACAAGTAGTTTCTTGTCAAATGGAGTGGTTTTCCTATTGAAGATGCCACTTGGATGACTAAAGAAGACATCTTGAAGCATGGTGTCACACTTGCTGATCTACTCCCTCAAGAGACTTGAGTTCTCTTTCCACCCGGGGAGTATGGTGTAGGAGCACCAAGAGATTTTGTCTTGTTTTGACCTCCATTTTGTTTTGTTTTGTTCAATAAGGTCCTAGAGACCATTATCATGATTTAATAAGGTTGAGATATCATGTTGTAAAGGACTTTGTCCAAAACCATCTATTGCTGTCATAAACACATAGAGGACAGTCATGTAGTCTTCATGTTTTAAGCCTTGTTAAGGCATGCTCCAAAAAAGGCTAAGGCATGTTGAAAGAGCCTAAGGCATGCTCAAAGCCTAATTTCAATTGTAAACTTGTTTAGAGGCTGTGTTAAGTTTGAACAAAAGATGTAATGCTGCCCAACAATGATGATTAGTTGCTGCAGTTAGAAACAATGAAGAAGTTCCATGGTTGGGGCAGTTCCATCAACCCCAACCACTCTCAAACTACTTCATTAGAATGTAGAGGGCTTCTTTTAAGCCTACCAACATTCATTGATGGAGGAGAGACATTTGTGGATTGAAATAAATAACAAAAACATCAGTTTTCTGCCTTTTTCCTGTATCATTCACTGTAGCAGGTCGTACTATACTCCTGTACAGAACAGTATGCTCTCAATTCCTGTGGCACATGTAGAAGGATGAGATAAATCTCTAATAAAGTTGGTTTGAAGTCTTGACAGTAGATATAAGGAGAGATATTCACATTTTCCTCATACTGCCTTTGTGGTGACTGTTTCCTGAATTTGCTCATTGTAACAGTCTGTACTGTGTAGAGGTAAGGGGTTGATTTCTTCCTTGCATAAGTTAATCAATTAGGTTGAGATGTTATCTTTCTTTTGAGATTGGTTTGAAGCTTTGAAACTCATATAGAAGGAAGTTGTAAAGATTTCTTTAAACTTGGTTTGATAAAGCCCTAACTTAGGTTTTGGTTGAAATTCATACTTCCACCACCATTCCACTGATGTAAGGCTTCAAAAGTTAGTGGAATGGATTGAAATGGTGTTGTTTCCATGTTTTTTTGTAAGAGCTTGGGTAGGGGAGGTGTTTTGAGACAATTTTTTTTGAAAACCCTAGCAAAACCATGTGCTAGGAAGCTTGGAAAAGGCAACAATAGTAAGGAATTGGAGAACAGTCAGTCCTAACAGAAAATAAATAGTGGATTCTATGGTTTTGGGATGCCATTGACATGTCTGAGGGGTCAAGGGAGTTATAGCCATCATTTGAGGGTACTTGCTTCACAAACTAGGCCTAATTAGGGCTTAAAACCACTAGGAGGGTTATTGGTTAGGGTATACTTTCCAAAACAACCCAAACCCATCCTTGAGTATGTTATGGGGAAGCATAATGGGTATCTTTTAATTGTCTGAGTTTTGTTTTTGAAGGTCTATGTAAGAAGATATTAGGGTTGTTCTCTATTTTTTGGGCTACTAGCCATTTTTGAGGTTTGTGAAGGAACTACTAGTTTGAAGTTTGATCCACCTTTACCAATGGATGGGATGGGTTCCGGTACATGTCTAAACACAATTTCCAAGAAGAATTCAAAATCCTTAACTTCTGTTCCCACTTTTCCATGAAGATCCTTGTTTTTGGGCTTTTGGTGTGAATAGAACCTTGTCTTGTTTGTCCTCCTTCTTGTATCTAATTTGCCTCTACATCAATTTTCCAAGGTCTAATTTGCAAAATTAGACTTGCTGTGGCTTGAATCCAAAACACCTATTGCATCAATGTTACCCGAAAATTGAGTGTCTACATTAGCTGACTCCACACCACCATCATTCTCATGTGTAATGGCAGTAACCTCACGCTGATGCAAATAGATCAGACTGCTGTCACAAAAATTAGAACTATTATGGCTTGTATTCTCCTTACTTTCCTCATGTTTGACTGCACTCATATCTTGTGTGCCAATACTAGAAGTCACTCCTACAACATTTTCCTCATGTACCATAACATTTAAATCACGACTACACTCAAAAGAATGACTGTTGTCATAAACATCAGAATTGTTATTAGGGTTGATAACAACCTCTTGAGTGCTGAAAGCAACTTCATCTGCCAAGCCATCATCACTTTGTGATTCCTTTTTATTCTTGCATTGGTGGTTAGGGTCCTGAAATTTTATGCAAGAGAAGCATAGGCCTTGTCTTATCATTTGGTTCTTGCTCATTATAGGAATCCTTGTATCATGTAAACCATGAGCAATAGACTTAGCTTCTATCAAATGATTTTTAATTTTCTCAATTCTATGCTCAATCACTGTCTTAGACAACTAATGTGCTGCTGGTGAAACATACTGTTCTTTTCTCTAAATACTTAGTAAATTAGATAATAACAGCTTGGAGATATTATCATCTTCATCTAAAATCATAGACAAGATAGTTTGCATTGCTGCTTTAACATCATCCGCATGATATTTTTTGATTTTGTCAAGGAAACAATGGAACATTTTGAGAATCAAGTCATCATACTTAAGATCAATCAAAAGGACCCATGACCTGACTTGAGCCATGATTACTAACATCTTAGCAATCTTTTCGAAAGATAGGCTTCCAGTATCACCCAGCCCATGAAAACTTTCAATAATCAGCTGTAACATCTCCTTCATTAAATCATCATCGTATGGTTCTTCAGGAGCTGAAATTCTCATGATTTCACTAATGCATGTGATAACCGTCAATCTTACGGTCTTGTCTGGATGCCTCAACAACTCAGGCTTATGCAATGAAGTCTTTGAAGGAACCAAAGCCCTCCGCATTGACTTAGAAGGTGTCTAAGGGATTTTATATAAATGTTTCTTAGTTTCTTCCAAAGTGCTGAGAAGTCTCTCATCTGTCCATGGCAAAAATTTCAGTTTCAATCCTGCATCAAAAAGACTTTCACAAAGATCACCCTTCATGAGAGATGCCATGATCTCACATTCACTATTCAAAACCTATCAATTGCCCAACTTTGAACATTCATGCAAGTGTTGATCACTCACAAACAAACCTAAGCTGCATGTCTCATATTTTCATTTGCATGTCTGAATCTGACCTCACAGGTTGGCAAGATCTTCTGCTCTGATACCACTGTAATGTGTTGTACCTGTTTGTATATTTTTAATGATCTTTTATGTATTATTTTAAATTTTTAGAGGTGTTCTTATAGACTAGACAGAAGATGCAGAAAGGATTTTCATCTTTCCTGTGGATGTGTTGCCGAAGCATACAAAATATTGCATAGAATAGAAACTGAGAAAATATACAATGAATTTGCATAAACCAACAATGAACTAGATTGTATTATAGCAAAATATGAATTACAATGACATACCCATATTGAAATCCTCAACTTTGTATCTATGCTGACGGAGGACCAACTTTACAATCTAAGGAAGAATGCTCCAATCTCCTAGAAAAAAGTAATATTGTTTTACAAATATAAACAACCCAACACTCAACCCTATATGCCTAGATTGCAAGGAGAAGGAGACCCAAATAAGTATCTTTTCTGTCCTGAAAACCACCATGACCTATAACAACAAGTACAACCTAGCTACAACACTATTTCAGCTCAAAACCAATGCAAACTTCCCACTTTCTTTGTTGTATTGACCTGCAGATGTATGTCTATGATGGACGACCAAGATAGGATACATAAAACTACCTTAAACTTCCTTAAAACCCCACAAGCAATGTATTGCCTTCTCTACACTAGTACGACCAGAAAGAACAGGAATATCAGTCCTCTAAACTCCACACAAACATACCAAAATCTACATCAAATCTGCATTACGCTTAAGCCATCAAATCTCCAAAATCTTTGTGAAATGATATGAGAAAAATAAACCCCAAACTCACAACACTACGAATCTCAATGAAGCTCAACTGCAAATACTGGATGCATCCACCAATAGAGTATTTGCTAATGGAGGTTTTCGTCCCTAGAAGCCAAGAACAACACTATCTTGCAGAGGTTTTCATCTCAGCAAGACAATACCAAACCCTAGAGCCAAGCTCTTGAACCCCCACAGGGAATATCTCAATAAGAGAGAAAAACTCAATAATCCAAGTGTTAGGTCTCAAAAATGCAGGTTGCAAATCCTAAGAGGATGCCAGGCTCTATGCTTAGATTTACAACATTTTTGAACTAATGAAACAGAGTTAACCTGTAGGGTTGATGACTCCCTGCACTTCAGGTTCTACTAGACCTAGGCAGGTGAACCTTAATAGCTAAAGCAGATTAAATGGATATGTTTGATTTGATGGATCTATCCACAGTGGCAAAGGGTATGGAATAGATGAGAGATTGCTATTTAGTTCTGTTTCTAATATTTGAAAGATGATTGGTATAAATTGTATAGGCAATATCAAGGTAAATTTTATAACTATGCTCAACTAATGGATGGGTTTTGGATAAAACTAAATGATGAATCGAGATAAAACCAGTGCCTTATTGGGTAAACAGAGTCAAATGAAAATATAAGACCAGTGGCTTATATTGGGCAATAACTCTAACTGTTCGGCACAATACTTTGGTTTATAACTTGTATAAACATGCAGGGGAATGATTGACAGACTCTTCTTAATAATCCAACTGACACAATCAAGTTTCTTGTTATTCACTAGAAGGAATTTTAATCCTTTCTTGAAGGAACCAATTGAATGAACTATGCAAGAACAACAGATAATATCAACTCAGAGACATAATGCCAATCCTAATTATGTGGTTCTTCTTAGTGATCCAAATCAATACTTCCAGATTACTGTGACTGACCAGAAGGATTTTAATTCCTCTTTAAGGAAACCAATTAATCAAATCACACAAGTACAACAAATGTGCATTGACAAACTAAAAATATACTTGATATATCAATTTGAATAATAAAGAGATACTGAACTGGAGACAACCAAATAACTGAATAGTTTCAACAAAAAGTTGATGCCAGTATAGAGCCATGAAATCAGAGATTTTTCATTAACTCCTTCAGAAATAATCCTTACAACATGGTCTTTTTACAATATAATTTATGTTTTGTACATTATGAAAGTTTCTGATGGGATGGAATAGATGAAAACTACTCCTACTTGTGAAGATTTCTAATCTATCTCCCTCTGATCATTCCCCCTTCGATTTTATCCGGCATATATAGTTTGTGACTTTAGGGTTACAACCCTTTGCATGTCTGTCCCATGCAGCTTTCCATTAATTAATTAATTATCTTCCGTAGATAGAATAATTAATTAATTTAACTTGACTCCATGTTCTCATGAGAAAATAAAGAATAATACTTAAATCTTAATCTTTGGTTGGTAAATTTCACCATCATATTCACCGATATGCTTTTTCACCTCTATTTGGCAAAAATATATATTTGGGTAAAAAGTATTACCTCATACTTATCTCCTTGGTGAAAGATATTTTACTGGCCACCATAATGTACTCTCACATAAAATGATCTCTTGGTTAACTCCTTAAAAATATTTCATTTTGCAAAGCAATTTTCCACTTTGATTATTTATTAAAATCTGCATTTGATATATTTATTATATCCTTTTGTGAAAATATTTTATTTCTTTTTCACTTTCAATGAAAAGCTTATTTTTGTTCTCGAAATAATATTTCTCCCTCCAAGATTTCTTCCCTTTAACTTTCTTGGTGTAAATAATTTTACTCCTTAGGAAGATAATATTTAATGGGTTAACACCATGCTCTCTTTAATTCCTAGGGTAAAATGTTTACCCATCATGGAAAATTGCATTAAGATAATAATATGCCTTGGTAGTTATTTAAATAACTTTATTTTGCACTTTCATGTATCTTCCATTTCTTTTCACTGGAGGGAAATATTTAATCTAATATATTATTCTCCTCTCGATCTTTATTTTACCTATTTTATTTATGTGATTTTCCATCGGACTGACTTACACAGTCGGAGAGCTCTTGAGAACTCATTTCGATCACACATATCTCACTGATGCAGTATAAGTGTTTCTCCCTGAAAGTGTATCCATCGGCAAGACACCTGAAGTCGGTGTGATTTAAAATTTTCAGTCTGATTAGTTTTCTTAGGCTGATGAGCAATATTAGGGTTTCTTATTCTGTAACATCCGTACCTCCATCGAATCATCAAATCTATCTCTCCTCATTGGTATTATACAGAACTTCTCCCCGTTTGTTTCAAAATGGCACTTTGAAACCCTCTTGACTGAAGATGATGAAGACACCAAAGATGAGTGTTTTCCATTACCACACGAACCATTGGATTTAGGATTTTGTCTATACATCAATTGTTCCTCTTTTTTACTTGAAAAGGGAGCATTAGGGTAACTCCTCTCAGATGTTTTTCTTACAGAAGTTTCACTTTCACTTTCTTCCCCTGTTACATTAATATCAATCTTAGATGTGCCATAACCATTTTCAACAGCACAAGTTCTCGAAAGATGAGAATCATGATACTTCAGATTTGCAAACTTCATTTGTGGTTTTCGATGCACTTTTGATGCACCACCATCTAGAATGTCTCTTGAAGAATGTCCAACAAATGAATTTGATATTGAAAATAACCTTTGTTTAAAAGAAACATCTTAAACATTTCCATCTAAATTTGTAGTATTTGTTACATTACAAGATATTGTTTCTTTGCCTCATTTTGGTCTTATATTGCTCTGAAGAAAGAACAACATATGTACCTTTTCTGATAACACAACCTGTATAGTGGCTGCAGAAACATGGGCATCATTACAGCAATACCAGCGAGCATCTACATCCTTGACATATGCATAATAATGCCCAGAGTCCTGCAAATAGCCTGAATGTACGATAGTACCAAATAGTGTATACTCTGGCCGTGGGTCCTGAATGGTTCTAGCAAATTCCAAGTGTTCCTCAAAAATAATGTTGCAATCTCTCTTGCCACCAAATACATCTTCAAATCTCTTCAACTGAATTACCAGTACATTGGGAGCTTGAATAATGGACAACTTCTTGCGAGCTGCTGACAACTTTTTGCACTTTTCACAACTATACTTATTATTCCCATCCAACACTTCAACCTAAAAAAATCGGCCAAGAGCTTCCTTCAAGGAGTTGGCATGTAAATTCTCAAGGCTAATATCCATTATATCATCCATCTTGTTTAACTCTGCCCCACAAGAAAGGCACCTAACCCGACTCTGCAATACACCGCCAAAAATTTCCTTGACAATGGTATTGGGCTCCTGCTTTAACTGCTTTGCACCTAGATTATTACGGGCCTTGTGCATCTTGACACAAACATCATTACAAACTTCTATCACAAAGTGGAGAAATTCATGAGCATCTTCCCCTCTTTTGGGGTGAAAATATTTTGCAAAAAGGTGTAATGAGTTCACTATCCTCAATGGTGGTTCTGAGAGGCTATCAACACTCAGAGATCTTCCGATCCTTTTTTCCACCAAGCAAAATGGACAGGTGGTGATATTCCAGGTAGCATTCGATGATAGACATGATGAAGAATGCTTATTAGCGAGACAAAAATTTGTGAATGGAAGTGTGAATGTAATGCACTGAAGGATGTTGTTGAGATAGCATGTGTTGCCTGTATTTTTCAATCCCATAGGCGTACTACTCTTCTGACGGTATGGCTACCATGTCATTTATAGGGCCATCTGTGTAAATATCAAACCCTAACCCTCCTAGAAAATGCATATACTTACATGTGCATATACGCTCCTCGCTTTCCATACGCTCTTCACTATTTGATTTGCGTGCATGGAAGAAGAAGAAGAAATAGCATAGCAACAGAAATTGCTTCTACTTCTACTTCTTCTCCTACAGTATCCATAAGCAATCCAATCAGTTCTGTTATATGTGATATCTCAACCCATCAGTTCTGTTATATGTGATATCTCAACCCTTAAATAAGGTTTAATTAAGTGACAGAGGTTTTGTTCCAAAAGAGTATCATATAAAGAAGACAGGTGCCTATGAACAATGGGGTCTTCTTCCAGCTATGCTTGATAACTTCTAAGGGCCACTTTAAAGCCCTTCAAGGATTGCTTCGAGTGCGTATTTGCAATAGCCTTCATGGCATCCAATTTCACTCCCATGTAGTTCAGCTTTACTCAATAGAGGAGGTAGTCTCGTCAAACTTGCATCAAGTGTCAACTTAAATAGGAGCAAACACAGACTTCACAGGTATTACAATTAAGCCTCTCAACCAATGACTGGGTAACACATGTTGGGTCCTCTTGTGGGCCCAACTAAAAAAATTTCATTTTGAAACAAGTTTTATTCTGATTTGATCTGGCACCATTCCAATGTGTCTCTAAAGTGAAAAAATTGCAATGGGTTATCTTCAAAATTAGCTTCCCGAGACTTTTACACAGTGATCAAACTGGTCAAGTAGCGTTCAGAATTGCCTTGGAAAACTGAACAAAACTTCTCCTAGAGTGATAAAAATGTACAAGTATGTAGACTTTAGAACCAAGAACACAATACAACAAACGGTTTAGCCAAATTTGTCATGAGATACAAGATATTATTGTTCAAAGTAGCCCTTTCAGCCTTTTCTGAAACTACACCTGTCAAAACCTAATTGGAGCTCACCAACTTGCAATTTTGAAAAACCATCAAATCTCTTCCTGGGAAGTTGTAACTGGGGGGTTTAGTTCATTTAGGCTTGATGAACACATGTGCAAGAGATTTTCTCACCAATCATCTCTGATCACAAAATATTTAGGGCCAAAGTTGACCTCTTTGGAGGTGAAAACTATAAAATCAGGGCTAAGTGCATTTGCTTTTCATTTTGAAAAAAATAGCAAACGATGTGCTGGAGCCTTGAAACCAGACATAGAAGTAGATTTTCATAGGGTGAATCAGGAACACCAATTGGTTTGTCATGATCATAATTCAACTCCTAGATATTACCCTTCAAAGTTGGCCTCCCGAGCTGATTTCACATTGTGCAGGCAACAAATTTTACCAGGACCCTTCAACTTGAATCCTCGAGACTTAGTCAAATCTTGTCATAGGAAGGTGAAATCAGACATGTGCACTCACGTATGATAGGTAAGTATGCTAGCAAAATGATTTTGTAAGAAAATGAACAGGCTTCAAAATTATGGTTCTCCAAAGTAGGCTCTTGGGGCTGATTTTACAACTGGGTTTTCAGAGTGTTGAAATCACATTTCATATTATGGGAACCTAAAATTTTGCAAAAACTTGCATGAAAATTTTTAGGTCCTAACACCAAGCATGTTCAAATGAGGGCTCTTTTCTAACTTTTATAACACCTCCTTAGGGCGTTGGCTTTTTGGAGGGATTTTAATGTTTTAAAAATGCTTTTATCCCCCCATTGGGATGGACGACCATGTCCTTTAGTGACCCCTTTTAATATTTTATTTCATAGTCACTTTTGCCTTTAACTTTATAAAGTCTCGTTAAATAATTAATATAACTTTCAGACTTTAAAATAAATATGAAGATGAAGTCAGAATCCCATGACCAATAGCTCATCAGAAAGGTCTCGATGATATGAATACATTCCAATTCTAAAAATCCTGAAAAGCCACCAAACCCAAACTTACTAAAAATAGTAACGACCATAAGCAAATTGAGCCAACTCAGAGGGTGCCAACTGGATCCACAAACCATCTGATAACTCTTAGCTCAATGCAACGTTTGGGAGAGCCAACAACTGACTACCATGTCACCAAAATAATGCCAATCTAACACTTACTAAAAATAGCAGTGTTCTCTGAGGATTAAAGAGAACAAACCCAGAAGAACCCAAAAAGATTATCGACATGCAAGCACTTACTATAAATAGTAAGTGTTATCACCCAGAGTTGCACCCTTGCGTACAGTTGTGAAACCTCAGCAATCTGGAGTAACATGGGAATGATCTCTAAGTGTGGGACTTTGCTAAATGAGATCAAACCTCCGGAGAAGGCCGGCTTCCTTAACTAGTTATCACCTAAAACTACTGAATCTTAAGAGGAAAAGAGAGAAGGAATGCTTTAAAGTGAAGGATGAAACAAAAGCTTGAAAACAAAGGGTGATTCACCAAGTTTAATAAAAGAACCCTCACAATACTGAGGAAATGCACATCATAACCAAATATAACAAGCAAACATGCACAAATTCAATTGATCCTAGCAAAGGTGAGAAACCAGATGATTGAGAGGAATAGAGACATTCGCAAACAACCATATGCAGATTCACACAGGACTAGAAATTAGTCCAAAGAGGCAAAATAACTTGAGTATATTTAGTGGGAAGGCACAGTTATAGTATAGAAGGCTCTGTTTGGAAATAGAAACCCTGAATGCTAAAAATTTTCCAACCCTATTTACATCATATGAATGCATATATATAGCATTCTAAACTAACCTAGGTCGGTTACAAAAATGTGCTCTAAGAGCTGTCTCAGAAAATATCTACATTTAGTGACTATCCAGCCGCAGGAATTATGGCACCAAATATCTGGCACTAGGTAGATAAAAGATATTTTAAGCCTTCAATGCAAGCTGCTGCATCATCAATCCTCAGTAATGCATACCTTAAAATATCTGGAACAAGACGATGGAGAAATATCTTTTACCATCAATGCGAGCGGCTTCCATTACCTACAGAAATAAATGCGAAAAATATCTGTATCCTGCCCCAAAAGTCACTAAAACGTCCACGACCCAAAATATGCAAGGCCAGATCTGAAAATGGAAAGGTGACAAAAACTCCTGAAAACCCTGCCAAATGAAAGAGGGGACCAAAATATGCATCTTTGTCTCTTACAGCATGTCAAAATTTGCTAGGATGAAGGAGATACAGGCGGCCAAAGTTTTGGTCAACCGCCTGTATATATCGCTTTGCATCTGTGTATATATCGCTTGCATTTGCCACCTAAATCGGCATCCAAAACCTTCTCTGCAACTCCTTTGTATATGCGTGGCACCTTGTATATCAGACTTGAATTTGCCCTTTGAATTTTGAAATTGTATATGCATACAATTTCCCTTTGTATATGCGGGCCCCACCATTTATATGTTAACTTGCATGTATGTCTGCCGCCACGTGGCACCGCCTAATTCGTTGCTGAGCTGGTTCAAGGAGCATCGCTAAAAACTATATCTGCCCTTTGCATATTGCAATATACAAGCACAATTGTACATGCAAGCCACGGACTTCAAATTTTATGAAAAAGCCTGAAAAGACGTTGAAATCTGGCTTGTATACTTCCTTTGTCTGTTTGCTTGTATATCGCAATATACAAGTGCCAAATATACAAGCCACGGACCCCAAAAATTTATCAACTGCTTTGACTGCTAGGTCAGATCCGGCTTGCATCACTTTCTTTGTATATTTCCCTGCATGTTCAAATATACAAAACACTTATACATATACAAGGCGGACCCAACCTAAAATGCTGAATTTGATCTTCGATTCAAGTCCGCCTTGTATATTACCCTTGTATCTCTGACTTGTATATTGCAATATACAATCTCCCATATACAAGGCAGACCCCAAGACTTTATAAAACAAGTTAAAAATGCAATCGGGTCCGGCTTGTATGTAAACCTTTGTATATCGGCTTTGTATGTGCACAGGCCCCACCTCTTGTACGTTCGGCCCTGTATGTTTCTCTGTATGTTTCGCTTGTATGTGCAAAACATACAAGAGAAATATACAAAGAAACATACAAGGCCGAATGTACATTCCACTGTAGCGGATGCACTTGTATGCCAAACCTTGTATCTCTGACTTGTATAATTTTCCTTGTATGTTTCGCTTGTATGTGCAAACATACAAGCGAAATATACATTCTCTTTTGTATAGGTGCCAATATACATTCCACTATTCACATGCATATAATCGGCCTTGTATATTTTGATTGTATGTTTCACTTGTATGTGTGAATATACAAACCTGATATACAAAGAAAATATACATTTGCAGAATATTCTAGGAATCTACCTTGTATGTAACTGTTGCATGTGAAGACATACAACACAATATGCATGCGGAACCCAATATACATTGAGGGAATATTCCTAGAATCTGCGATAGATTCCCTCAATGTATATGCATTTCCTTGAGCCCGATATGCATTCCAAAATGCATGCAACTTACCTTTTTTATCATTTTCTAAGGCCGATAGAGATTTGCAAGCCCGCCAATGAACATTTGAACTGTATGTTGACCAAAACTTTGACCATAAATAATTTCTTTATTTGGCCGAATTTTAGGGTGATGTAAAAAGCAAACCTACCTATTTTTTCAAGCTCTTTCCAATGGTAGGTTTTTTTTTTAGGCAAGGCTTTTTAGGAAATTTAGCACTTTAAGCTTTATAGGAACACTTTCCAAAGGATTTTCAAGGAAAATTACCAGGTGAACTGTTTAGCTCTGGATAGGGGAAAATGCGTCAATAGTAAGTACAAACAAGTTGTCTAAAATCTCTCTGGAAAGTGTCAACTAGTTCCACTGAAGCACCCGAACACCCTGGTGACATCAAAATACTCCTCTGATTATGCTGTCACCAACTCAGAAAGTCAGCTCTGACTGAGTTGCAAGAGAACTCAAAAATGGGAACATTACAATTCTTCATTTGACTTAAGTGCTTTTTACTTAGGGACCCAAACCATTTTATTTGTGGACTTTTCTTGTGGAGGTATGGGCTTATATAGCCTTTTGGATGGATTTTGCTTCGATTCTTTGCATTTGTGCCCTATGGCATGAGAATCTTTAGGATTGTTCACTTTATAGAAGGCATCCAATTTTTTTTTTGAATCCTATGGTCTTGGTGGAAGCTTCATGTTTGGTCGATGTGTGCATTTGTTGATCATGTTTAGGAATTTTAGGGGATTTGTGGATGGATGAATTAAAAGTGGATTTATGGATAAATGGATGAGGGGATTTGAGGCTGGGGATATTAGGTGTTGGGAGAAGTGGAGGTAGAGTGGATTGGAGGATAGGGATGTTAGGAGTTGGAAGGAGTGGCAGTAGAGTGGATTTGAGGATGGGGATATTAGGTGTTGGAAGAAGTGGAGGTAAAGTGGATGGATGTATGGGGATGTTAGGAGTTGGAAGGAGTGGAGGTAGAGTGGATGGAGGAAGGTTTGTGATGAAAAGGGGCGGATTAAGAGGCATGGAGGAAGTACCAACATCTTTAGATGATTTTTCTTGGGGTATATATCCAAGGCCATATGATCATGGAGGGGCTTTGACATGGATAGGCTCGAAAATACCTTGTTCATGAAGGCCTAAGCCTTTACCTTGATAATTCATGTTTTGGATTATACGATGTACAATGGGACTATGGGTGTTTTTAACACTAGACATGATCTCATTATTTGATGGAGAGGATAAGATGGTGGATAGTGTTTGTTGCTTTCCTATGGAATAAAATTCATGGATGAAAGTGGCAAGACCAAGGGGATATGATGGTGGATTTGAAATATGGTTGATATTGGATGACAAAGGATCAATAGGATCTCAAGATTATCATTATGCTCATTAAGATACAAGCTATTTGTTTGATCATCTATGTTTACTTGGGAGCCAAGTGTCTCATCAAGGGAAATGGATGTTTGTAGATCATGGATAGGGATAGATGGAGGGTGGATAGGAGTAGTTTGGATATCTTGCTTATGGATAGTTATGGGATTATGGATAGGTGGAGTGATAATCTCTTGATCATGGATAGGCTCTTCATCATAGATAATATCTTGATCATAAAGAAGATATAGGTTATGAATAGGTTGAATTTGATTGCTTGATCATAGTTAGGAACTTGATCATGGATAATATCTTGATCATAGAAAATATATAGGTTATGGATGGGTTGAATGGAGGTTCTTTGATCTTGATTTGAATAAGGGGTTAATTTTTCCACATGCTTTAGATTATACTCTTTATATAGCACTTGATTTTCTTGAATGTAAGTGGAAATGGAAGACTCTTGGATAGGCTTGATAGGATCTATATGATCAACAACATGAGGGTATAATGGATCTTGACTTGGACTTATGGTGGGAGACTCCTCAATAGGCTTGATGGGTTGTGGACTACATGATGTATTTGGAGGACTAGGCATGGTGTTTGAAGGCTCTTCGATAGGTGTTTTATGACATGGAGATGGTTTATTCCTTGCTAATAGCTATTGGATCACATCCTTCATAAGTGTATGGGTGGATGGGAAATATAATGGATGGATAATAAGGGTGGATGTTGTAGGCTTATGATTAGGATTAGGTGGAAGGGTAATGGTATTGGACATATTAGGATTTGGATTGGATGGAGGGATAATGGGATTGGATGGATTAGGATTTGGACTAGATGAAGGGATAATGGGATTGGATGGATTGGGATTAGGATTGGATGGAAGGATAATGGGATTGGATGGATTGGAATTAGGATTAGATGGAGGGATAATGGGATTGGATGGATTGGTATTAGGATTAGATGGAGGGATAATGGGATTGGATGGATTAGCATTAGGATTGGATAGAGGGATAATGGGATTGGATGGATTGGATTGGCATGATGATGGAGGGATAATGGGATTGGATGGAGTGGATTTACTTAGAACAATCTTACCACAATGTAATGTATGAGTTTTTTCATCAATCTCCTAAGTGTGGAACAATAGAATGTTGTATGGCCTTTAACCCTATGGTATGCACAATAATCATTTTCATTATACTAATGGGGTTTAACTTGGTTTTCTCCAAATAGTTTTATCAGTGGTAGCTTAATCAAATTTAGTTGGACCAAATGTTGTACAAGTATTGCCATTGAATCCTCTAGTGAAGGGTTGGTAGAACATGGTGGTATAGGAGTTGAATGGGTTTTGGAGTGGAGGCTATGTGGGTTAATGACTTAGGATTAGGGTTACATGGTGGTGTTGGTATAGGACTAATAGGCTCTTGTATTGGCATATGATTGGATGATGATGGAGGATACTCATAGGATGCATAAGCTAGAGTGGTGTTCCACTTGTCAAAGGTACCATGAGGACTTAAGGACACTTGATCTTGGTGCAAAGGGTAACTTGGACTTGCGTGTTCTTGTTGTGAAGGAACTTGATAGTCTTGTGAATAGATTTGGGGTTGAGGTGAAATGTTGGGATAAGTAGTTGGATGTTCTTGGGGTATGGATTGATATGGATATTGGTTAATATTGGAAGAAGTGGGATAGGGTGATGTATAATTGACATGATATGTGGATGAATTAGGTTGGGATGAAGTTGAGGGGGATGAATCATAGGATTGAGGTGGAAGTTGTTGATGTTGTATGGGTGATGGTATAGTGGATGATGTGTCAAATGAAGGTTGTGGTTGTGGTTGTTAATTGGATAGGGGTTTTGTTTGTGGTTGTGTTTGTTGAGTTTGAGATTTGTAGGTGGCTATGAATTGTTGGAAAAAGGCTTGTTGTTGGGCTAGCATTTGTTGCATCCTAATTTCATAAAAAAGTTTTTGAACACCATAACGATCATCCTCTAGGTTCTTGTTTTCTATTGGTGGGATGGATTTATACATATGTTTAAGTCTTTGTATTTTAGCTTGTTACTCAAAATATGCATCATGCTCTACAAGGTGCTCATCATTAATGGAGCTAGAAGGATAGCCTCCTAGGATTGAGATTTTGGGTTTTGGATTTGTCCTAGGCTTGTTAATAATCACAACCATTTTGACAAGTGATGGATTAGATGGGGCTTAAGAAATGGGATTATGATTAGGACATTGAAGAATGGATTGTAATAAATATTATGTGGATGAAGTTGGATTAAGACAATGATGTAGGGTGATATGGGATTCTAATTAGGATGATGAGATGGATGAAATTGACTGGATGAAAACTAGAATAATGATGTGGAGTGATTAGGATATGACGTGGATGAAATTGATTGGATTATGAATAGATTGGTGATGTGGAGTGATTAGGATATAATTAGGATATGAGGTGGATGAAATTGATTATATTATGGATAGATTAGGATTGATTAGATTATGATGAAGTCATAGAATGATTAGGGATGAGGTGGATAAGAAGAGTGATTAGGATGCCTAGGATGGAGTGATTGGATACTTAAGATGATAAGGAGGATGACTTGGATGGTTAGGAATGATGGGATTGGATGATTAGGTGGATGAATAGGATAATGGGAATGATTATATTGGATGATTTGGAATGATTAGGAGTGGATGATTAGGTGGATGACTAGGATAATGTGGATGATTAGATTGGATGATTTGGAATGATTGGGAGTGGATGATTAGGTGGATGACTAGGATAATAGGGATGGGTGATTGGATGAGGACTTAGAAGGACTTGGATTAGATTGGATGATGATTATGATGATGTGGATATGACAAGTAGGATGATTAGGGATAATGAGATGGATAACAAGGATGATTAAGATCACTAGGATGGATGATTAGGATGATTAGGGTTTGGGTTATGATGAAGGTAACTTGGCTTAGGATGGAAGTGATGACAAGTATAATTAGGATGATGTGGAATGTGTTTATATTGATAGATTGACTTGGGCAATTTTCAAACAAAATATATCACATGTACATGCATAGATCACACACACAAGACACAATGGAAAGTTTGACTTTTCAAAATTAATTGTTGGATTTATGAAGACACTTGAAGACACATCAACAAGCCTAATATTAGTCAAATAGGTGTGTCCAATAGGTCTTAATCTAGGATGCACAAATTGTCCAAGGATGTCCCCAATATACACAAGGTACGGGGGGGCCCAATTCCATGAAATAAAAGTGAAATAATGGCACATAGTCGGGAGAAGAAGGTAACCCACCCTTCACCTTCACTTCCCCAAGGTATAAAGTTCTTTCTAGGTGTGTCATTTTGTGACAATATTCCAACTTCCAAGAGGTGTGTCTTTCAATTCACTCCTCACTTTTAATACTCCACTAGAATACTAGAGTTGAGGTTGTCCCTTGGAGTGGTGTGTCTCCAAGAAAGCCTCCTAAAAGGGTGAAAAAAGAAAATCAAGTGGCGCTTTTGATCTCTAAGATTACCTTATGGTGCGAGGAGAGAGCATACACACACACTTGAATCACACTCACAATGTTAATTGACCCTTATAAATTGAAATGTGTGTGTGAAGATGACTAGATTAAAGGATGTTTTTAATTCCCAAGATTATGCGAAGTGCAAGGGAAGAGCATACACACCCTAAATCACACTTAAATCCACTAAGAAAAGCAAGCACAAATTTGTTTTATGCCCAAGTCCAAATGTGATGATGAAGACACATGTTCATTTATGCCCAAGATCAAGTATGATGATGCAAACAAACGTTCATTTTAAGCCCAAATCAAAGTGTGATAATGCAAAAAAGTTTTTTGATCAATTTAAAGTGCAAAGTTGGACTGTGTGCACCTAGAATGTTTGTCTTTAGATTTGATGCTAATGGAGTACCTGATGTCTTCCCCTATTCCACCAAAACATAAAAAGAACAAAAACACTTTCAAACCCACTAGTTAGATGAGAAGTGAAATCTGGAATTTTTTTGATAATTATGATCAGGTACAATAGATTGGATGTGATGAGAAGATTGTATACTAAATTCTATGTTGTTTCAAAAAAATCGTCAAAATTGGATAAGTTTTGCAAAAGATATGGTGATTTGAAGTTTACAAACAAAGAGTGCATTTAACTGATAATACCTAGTAAATCTAGAAAAATTGACTAATGATACCTATGCCACAACAAAGATGGGTGAATTAGCTTTCCAATGCCGTTGGTTTTGCAAAAATCTGATCTTGTATGCCCAAGTTATGGAAAAAAGAAAAAACAACCCTTTTAGGGCTTGTGGAGGATCAAGGCAGGCTCAAGCAATTAATTAACTGCTAGTGGTTAGTGACTACAGTGGTCACATGTGCGGTTAACCCACTAGTGGCTAATTCAGGCGGTTAAGGTTAACTAGGCCCCTGGTCACCCATGTGACTAGGGGCTAAAGAATAGAAAATAATAAATAAATAAAAGAAAAATGATGAATGGGGCTATAGGCCTCTTTGGTCACTAATGTGACCAAGGACTATAGAGACGTGGGCTAGGACCAAAGATGTAAGCGGCTAAGGGATCGACAGGGAGATCAGGGTTTTCAGGGGCGGTGACCGGATAACAATAGGTGTTGACGAGGCTGGAGATGGCTGGAAGCGGTGGCAGAGGAGTGTCTAGAGGGTGGCGACGAGGTGGATGGGACTGCGAGGGGGTGGAGCAGTGATGGGGAGCCTCATATGGTAAGACTTACTCCCTCTTTGTTCGGGCTGACAGTTAGTTCAACCGTCACCAAATTCTCATTGCTGTGACCTTTACCATCGGCGAACACTTACAACCTATTGCCGATACACCAATACACTAACCTAGTATATGCTTGGCATGACTTTTTATTACTGGTGAACTAAAGTTTCTATACCCTGATTCACTATTACGACCGGTCATCGTTTGTATCTGATGAAGGATACATTCTCAATATACATTGTCAACATGCTTTTGCAATATGCATTCACAATATACATTCGGTGAAATGATACGAAACTTACACTGATGCTAGTGTCTTCGGCGGGACTCTTGTCATCGGTGAATGCTCATACACTTAGGCCGATGCGCTTTGTCATCCTGATCTAAATCTTAGGCTACGACTTTTGTTCAGTGGCTCGAACCTCCCTTCAGCTGGACTACCCTCATCGCTCTAAGCAAGGAATGCTTTTCTGATGGCCTTTGTCTCACCGACAACAACTCCAACTCCTCCAATCAAACCCTAGCACATGGAGTTGCTAGGCCGCCTACTGTGCACAACCCTCAACTGGAACATCTGCACCACTGAACAATGAAACAAAATAGGAAACAAACGAATATTGTACAATGAAGCCATTCCACTAATTTTGACAGAAATCTCACCAGTGGAATGCTTCACATTGACATTTTGCAACAACAGAATTACAGAAAGGAAAAGAAATCTACAACTGTGCAATTTGTAATTATAGAGAACGGAAAACAAATTGATGACACAGAATAGTTTGATTTCTCCTTAACACGATGCATAATTACATTCATACAATTACATTCAATCTCCTCTTTGATCTGATTACAATACTATCTGATCTATATCTGCCTTTGATTCATTTCTTTGGGGTTTATAAGCTTGCCCCAAGGAGCACCAACCCTATTCCAAGCAGCTGGGAGACTGATTCCAAGCGGCTGGGAGAAAACTAACTGATTCCAACCGTCTAAAACTAACAACTTGACAAAAGTGACCTAAGTCACTAGGGACTTACAAATAGAAAGGAAAAATGCATTGGTCGAATAGACCTTATTACAACATAAAACCTATTTTAAAATAGAACATGAACTTAAATGCCTCATGGAGGCCACCTTGTGTTAGGTGCTCCTGCACCATACACCCCACCTAGAAAAGAACTCATGTCCCATGAGTTGAGTCTATGTCTTGCACCACCACCATCCTCTGCTGCATCATGCCTTCCCCATGATCGCTGGACTGCAACTTGCTTTCTGGGAATCAAAAACTCATGCCTAGCATTGTAGACTCTACTCACACCTTGCCATGAGTGAGTGCTTGCAACCAAACCCATACTTTGCTTGCCATTCTTCCTCACTATCATCTCTTCCTAAACACCTACATTCAAAACCTTGTGTGATGCTTCTTGTACTGTTGCTATGGTAGAATGTGTTTGCCTTTCAACTCTTGTTGGCTCTAGAGGACAAACAATGGTCCCTACTATGATAACATCCTCTTCTTTCCAATCAACTTGTGGCTACCTGTAGACCTGCTCTTTTACCTTCTGCTGATCCATCTCAGACATCACCATCTGATCTCCATCATTCAAAACTAAAATCACCTTCAAAATTTGGTCTTTGGTAACCTCACTCCTTGAGGTATCCTCAACTTTCCTTGCCTCTTCTTCATGCATCTTCACAAACTCTTTCTTACCCATGAAAATAATCTTGGCTGCCTTCTTTGCTTCAGCATCCTCTTGCAATGGTGTCATCACAAAAGTCTTTCCATCCTTCTTGATGGTGTATGTGTTAGCATATCCATCATATAATGCTTGCCTATCAAATTGCCAGGGCCTACCTAAAAGTAGGGGACAACACTCCATGGGAAAAATGTCACATAAAATTCTCTCCTTATATTCTCCAATTTGAAAATCAACATATGCTTGTTCATCTACCAAAAGTGATTGGCTATCACTTACCCAAGATGCCTTGTAAGGAGTTTGATGATGAATCCTTTCTATGTTCAATTTATCCACCATTTCCCTAGACACCATATTATCTGTTGAACCAGAATCTATGACTACCATGCATATTTTACTTTTGCTTTTGCAATTGATCCTGAAAAGTGCTCTCCTTTGTGATGGTTTAGTCTTCACTGGTTCTTTGAGCAGTGTCCTCTTGATCATTAGGTTTTCTCCCACTTCTGATGTCAAATTCACTTCAGGAGATGTCACACTTCCTACATCCTCTTGAGTCAATGTGGTTCTTCTCTCATTACCATTAGAAGTTGAGGCCTTCTCTGGACACTTATAAGTCAGGTGCCCTATCTGATTGGAGTTATAACATCTCATGTTGGAGAACTTGGATTCTCTACCTGATCCATTTGTCCCACCTCTTTCATTTGGCCTTCTCCCGTGGTAGCTTCCTCTGCTACTTGAGTCTCCAACTTGCTCTTCTTGGCTAGACTCACCACTAGGCCTCTAGTTAGGACTTCTTCCTCCAAAACTGCCTCTAAAATTTCTGTCACCTCTTCCTTTACTTTGCTGCTCACCTTTCCTCTTTAGATTCTCTTCAGCTCTTAATGCTACTTGAAAGCATTTTTCCACAGTTTCAGGGGTAAACAAACTTATCTCATCTTGAATATTGATCCTCAGACCATTTAGATACCTTGCTACCTTGGCTTTTTCATCCTCCATGTACCCACAATGAAGAGTGTATTTGTGAAACTCCTCGGTGTAAGTAGCCACATCCATATCTTTTTGCTTAAGGTTTTGCATCTTCCTGTAAATCTGCACCTCGTAGTCAGATGAAAGGAACTGGGACTTGATCTTCTCCATCATTCTTCTCCACGAAGAGATCATATTCTTCCCATTCTTTACCCTCTCTCCTTGGGTGTAATTCCACCATGTAAGGGCAGCACCTTTGAGTTTAGTTTTTGCAAACTTAACCCTCTTACTTTCAGGAACTTCCTTGTATTTGAAGTAGTTATTCAGAGCCTCAATCCACTCCATGACTTCATCAGCATTCATCTTTCCACTAAACATGGGGATATCTATCCGAGCCTTGAAAGAATCCTTGCCAATTGCCTTGATGGCTTCCAAGAATTGCTTTTGTTCAACCGGTATCTTTGCCTCTTCTTGTTCCACTTCTTCTTCCTCTTTCTCTTCTTCTTCATCTGAATCTTCCACTATCCTTTTTCCTATCTTTATTGCCTTCAATTCTGCTTGGAGTGCTTCCCTGACTCCAATTTTGATCATCTCTTCCATCTCTTGAAATTTCTTGACCACTTCGGTGGTCATCCCCTTTGGAGGCATATTGCTAGCCTCTCCTTCGCTTTCTCTGTCTGACATAAACATTCACAGATAGCACCCAAACGCCAACACTCCTGCAAATCCTCAATTTGACTACAATACAATGCTCAATCAGATGTCCATCCTACACGCTGCTACATAGACCCATTCCTCTCATCCAACAACATATCCTAGAGATGCACTACCACTCTCTCTCGCAGTGGACTCATTCTGCACCCTCTTCTAGCCAAATCTCTATTGGTGAATGGTCTTGACAGACCTCATCATCGTCTGTCCACACACTATAGGAATCCTATTCCTTCTCGGAACTAGATGGCACAAGCATCTTCAATAGTCTAGCAACTAGTGTTAGCCTTCAAAATACCTTCTATGATCTCTGCTTAAACAAACATTTTGCTTCAACTCTTCCCCTGCCTTCTCAGTGACAGAAATCAAATACACAACACCTCCACCCAGACCTTTCACTTGCTCTGATACCAATATGATGGGGAGCCTCATATGGTAAGACTTACTCCCTCTTCGCTCTGGCTGACGAGTGTAGTTCGAAGGTGCCATCGACGTGTCAGCGAAACCAACCACAATATGGCCGATAAGAACAGTCTTGCCGATAGGCGAGAAATGTAGGTCATACATTGGGGAGAGTTGTGGGGTTGGTGTGATAGGTTGCAAGGTTGCTGATGGAGTAAGTCTTGCCGACTGAGGCTCCCCATCAAGCGGAGGATGGCCAAGGGTGAAGGTTGACAGATTGGGGAGGTGATGAGGGGATTAGGGGTGGGATGGGGGAGTTACTGTTGGGAGGTGGCGATAGTGGGTGGTTAGTGGTGGTGGCGGGGGTTGTGGAGTGTATAATAGGAGGTGGCAACAAAGTGTTAGGAGGAGGTCTACAACAATGATGAGATATTAGGAGGTGACGGAAGTTGAAGATGCCAACGATGGGGGAGTTGTGCAGGTTGGTAGAGAATTTGGCAAGGTCAACGGGAGAGAACAACAATCCCAGACTATGAATGTAGGTCGGTAGAGGGATAACAAAACCTGCACATAAAATGAGAACTGTAATCAGAGACTGCAAACCTAAAAAATGCTCCTGTGTAGGTCATATGGGTCTATATAGATCTGTACGATATGACCTTGCAACAAGGGCCCAAGTAAAAAAATTCAAAATTTTACGACCCTGCAACAAGGGCCAAAGTAAAAAAAATTCAAAATTTTCTAGTTTCAAAAATATGAATTATTATATGTCAAAAGTCACCTACGAGGCCTCCCAGATGCAACGGTGAGGTCAGATTCAGTGTAAGAGGTGACTTGCAAAAAATGATTTCCAAATCTTAACACAAACTAGGTGGTGCAGGAGCACCTTGACAAATTGATGTTTCTACCTTGTAACAAGGTCATTTGGACCAATTCACATATGTTTAGGTTCAAGTCTTGTGTTCATTTTTGTAAAATGTAAAGGTATCACTTGCAAAATTGTAAAGTTGCAATGCAACATATGGAATATGAAAGGTCATGAGGGTCAGTTCGCTTGAGGAAGTTAAAAAGTTAGTTAGAAACTAAAGAGACATGTTGTAAATGCCTTTAATAGGCCTTGTAACCTTCACACAATTCGGAGGTGGTTGAATATGTGAATGGGATCAACAAAGAACACTGTTTTTATGCATTTTTCTTCAGAAAATCACTGTCTTCTTGCTGTGTACGGACCTGTACGGACATGCATGGATGTTTCATTGTTTGTAATTGTTAGATCCTTCAATCACCTTCCTGTTCCTTTTTGTTTCATGAAGATTGAAGGAGTTTTGCATTAGATATTGCATTTTTTTGTAGAAGACTGTCAAACCCTCTATTAGGGTAAACAGTGGCCTGTAAAAACTATATTTCCCTCATTTTATCCTTTGACAGTGACTGATCCTCAGTGTAAATGTTTATGACAATGTTTGTTTTCATATTCATGAGGTTTTAAACTGAATGGTTAAGATTTAAGTGTGGGAGAGTGAAGTTATATGACTGTTTTCTGTATACAGTCAAGAAAAATAGAGTTTTGAGGGCAGCTAAGAGGTATAGGTGTAAGGTTTGTTAAAAACATTGATGGAAATGGACTTTGGATGGATCAATAAGCTTGTGCAGACCTGGTGTGAAGTGCTCCAAGCACATGCAAGGTGTGAGGAGTCGTGGTATACCCATTTTCAATAAACCCTTGTGCATGCAAAGCCCATTAGGCCTCATTTGCTCGATGACAGTCCTGTTTTGAATAGTTCCTTACAAAGTAATAGGTATTGAGTTTTAGATATGTTCAATAACATCTTAATGGGTATCCAAATATGCCTTCATAGTCTTGAGAAGGATTCTATGGAAGGAGTTGTGTTTGAAAGTCTTTGATGGCAGGGCTACTAGGAATAAGCCTGTCAAGGCACTGTCATAGGACAGTCATAAGGTAATTTGCTGCTCACTGTCTTTGAAGGTGTAGAATGAAGTTATTGGGTCAGAGACCTTGTTTGGGTTATGTATTGATCAAGTTTGTGTTGGTTGGTTATAGTGTGAGTGCCATAGTTGCACATTAATGACAGCGAATGAAGGATTGATTGCTTGTGTGGTGGGGCAGACTTTAGTAAGTGTTTATTTTGGTTGAGTAGGAGTTCTTGAGAATGTTAGAGATCTCTTTTAGGTCAGAGAAGTTGAAATTCAGTTTGGAATCACTGTCCTTGTGGAAGACTCCTTGTGAAGCTTGTAGTTCCTAATGGATTGAAACCCATTTTTTATGAACTTTACCTATAAGAGTTGAGTTAGATCTTTTCCTCTGCATCAGATTGGTATCAGAGCTAGCAAAAGCTCTGGGAGGAGATGTTGTATTTATTTCTATCATTGAGAAGGTAGGTGAAGAAATGAAGGAAAGATTGTGTTGGTGACCGTTATTTTGTTTACTAAGTTGTTTGGTTGCAGGTGTTTATCCATCTAGCTGCAGAAGGATGTTTTCTGAGGTTGTGTGTGTGGGTAGATAAGATGAGGTCTGTCATGACCATTCTCCAATAGAGATTTGGTTGGATAAGGGTGCAGAGAGAAACCACTGAGGAGAGAGTGGTAGGTGCATCACTAGGATCTGCTGTTGGGTGAGATGAATGGTTTGGTGAGTTGGCAAGGCAGTAGAGAGATGATACCTAATTGAAGAAGCACTTGATGTTGCAGCCTGAAGAATACTCCACTGATGGGAGTAGAAGGAGCCTGAGGATGCTTTATGAAGATGGTAGTTTGTTTTGGTGGTTGGTTGGTCACCATTTCTATAGATTGGGAGATTGTAGCTGAGAAGATTGAAGATTAAAGACAGAGGAAAGAGATTTTTGTTGCAAATACATTTCCAAGGGACTTGGAAATTTTGTTGGTTGGTTGTATGGTGTAGGAGCACCTTGACAAATTGATGTTTCTACCTTGTAACAAGGTCATTTGGACCAATTCACATATGTTTAGGTTCAAGTCTTGTGTTCATTTTTGTAAAATGTAAAGGTATCACTTGCAAAATTGTAAAGTTGCAATGCGACATATGGAATATGAAAGGTCATGAGGGTCAGTTCGCTTGAGGAAGTTAAAAAGTCAGTTAGAAACTAAAGAGACATGTTGTAAATGCCTTTAATAGGCCTTGTAACCTTCACACAATTCAGAGGTGGTTGAATATGTGAATGGGATCAACAAAGAACACTGTTTTTATGCATTTTTCTTTAGAAAATCACCGTCTTCTTGCTGTGTACGGACCTGTATGGATATGCATGGATGTTTCATTGTTGTAATTGTTAGATCCATCAATCACCTTCCTGTTCCTTTTTGTTTCATGAAGATTGAAGGAGTTTTGCATTAGATATTGCATTTTTTTGTAGAAGACTGTCAAACCCTCTGTTAGGGTAAATAGTGGCCTGTAAGAACTATATTTCCCTCGTTTTATCCTTTGACAGTGACTGATCCTCGGTGTAAATGTTCATGACAATGTTTGTTTTCATATTCATGAGGTTTTAAACCGAATGGTTAAGATTTAAGTGTGGGAGAGTGAAGTTTTATGACTGTTTTCTGTATACAGTCAAGAAAAACAGAGTTTTGAGGGCAGCTAAGAGGTATAGGTGTAAGGTTTGTTAAAAACATTGATGGAAATGGACTTTGGATGGATCAATAAGCTTGTGCAGACCTGGTGTGAAGTGCTCCAAGCACATGCAAGGTGTGAGGAGTCGTGGTATACCCATTTTCAATAAACCCTTGTGCATGCAAAGCCCATTAGGCCTCATTTGCTCGATGACAGTCCTGTTTTGAATAGTTCCTTACAAAGTAATAGGTATTGAGTTTTAGATATGTTCAATAACATCTTAATGGGTATCCAAATATGCCTTCATAGTCTTGAGAAGGATTCTATGGAAGGAGTTGTGTTTGAAAGTCTTTGATGGCAGGGCTACTAGGAATAAGCCTGTCAAGGCACTGTCATAGGACAGTCATAAGGTAATTTGCTGCTCACTGTCTTTGAAGGTGTAGAATGAAGTTATTGGGTCAGAGACCTTGTTTGGGTTATGTATTGAGCAAGTTTGTGTTGGTTGGTTATAGTGTGAGTGCCATAGTTGCACATTAATGACAGCGAATGAAGGATTGATTGCTTGTGTGGTGGGGCAGACTTTAGTAAGTGTTTATTTTGGTTGAGTTGGAGTTCTTGAGAATGTTAGAGATCTCTCTTAGGTCAAAGAAGTTGAAATTCAGTTTGGAATCACTGTCCTTGTGGAAGACTCCTTGTGAAGCTTGTAGTTCCTAATGGATTGAAACCCATTTTTTATGAACTTTACCTATAAGAGTTGAGTTAGATCTTTTCCTCTGCATCACTAGGTTAGATCTGTAAAATGAAACTCATAAACCTACAAAAGACGAGGGTTAGACCAACGGGGCATGCCAAAAATGTACATAGAGAAATGGATCAAAGGAATAAGAAGATAAATGTAAACAACCCAATACCTTCACCTTCAAACCAAGTCCCCCACACTTGATAGAACAAAGTAGATGTACCCAAATCTACTAGCTATGTTCTCTATGATAGATGATGGATAAGATGAGATGTTGATTGCTCATGATTTCTACAACATAACACTAGTATGAGGATGATTGATAAGAGGATCAAGAATGATTTTTACAGCATGATGTTGTATGAAGATATGATTCCCAAATGACTTGGGTGAGGCTTGATTTATAGGAGATGAGGGATAGGAATGGATGGCTAGGATTAAGTGAGACATGGAGTTGTAGCCATGTGACAAGTGTCTCATGAGGGTTCAATGAAATGAATAAAGTCAAGAGGCTTCCTTGTAATAAGGATTTCTAAAAGCTTCTAGTCACATGGGGATAACGACAAATGTGGAATTAATTAAATAAATCTAATTTATTTAATTAATTTGGATGATGGAGGAAAAGTGGGAAATAATTAAATAAGTATAATTTATTTAATTAATTTGCTAGAGGGATTCAAATGTGATTGAAAGGGATTAGTTAAATAAATATAATTTATTTAAATAATTAGGTGATGAAAGGGGTTATATAAGGGTCCTAGGACAAAATGTCTCATAAGGTGTCTCAAGGTGGTATCGACAATGTGATGTTAGAAGACGTGTCAATTTTAGGTGTCTATTGGAACAAAACTTGTTTGCTAATCTTGAGACCCAAATTTTAGAATTGACAGAAATGATCAATGGTCTTAATGTCCAAAATGTAATGCACCTCTTCAACCAATTCAATAGTTAGTCTCCATCTAAGAGTGGAAATTCATTTGTTTATGTGCCTAATGGCCTAAAATTGGACTTCCCTAGATTTGATGGCATAGATCCTACTAGTTGGCTTTATATAGCTAAACGATACTTTGGTCTCCACAATACATATACAATGAACATGGTCCCTATTGCATCATTCCACTTGGAGAAATATGTACAATGATGAACCCAATTGGGAAAATTTTGTCAAACAATTGTTAGTTCAATTTAGCCTAGGTAGTGACTATGAGGATTTTACTGGTTCTCTTACCAAACTCTATCAAACTAGAATAGTTCATAAATATCCAATAGAATTTAAGTGATTCACTAATCAGACTCAAGGATTATCTAACTCCTTTTTTACAAGTTTCTTTATCAATGGCCTTAAGGATCCAAAATGCTTTCAGGTTAAACTATTCAAACCTAATGATATGATGGAAACATCGGTATTGACAAAACTCATAAAGGATAAGCTCATTTCTTAATGTCATTTTTAAAATATTGATCCCTTCAAGAATACCATAAAACCATACCCTCTTATGTATCCTTCATAAACCACTCCCATTAAACACCTCATTGAAGTTGAAATGCAAACTCAACAATAAAAGGGGCTAAGCTATAATTATGATGAAAAATTCATAGGGGGCCATAAATGTGTAGAACAAAAGCTATATCTCCTTGATGTTGAGTCACATCTAGATACCAAGGATTGGGAAGTTTCTTTCGAAACCCAAGAAAAAGAACTTCCTATCATTGATTCGTCTCCGATGGAATCCCATCTAGAAATTTCTATCCATGTCCTAGAAGAAGTCACCACTCCTCAAACTACAAAAGGTAAAGGGTATTTCAAGAATATTCCCCTCACTAAATTCTCATTGAATTTGATAGCACACATAACTTCATTTATCCACAACTCACCAAGCAATTTAATTGATTTGTGTATCCATGCTCCATCTTTGAAGTTATGATCTCCAACGGTGGGAATTTGCCTTGTAAAGGAAAATTCTACAATGTTGGATTACTATGGGTCTATAACATTCATTTGGATATGATTTTCTTACCTTGGGAAACTATGATGTAGTTCTTGGGGCTCAATGGTTCTGTATCTTTGGCCCAACCTTGTGGGATTTCTCTAAACTTTGGATGCAATTCTCTGATAATGGGTAGAAGAACACATTGAAGGATTGTAACCTTGGGTCTACTAGTCTTATTATCTCACATAGAATAGAGAAGAATTTTAAGAAAAATTTCCATGGGATCATCACTCAACTATGTTCCCTTCACTTTATCCCTCCTTTAAATTTTGGCACCCTTACAAATTGCAACAAATTTTGGATAAGCACGCCATAATGTTCATCGTGCCTACTGTCTTACCACTTCAACATCCTAAATACCACATTTATCTTCTTCTAGGAAGTGAACCTCCTAATGTTCACCCTTACATGTACTTGTTCTTCCAAAAAATAGAAATTAAAAAGTTGGTATTGGAACTCCTTAAGGTCGATGCCATTTGTCCCAACATTAGCCCAAACTCTTCACTTGTTCTTCTCATTTACAAAAAATATGGTTCTTGGCATATTTGCATTAACTTATGTAATTTGAACAAACTCACCATCAAGGATAAATTTCCTATTCCATTCATTGATGAGTTACTTGATGAGGTTCATGGTGCCCAATTTTTCTCAAAATTAGACTTGTACTTTGGCTATCTCCATATTCATATCAATGAAGTAGATATTTTAAAGACAACATTCTACATTCATGATGGTCACTATAAATTTTTGGTCATGCCATTCATTCTCACTAATACACCATCCACTTTCCAAGGACTAATGAATAAACTCTTTCGGCCCTTTGTAAATTCATCTTGCTCTTCTTCGATGACATTTTGATCTATATTAGAACTTGGGTGGAACATTTACAACATATTGACCTAGCATTACAACTTCTTATAAATAATGAATTATGTGCCAAGTGCTCCAAGTGCTCCTTTGGTCAAAATAAAATTTATTACCTTGGACATATTTTCTCCCTAGGAAATGTTATAATTAAAATTGAAAAATTCATTCCATACAAGCTTGACCACAACCCAAGACATTTGGAATCCTTTGTGGATTTTTGGGTCTTATTGGCTACTATCAAAAGTTTATCAAAGACTTGAAAAATTGTCACTCCATTGACCTCCTTGCTAAAAAGGATGGTGTTGTGCCTTATACACACGCCCCATTTTGCCAAATGGAGACCTCTCTTTTTGTTTTGGCTGAGTCTCGGTTCTTGTTCTCCTTGCTATTGAGAGGTCATGTTTTGCCTGAAGTTAGTTGATTTGCTTTGAATTTGGGCAATTTGGCATGTTTGGGGTTGTTTGGTGCCTTTTGTAATTGATTTGGAGGGGCCTTGACTGATTTTATGCTTGGGAAATAAGCCTTTGTAGCCTTTTGCACTAAAAATAAGAGTCACTAGACTTTGCGCTAAAACTTCATGTCACAGGATAAGCGCTAAAAACCTTGGTCTCAGGACATGTCTGGTAACCTCAGAAAGTTCTGCCAATGCTGAACTCAGTATTTCCTAAGGGTGGAGCGGCTATTTTTTATGTCACCAGATATTGCGCTAAAATTGAACTCTGCAGGATATGTCCAGTGAGGTCCCATTTCTCCGCTTTATCCTAACATGCGACTTTATCCACTTTCGAGCTTTGAGTGCCTGACACCTTATCAACTAATAGCATCATTAATAGTGTTTGTCAGAGTGCTTAAAAGGTGGAATTCCATCATTATTTTCCTATTTGCATTCAAATTCTCTTTGTAAACCCAAGCTTTGCGATTTAGGCGACCTTTGGAGAAATTTTCTATGCGATTGGGGACTTCATTGCATCGATTTGGGGGATGTCTGTGTCAACTTGTGAGTTTGCTGAATTTTTTGTTTTGCATCAGGTTAGCTTCTTTGGCATTTTCCTTTCCATTTATTGTTGCAATTGTTTGATTCATTGTTATGTTCATTTTGGTAGTGAATCTGTATTGTTTCACAATGACTGGAAGGTGTGAGTTAAATCCTAATGTCTTTTTGAGTTCCATTTCATTGCAATGCATTAAATGATTAAGGTTTGATTGTTTTGATTTAGTAGAAACCATGTAGATAGGGTTTTTGTTGCCTAAATTTTAATGTCATATGCTTCGATAGGATAAAATTAGGGTTTGTCTTGGTAAAGGGAACAAGCCAAGATATTAACATTGCATGCTTTATACTTAGGCTTTTGAAATCCTTTAGAAATGTGACCTAGGTGCCTTCGATGGATGTATCCTTTAAGCCCTAAAAGCTCCACTAGTCTTGTGAGAAAAGTATCTTCATTTTAGACATAAATTTTTTATTAGGGTTGTTTGCACTAAAATCTCTAGGTACCGGATATATACGGTGAACCCTCATTTCTCCACGTCCTTCGGCTAGCCTTGTCTTGTCTACCTTTACCTTAGAAACTATCCAAAGGGGATTTGCACTAATTTATTATGACACCGGACATGTTCGATGACCTCTTGATCCCCCGCATATTCGGTAAGGTGTCTTCCGCTCGCTTCCTTAACCTAAAACAATTGAAGTCACTTTGTGTCAATTTCACAGGATGATGGATATATCCTATGACCCTTGTTTTCCCCACCATCTAGTGAAATTAGTTTTCACCACAAACTTATTAATCCTATCACTCACACATTACGCTTTACCAGTGAAACCTTAGTTGATGCGACATATCCTATGGGGGCCTAAAAGCTTGCTTATTCGATAAACCCTGAACCCTCCGCTTTATCCTGTTAGGGCCAAAAGGCCCACTTTTGAGCCAAAATGATTGATCAAACTTAGTAGTCATTCTCCAATAAGTATTCTGCATCATGTTATGTATTCTTAGTTTTTATCCATCATGATTGATGTAGAATTGAGGAGTTTTTGACACTGTATGCCAATGTCCTATAATAGAGCAAAGGCCCGCTTTTGTTGTAATTACTTTAGTTCAATGCCTAAATGGGATCTAATGATAAGAAACAGTTAGAAATATGGTGTTATGCATTTTTCATGATCTTATACATAGGTTTAGGCACATGAATTGTTATTTAGTAAGGTATTTACTAGGGTTCTATTCTGCAAGATAAATGTCTTCTGGGGATGTCAACATGAAGTACGAGTTCAAAGGAATCCCTCTAGTGTATAAAATCACTCCAACTTAGATTAGGACACATTGACATATAGGGGATACAGATTAGGACACATTGACATAGATGATTTTAGATTGAGGGTCTTTAGAGATAACCCCACTGACTGGGCCATAAGGATAAGGGATAATGGGATAGCTCAAGCTGCAACTTTCCCTACCTCAGTGCAATGCCCAGAACTGATCATTGCCCATGGAGAGAGATATCATGCCCCCACAAGGTCAGTAGTGACCCTATATGGATGAGTAATAGCCAGTTTTATAGTGGAAGCACTAGCAGAGATCTTTGATATTCCACCATTTCTTGTGTTAACTATCACTACAAAGGACCAAACTCAAGACTTGTATGACCAAGGGCCAACGACCTGTAGAAGAGTCATCAATGACTCTTGGTTGAAAAAGAAAAGGATAGCCATGTCCAAGCTCCCACATGTTCTATACAAGAGTGATTTCAAGGAGGAGGTAGGTGACTTGGTCACCTTATTAAGTAGAATCATGGGACTGCCCTCTACTTCAACTTTTGAACCTTGGATGTTTGGATACATTGAGGAAATTCTTAAAGGAGACAAGAAGATACATTGGGTGTATCTCCTTAGTGGAAACATTCACGAGGCTTTCCTTTCCTTAAGCCAAGATAAGAATTTCCATTGGACATCCTGTGTTGTGTATATGTTAGCTAGGAATTTTGTGTATCCTGGACTCTCTCAACTGGGGACAGTAGGGAATGTAGATGGACAACTCAAGGTCTATGAGTGTTGTCCCCAGCTAGACTTATCACAATCATTGGTGTATTTCAAAAGAGTTAATGATGCATTTACAATCAACATTACAAGAATGTTACAAGGAGACATGTCCAGGAGAATCTCTCTCAAAGCTGCCAACATAGTGCAGAATTATGGTGGATGGTACATTTAGTTCTCTAAGTTCACTTATCTTAGGATACATGAATTCAAGGGCATCCCTTAAAAAATATCTAAATATCCCACAGACAAGGTAGTGTTGTTAGAGTTAACTAGGTAGTTATGCACCTACCATGGAATGTTGAAACATTTACATAGGGCCTCAATCAAGTTCCCTATCATTTTGGGTAGGGGGCTCTTTTCTTGTGTCACAATTGGATTAGCTGAGCACTTTGATGTTGAACTCTAGAAATTGAATCTAAATTTATACAAGAGAAGAACACATTTTGACCCCTTTGGAACTTTAGTGAAACATGTTAGCAAAAAGCTCTTTCACAAAGAACATTTGGAGAATTTTTGTGCTAACTATCTAGATGAGCATGAATTGTTGAGGAGAAAATGCTCTAGGATATCACTCAAATATATCATTTAGTTCAAAATTGTCCAAGTTCTTGATCAATTGACTGATGATGGGGTTGTGGTCCAAGAGGCCAAATGGAGAATAATCTTTGGACAACCCATTCCACCACCTAATTGGGCCGAGGCAGAAGAAAGTTCCTTAGATGAATTAATCAAACCTCCCATAAGATATAGTAGGGAATGGATAAGGAATCAGGTGGCCCAATTAGCAGCAACAAGGGTGGCTTTGACTTATACACAATAGCCTCAAGACAGGGAGAGTGACGATGAGCAAGATGACCCAGTTGAGGTAGAGGAAGAACCAAAGCAGGCAACATTAGGGGTTGCTGAGGTGGACAATGGAGACATAAAAGATGATATACCAATTGCTAAAAAAAAAAGGCAAAGAAAAGGTTACCAAGGAACCAAAGAAGAAACAGATGAAAGAAATCACATCTCTTGCACAAACAAGAACTTCTAAGAGTAAGGCCATGCAAAGTGGATAAGGAGAAGGGTCTAAGGCTAAAAAGATAAAGGAAACCATGAAGATACCTTCACTCCATATAGCCTCTGACTCTATAGATGCTTCTACAGTTGTAGTACCTCCACCTATTTCAACTGCTCCTCCCATGGTGTCTAGTGTGCCTTCTCCTCTAGTTTCCTCCTCTCTCGCAATTCTGAGTACACCACCTCCTGTCTCTTCTAAACCTCTTGTTGTTCCTTACCTTCATGTTGTTTCCTCAGCTACACCCTCCATTTCTCCTCCATCTTCCCCTTCCTTTCAATACACTAACCTTCCTATTTCTTCATCCCCTCCTCTTTCTTTCCCCATCTCCTTTTCCATTTCTTCTATCTCATCCACTCCACCTTCCATATTTTCCTTGCCTCCCATTTCTACTATCCTTTACCATCATCCTTCTCCTTACCACCTCTCAACCTTTCTACTCCTATCATTCTTCCTCCTCCCTCCATTCCTCCTTCCCTAGGTTTTGCAGCATTTACAAACCTATTCTGGGTGCAAAAGCCCAGTTCTACAGTCAATTCTCTAATGTCCATCAATAATTCCCTGGCTTGACCATTTCGAGCTTCCTAAGATGATCCAAAGTCCTCTTCTCCATAGGTACCACTGTTAGAGGGAATTGAGAAGGTCTATGTGGAGATAAAAATCACCACTAATGAGGGTCGTTGCAGTTTGTTGCAAGTATGTGCCTAATTGGTGTTGTCATTGATGTCAACATATATGTGTTGTCATTGGTGTCAAATGTGCTCTTATTTTTTTGTTTTCTTGTCATGAGTAAGATGCTTTGTATTTACCTATGTAATTGATTCTAATGTTGAGGATATTGAGAAAATTAGCCCCTCCAGTGGAAACAGTGTGTTGTAGTCTGTTGGTACCCATTTTGGCCTAGAGGTTGAGCTTGCATGTTGGGGGGTTTCTTCATTTAAACCCTAGGTCTTCTTGTCCATCGGCAAGAGCTTGGCCTATCGGTGAGCTATTTTTTGTTCCCTTCGATGTGTTTGGTTTGGCTGATGGAAGGATTTGGAACGAGCATCGGTGTGACTTTGTGCGATTGGCCGAAGAGTTTTTGACTTGCCTGATGGTGTATGTCACACCGACGGAAGGAGGAGGCCAGGGTCCATCGGCGTGAGTTGTGTTGTCGGTGAGCATCTTTTCTATTACGCCGATGGTCTATGTCTTGGCGACGGGTGTGTTTGGAGTGAACCATCAGGATGACTTAGTATGTTGGCGAGGGAATTTTGGGCTAGCCCGATGGTTGTTGTCTGGCCGACGAAGTATGTTTTGGTGGCCATCGGGGAGACTCGTATTCTCGGTGGGACTCTGGAGAGTTAGCCTGATGGTCAGTCTCTGGCCGATGAGGGAATGTAGTGAAACGGTCGGCGAGACTGTTGAGGTCGGCCAGAGGATTTTTGGATGCTTCGATGGAGGGAGTCACGCCGATGGGGGTGCAGAGTGTAGTTTGTGGTCATCGGCCAGACTATTGATGTCAGGATGAGTTTTGTGGAGTTGGCCGATGGTTCTTCTCTGGCCGATATGGAAGTTGTAGGCTTTCGGGAGGTGTCATCGGTGAGACTTGATAGATCGGCAGGAGGATTTGGGAGTTGGCCGATGGCCTGGGTCTGGGCAATGGGCTTTTGGGTGAAGGAGCGTGTGTTGAGTGTGGCAAAAGCGCTCAACACCTATTATGCAAGTGACTATGCTTTTAAACTACTAAGGTGGTCTCTGCACCATGCATGTGGGATTAATCTCCCTGCATTATTTTGAACATGTGGTAAACGCATTTTGGCGGGAACTTCATTTTGATTGCTGCGACTGATTTCTCGATGGCTGCGGGTGGTTGAGCCATCAATGGCGACTGTAGCAGGGATATGGTTGACGGTACAAGTGATTAAACTACTCGATTGTGAATGAGGACTTCCATACGGTGGCACAAGGATCGAGGCCTCCCTGTCAACTCTCCTACCTATTGCATTGATAAATTCTGAGTGCCATTCCTTTGAAGGATCTGTATCTGGCAAATTTTGATATTTTGTCATGTAATTAATTGCTGTAGGTACACTTTCTGGCCAATATAGGCAGCCGGTGTTACCATTTTTGTGGTTGTTGAAAGTTGAACATTTGGCTCTGTAATATAATACAGCTGATTTGGTTGCTCTATACAGCAAAACCTGTGAGTTTATGTATATCTTGTTGTATGTTTTTGCATGAATCCACTGATTTCATGGTTAATTCTATATGAGAAATGCTATGTTAGCATGTGTTTTGTTAATTCTGTCTCTAGTATTGCATGTATCTTTCTTCTGAGTCTGGATATTTAAGCAATGTTTGAGACTCTAGAACATAGAATTCCTATGTTGAATGTCTGATCTCTTAACTTCTGCTCAAGGGGTAGATTAAATTGTTCTCAGATTGAGCATTGGGAAGGGTATACTACAGTAGGGATGCCATAAGTATAGATAGCTTAACACTCTGTATTGGGAGATATCTGTAAGGCATGTATCATATGTGTCCCCCTAAAATCCAATTTTAGTTGTTCATGCATATCATTCACAGGTGTATGTCTATTGCTTCCAGGCCCTGGATAGGCACCGATCTAGCTTTGTCTTTGTGTTATATACCATGTCCAGCTTTGCATCCAAATATAAAATCAAAACCAAACTCTAAAACAACCATTAGGACATTAGAATTAGTTTTGGGATCCTCAGTCCTCTGTCTACAACTGCAAATAGGCCCAAAGCTAGCCCCTTTGCTCTTATCTTACAGTTTTGGTCTACTTACAGGAGGACTTGTCTGCTTTCTGTCAGCATCCCAGCCTTGTATGTATATCCTCATGGATGTTGAGTAGGGAATACCCCCCTAGGTTTTGCAGAGCCTGAAGAAGAAGAGGAGATAAAATATAGAGTCTATCTCCTACACTGTTGGCCCCTAGCCCAAAGATCCTGTTGATCATTGATGGCTACCTTGTAGGGAAATCTGGGAATAAGCATCCAGTCTGGGAAAAAACCAACATAGTCAAAACATGAAAGGAAGCTAGGTGTGCGGAAATCACTTCCTACACTAATCTAATGAGGAGAGGGCTATGCAAATTCAATTTAATTCTTCTAACTACAGCAACATAGAACATCTAACAGAGATATTGCAGCAATACACATGAACCAAAAAGAAGACAGAAGAAGAGAGACAAAGATATAACGTGGGGAAAACCCTTATTGGGTGAAAAACCCCACACTCAGAAACCTGCATAATGTATTAACAAAACTGAATGTTGTTTACAATACACTTGCAATGCAAGCTTCAATGGTCTTCGACACTCATATCTGGAGTCAATCCAGAAGAGTAATAGTCCCTGTAAAACCTGTAATACTTCTCCACCTCCAAGCACCTGTTTATATAGAATATATAAGGCAATATTGGTCCTATCTTGGGATGGGCGTCCAAGTTGGCCTCATGGCCCAAAACCCATGCCTAAGGACACTTAGTCAACATTGTAGAATGTGCCTGAAACTTCTCCACAACTCCCATCCCAAAGAGGTTGGCTATTTCCAAAATGGGCTATGACAGATGCTCTTATGACACTTATTACTGTCATAGAATCTGTCATAGCGGTTACAACTTACAGCTGTAAGAGAATTTGTCATACATAGGCTATAAATAGCATATTCTCTTACAACATGTCATAGTCCACCTTGGGGCACCCAAATATGCCTTTTTTCAAAGATACTTCATGACACATGTCTTCACCTATCTTACATGCTTCTATTTCTGACTCTTACATGTCATAGCTTCGTCATAGGAATCTATCATAACCGTTTCGATCAAACATTGCCTTACATAACATGAAAGATGCTGACACATGGAAAAATGCTCCAACCACAAAGTGGGATGCCTATCTCCTCATGTGAGGACAAAATTACAAGTTGTCATCTTCCATATAGGATGACACATCACCGTGCCACATCCCACGAAATGACAATATGGAATTTACAATTTATTTACAACATAGGCAATGAATTAATATATACAAACATAAATAATGCAAGGAATTACCAAGGTTGAGACACCTTAATTCCCAACATTCTCCCACTTGTCGAACACCTTGTAAGAGCCAATAGAATAATAGGATTTAACTGCTATAGGCCGAGAGGCCCATAGACTCCGAACACATCTGAACTTCTCTGTGCCCATTGGTTTCGTCAATGCATCTACAACATTCTTCAAAGTATCTACCTTCTCCAAATTTACCTTTCCATCCTCAACCATGTCTTGCATGAAGTGAAACTAAACATCAATGTGCTTTGTTCTAGCATGGAAAGTTAGATTCTTCGCAAGGCAAATTGCACTCTGACTGTCACAACTGATCATAATCTGACCTGCATCAACACCAATATCAGAACACAATCTCTTAAGAAAAATGGCTTCCTTACATGCATGAGTTGCTGCCATATACTCAGCTTCTATCATGGACAAATCAAAAATAGGTTGTCACTTACTCATCCAACTAATAGCACCACCAAACAGTCTAAACACATAAGCACTGGTGGATCTCTTGCTGTCAATGTCACCTGGCCAATCTGAATCCACAAATCCACAAATATCAATAGAATGCGGAGGTCCTGTAACATTACCATGATAGCATATGGAATACTTAGAAGCACCCCTCAAATATCTAAACACTCGTTTAACTGCATCCTAATGAATCCATCCAAGATTAGCCATAAATCGGCTAAGGAGTCCCACTACTTGGGCAATGTCTGGTCTTGTGCAGACCATAGCATACATCAAACTGCCAACAACACTAGCATAAGGTACTTTGCTCATATCCTCCACCTCACTAGGAGATTTTGGACAATCCTCAATAGACAACTTTGTCCCTAAAGAAACAGGAACACACAATGGTCTACAATATGCCATGATGAACCTATCCAACATGGTCTTCACATACTTACTCTAGCTTAACTAAAGTTTTCTGTTGGTTTTGTCTCTTCTGATTTCCATTCCTAGAATGTACCTGGCTGACCCTAAATCTTTTATTTCAAACTATGCTGACAACTGAGATTTGAAATTAGAAATCATATTCTTACCCTTCCCAATGAGCAACATATCACCAACATATAGTGCAACAATGAGAATACGATCACCATCAAACTTATAATACACATAGTGATCCGATTTCGATCTCACAAATCTAATAGACAACACAAAGGCATCAAACTTCAAGTACCATCTCCTAGGGGATTTCTTCAAACCATACAAAGACTTCTTAAGCTTGCAAACCAAATTTTCTTTACCTTTCACCATGTAATGCTCTGGTTGTGACATGTAGATTTCTTCCTCCAAATCACCATGAAGGAAAGTTGTCTTCACATCCATTTGTTCTACCTCTAAGTCATAAGCTGCTGCAAGAGACAATAGGAACTGAATGGATGTCAGCTTTGCAATAGGAGAGAAGATCTCACCATAATCTATACCCTCCACTTGTGAATACCCCTTCGCAACCAATCTGGCCTTATACTTCTGTTTAGGGTAAAATTGGATTTGTTGATCTTTTGTGGTTTAGATGGATAAATCCTCCTTTCACCCTAACATTGAAGGATCTAGGGTCAAGTGGCGAGCACTATCATACCCTAGGTCACTTGCAAATGAGGGGAAGCTTGGATTAGGGAATTAATTATCAAATTTTCCTTCTCCTATGTCCTATTAATTGTTAAAACCCTAATTATGCAAATACGACAACAAATTGACGAATAACAGAAAAATCTCTTGTAGATGGGAGTAAACTACTAAATTACCTAATACCTATTTTTGGGGTTCCGAAGCGGAATAGTTGGGGACACTGGAGCAGGCGTCCAAGTCCAAGGTACCTACTTTTTTAGGGAATCTGGACCTCCTTCAGACACTGATCAGCCCTGTAACTTCTATTTTATGGAATCTGTCTGCAGAGGACACTAGAGTAAGTGCCCTAGTCCCGAAAGTGCTCCTTTGTCTATCTTTCCTTCATATCCTAAATCTCTGATGTCTACCCAGCCTTCCTGCAACTCCACTTTTTCAAGATGCGACACCTATAACCTGCAATCACAAGACTTAGTTTGGGGGTTGTGGTGTTTAGAGGTTTGCCTCAGTCAAACTTTGAAGGACACTTAAGTCTCTGAACACCATTGTCAGATAAAGAGGGCGTACCCTTGAGAGGCAGAGGCCAAAAATCAAAGGAAGCAATGATAAAAACATAATGATATGTCACCTTGTAGTGAAGCTTTCATGGAGGAAGATGCTCTTCATGCCATGAATGAATCGACACTCAAATCTACAAATATCAACACACAAAACACACAAGTCTGCTCTTGCAACACAATAGAAAGCCTTGAATCACCTTGAGAATGCCTAGAGTTCACAATGATCATCTAATTGAAATCTAGTTTACAAATGAATGCCTAAGCTTTCTTAGATATGCACCTACAAGCATTCCCACCAAGATATTAAAAATCAAACTTTACTGTGTCGGCAAAATAACCTCCTAACGGTCATAAACTGACACTCAGAAATTGGGGCTGCCCTAAAATAGGGTAGGCCTAGGGCGCAAGAACCCAAGTTCTCCCCCCTATTTTAGGCAGGGTACAGCTCAAGGGGTCCACCTAGGTCCTATTTTCCATGGGACTTAGGCCTCATACCATCGGGATGCTAAAATATGAACTAAAATGTCCTAAGTGCACTCTAAAGACCCGGGAGCTAAACCTTATGAGGGAAAAGCCCCCAAGGGGACATTTTCTGACATTACATTTAGCCCCCACTTTAATGTATGTATGAACGCAAGGCCCAAACATGCATTAAAGTAAGGTCACAAACATAGTAAACACACCAGGCATGGAGAAGACATGCCAACCGCATAGAAAATAGTAAAAGGCACACAAAGTACGGAGAAGACAGTAACAGACACGCAGAATATGGAGCAGATAGTCAATGCATAGAAGACACATTAATGCATGGAAGACAGAAATGATATCTTTTCTTTTCTTTTTCTCATATATATGAAATGCAAATGCAAGTACTGGAAAGTAAACAAACCTCCCAAAAATGCAGGAAGCACTACTTGATGGCATTGGTCTCTGCATATGGGGCAACACACACGTAATACACACAAAACCTCCCAAAATGCATGACGCACTACTCAAAGGCACTGGTCTTTGCATATGGGGCAACAGACACGCCATACAAAACAAGCACGCCAAAACACACACACTTGAAGATACGGAGAAAAAACGGAAGACAAGCGATGGAGTGTACCTATTTCTAGGTCCAACACCATCTCAGGCACATTACAGGAACACATTGACGATTGGGCTTCGCCACAACAATCACCGAAGACATGCTTAAGGGTTGAGTTAGTTACATAACTGCTCCCTGCCTCCGCAGAGGACTTTTGAAAATGACAAGATGATGCAATCTGCTCTGATAAATACACCATCCCTACCTCCGTAGGGGGCTTAAGATAAAAAGGATATGCTTGATATCCTGCCTCTGCAAAGGGCTTATATGATTGATTGATTGATTGCAAACAAGCTCAGGATGCATGATGCACTACTCTGGGGCGCAAGTCTTTACATCTGAGGTCAAACACATTGCTAGCATCTATAATAGACAGCTTACCTTCTATGCGCCCACCTTAAGTTGGTTGATATCAGTTATCGATATCAAGCACGTTAAGGTAGGAAGAAAACACACAAGGGAACATCAGATTTCGCAAAGCCCATGCCCCCCAGAGGTGACATGTACTTTACGATTGTGAAATGTTCCCACAAACACATCCCTACAAGAAACATGTTAGTGTCTACAAAATCATGACAAACAACAACATCAATGTATATGCTTAACCACACAAAGAGCCAAGGTTATACAACAAATTTAGAGTTCAAGGATAACCAGGGGCTATATCATGAAGCTCTCTGAATCAAGTACCGCCAAGGCTAGATTTAAAGGCAAACAAAGGTGCACGGAGTAGTAGTATTATTAAGGTTTGTAAATGCAATAGAAACATCATGAAATTCACTACGCAGAAAGCACAAGGACTTCCACTAGCCAAGTGTCGGATAAAATATACAACCCCATCGTCATATTAGGAACTATAGTTCATTTTTTTATTGTTCTCGAAAGGGACACTAGGTCCGCATTAGTATAAATGTTTTGTCATCATCCGCCCACTAGATGGAAACACTAGAGGAAGGGAAACAATAAATAAGAGAGGAGAAAACAAGTGTCTTAGGGACAGTCACGTAGGAGGGTGCCTCCAAGTCACCAACCACGACGCTATGTCCGTAAGACACAACACACAACAACGAAATCAGAGAGAGACAATTTAGAAGAATGATGATACAAATAGAAGGTCACAATAGAGGCGGTCTCCTGGTATCCCAAACCTTATGGGAGAATCTGAGGTCATTCCAAGAGGCCTAAACAACACATAACACATCACGGGGGAAGCACATCATGAAAGGGATAAAGGGTTAGAGATACTTACCTGTAGGGCACCTTCTAGGCTAGAAATTGTCTATAAGCAAATCGTCATCGTCATCATCCCATTCCCTAATGATGGAGGATAGTGGGACATATGGCACCATAGCCAAATTCATATCTTGTTCATTATTTTGCTCATCGTTAGGATTGTCTTTGTTTGGTTGAATGTTAGGATCGATGTTTTCTTGTTGAGAGGCAAGGTTTATAGCATATTCTTGTCTTCTTTTTCTTCTTTCTCTTGCTTTTCTATTTCATTTTGTTTTACCACTAATCTTTTGTAAGATAGGGCTATTCTCTTTCATAGACTTGTGCAAATTAGAAGATGAAGCATCGAGATCAAACCTCATTTGTCACGGTGGAACATTTTGTTGTTGATAATTGTCTCCCGATCCTTGTAAGGATTTTAGGCGAGGAACCTCAGCATAGGGACTTTGTCCTTTTGGTCTAAAGTTCTCTTCACATGCGGGTTGTTTCTCTATTGTCATTTCTTGTGTAGGAGGACTAGGTGCTGGATGCAATAGTTTTGCCTTGTAATTTCTATAGCTGAAGAATGTAAAGTCTGCTCATAGCTCTAATTTGTTGCTAGTATGTTTGTTACAAAAGTAATACAATGTGAAGTGTTGTTGTGTAATTGAAGGTTTGTATGTATTTCGATGAATGACATGCACTTGTCCGTTCAAAAGAAATTTAACACATTTATAAATAGTTGAAGGAACCACTTTCATAACTGTTAACCATGGGATTCCAAGTTTTATGTCAAAGGAATCAGAATCAGGAGTAATATCAAACCATTGCTTGACATGCTTCTCAAATACGGTTACTATCAATGATATCTTATCTAGTGATTTCTTTAAAGCTCTCGTATGTGTCTTAATCATCAAGTTCGAAGGGCTATAAGGCCCTTGTATTAATTGATTCGAAAAGAGGAATGTTTTAGTGGCAACATTATTCATGAAATTAGGATCAATCAAAGTTCCCTCCACATTATTTCTCATTATCTACACGGTGATGTAAAGAGGTCCTTCGGAATCACCGATTGTTCTATCATGAGGAGTGAATACAATTTTAGGTTCAGGAGCCTTTCTTTTCATGTAAGGTCTAGGAGGGAACCTATTGTTGCTGTTATGATTAGAGGCCATGTTTATATTCTCAAACCAATACAAAATCAGATCTTGAAAGCTTTTCAAAATTCGTGCAAAAGGTAAGAGCAAAGGTAGCCAAAAATGCTTGATTTTTTTATGCTTTTCAAATGCAAATGAATGAAAAAAATGATGCTATGAGGATTTCAGTCAAGGGAAGCAGGTTATATTACTGATATTAGTCCAAAATAGCAGTATAATCACTCTCAACACACTCTTGATGCTAATCCAAGATAATGCCAAGTCAAAATATAGTGAAAATATGTCAAAATAGGCACTTTTTTCACCAAAATTCAATGCAAAAGAGCATAACAAATCGTGTTGTCAGGAAAATTATGATGGATAGAAAATAATATCAGTAATAACAGCCACTTGGTGCCAAAATACCCACACAACATGATTTTAGTGCAATTTAAGGTCAAACCCTAGTGAAAATATAGCAAAAATAGGTTATTTTTCACGGTTTTTCAACTCCAAGACCTAGAAAAATAGGTGTTGTAAGAAATTTTAGGAGGGAAAGTGAAGAATATCAATAATATAAATCATCTCAATCCATAAAATTGATCACAACAACACGCTTGGAGTACAAACTAGGTCAAACCCTAGGGCCGAAATAGCCAAAATGTGTAGTTTTTCGCCAATTTTTCACTACAAGAGCCTGTTAAAAGGGTGATGTGAAGATTTTTATGAGGGGCAGACAATTATTACCCTATTAACAGAAAATTAATGCAAAAATATCTTTCACAACACACCTATGGTACAAATTTATGAAGTCGATAAGGCCAAAATTAGTGAAAATTGTCGTTTTTGAAGCCCTAGGTTTGAGATTTTGGAACAAAATAATATGTGAATGATTTAATGTCTGATTTATGATGGAAGTTAAATACTCTCAGATCTGAAAATGATTTCAAGCTTAATCATGCAAAATTCCCATGTAAATTTAATGAAATTGCACCAAAATTGCTAGTTTTTGTTGAAATTTTCAATGCAAAAATGCAAATAATTTAAATTTAAATGCAAATTCACACTAAAATGCAAGACTACATCCAAATGGAATTTTGAATGAGCCTCTAAAATTAGTAGAAAAATCTGATAAAAGATTTTGCCTACGAACCCTAGATTTTGGAATTACTAGGTTACCTAAAAATTGTCAAAATTTCCAGAAACCCTAGCAATTAAATGATGAAAATGCAAAGAAAGATTTTGGTTTTTTGTATTTTTCTGTAGTTTATATCAGATCTGATGCAAAAATCATGAATTAGGAAAATTTAGGAAGAACTGACACAATTTAGTAAGCCCAACAATGCAATTTTTTTGTATTTTTCCAAATTTTCAATTTTTTTTAAATTTTCTCAATTTAATAAATTAAATGACCAAATGAATGAATGAAATCACACCAAATCTGTAGACAAGAACTTAGCAAGTTTCAATTTAAGTTCAAAGACACGGGTTCACCAAAATGTTTAGGGTAAAATTGGATTTGTTGATCTTTTGTGGTTTAGATGTTAAAATCCTGCTTTCACCCTAACATTGAAGGATCTAGGGTTGAGTGGCGAGCACTATCATACACTAGGTCACTTGCAAATGAGGGGAATCTTCGATTAGGGAATTAATTATCAATTTCTCCTTCTCCTATGTCCAATTAACCATTAAAACACTAATTATGCAAATACGACAACAAATTGACGAATAACAGAAAAAGCTCTTGTAGACAGGAGTAAAATATTGAATTACAGAATACCTATTTTCAGGGTTCTGAAGTGGAATAGTTGGGGACACTGGAGAGGGCACCCAAGTCCAAGGTACCTACTTTTTTAGGGAATTTGGACCTCCTTCGGACACTGATCAAACACTGGAGCGAGCGCCCTAGTCCTAGAAGTGCTCCTTTGACCCTCTTTCCTTTAGATCTTGAATCTCTAATGTCTATCCAGCCTTCCTACAACTCCACTTTTTCTAGATGCGACACCTGTAACCTGCAATCACAAGACTTAGTTTGGGGGTTGTGGTGTTTAGAGGTTTGCCTTAGTCAAACCTCAGAGGACACTTAAGTCTCCAAACATCGTTGTCAGATAAAGAGGGCATGCCCTTGAGAGGTAGAGGCCAAAAATCAAATGAATCAATGATAAAAACACAATGATATGTCACCTTGTAGTGAAGCTTTCATGGAGGAAGATGCTCTGCATGCCATGAAGGAATCGACGCTCAAATCTGCAAATATCAGCACACAAAACACACAAGTCTGGTATTGCAACACAATAGAAAGCCTTGAATCACCTTGAGAATGCCTAGAGTTCACAATGATCATCTAATTGAAATCTAGTTTACAAATGAATGCCTAATCTTGCTTATATAAGCACCTACATGCATTCCCACAAAGATATTAAAAATCAAACTTTACCGTGTCGGAAAAATAACCTCCTAACGATCATAAACCGACACCCAAAAATTGGGGCTTCCCTAAAATAAGGAAGGACTCGGGCGCGGGTACCCAAGTCCTCCTCCCCTATTTTAGGTAGGGTACAACTCAAGGGGTCCACCTAGGTCCTATTTGCCATCGGACTTAGGCCTCATTCCATCGGGATGCTAAAATATGAACTAAAATGTCCTAAGTGCACTCTAAAGACCTGGGAGCTAAACCTTATGAGGGAAAAGCCCCCAAGGGGACATTTTTTGATGTTACAACTTCTTAACACTACCATCTGCACCAAATTTCTTCTTGAACACCCATTTGCATCCAACAGGTTTCTATTGAGGAGGCAAGGCACCAAGTCCCAAGTTTGATTCTTTTCCAAAGAAGCCATTTCATCCTCCATGGCCTCCTTCTAGGAACCTGCATCTTTTATGTCCATAGCCTCTGATACAGTCTAGGTTCATCATTGTTAGTAAGCAAAGCAAAAGCACAACTAGAATCAAGCAATGTAAAACCAAACCTTTCAGGTTTCTTTCTTATCTGTGTAGACCTCCTCAAGAGCTGAGGTTGAGGTTCAGCTTCTTCATCTGAGCTTTCATAGCTGCAAGAGATCTCCTCATCATCAGGTCCAACATTGTCTTTCTGTTTAGTCTTCTCAGGGGTAGGAGGAAACTGAACAACATCCTCTTTCTTTTCTTTTTCTTCTGGCTGTAAAACAGTGGAAGAAGGTGTAAGCTCTCTGAAGATGACACTTTTGCTATACAACATGTTTTTAGCCACAGGGTCCCAAAGCTTGTATACTTTCATGCCGACACCATATCCAATGAAGATACACTTAACAACCTTGTTCTCTAATTTTGACCGCTTCTCCCTAGGCACATGTGCATATGCCTCACAACCAAAAACACAAAGATGCCTTATTGAAGGCTTTCTACCAGACCACACCTCCATGGCTGTCTTTCCAATAAGAGTTGATGTAGGAGATCTATTTACAAGATAGCAAGCAGTGGAAACAGCTTCAGCCCAAAACTTTTGTTCTAGGCCAGCTCCACTAAGCACACTCCTAGCCTTCTCCATCAACGTCCTGTTCATCCTCTCTGCAACTCTATTTTGCTGTGGGGTGTATGGAGTTGTCTTATGTTTTTCAATCCCAAGTTCCTTGCAATATTTATTGAATTATGTAGAACAGAACTCACCACTATTGTCAGTTGTCAAACACTTAATCTTTTTACCAGTCTAATTTTCAGCAAAGGCCTTAAACTCCTTAAACTTACTATAGACTTCAGCTTTTCTTCTGAGAAAATAAATCCACGTCCTTCTACTGTAGTCATCTATAAAAGATACAAAATATATAGATTTTGATAGCGAAGGAACATTAATAGGACCAAATACATTATAATGAATAAGGTCCAACACACCAAAAGTCTTATGAGAACTCAAATAAAATTGAACACAATTTTTTTTGCCATATATGCAATGTTTGCAAAAGTCAAACTCAAGATTACAATCATCTAACCCCTCAATGAGGTTTTTATTTTTTAGGGTACACAGACCCTTCTCACCAATGTGGCCAAATCTCTTATGCCATAACATTGTCTTTTCAGCAGTAAGATTAACTTCCAAGGCATGATTACAAACATCAGAACTAGTAACAACAGATTTCTTAACTGCTCATTTAGATCATGGGGATGAAGTGACTACTGCCCTCTTCCTTAAGTCAGAAGAACTATTGCATTGTGAAATGCATGCCTCTAGTTGAAACAGAGTACCTCTCCTAGTACCCTTAGCAAGCACCATAGCTCCTCTATTCATCTTGCATCCTTCTTTCGAAAAGACAACCTGCACACTTGCATCATTCAACATACTTATAGAAAGCAGGTTCCGTGCTAAGCCTGGGATGTGCATAACCCCAGAGATCCCCTTCACTCATCCATCAGGGAATCGGATAGAGACTCTTCCACGACCAACAATCTTCAGATGAGAGTCGTCACCCAAGTACACCTTTCCACCATCGAACTCCTCATACTTAGTGAGCCAGTCTCAATGCGAGGTCATGTGAAAGGATGCACCAGAGTCAATCAACCACACATCATCAGATGCATGGGTTGCCAGGGCTACGATGAAAGTATCACCATCATCTTGTGACTTGTCAGAATCTGAATCTGGGCTCTTCTTCTTCTTTTTCTTTTCTTCTTTGCATTCCTTTCAGAAATGTCTAGATTTACCACAGTTCCAACATATAGCCTTGGACTTTCTAGGAGATTTGGATCTCCCACAGGATTTGGATCTACCTTTCTCAGCTTTCTTGTCCTTCTTTTTCCCTTTCTCCTTAGGTTTTCCACGAACTGCAAGAGCCTCTTTGGCTGCATCAGAAGACTTTCTCCGCATCTCTTCAGATAACAGTGAAGAAACCACTTCATCCATTTTGAATGTAGATGTGGTGCTTCCAATAGCCATGACAAGGTGATTCCACGAGTCCGACAAAGAACAAATTAAGGTCATACACCGATCCTCCTCCTCCATCTTCACACCAATAGATGTCAATTGTGCAACCAGCATGTTAAAAGCATTCATATGTTCAGCAATGGATCCTTCATCCTCCATTAGAAGGGAATACAACTTCTTTCTTAGAAAAAGTTTAACCAAGGATTTGGCTTGATACACATCTCCCAACTTCTTCCAAAGCAAGTTTACAGTTTTCTCCTCATGGACATTTAACAGGACAGAATCAACAAGACTGAGTCTTATGAGACCCTTAGCCTTCCGATCCTTGAGATCCCAATCATCTTGTGACATTGTACCTAGTTTAGTTTTCCAAAGGTCTCAGTCAACAAGCATGTCTTCCATATTGAGCTTCCATAGCTCGAAATTAATGCCATTGAATTTCTCCACTTCAAACCTTCCGGATGTGCTTGCCATCTCCTTGCTGCAATAGAATTTAGAATACTCTACACAGACTCCCACTCAACTTAAGATGAGCTCAAAAAACCCCTACCCATCAGCTAAGACCAAAACTGGCCAGGCTCTGATACCAACTGAAAGGAAGCTAGTTGTGCGGAAATCACTTCCTACACTAATCTAATGAGGAGAAGGATATGCAAATTTAATTTAATTCTTACAACTATAGCAACATAGAACATCTAACAGAGATATTGTAGCAATACACATGAACTAGAAAGAAGACAGAAGAAGAGAGACAAAGATATAATGTGGGGAAAACCCTTATCAGGTGAAAAACCCCACACTTAGAAACCTGCACAATGTATTAACAAAACTAAATGTTGTTTACAATACACTTGCAATGCAAGATTCAATGGTCTTTGACACTCGTATTTGGAGTCAATCTGACAGAGTAACAGTACCTGTAAAACCTGTAATACTTCTCCACCTCCAAGCACTTGTTTATATAGAATATATAAGGCAATATTGGTCCTATCTTGGGATGGGTGTCCAACTTGGCCTCATGGCCCAAAACCCATGCCTAAGGACACTTGGTCAACATTGTAGAATGTGCCTGACACTTGTCCATAGCTCCCATCCCAAAGAGGTCGCCTATTTCCAAAATGGGCTATGATAGATGCTCTCACGACACTTACGACTGTCATAGAATCTGTCATAGCGGTTACAACTTACAATTGTAAGAGAATCTATCATACATCGGCTATAAATAGCATATTCTCTTACAACATGTCATAGTCCATATTGGGGCGCCCAAATATGCCTTTTTTCAAAGATGCTTCATGACACATGTCTTCACCTATCTTACATGCTTCTATTTCTGACTCTTACATGTTATAACTTCGTCGTAGGAATCCGTCATAACCATTTCATTCAAACATTCCCTTACACAACATGAAAGATGTCGACACATGGAAAAATGCTCCAACCACAATGGGACACCTATCTCCTCATGTGAGGACAAAATTACAAGTTGTCATCTTCCATGTGGGATGACACATCACTGTGCCACATCCCACAAAATGACAATATGGAATTTACAATTTATTTACAATATAGGGAATGAATTAATATATAAAAACATAAATAATGCAAGGAATTACCAAGGTTGAGACACCTTAATTCCCAACAAAATAGTGTATTAGACTATGAAGAATAGTCTAGTAGATAGCTCCACATTTCTTGTAGAATTAATATTTTTACCTATGGATTGGAAGTTATTTAGAAGTTTGTCTGAAGATGTTATATTCTGAGTTTGAGCCTTCGGCATGAAGATTTGAGTAAGTTGTGTTCACCAGAGTAAAACCTACTTTTCTCTGTATTCAGTTGCGACAGGCAGAATGTATTATGCTCCACATTCCTCCGCATTAAAGTATTTTGGTCTGTGGTTCTAGAATCAAGTCTATGATAATGTTAAGTGCCTTCAAATGTAATGGTTCATGATTTGGTGGTCTGCAAGCTATCTTTTACTTATGACAATGGCTGATAGTGTTGTTCTTGTGCTCCAGTTTGAAGAATCTTCTTGACAAAGTTGTTAGAGATTGTGCAGTTGTTCCTGGTGATTACAACGTGCTTGTGGATGTCTCCTAATCATGTTCCTATCTTTGGATTGGTCCACAAAGAGAAAATGGGATCTCGAATGAAGAATGTTCTTGGCAAACCTAGTGCTCTCATCAGTCTTGGCTGACCTGGTTGAATTCATTATTTGCGAAGATACATTGAAGATTATAGAAGCATGTCATGGCATGGAGGATTGTGTTTGAGTCCGAGCTAAGGCGTGGCATGATCCATATACATTCTTACATCTTTTCCTCAGCTAAATTTGTAGTAGGTCCAGACCTATTTTATGAATGTTTGTAATGCCGACCTTGGAGATTAATCCAATGGTTGATGAATGTAATGCTGATCTTGATGTACATTCCAAGGTTGATGAATTCTATAAAAGTATGTAATGAAGTGGCGAAAGTGTGTGTGTTGCGAAAATGAAAAGATAAGTGCAAAGGTGTGAAAGAGCATAGTAGAAAAAAATAATATTGTGCTTCAATGGAACTGAACCTTGGCATGGAATAGATGTTGTTAAATCAGTTCACCCTTTTGGTAGTGAGCCATCCATAGGAAGTGAGCTATTATTTGCAGTGAGCAATTTGGGCAATGAGCCCTATAGGTAGTGAGCCTTTGTTTTTAGTATTGCTATAACTTATATATTTTTTTGGGCTAGTACCCACCATGGTTTTTCCCTTCTACTGTTTTCCATGTAAAAATATGGTGTCTACTGTGTTGAATGTGTGACTGTGATTAAGTTAATGGTTTCATGCTTTCATGGTTAAATCTGATTATGAATAATTAAGTTGTTGATAGTTTGATGTGCATGTGAAGCTAAATTCTTGTGACAACTGATTCACCCCCCCTTAATTGTCTGGTATATTTCAACAATTGGTATTAGAGCAAGGTTCCTCAAAACAAAGCCTAACAGCTTGAGGAAGATCCAGGATGTCTTATAGGAAGGAAGCTCCATAGTTTGATGGGACAAATTATGCTCTTTGGAAGGTACGAATGAAAAGCCATCTCCTCTGTCTTGGTTATAAAGTATAGCTAGCTACATAGTCACAATTTGTCATGCCTTAAGATGGTTTGTCAACTGAAGATGACATCAAAGAATATGAGTTGGATGTGAAAGCAAAGGATGCCCTATTAAGTTCATTAAGTGACACAGTGTTGACAAAAGTTGTGGACCTTGAATTTGCAAATGAGGTATGGGAGAAGCTAAAAAATTTGTATTAAGGAGATGATTCTATAAGAAAAGCCAAGCTGTAGAGCCTAAAAGTGAAATATGAGGGTTTGAAGATGAAAAGATAACAACCTTTATTTAAAGAGTTGATGAACTTCTCACTGGAATAAAAGGTATGGGAGGAACTCTCAGTGATAAGGAAATTGTGTTGAAAATTCTCAGATCACTACCAAAGTCCTATAGTCACAAGGTAGCAACTATTGAAGAGTTTATGACTGTGAAAACCATTGACAGAGATCAATTACTTGGAAAGCTTACAGCCTTTGAGATGAGAGAATTTGGTGATACCCTGCCGAAAGTTGAATCAACTTTTAAAGCCAGTACCTCTGAAAAGAGTTCCAAAGCTGAGAAATATAAAGTGGATGATGACTTTGAAGAAATTGAAGCTAACTTTTTTGAAAGGATGCAAAGAGGTTCTGGTAAGTTCAAAGGTAAATTACCCTTCAAATGTTTCTCTTGTGGTAAAGTAGGTCATTATGCTTCCAGATGTCCTGAAAGAATTGAAAGAAATAAGAAAAGATATGAGAGCAGGCCTAGAGTTCCAAAGAAATGCTACTATGTCAGAGATTTTGATGATGAAGGTGTGATTGATGATGAATCTGATGATGCAAGTACTAGTACAAATGAATGCCTATTTATTTCTATTAAAGAAGATCCTGTGTCTACTAATTCTACTAGCTGTGTGAAGGAAGAAAAACCAGTGGAAGAAAGTGTTAGACTTAGGGCACACAACTGAGAGGGGGGGTGAATCAGTTGTGTAAAACTTTCTCCAATTAAACACTTAAATCTTCTTAGTGATTAGCAATATTTTAATCATGAACCATAATGTATTCAAATCAAGAGCAGAAACACATCAACACATAAGACACCAAGATTTTGACGTGGAAAACCCAGTTAAGGGAAAAACCACGGGGTGATTAACCCAAGATTGTATTCTCTGTTAGAAGAATAGATAGAACAAAATGGCACATGCCAATTAGGGCTCACTGCCGGAGCACACTGCTCACAAGAGGCTCACTGCCTACAAGAGACACACTATCTACAAAGAAATAAATATCACATACATGAACTGGAGAATAGCATCTTCACCATGCTTGAATTAGTTCCATTTAAGCCCAATACTTCTGCTCTACCTTTCACTCTCCTCCTCACTACAACACTCTTATCACCACAAGGACAACTTCAAACTAACTTCGCAATCCCTTATTTATACAAGGCATCAACTTAGGAGTGATCATCTAAGTCGGCAAACATTCATAAGATCATCCGCTAGATGGATAACTCATCTGGTCGGCCTGTCTCAAGAACACCATCATCCAGAAGTTACTCTTCAATTGCAAGCTCCAACTTCAATGCAAACCACCAACATGAACTGGACATGATCAAAAGACCTCCACAAGCTTGCCTGAATCACCAAGAACATCCACACTTCTTCTGCTTACTGAAATCCTTCTCTCCTTCATCCAGAACCTTAAGAACACAGTCTGTCATTACTGTCACAAAGGAATAGATGCTTGCGGACCTTCAAACCACGAACCAATAGAGTTGATACACCACAAAGACTTCCTTAGCACTCCCTTAAATCTGTAGAACAGGAAACTTTATTTCTAGATCTCACCGGACCTTTCTTGTTACACTCTATCACCTCTGAACACCTACCAGAACCAATTTTACTTGAGCGGCCACAACTTCTTCATATCTTCATGTGGACCTCTAAAATTTCTACTGGATCACCTACAGACACATATCTACAAACCCTTTAATCTCCATCCTCTAATTCTCATCCTATCTTAGACTTTTGCCTTACTGTCATCACTGTTCTTCACTATTCCTGATTGAGACTAATTTTCTCAATACCCTCAGCTCATGGCTCATTCAAACCTTATCATTATAGGAGTATGCTAACATCAATGACAACACCAATTAGGTCCATACTTGCAACAATCTCCGCCTTTGTCATTAATGGCAACATATGATGTGAAAAACTGTTTTGATCATCAAGACAAGAACTTATCCTCACTGTCACAACTCCCCCTATCAGCAACAACCATTCACATGTCTTCTCTCCCTTTACTACTCCCCCTTTGATCAGTAACCACTTGTTTTTCACATGTCTTCTCTCCCTCTTTGACATCAATGGCAAAGGACACATACTTGCAATTCCAACACTTTAGAATCACACCTGCTGCTCCCCCTGAGTAGCAGCTCCCATCAATCTAGATCACAAGATATGACTGTGATATCCACCGGACTGATACACCTCAGTGCACCTAGTTCATCACCGGAGGGGAAATAACCCCTAACTTCTCCCTGAGATACTCAAAAGAGTCCTTAGGTAGAGGTTTAGTAAAGATGTCTACAATTTGATCCTTGGAGGGCACAAACTCTAATCTGACTTCATTCTTGTTCACTTGCTCTCTCAAAAAGTGAAACTTGATGGATATGTGTTTAGTCTTTGAATGCAACACCAGATTCTTAGATATATTTATAGCACTTGAATTATCATAGAGGATTGTGATAGGTTCCTCATACTCCACTTTGATATCTCTTAGCATATGCTTCATCCACAAAACTTGAGTGCAACTACCTACTGCTGCAATATATTCTACTTCAGTTGTAGACAGAGATATTGCCTCTTGTTTCTTGCTTAGCCAAGAAACCAATCTCTTCCCCAAAAAGAATGCTCCACCACTGGTACTCTTTTGGTCATCCACATCTCCTACCCAATCAGCATCTGTATATGCATGAAGAGAGAAATCATGATCTCTAGGATACCACAGACCATACTCAACCGTCCCTTTTAGATATCTAAAAATCCTCTTGATTGCCATGACATGGGATTCTCTAGGATCAGCTTGGAATCTAGCAACAAGACCAACAACTTGCATAATATCTGGTCTAGTCTGAGTGAGATACAACAATCCTCCAATCATTGATCTGTACTTTGTCTGGTCTGCCTTAGGAGAGTCATCATCTTTGCTCAACTTACATCCAATTGCCATGGGAGTATTCATTGGCTTTGAATCTTCCATCCCAAATTTCTTCAACAATTCTTTCACATATTTGGTCTGAGAAATGAAGATTCCTTTCTTTGTTTGAGTGATTTGCAGACCCAAGAAGAAATTCATTTCACCAAGCATAGACATCTCAAACTCACTTTTCATTTGATTTGCAAAAGTTTTACACATACTATCTCTTCCTCCAAAGATGATATCATCAACAAATGCTTCAACAATCAAGATGTTTTCATGATCAATTTTGAAATATAAGTTATTGTCAGTAGTACCTTTGTTGAAACTAATCTTCAAAAGATGCTTATCCAATCTTTCATACCAAGCTCTTGGGGCTTGCTTCAATCTATACAGTGCCTTCTTCAACTTGTAGACCATATCACCATGATCAGACAATTGAAATCCATCCGGTTGCTCTATATACACTTCTTCTTCCAAGTCACCATTTAGAAAGGCGGACTTGACATCCATCTGATATACTTTGAAATCCTTGAAGGCAGCAAAGGCAAGAAATAATCTAACTGCTTCAATTCTTGCCACCAGAGCAAAAGTTTCTTCGAAATCAATTCCTTCTATTTGAGAGTAGCCCTTGCAAACCAATATGGATTTATTTCTGATTACTTCACCAACTTCATTTAGTTTGTTCCGGAAGACCCATTTGGTTCCAATCACATTCTTGTTTCTAGGTCTGGGAACAAGATCTCAAGTGTGATTTTTCTCTATTTTCACCAGCTCTTCCTCCATTGCTTTAGTCCAGTTTTCATCATTGCAAGCTTCATTCACTGTCTTAGGTTCAATCTTTGAAATCAGACAATACTCTTCTGAGTTTTGAGCAAATTTCCTTCTTCTTTGTACACCTTTGCTTTTATCACCTATGATCTGATCTTTAGAGTGATTCAGTCTTACATACCTAGGCACTTTAGGAGTTACTTGCATTTCTGCTTCTTGATCAGGTTCATTTAAACTTATCTCTTCTTCCTGATTTACTGGATCAATCTGGATCTGAATCTCAGAAGAGGCTTGGGCTCCTTGAGTCAGAACACCATTCTGATCATCTTCATCATATTCATAGAATCTTGAGGGTTTTTTAATTCCTTCATCAACCTTCACATTTGTACTTTCTATCATCTTTCTCAGTCTCTTGTTATAACATCGGTATGCTTTGCTTTCAGTAGAGTAACCCAAGAATATTCCTTCATCACTTCTAGCATCAAACTTTCCTATATCTTCATCTCTTTTAATGTAACATTTGCTATCAAAAAATCTAAAATACCTTACAGTAGGAGTGGTACCAAACCAAAGTTCATAAGGAGTCTTACCAGTATTGCTTCTAATTTGAACTCGATTGAGAGTATAGACTGCAGTGTTGACAACTTCTCTCCAATAGATGTGAGGAACATTTGCTTCCATCATCATGGTCCTAGATGCTTCCTGTATGGTCTGGTTCTTTCTTTCCACTACTCCATTCTGCTGTGGAGTCCTAGGAGTAGACAACTGTCTCTTTATTCCATGTTTCTCACATAACTCTATGAACTCATCAGATGTGAATTCTCCACCTCTATCAGACCTCAGACACTTCAATTTTAATCCGGTTTCATTCTCTACCATAGCCTTGAATATTTTGAATTTCTCAAAAGCTTTTGATTTCTCTTTCAGAAAAGTTACCCACATCATCTGGGAGTAGTCATCAATTAGTAACATGAAGTATCTATCACCTTGCATACTCCTGATTCTTGCCGGGCCACAAAGGTCAGTATGAACTAAGTCCAATAATCTGGTAGAAGACAGTTTCTTACTCTTGAATGTGATTCTACTCAGCTTACCCAACTGACATTCTTTGCACAAGCTATTAGTAGGTTTCACCAATTTTGGAAGATCTCTTACAGCCTGAGTATTGCTTATCTTGATGATATTATCAAAATTCACATGACACATTCTCCTATGCCATAACCAACTCTGATCAACTTGAACAAATAAATGACTTTTACCAGTGCCAACCAAGTGGAAGATATTACCTTTAGTTTGGGTACTAGATGCAATATTTGTTCTGGAGCTTTCAAAGATCTTGCATTTTCTCTTCTTGAACTAGAGATCATAGCCTTTGTCCACCAACTGTCCAACACTGAGAAGATTGTGCTTCAAGCCTTCAACATATAGAACATTACCGGTTTTGCTCCTTCCATCAAAAGAAATAGTTCCTCTTCCTCTAATTCTACTAGTAAAATTATCACCAAACTTCACCACTCCTCCTTCATACCTTTCCAAATCTATGAACTTATTTTTGTCACCTGTCATATGGTGAGAGCAACCGTTGTCAATGACCCAATCATCCTTTTCTTCAACTTGGGCAGCCATAGCTCTTTCTACAACTTTATGATTGACAAATACAGAGGATATTGGTTCTTCTTCCTTGATGGCAATAAACACCCATTCACTTCCGGATTTGTTTCATGTGTCTGATTCATCATCTGTTACTCCTTCATTATCATCTTCTTTATGAACATAGTAACAATTCTTTTGGAACCTTGATCTGTTAGGATTTGGCCTTGAAAATCTTTCCAGACATCTTGAGGCAAAATGACCAATCTTATTGTAGTTAAAACACTTAAAAGGCAATTTTCCTTCATACTTACCAGATCCTCTTGGCAATCTCTTTTCAATGAGGGCTTCAAGTTGAGCAGTTTCTACTTCTTCTTCTTCCAGGTCTTTTCTTGCTTTTTCATACCATGATAATTTCCTTGATGAGTTCTCTCCTGGATCAAACCTTTGTTTACCTTTTACAAAGGCACTGGATTTGAATGCAGATTCAGTCTTGGGGGGATCATCTCCAAACTCAGTCATTTCAAATGCATCCAATTTGCTAGCTAGTTGATCTTTGTGACAGTTGTATGGGCTTTGAATTCATCAATGGCAGCAACCTTGATTTTGTAAGAAGCAGGAAGGGATCTGAGAATTTTGCCAACAATCTCATTTTCATCCAAGACTCCACCAGCATTTCTAATTCCACAAACAAGCTCATTTACTCTTGGCATAAAAGTAGTAATATTTTCATCGTCTCTCATCTTCAGGTTTTCAAATTTTTCTTTCAGACTCTGTAACCTTACACATTTAACATACTGGTCTCCTTCATGCAAAAGTTCCAATTTTTTCCAAATCTCAAAAGCAGTTGGTAGGTCAATAACATTTGAGAGCTCTAAATCAGATAATGCACTTAGAAGAGCTTCTATAGTCCGCAGATTGTTTTCAACATTTGTGATTTCATTTGGAGCTTTTGGACCACCCTTTGGAGGTACATACTGTGTTGTAACTATGGTCCAGTATGTCATTCCCATGCATTGCAAGTGACACTTCATGTGACCTTTCCATAGATTGAAATTTGTTCCATCAAACTTCAGACTATCCTTCTTGTAGGATGACATCCTGGATCTCCTCAAGTGGTTAAGCTCTTTTAGAGGAATTTAGCTCTGATACCAATTGTTAGAATTAGGGCACACAACTGAGAGGAGGGGGAGAATCAGTTGTGTAGAACTTTCTCCAATTAAACACTTAAATCTTCTTAGTGATTAGCAGTATATTAATCATGAACCATAATGCATTCAAATCAAGAGCAGAAACACATCAACACATAAGACACCAAGATTTTGACGTGGAAAACTTGGTTAAGGGAAAAACCACGGGGTGACTAACCCAAGATTGTATTCTCTGTTAGAAGAATAGATAGAACAAAATGGCACATGCCAATTAGGGCTCACTGCCTGAGTACACTGCTCACAAGAGGCTCACTGCCTACAAGAGACACACTGTCTACAAAGAAATAAATATCACATACATGAACTAGAGAATAGCATCTTCACCATGCTTGAATCAGTTCCATTTAAGCCCAATACTTCTACTCTACCTTTCGCTCTCCTCCTCGCTACAACACTCTCATCACCACAAGGACAACATCAAACTGACTTCACAATCCCTTATTTATACAAGGCATCAACTTAGGAATGATCATCTAAGTCGGCAAACATTCATAAGATCATCCGCCAGATGGATAACTCATCCGGTCAGCCTGTCTCAAGAAGAACACCATCATCCGGAAGTAACTCTTCAATTGCGAGCTCCAACTTTAATGCGGACCACCAACATGAATTGGACACAATCAAAAGACCTCCACAAGCTTGGCTGAATCACCAAGGACATCCACACTTCTTCTGCTTACTGAAATCCTTCTCTCCTTCATCCGGAACCTTAAGAACACAGTTTGTCATTACTGTCACAAAGGAATAGATGCTTGCGGACCTTCAAACCATGAACCAATAGAGTTGATACACCACAAAGACTTCCTCAGCACTCCCTTAAATCCGTAGAACAAGAAACTTTGTTTCCAGATCTCACTAGACCTTTCTTATTACACTCTGTCACCTCTGAACACCTACCGGAACCGGTTTTACTTGAGCGGCCACAACTTCTTCATATCTTCATGTGGACCTCTAAAATCTTTACTGGATCACCTACAGACACATATCTACAAACCCTTTAATCTGTATCCTCTGATTCTCATCCTATCTTGGACTTTTGCCTTATTGTCATCACTGTTCTTCACTGTTCTTGATTGAGACTAATTTTCTCAATACCCTCACCTCACGGCTCATCCAAACCTTATCATTAATGTAACAGGAGTATGTTGACATCAATAACAACACCATTTAGGTCCATAATTACAATAGAAAGTGCTTTGGCTATTCAGGTTGAGAAAGATAAGGATGAATGGATTATTGATAATGGATGCTTACATCAGATGACCGTTGACCAAAGTAAGTTTGTAAGTTTGGAAAAGTATGATGGAGGACTGGTTAAGTTTGGATATAATGTAGCTGGTAAGATTTGTGGAAAATGATCTATTTCATTTGATGGAAAGCATAATACAGACAATGTCCTATATGTGAAGGGTTTGAAGCATAATCTTTTAAGTGTTGGTTAGATGTGTGACAAAGGATATGATCTAAGATTCAAAGACAATAGATGCAAGATCATGGAAATCTCTGGAACTATGATTGCTACCAGTAAGAAGACAAAAGGTAACATCTATCAATTAAGAGGAACTAATGATTATTGTTTATTGGCCTAGACAGATGAAAGTTGGTTGTGGCATAGAAGGATGTGTTGTTGCAAGTATGTGCCTAATCAATGTTGTCATTGATGTCAACATATCTTTGTTGTCATTTGTGTCAACTGTATCCTATTTTGTTATTTGTTTAGAAGCTTTATATGTTGAGGATATTTAGAAAATTAGCCTCTCCAAAAGAATCAGAAAGGAAACAGTGAATCACAGTGAAGATAGTGAGTTGCATACTGAAGAATAGTCTAGAAGACTGCTCTGCATTTCTTATAGATTGAAGATCTTGGTCTACAAATTGGAAGTTATTTAGAGGCATGTTTGAAGATGCTAAATCTTGAGTTTGAGCCTCTGGTATGAAGAATTGAGTGAGTTAAATTCACCAGATTAAAACCTATTTTTTTTATTATTCACTGGTGACAGGGAGAAAGTATTTTGCTCCGCATTCCTCCACATTGAAGTATTTTTCTCTATGGTTCTAGAGGGAGGTCTGGGATGATGATAAGTGCCTACAACTACAATGGTTCATGATTTGGTGATCTGCAAGCTAGCTTTCTTTTATGAGAGTTGAAGATAGTGAAGTTCATGTTCTTCGGTGTGAAGAATCTCATGGATAAAGTGGTTAGAGTTTGTACGGTTGCTCCTGGTGACTACAACGTGCTTGTGGATGCCTCCTAATTGTGTTCCTACATTTATATTGGTTCGTGTTAAGGAATTGAGATCGTGTTTGAAGTTTGTTCCTAGATAACGTAGCGTGTAACCAGTCTTAGCCGACTTGGTTAATTCTAGTGATTACGGAGATATATTGAAGATTGTAGAAGCATGTCGTGGCATGGAAGATTGTGTTTGAGTCCTAGCTAAGGCGTGGAGTGATCTGCATACATCTTTACTACATTTTCTTAATTGTTCCAATGGTTGATGAATGTAATGCTGACCTTTATGTACATTCCAAGGTTGATGAATGATATATATATATATACTTGTAATTTGGTCGTGGAAAAGACATCCTTGTGTGAAAATGTGAAGTTAAGTGAAGAAGTGTAGAAGGCAGAGTAGAGTAGAGGAAGAGTATTACACTTCACTGGAATTGAATTCAGGCATGGAGTAGATGCTAACATCTCAGTTCAAAACCCTTGGCAGTGAGCCACCCCTTAGTAGTGAGCCTTTTTTTGGGTAGTGAGCCCTATTGGTAGTGGGCCTCTAATTTTTGGTAATGTTATAACTCATATATCTTGTGGACTAACACCCACTATTGTTTTTCCCTTAATAGGGTTTTCCACGTAAAAATCTGGTTTCATTTGTGTGTGATCTTGCAATTGTGTTTATGTTTATGATTTTATGCTTTCATGACTTAATCATAACAAACAGTGGACAAGTGTTTAATGTTTTAAGGTGAAGAATTGTTTAAGTTTTGAGACAACTGATTCACCCCCTCCTCTCAGTTGTTTGGTTCATTTCAACAATTGGAATAAGAGCCAAGTAACTTGGAAGAAAGCTTGATCGCTTAAGGCTGATCCAAGATGTCTTATAAGAAGGAAAGTCTATGGTTCGATGGAACAAACTACTCCATTTGGAAGATTCACATGAAAATCCATCTCCTCTGCTTGGGTTATAGTGTTTGGAAAATAACTGAGGATAAGTATGAAATACAAAGTGGTCCGCAAACTAAAGATGAGATCAAGCAATTTGAGTTGAACATAAAAGCCAAAGATAACTTGGTAAGCGCCTTATCTGATGTCGAAGTAACAAAGATCATGGAGCAAGTTGAAGAATCTATATGAAGGAGATGAATCTGTGAAGAGTGCCAAGTTGCAAAGTTTGAAGGCAAAATATGAATGTTTGAAGATGAGAGAAGATGACAACATAACATCCTTCATGCAAAAGATCGACGAACTTGTGAGTAGCATTAGAAGTGCAAGAGGAAAATTGAGGATATTAAAGTTGTGAACAAAATTCTTAGATCACTGCCTAAATCATATAGTCATAAGGTGGCCGCAATTGAAGAAATAATGACAGTGACAAAGATTACAAAAGATTAATTGCTCGGGAAGCTAACAACCTTTGAAATGAGAGAACTTGGTGATTCACTTCCAAAGACAGGGACTACTTTCAAGGCCAACACTTTAGAAAGAACCCCCATATCTGACAAGTACAAGGTGGAACTAGATTATGAGCTTGAAGAACTTGAAGCCAACTTTGTTAACAGTCTACCTTGAGGTACTAGTAAGTTCAAAGGCAAACTACCTTTTAAGTGTTTTAGTTGTGGTAAAGTTGGTCATTATGCTTCTAGGTGCCCCACAAGAGTTCCTAAGCCAAGCCTTGATAGACCTAGGATTCCAAAGAAATCTTATTAGGTTAAAGGAGTATCATATGGTGAACTAGATAATGCTAGTACTTCTAGTAATGAATGCTTGTTTATTGCTATTAAGGAAGAACCTGTGACTACTAATCCTGCTAGTTATGTGAAGGAAGAAAAACCAGTGGAAAGTGCCTTGGTTATTCAGGTTGTTGAAGATAAAGATGAATGTGTTATTGATAGTGGATGCTCTCATCACATGACTAGTGACAAAAGCAAGTTCATAAGTTTGGAAAAATATGATGGAGAATTGGTTAGGTTTGGTGATGATACAGGTGGTAAGATTTGTGGAAAAAGATCCATTTCTTTTGATGGAAAGCATAACATTGATGATGTCTTATATGTGAAGGGATTAAAGCACAATCTCTTAAGTGTTGGTTAGATGTGTGGCAAAGGTTATGATCTCAGATTCAAGGACAATGGATGCAAGATTTTGGAAAGCTCTGGAATAGTGATTGCAATTGGTAAGAAGATAAGAGGTAACATTTATCTTTTGAAAGGGAATAATGAATATTACTTGTTGGCCCAGAATGATGAAAGTTGGTTGTGGCATAGAACGTTGTGTCATATTTTGTGCAAGGAGTGCCAATTTGGAAAATAGACAAGAACAAGTTTCAAGAGCAAGGACTAATCTGTTGATGGACTATTGAAGTTACTGCATATAGATCTATGTGGATCTACTAGAGTAAGAAGTCTACAAGGAGATATGTATTTCATGTTGTTGATTGATGATTATTCTATAATGACTTGGGTTACCTTCTTAAAAGAAAATGTAGAAGCCATAGAAAAGTTCAAAGCATTCAAGGCAATGGTTGAGAATGAGCTAGATTTGAAGATAAAATGCTTAAGGTCTGATAGAGGTGGAGAGTTTACATCAAATGAGTTTAACTTCTTCTATGAGGAACAAGGGATAAAGAGACAATTATTTGCACCTAGGACTCCACAACAAAATGGAGTAGTTGAAAGGAAAAACATGATAGTTCAAGAGGTTGCCAGAATAATGATGGAGGCCGATCTACCGGAAGTATATGGGAGAGAGGCAATTCACACTATTGTATACATCTTAAACATAGTCCAAGTCAAAGGTAATAGTTCTAAGACTCCTTATGAATTGTGGTATGGTAAAGTTCCTACTGTGAAATATTTCAAAGTTTTTGGAAGTAAGTGTTATATCAAAAGAGATGAAGATCTAGGTAAGTTTGATGAAAGATGTGATGAAGGTATCTTCCTTGGATACTCTACCAAGAGCAAGGCCTACCGGTTTTACAATAATAGGTTGAAGAAGATTATTGAGAGTACAAATGTCAAAGTTGATGAAATCAAGGATAAGGTGTCAAGTGGATATGAATCTGATGAACCGAATGTCCCTGCAAGCAAAGTAGTAGTGCAGGAAGAAGAAAACTTAGAGGAAGAAGAAGAACAAGCTCCAAAAATCATTACTCAGACACCCAGGTATGTGAAGTTAAATCACTTTGAAGATCAAATCATAGGAGATAAGAGTAAAGGAGTTCAGACTAGAAGAAGAGCTGTTGATGAACAAGTTAGTTATTGTTTGATTTCTCAAGTGAAACCTAAAAATGTAAATGAAGCATGTAGTGATGAAAATTGGGTAAATGCTATGAAAGAAGAATTGATGCAGATAGAAAAGAATCAGACTTGGGATCTAGTCCCTGGACCAGTAGACAAGAATGTGATTGGTACCAAATGGGTCTTTAGGAACAAAATGAATGAGAATGGTCAAGTGTTAAGAAACAAAGCAAGGTTGGTATGTAAAGGATACTCTCAAGTTGAAGGAATAGATTTTGAGGAAACATTTGCACCAGTGGCAATGATTGAAGCAATAAGAATGTTTTTAGCATTTGCAGCCTACAAGGATTTCAAGGTATATCAAATGGATGTGAAGTATGCATTCTTCAATGGAGAATTGGGAGAAGAAGTCTATATTGAACAAATGGAAGGATTCCAGTCATCAGATTAGGGTGACATTGTGTGCAGATTGAAGAAAGCATTCTATGGACTAAAACAAGCCCCCAGGGCCTAGTATGCAAGATTGGATAAATATCTAATACAGTTAGGGTTCAGTAAGGGTACTACTGACAACAATCTCTATTTCAAGATCAATGATGAACAAATCATAATTGTTAGAATCTTTGTTGATGACATTATCTTTGGAGCCAATGAAGGTATGTGCATGGTTTTCGCTGGGGAAATGCAAAATGAATTTGAAATGTCCATGTTTGGTGAGATGAATTTCTTTTTAGGTTTGCAAATCAATCAATCAGATAAAGGTATCTTAATTTTTCAGTCTAAGTATGTGAAAGAGTTGTGAAAAAATTTTGGGATGGAAGACTCTAAACCAGTAAGCACTCCCATGGTAACTGGTTGTAAGTTGACCAAAAATGATGACTCACCTATGGTAGATCATAAAAGGTATAGATCTATGATTTGAGGATTACTTTATCTGACCCAAACTAGACCTGGCATAATGCATGCAGTTTGTCTTATGGCAAGATTTCAAGCAGAACCTAAACAGTCACATGTGATGGCAGTCAAGAGAATACTAAGATATTTGAAAGGCACAATGGATTATGGTTTGTGGTATCCAAAAGACAATGATTTCACTCTCAGTGCATACACTGATGCAGATAGGGCCAGAGATGTGGATGATAGGAAAATACAAGTGGAGGTGCATTCTTCTTGGGAAAAAGGTTGGTATCCTGGTTAAGCAAAAAACAAGACTCAATATCTCTATCTATTGCAGAAGCATAATGCATTGTAGCAGCATGCAGTTGCACTCAAGTGTTATGGATGAAACAAACATTGAAGGGCATCAGAGTTGTGTATGAAGATCCAATTTCAATCTTTTGTGACAATACAAGTGCCCTAAACATATCAAAGAATCCAGTAATGCATTCAAGGACAAAGCATATATCCATAAGATATCACTTTCTGAGAGAAAAAGTGATAGAGAATGAAGTCAAGTTGGAGTATGTATCTACAAAATATTAGATTGTAGACATTTACACCAAGCCTCTACCTAAGGATACTTTTGAGTATCTTAGAGAAAAGTTAGGGGTTATCACCCCTCCTTCTCTAAACTAAGATGCACAAGAGTACATTAGTCTGGTGGTGCTTAGAGTTCCACGTCCAGATCCAGATTGATGCTTTAAGGGCTACTTCTCAGGGAGAGTAGTCAGAGAGTTCAGAGGAAAGTTGGATCAGAACAACAGAGTGCAAGTATGTGCCCTTTTCCATTGATGTCAAAGGGGGAGAGAAATCATGTGAAAAACTTAGAGAGAAAGAGTGTAGATGTGTAAAGAGAAAGGGGGAGAATCTTGTCATGATGGCTATTGTGGTTTTTCACATCATATGTTTCCATCAATGACAAAGGGGGAGATTGTTGTAAGTATGTGCCTAATCGATGTAGTCATTGATGTCAACATATCTTTGTTGTCATTGGTGTCAACTGTATCCTATTTTGTTATTTGTTTATAAGATTTATATGTTGAGGATATTGAGAAAATTAGCTGCTTTGGAAGAATCAGAAAGGAAACAGTGAATCATAGTGAAGACAGTGAGTTGCATACTGAAGAACAGTCCAAAAGACTACTCTGCATTTCTTGTAGATTGAAGATCTTGGTCTGTAGATTGGAAGTTATTTAGAGGCATGTATGAAGATTCTAAATCATGATTTTAAGCCTTTGGTATGAAGAATTGAGTGAGTTACATTCACCAAATTAAAACCTACTTTTTTTGATTATTCACTGGTGACATGGAGAAAGTATTTTTCTCTGCATTCCTCCGCATTGAAGTATTTTGCTCTGTGGTTTTAGAGGGAAGTATGGGATGATGATAAGTGCCTACAACTACAATGGTTCATGATTTGGTGGTCCACAATCTATCTTTCTTTTATGACAGTTGAAGACAGTGAAGTTCTTGTGCTCTAGTGTGAAGAATCTCATGGATAAAGTGGTTATAGTTTGTGTGGTTGCTCCTGGTGATTACAACGTGCTTGTGGATGCCTCCTAATCACGTTCCTGCATTTACATTGGTCCATGTTAAGGAATTGAGATTGTGTTTGAAGTTTGTTCCTAGATAATGTAGTGTGTAACCAGTCTTAGCCGACTTGGTTAATTCTAGTGATTGTAGAGATATATTGAAGATTGTAGAAGCATGTTGTGGCATGGAAGATCATGTTCAAGTCCTAGCTAAGGCATGGAGTGATCTGCATACATCTTTACTACATTTCCTTAGCATAATTTTGTATTAGGTCAAGACCTATTTTGTAAATGTTTGTAATGCCAACCTTGGAGATTGTTCCAATGGTTGATGAATGTAATGCTAACATTGATGTACATTCAAAGGTTGATGAATGATATATACTTGTAATTTGGTCGTGGAAAAGACATCCTTGTGTGAAAATGTGAAGTTAAGTGAAGAAGTGTCGAAGGAAGAGCAGAGCATAGGAAGAGTATTGCACTTCAATGGAACTGAATTCAGGCATGGAGTAGATGCTAACATCTCAGTTCAAAACCCTTAGTAGTGAGCCACCCCTTGGCAGTGAGCCCTATTGGCAGTGAGCCTCTAATTTTTGGTATTGTTATAACTCATATATATTGTGGACTAACATCCACCGTGGTTTTTCCCTTAACAGGGTTTTCCACGTAAAAATTTGGTGTCACTTGTGTATGATCTTGTAATTGTGTTTATGTTTCTGAGTTTATGCTTTCATGACTTAATCATAACAAATAGTGGACAAGTGTTTAATTTTTTAAGGTGCAGAATTGTTTAAGTTTTGAGACAACTGATTGACCCCCCCTCTTAGTTGTCTGGTTCATTTCAACATGTGTCATATAAACTTTGATAATTTGGTAAAGATAAGTTCAGGTCAGATTGTGAGAGACTTACCAAAACTTGTGAAACCATCCAATACAATTTGCAAGGAATGTCAGTTAGGGAAGCAGACAAGAACAAGTTTCAAGAGCAAAGAACAATTTTTTGCCAGTTTGTTGGATCTAGTGCATACAAATCTCTGTGGTCCTAAAAGGGTGAGAAGTCTACAAGGTGACAAGTACTTCATGTTGCTTATTGATGATTATTCTAGAATGACTTGGGTTACTTATCTAAGAGACAAATCAGAAGCCCTAGAGAAGTTTAAGTCTTTCAAGGCAATGATTAAGAATGAAATAGAATTGAAAATAAAATGCTTAAGGTCTGATAGAGGAGGTGAATTCACATCAAATGAATTCAACATTTTTTGTGAAGAGCATGGGATAAAAAGATAGTTGTTTTCTCCTAGGACTCCTCAGCAGAATGGAGTTGTGGAAATGGAAAATAGGATAGTTCAAGAGGCTGCTAGGACAATGATGAAGGAAGCCGATATGCTGGAAGTGTTTTGGAAAGAGGCTATTCATACTATTGTTTACATTCAAAATAGAGTTCAAGTGAAAGGTAATGGTACTCAAACTCCTTATGAATTGTGGTATGGATGAATTCCTATAGTAAAATATTTCAAAATCTTTGGAAGAAAATACTATATCAGGAGAGATGAAGATCTAGGAAAGTTTGATGCAAGGTGTGATGTTTGATGCAAGGTGTGATGAAGGAATCTTCCTTGGATACTCTACCAAGATTAAGGCCTACCGGTGCTACAACAAAAGGCTCAAAAAGATTGTTGAGAGTACAAATGTGAAGGTGGATGAAGGCAAGGAAAGAATATCATACCTGAATTGCTATGAACCAGATGAACCTGTGACTATAATGAATGAAGAAAAAGATGAGCGAGAAGATAGTCAAGTTGAAGAAGAGGCTCCGAAAGGTGTTGTCAAGATTCCTAGGTATGTAAGGATCAATCATTCTGAAGATCAGATTATAGGTGACAAAAACAAAGGTGTGTTGACAAGGAGAAGAGCCACAAAATAACAAGTGAATTACTGTTTACTTTCAAAGGTTGAAACAAAGACTGTGAATGAAGCATGCAATAATGAAAGCTAGGTAAAATCTATGGAAGAAGAGCTAATGCAAATAGAAAAGAATGATACTTGGGAATTAGTTCCCAGACCTACTAAAAAAAATGTTATTGGAACTAAATGGGTTTTCAGGAATAAGTTGAATGAGAATGGAGAAGTGGTAAGGAATAAGGCAAGACTTGTGTGCAAAGGACATTCACAGATTGAATGAATAGATTTTGAAAAGACTTTTTCTCCAGTAGCTCGGATTGAGGCAATCAAAATAATTATGGTATTTGCATCTCACAAAGATTTCAAAGTGTATTAGATGGATATGAAGTCTATATTTCTGAATGGTGAATTGGATGGTGAGTTGGAAGAGGAAGTTTACACTAAACAACTGAAAGGATTTAAGTTATCAGACCAAGGTGATTTTGTATGCAGGTTAAAGAAAGCTTTTTATGGACTCAAGCAAGCCCCTAGAGCCTGGTATCCAAGGTTGGATAAGTACCTATTGCAATTAGGGTTCAATAAAGGTACTGCTGATAGTAATCTTTATTTCAAGATTAATGGTGATCAAATTTTGATTTTTGAAGTCTTTGTTGATGATATCATCTTTGGAGGCAATGAAAGTATGTGTATGAAATTTGCTGGTGAAATGCAAAAAGAGATTGAGATGTCCATGTTCGATGAGATGAATTTCTTTTTAGGTCTCCAAATAAATTAATCAGATAAAGGAATCTTCATATCTTAGTCTAAGTATGTGAAAGAGTTGTTGAAGAAGTTTGGGATGGAAGACTCTAAACCAGTATGTACTTCTATGGCAACTGGTTGCAAGTTGAGCAAAACTGATGAATCACCTAAGGATGATAAAAAAATACAAATCCATGATTGGAGGATTGCTTTATCTAACTCAAACCAAACCTAATATTATGCATGCAGTTTGTCTTGTTGCAAGGTTTCAAGCTAATCCAAGAGAATCACATGTGATGGCAGTCAAGAGAATCTTGAGCTATTTAAAAGGTACTCGGGATCATGGTTTATGGTATCCAAAGGACATTGACTTCACTCTTAGTGCTTATATAGATGCAAATTGGGCCGGAGATGTTGATGACATAAAAAGTACAAGTGGAGGTGCTTTCTTCTTGGGTAATAGATTGGTCTCATGGCTAAGCAAGAAACAAGATTCAATCTCTTTATCAACTGCAGAAGTAGAGTATTTTGTAGCAGCATGTTGTTGCACTCAAGTGTTATGGATGAAGCAAACTTTAAAGGATATAAGAGTTGTGTATGTAGTCCAAATGCAATCTTTTGTGACAATACAAGTGCCATAAACATTTCAAAGAATTTCTAGTGATGCACTCAAGAATGAAGCACATATCAATAAGGTATCACTTTTTGAGAGAGAAGGTGGTAGAGAATGAAGTAAGTTTGGAATATGTGTCCACAAAGGATTAGATTGCAGACATTTCCACTAAGCCTCTACCTAACGATACCTTTGAGTATCTTAGAGAAAAGTTACGGGTCATTACCCCTCCTGCCTTGAACTAAGATGCATAGAATGCATCAATCTAGTTGAGCTCAAAGTGTCATTCTTTGATTTGGATTGATGTTCTGAAGGCTACCTTGTAATGCCCACCCTAGTGTGTGCCTTGTGTGATTTTGATTCATGTGTTATATGTTGTTCTGAGTGTTTATCATTGTATCATTTGATTATTATGCTTTGATGCATTGCACTGAACTTGTCGATGAGGTCTATGGTGCCGTTGAGGAGTTCTAAGGGTGTATTCTATATGACCATTGAGGTGTTTCCAATGGTGTTTTGCTTTATTATTTGGCTTTCCAACTATGCATTATGATTTGCATACGTTGTGTTCATGTGTGTTAGATTATTGTAGTGCTTCAGCTTCATTGTTTTCAATTGTGTACTATGTTGGATGGATGTGATGTCTTCAATATGATTGTGTTAGTTGATTTATGCATATATGATTTTATGATGTCGATTGATTGTCATCTCATGTTTATGATGCTTATGCAATATTATGCCATGTTGGTTATTATGATGTGCTTCGGCTATTTTATGTATGGAGTAGGTATGCCTAATGGTTTACTTGAGTGTGCAGGTAATTACAGGTGTTAACTAATGTGGGAAATGTGGAGAAGTTTGACATCGAATGCTAAGCCATCTCACCCTTATCCTTGTGTTGTGGAAACCTGTGATGTGTGTTTGGTATCATTTGCGTGTGTTTCCTTAGCATTCTTGCAATTTATTTTAAAATGTTTTGAAGTAACATTGGAAAAAAAATAGCAGAACAAAGAAAAGGCCCTAAAAGAGTAATGTAAAGTTTGGAACAAGTTTTTTTTTTGCTTTGCAGATTTTTGAGATTGGCTACCATTGTCTTTCTAGGTTCATACCGCGCTCTAGGCGCAAGAAGTATAGCCTTTTTTTTTGCAGTATGCCCGCATTTATTGCGGCTCCTTGGCTATTTAAATGCCTCTTACCACTTCTAACCCATCATTTGTTGCTGGTGTTGGTAGTTCTTTGGCTCTGAACAATGGCTCCTCCACCGACCAAGCGTCCCTGGAAGTTTGTTCCAAAGGTGTTCCATGAGATAAGCCCTCAGACCCTCCTGCTGATGTGATCTTATCATCACAGGAATTTGATACTACTTGTTTATGGTTAGAGCAGCATACTCTCATTGGTTATTTTTTAGGGAGAACTCCCCCTAAATCTATCCTCAAAGAATGGGTCCAAAAGGCTTGGGTCCCTCGTGGGGTCCACCTTGATATGGTCCAGAATTTGACCAAAGGCTTTTTCCTTTTCCGCTTTGTAGAAGTTAGCCTTGTTTAAACAATTTTGAACCATGGCCCTTGGTATGTTTAGTCTTCCCTGTTGGTCTTCCAACAGTGGACATGGGATTTTGTGGCCTCTGATGATACCAAACACAAAGTTCCTGTGTGGATTGAATTCCCTGGTTTACCTTTGCCCTGTTTGCACTTCTTGCATGACATTGCCTCTTCTTTAGGAAGAGTTATTTGTGTTGAACCTGATAGGTTCTTTCAAGCACACCCTCAAAAGCGTGTCTGTGTTGAGGTGGATCTTTCAAAAGACCTCAAGGAATTTATTGACATTCAAATTGGCCCCCTTCGGCACACCCAGAAAGTCACATACTTCAATTTGCCCAATACTTGCTATCGCTATCAGTCAGCAGAACATAAAATTAGGGATTGTCCTCTTGCTGTGCCTAGAACCCGGGCTCCTCTCAGGGAGACTGTATAGGCACACCCTGTAGCAAACCATGTAGCAACTATGCCCAAGGAGGTGGTTTCTAAACCAATGGACACTTGGGCTATTGTTACCAATCGCAAACATAGAGTGAAACCCTCTGCGGATGTTCTTAAACCCTCTGAAGTAGTTAAAGAGGTTTCAAAGATTTCTACGATTGGCGGGAAGGACAACAATAAGAGTCCTCTTGTGCTGCCTTCGCAGCAAGCATCACCGCCAAGGGCAAGAGACCATGTCAATTCTTCTATGATGCCTCGCAGGTGCTCTCGTAGCCATGAGCTTCCTGAGGAGGAAGAAATTGTTCAGGAGCTTAAAAAACATCAAATCCGTCCTCTCTAATTTGGGTCAAACCCCACCAACTTTCTTCAAAATAGTTTTGCTTCATTTGGAAGCCTAGATTCTGGGGAGATGGTGGAGGATTTTAAATGAATTTTCTCTCTTGGAATGTTAGAGGTCTCACTGACCTCTCTAGGAAGTACTTTGTTCATGATGCTCTCCATCATTATGTTTCTCTTGATGTTCTATGCCTGCAAGAAGTTAAAGTTGTAGGCTTTCTTTTGTCTTTGGTTTGCTGTTGTATTTGGCTAGCCAGTAAACTATTTTCCACCACCCATGAGGCTGGCAAAGGTGGTGTAACTACTCTTTTGTCCCCTCGGTGGCATGATTCAGTGGTGGATCCCACCAAACGGTTAGTCTAGACGCTTCTTAATATTAATAATCACTCTTTTGGGATTATTAATGTCTATGCTTCAAATGATACGTTAGAAAGACCTGCTTTGTGGCGGTGGATTGTGGATTCATTGCCTATGGCCACGTGACTTATTTGTGGAGATTTTAATATGGTTGAAATGGCTATTGACAAGGATGGTGTTCTGCCTTTTTGGTGGCCAGCTAGAGAAAGAGAGGCGTGGTTCCATATGTGCATTAAATTGGGATTTTTTGATCCCAATGTTGGCTGCCATCACTCCAGTCCTTTATGGCATACTTGGTGCAATTTTCATGCTGGAACTGACAGGGTCTTTAAACGCCTTGATCGTGCTATGATTTTTGCACAATCTTTTTTTAACTTCTCCACGTCATCCACCCTTCCTGTGCAACTATTAGTGGATGTGACGTTGTCAGATCACTTTCCAATTTAGTTTACCATTGAGTGGCAGCTCACTCAGCCACGCACCATGAAATATCAATTTTTTCTGAACACTTCCTTGCTTGCTCATCAACCCACCTTGGCACACATTTCAACTATTTAGAATTTAGAATGCTGGCTATTGCATGCTACTGGTTGGATTAAGTGGTGGAATGATACTATTACCCGCACAACAAGGTTTCTTCCCATCTATGGCCGTTAGCTGGCCAATTTCAGGAGAAGGGCTTATGATGCTACTGTCACTGCTTTGAAATTTTCTTCTGAGGCCTTGGCTGCTAAGCCTTTTTCTCCTTCTAAGCAAGTCCTTGTTGCCAATTTACGACATAAAAAACAAATGGTTGACTGCCATGCTGCCAGAGGAGCACAACTTAAATCCAGAATGCACTGGTTAAAAATTGGGGATTGTGTTTCTAAGGAGTTCTTTCTTGCTCTTTGAGCCAAACATTCCTCACACGGTATTAAGCAAATCAAATAGGACAATGTTGTTCATAGAGATCTGCTAGACATTCTCTAGGCTTTTGTAAGACATTATGAAAAAGTTTTCACTGCTCAAGATTACACTCCTGAGCGACAAACTACTTTGCATGATTATCTTGCTGTTGTTCCAAACAGGTTGTCCTTTGCCCAGACTCACTTTTGTGATCAACTTTTGACCATTGAAGACCTTAAAGAAGCTGTCTGCTCTATGGCAGATGGGAAAGCACCTGGAATTGATGGCTTTCCTTGTGAGTTCTACAAAGGCCTTTGGGATTGTTTAGGAAAAGATTTACACAATGTCTACCTTGAAACATTTCATTCCAATTCTTTAGGAAATATTATAAATCAAGGAAACGTTAAATTCATACCTAAAGCTGGTGAAATATTATTAATGTCATTGTTGTCATACTTGCATTGTTAAAAGAGTTGAAAAGGTCAAACACATAATTAAAAAGTTCCCAAACCTCCAAACATGCACAATAGATGAGTACAAATCAAATAGGCCAAAACCATAAAAGGATAAACTTTCATAGATACATCCGAAGTTTACATATACAAAAAGTATCAAAGAGCTAGGACAAAACACTCTCAAAAGAAGTAGAGATTCCCCATGCAACAGGGAACAATTTCAAGAAAGGAAGTCAAGGTCGGTTCCCTCCAACAGAACCCTCAGAACTTCGGTTCCTCTGTCTATGAATACCACTCATCGCTCTATGAGACCTATGGGAGTGAGGTGCTCTACTGTGAGCATGTGACTGTGAAGGTCCCACCATACTAGCATCTCAACATCCAAAACTAAGGTGAGCCATCTCTTGGAGTACCTGATTGTCACCCTTAAGGGTGTCAACTTGGGTCTTCAAGTCTGCATTCTCCTAACATCCATGATAGACAGGAGCGAAAATGTCCATGTGTCGCCTAGCAGCAGAGGGCAAACCAGGATCATCTAAAAGATGGTCACGAGTCATCCTAGTGAAGGGAGAAGCCAAGCCAACATTAATCTTGTGAACAAAGTCCCTCAACTCTCTGAAATTACCTGAAAAAGTGATTTGAAAGAAACAAACAAGTCAATTCCCCATGAAAAGAGAAAGGACATGTTGACTTTTTCCCAGACTGGATGCTTATTCCCAGATTTCCCTACAAGGTAGCCATCAGTGATCAACAGGATCTCTGGGCCAGGGGGCCAACAGTGTAGGAGATAGACTCTATATTTTATCTCCTCTTCTTCTTCAGGCTCTGCAAGACCTAGGGGGGTATTCCCTATTCAACATCCATAAGGATATGCATGCAAGGCTGGGATGTTGACAGAAAGCAGATGAGTCCTCCTGTATGTAGACCAAAACTGAAAGATAAGGGCAAAGGGGCTAGCTTTGGGCCTATTTGCAGTTGTAGACAGAGGACTGAGGATCCTAAACTAACTATAATGTCCTAATGTTGGTTTTAGATTTTGCTTTGGAGTTTAAGTGTGGATGCAAAGCTGGATATGGTTATAACACAAAGCAAAGCATGATTGGTGCCTATCCAGGGCCTGGAGTCAATAGACATACACCTGTGAATGATCAGCATAAACAACTAAAACTGGATTTCAAGGGGATCTATGTGATACCTGCCTTACAAGCATCTCCCAATACAAAGTGTTAGGTTATCTCTACTTATGGTATCCCTACTGCAGTATATCCCTCCCAATGTTCAACCTGGAAACAGTTTAATCTACCCCTTGAGTAGAAGTTAAAAGGTCAGACAGTCAACATAGGAATTCTATGCTCTAGAATCTAAACATTACCAAACATCCAGATTCAGAAGAAGAATACATGCAATACTGGAGACAGAATTAACACAACACATGCCAAACAGCATTTCTCATATAAGTTTAATCATGAAATCAGTGGGTTCATGCCAAAAACAAACAAAAGGAGATACATAAACTCACAGGTAAGCTGTACAGAGCAACCAGATCAGCTTGTTATGCATTACAGAGCCAAAATCATCAACTTTCAACAACCACAAATGAACAACACAACCTGCTTATAACAGCCAGGTAGGTGCTCAGCAATTAATTACATTGTTGACCAAAATTTCGCCAGATACACAGTATCATGAAAATGGCGCTCAAACACAACCAGATTGGCGCCCAAACTTGAATGCAGCAGGTAGGGGAGGAGACAGGAAGATTTCTCGAGCCCTGCGCCATCATCCGCTGATTGACACCTTCAGTCGGGTACCAGATCGACCCACGCCATCGCCCATACCTCTGCAACCCTCGCCATTAATGGCGCACCAACCCGCGGCCTCGGGAAGAACATCATACAGACTATCGCAAGCATTTCCCGCCGAGATTCATCATCATGATATTTGAAAATGCAGGATAACAATATCCCACATGCACCCCGCGATGACCTCATTAACACCTTATATACTAGGTCATGAGCATATATCATGTCGGTACTTTTGCTCCTGAAGACACTAGTATAGACTTCATCATCATCATCTTCCAGCAGCGTGATATCCTGTTGTTCGAAAAATCACCCTGACATCATCATGATATTTGAAATATAGCCTTCATGATAATCGGCACAACCTGATCCTTCGGAGGAACATCCTCCTGCTGAGCTTATAACAAAAGTCTGGCCGATGAACATCCTGATGACGTCATCATCATATCCTGCTGACGTCATCATCATATTAACATCATCATGATATTCGGAAGACAACCGGATATTTGGAAATATCCTCCTGATGTTCAAATATCAGGTTGCACTGTAGCTCCTCTATAAGATCGGGGCGATAACTGAATATGATGATGCTGCTTGAAAAGATCACCCTCAATAGATAACACGCGAAACCAGCAGGCGGATATCTCCTTGATATCAACATCATCATGATGTTCGAACAAACAAACATATATCCGGGTGATATGAAAATATCACCCCCTCCTTCGCGAATATCATGATGCAGATAGGCAGAAAGAAAAATATCACCCTGATATACGGATGACGTCAGCATCATCAGGATGAGAAACAAAGAATAGGAAGTGATACAACATCATCAGGATGATATTGACTAAGATCATCCTGACGTTCCAAAATATGATGACCCTAGTGAATATCGGGTCGCAATTACAACTCTTCAACAACATCATCAGGATGATGTTAACCAAGATCACCCGATGATAAAAATATCACCCCGGCGAAATATCATGAAGGCAGAAAATATGATGACCTCCACAAGCAGCAGGATGATAACTGGAAATATGATGATGATGAACACGACCCTTAGGAAAAAACAAGTTAGGTCGAGCAATTCAAAGAATAAGCAACATCATCATCATGCTCGCGCAAGGTGATAAATGGAAGATCACCGGAGACTTTGAAACATCACCCTCGCAAGCAGATGAGGGCGCACTGTAGCTCGGCAGCATCATCATGATAAAAACCAAACATCACCCGATGACTGAATATGATGATGACGATGAAAAACCCAGTCGACGAAGAACATGATGATGCAGATCATCATCGAAGACAAGATGATGATGATGACCTCCTCCTCAGGAAAATATGATGCTGCAGTTGAAAAATGCTGAGGAGGTCCAACACTTAGAAAAAATGGGCAAGAAGATAAAGGCTTCAAATGAAGAAACCTCCTGATCATGACAAATCAACCCCTGGTCAAAATGAGTGTCAACAGGACAAAAGTATGAAAAGCAAATAAACTAAACTTACGTGGATCACTAGGCTGCCAATCAAGGTCAAATTGTCACATCACCTCATCTGAATGAGGACGTCGGTGAACAACAGGAGGACCCTTGGGGATATTAGGAGCATCATCTAGATCATCAATATCATCAAAACCCTCATCCTGCACATCCTCTAGAAAGCCCTTGTCTGACGAATCATCATCTGGAACATAGTCCTCATCAGTAGACTCTGAATCAACAACCATAATGAGAGATCATGAATGAGTCCCTCTCCCTCCCCTCTGTCCTCCTCTCTAAACTCTAGTAATGAAGACTCCAGGAGTCAAAGGAGTCCAAAAAATTGACCTCTGTCCAATCTCACCCATCTCCTGAACAATCCTGTAGCAAGTGGAAACTGGGGGCAACTCCTTAGGGAAGTCCTCATCAAACTGTTGTGAAACATGATCAACATGATGGGCCTTAACTAGACCATTATGGTCTAAAAACTTGGATACCCCGTGACATTACTCTCTGACCTTGCCATTATGAGCCCAGGATCCCTCCATATCATGATAAGGATCAAAGACCATGTCCTCATCTATAAGAGTAGAAATAGTGGGTAAAGAAGCATCAAAGTGACCTACATGCATCCACCTAGTTGCTCTCAGTAAACATCTATCTGGAATCAAGATGAGCTTATGATAGGGCCTAATATGCTCAAATATCCATGTCATGACCAAAGAAGAGTGGCTAAAAGCTAGAGCCTCTCACCGTGAAATACGATAGAAGTCTCTATAAACCATGGCCAAGATGTCTGGTCCCCAAGCATAAACTATGCCCTCCTCAATACCATAGATGATGGGTGCCCAACACCATCTCAAATGAGCCGAGACCTTGTCTCTCGACAGCCTCAATGCAATCAAATCAATCAAGAATCTCCTCAAAAGTGGGATGCGAAGTCGAGGCATAGAAGTGAGCTAAACTCCTATCTAATCCCCGGGGTGACTAACTCCCATGAACTTTGCCCAAGATGCCTTGTCCTCGAAGGACTAGAGGATGCCCTCTCACAGGAAACCCAACTATACAATACACATCATATAGAGTGACGGTCCAGTCTCTAGAGATCTGTGGGAACCTGAATGTGTTTTTGTCTGCATCCTAGTAAGTTAGAATGTCACAACATATACGAGACATAGGATGAATAACAGTCACATGACAAAATCTAGCTAGACTTGCCCTCCTCAAAATAGCACGATCCTCACTACTTAATGAAGCAAACATCCCTGAGAGCCATCCCTACTCTTGGTAGGCATTCCATCAGATACGCATGCCCTTTAAGATTAGAAAAGAACTTTAGATTAGATATCGCAAACTCGTAAAAATTCCTAAAAATCGTAAAATTGCAGAAAACCTTACACAAAAAAGCGTATAACCCCTCAAAATTGCAATAAACAGGCAGATACATTAGCTAAAACATGTCAGATCAAAGTGAAACAAACATCAAACAACATGAAATTTTAGTCAAAATCAACCCAACAGGGTCACCCCCGGGCGACCCAGGTGTTTTACAGGATCTCCCCCAGGCGACCCTACTATTTTGCAAGATCTCCCCCGGGTGACCCTGCTATCAGACATGATCTCCCTCGGGCAACCTGCCTGATGAAAGGGGAGACCCTAAAGGGAGATCCATCGATAAAAAAATGCTCTAAAAACATCATTTTTTGGCTAATTTCAGAAAATGAAAAACCTATCTTGTTCTAAACTACGAAACAGAGACATGCAACAACAAAAATTGACAAAAATAGACAATTTCAAGAGATTTTTCACAAAATTCAAACTAGGGTTTAGAGAGGGGTTTTTCATTGTTTACGTACACAATTCTTTGTTGCTGAAGAAGAGGCAGCCATCTTTATGATCTCCTCGACGATACCTTTTCAACGACTACTCACACGATCGATTCTGTCACCGTTTCGCTCTGATCTCACAATTTGACTTGCATTGTTTTCCCTTAAAGCTTAGTTTCATTTGTGCATTTTATATTAGTTCTTTGCTTTTATGCATCTCTTTCATGTGTCATTTTGTGTACATTCATTCCTACAGGTCCAAACCGACAAAGGCAAGCAACTAGTTGAACTCCAACGATCCATGGTAAGTTCGTCATTTCAGTTTTCATTATTTGTTTTGATATATTTAAATGCCAGACTAATACTAGTTATTGCAGGTACAATTGCAAAAAAATTGACAAATAGGTAAGGCCTAGTTCAAGAATGGTACCTACCCTTCATGTAGACTACCATCCCTGAGGGGGCAAATATGTAAGCACAAAAATCACACACAGCCTCCACGAGGACACGTATGATGATTTTAATCCTTGTCACAAACATGTAAGCATGAAATAATGTCCTCTAAGTAGAAAACCCCTTGATGACATCTCTTCTTTCTTGTCTTGTGTTGATTCCTCTTTGTCGATTTCTCTCTCTCCCCGTTTGTGACATTTTTTGACACTTTTTGCGACACTTGTCGATTTGCATTTTCTGAGATTTCAACCTTGCTTCTAAGTCTTGTAAGCATCTTGTAGGTGAGTTTTCATCTTTCCCCTATGTTTTTCATCCTCTGCACCCCCTAGAAGCCTTCTAGAGGCCCCCCTATCCATCTCCCACTTTTAGTTTTTAGTTCCACTCCCACCAATCCAAATCTCCCCCTAGTGTAGTCATGGTAGGAGGGTTCATAGAATGAACTATCTGAATCATGTAGCAAGAGTAAACACAATGGAAACAACTCAAAGAAATAAAGCAAATGTAGATTTAATCATTCAGTATATCATAGAATTCAAAATAGAGATCGATCGGCAACATGTAGGCTTCCAATTAGGGCTCACGGACCTGATTACATACATGCGCAAGATAAGGATTTGAAGCTCCCTTCACACAAAATATGAATTACCACCTATCACTATATCATGAACTACTTTTCGAAGGATTTATTACATCTTTATATATCATTTCCAGACCAATAGATTCCTCCGTGTCAGCCAAGGAAGGTCACAAACTCCAATGAAGAGCTGTAACGTGTTCACAAATAGGTCAGACCTAAATGCATAGAACACTTCCTCAAATGAATGGAACAATGTGCGGACCTTTGGGGAAGGTCCGCCAGGAACCAAAAAACATTGAATGATGTGTCAATGAAATCCACAAGTCAAGGAACGATCCGCAAGCCTTCTCCTTCAGCTTGTTATCAGGAACTGTTAGAATGCTCTGCTATGAGAAAACAATCAACTTCTGATAGCGATATCTTTCCAGTAACTGATCCAAATGTTCTAAATTCTTGATATGTTGTAGATGAATGAATGTACATACTAAGTCCAGATCTGCAAGATGTGAAATGCCAAAATCGGACCACAAACTAAGAACTGCTACTGACTCAACTGGCTGAATTGAACTGGAAAATGAAAGAACTGAAATGCAAATGTTTTTGGTTGATGCAAGATTTCTCTTGAACTAGGGATGCTCCTACATCAGACATCTAGGGTTATTGAAAAGTGAGTCCCTCACTTTGCTGGGGCTAGGGGAGAACCAAGACAGTCCACCTCAACCTGAGAAATCCAAGATGAATCTTCTTCCAGTCTATCTTTCCACTTCACAAGGTATTCTTTGTATTGTCTTCCTCTAATACTGCATCCAATTCTACTGTCTAAAATGTCTTCAATTTGTTCTGGTTCTTGTTGTGGTAACTTCTTCTTCAAGTCTTCTTCCATGTTGTCACTAAACTCTGCTTCATGATACTAGAAAAGATCTGCAATGTTGAAAATAGATGAAATACCCAATGTCTCCAGTAATTCCAGTTCATATGCATTTCCTGAATCAAATTTCCTAAGTATCCTACAAGGTCCAAACTTCTTCATCTTCAACTTGTTATATGTCCCAACTAGAAATCTTTCTTTTCTCAAGTACACCATCACTTAATTTCCAACTTCAAATTCCTTATGTATTCTCTTCTCATCTACTTTCTCTTTGTACTTACTATTCATGTCCTTCAAATGCTTCTTCACCTGATTATACAATGTCTTCATATGATTTGCAAATTCTTCTGCTTCTGTACTGATATCTCTTAATTTTGCAACACCTCTAGGATTCACTCCAGTAATAATCTCAAAGGTGTTCTTCCGGTACTCCTATTCATTGAATTATTGTATGCAAACTTTGCTTGTGAAAGAATCAAGTCCCAACTTCCAGCTTTGTCTCCAACCAAACATCTCAACAAGTTTCCCAAACTCCTATTCACTACCTTTGTCTGTCCATCTGTCTGTGGATGAAAAGTAGAACTAAACTTCAAATATGTCTTCATTTTCTTCCAAAGTGTCTTCCAAAAGTAACCGACAAACTTTGTGTCTCTATCTGAAACTATACTCTTAGGTAATCCATGTAATCTCACAATCTCCTTGAAAAATAGGTCAGCTACATACACTGCACTAGTTGTCTTCTTACAAGGTATGAAATGAGCCATTTTTGAAAATCTGTCAACCACTACAAATATTGAATCATATCCTTTCTATGTCTTAGGTAATCCCATTACAAAATCCATGCTTATGTCTTCCCAAGGTCTCTCTAGTACTGTCAAAGGTTTATACAATCCAATGTTCTGACTACTCCCTTTTGCAACTTGACAAACTCTACAACTCTGCACAAATCTCTGAACATCCTTGTGTATCTGAGGCTAAAAGTAATTTTCAGTTACCAAATCTAGGTAAATGCAAGGAGATGGGGGACCAAATAGTCACCACCATCTCCAAAATTAAAGCAAAAAAAATATTTTCTGCACATTCACTCGTGACTTCTCTCTTGACCACAACAAAAAAAACTTGAGCAAAACGTGATCGTGTTGAATAAAAGGAGATTCAATCAAGTGCACGTGAGAAAACAAGAAATTCAAAATGCCACCTCACCGCCAAAGACATCGTCGTGCAAATTTGGAGGCTCCAACACAGGAAGAAGGTAGGGTTTATCTGATTTTGTTAGTTTTAGAACAAGTTTTTAGTTCTGCAATGTCTGATTTATGTTTATATTGCATTTACAGTTATTGGAGAAGCAGAAAATCTAAATCTAGTTGAGGGTGAAAACAAGCCCCAAAACCCTCCAAACCCTCAAAACCCACCTTCACCTCCTTTTCATGTAAGGGATAATCAAGAACACTACTTAGGGATAATAGAAGAAAACAAGAAACATCTTGAAACTATTATTCAAACCCTAAACAATCCAAGTGGAACCACTGAGCATAGGAGGGCACTTGCAAAATCACTACAGGAGATTGTTTCCCACACAGATTTGGTGACAAAACAAATCACCGATTTCCAAGACTATAGGGAGAGGAGTCGGCAATATTATGCCTACAAGTTGTCATATGAACAAGTGAAGAAGGAAAAAATTACAAAATCTCAATTATGTGCACAATTTACTAATCCCAAAACCAGCCAAACATTAGAGGAAACTTACAAATGGTTTCCTATACATTGGTGTAGGAATTAAGACATATCCCAATACTTTTGGGATAGATGGTACATGGTCTTTGATGAGTGGCCATGCAACAATGATGAGGTACCACAATATTTTTTGAGGAAACTCTATTGTGAGTTTGTCTTCAACAAGATTCTAAATTATTTTGATATTCGTGATTTCCAGGGTAGAGGTGGTGGCTCTGCCCAAGATAGACCTAGGGCTTAGCGAGATGAATAGCATGTGCCTATACCCCGAGGGATGCTAGAACGTAGGTCACTCCCTTTGGCTTTGAGGAGAGTGTTGAGATGGAGACTTTACATTCATTGACTACTCTCACCCAAACTCTATCACAGCATGTGGATGATTTTACCTAGGGCAATGAGGGTGAGAGTAGTAGGCGTCATGTGTCCCCACATTTTTGTAGTACATGTGGGAACCTATGTGATTATGGGACGTAGGAGGCACGATAGGACTCTGCGACAAAGGGGCAGCATGCTGTGACACAGGGGCAGCATGACGTGACATAGGGGCAGGACATATTGGATGATCTTGTTCTCAATGATGATCTCTTACAACATACATTTGGTATTGACTCTTAGGTAATTTGTTACAAGTTTCATCTTGATTTAGTATATTGTTATTTGAAATTTGTAATTAAATTTATATGATTATCTATATTATAAGTCAAAAATAATGTATGTAATTGTTTGCGTAATGAAATTCTAGGGTCAGAGTCTTCATCCTGCCTCTGTTAGCCATCCATTGGTAGCTTATGAGTGGAGGTTAAGTCAGTAGGTATGTAATTTATCACATATTCATAATTATTGTAGATATGTCAATGGTAATATTATTTTGTGACTTGATTTGATGATTTCAATAGTCACCAGCACCTCCATAGTTTCCTTGGTCTCCTGGATGCCAAACCACCACTTTTACTGAGGTAAATTTAACCATTTCTAATCATTATGCATTTTAAAAATAATGTTATGTATTTATTTTGTTTTAATAATCTTGAGCTTGATTTTCAGATGTTGAATATAGTGGAGACTCCTCATCTTCGTGAGTCGGTGCAGATAGGCATTGATGCAGCCATGATGTCTGCAAATCCTTTGACTGAGGTATGAGCCAATAACATGAAAATATCATAATTTTGTATTTCTTTTTTATCTCATGTCATTTGATGTACATAAATGATATTTATGTTTAGTCAATTTTGCTTCTTGATGCTTCTCATAGGAGGTCATAACTCTAGTCCGTCTAACTACAGACGAAGAGAGTCAAGATGATGGAGAGCGATCATCAGTTGGCGGTAAGTGATCAATTACATATGTGATGTTATATATTTCATACATTTTTTATACTAATGCACATATTGTTTGTTTGTATTAAAAGGTGCAGCTGGATGAACTTTATTCAAAGAGGTCTACTTGATGGCAGAGAGAGGATGTGTCACTGACTGGCTCTCCATCTTCACAGTCAAAGAAGGGCTGCCGATTATTTCCTAAAAGTCCATAGGAAACTAGTTTTGGGGAACTTTTTTGTATGCCTAGATGGCTTTGTATACATACTTTTGTATATTAATCTGATGTATATTTTTGTACATTTTTTTATATGGCTTTGTTTGGACACGCCTATATGGCTTTTTATACAAACTAGATGTTATGTTCATGACATTATGTATATATGACAGGTTATATTAAATATTTAATATGATAATCAATTATTGTTATAGGAATTTGGTTTTACAAGTACCAATTGCATTTGCTTGAAAGTTTATGAAGCATTTTCAAATAATCCATTTTGTGCATTTCTTGTAATCATTGAATTCTATTGAACTGTGCATTTCTTTGAGGCATCATTTTAAATAGTTCATGTGCCTTGTCTATGCTTCCATACTTTCCATACATGTCTACAAGGGCAACTTTGCAAATACAATACATGTGAGAAAATTCCTATATCATTTATGCTTTGATGGTTGTCCACACCATGTTCTCTAGATCCCATTATAGCATAGGCAAGGAGGAAGTTGGTGAAGGTCGTGCAATTTGGTTTTAGATGTGCCAAAATTTGCGTAAATGGTTGAAATTTATTTTTGTCCATTTGCTTGAGAGTTTTTAAAGCCTTATAAAAAATCCATTTCGTGCATATCTTGCAATCATTGCATTCCATGAGACAACATTTCTTTGAGGCATCACGTCTAACAGTTCATGTTCATTATATATGCTTCCACACAAGTTGCATACATGTCTTGCAGGGTACTTACAACTACGACATTTGACAAAATTCCTATATCCTCTATGCTTTGATGGATGTCTATACCATGCTCCAAACATACCATTTCTAAGGTTTTGGAATTTGGCTTTACACTTGCCAATTGCATTTTCTTGGAACTTTTTAAAGGCTTATCAGTAAATCCATTTTGTTCATATCTTGCCATCATTGTATTCCATGAGGCAACATTTCTTTGAGGCATCATGTCAAACAGTTCACATGCCTTGTCTATGCTTCCACACTTTGCATACACGTCTCTGAGGGCAGTTGCAACTACAACATCTAAAAAAATTCCCATATGTTTTATCCTTTTGATGGATGTACATTTTGGCATAGACAAGGAGGATACTGGCTAAGGTTGTGGAATTTTGCTTTACACCCACCAATCGCATTTGCTTGAAAGTTTCTAATGCCTTATCAAAAAATCCATTTTGTGCATATCTTGCAATCATTACATTCAATGAGGTGACATTTCTTTGGGGCATCATGCCAAACATTTCACATGCCTTGTCTATGCTTCCACACTTTGCATACATGTCTACAAGGGTAATGTAGTAGGTAAGGAGGATGAATCAACACCATGGAAACATATTTCATGGTGTAGGAGTACCTTAGCCATAGCCAATCTTGGCTAGGAGCATGTCATAACAAGGTCCTAGGACATCATAGGACAAGTTGATGGTTTTGTGTCATCGTTTTACATGTAATAAGGTCAAATGACCAATGTCATTTGTATTTGGAGTCATGTTTTATGTTGTTGTCAAATAAAATGTCTAATAATACAAGTAGTGGTAAGAAGTTGATTTGTCAACTTAACAAATCATGTAATAAGGAGGTTACCCAATGATCAAATAGGTTGAAAGTTAGTTATGATTGACTAGAACTATTGTAAACATGTATAAAAACATTCACACACACTGAGGTCTCGTTTCTTGTGCCAAGCGTCGCATTCGTTCGGGGCAGCAGGCTATCGGTAAAGTCCGTTAAGTGCCCTAAGATGAAAAAATTACCAAACTTTGACGGGACAGTTCTCAGAATTTGTGGTAGCTCGGAACATTTCATTTGGACCTATAGGTGCACATGGAGTCCATCCATAATAACCTCTCTTAGTTTCATTCAACTCTAGTCTATTTGACCATGCCGAAATCAAACACATTCTTGCAAAATGCTTCAGTTTCATGCAGTGGAAAGGTGCTAGGAGTGACATTTTGCATTTCATAGCTCGTGGGGCCAAAGGAACTTTGGCAACGTGTCGGGGTGGGTGGATAAATGCCAGGGGAGGTTTCATTTCATGTGCCAAGCATCGCATTCGTTTGGGGCAGCAGGCTACATCCAAAGTCCCTTAAGATCCCTAAGATGAAAAAATTGCCAAACTTTGATGGAGCAGTTCTCAGAATTTGTGGTAGATGGGAACATTATGTTTGGACCTACAGGTGTACGTGGGGTTCATCTACAATAACCTCTCTCAGTTTCATTCAACTCGTATCCATTTGACCGTGTTAGAATCAAATGCATTCTTGCAAAATGCTTCAGTTTCATGCAGTGGAAAGGTGCTAAGAGTGACATTTTGCATTCCATAGCTCATGGGGCCGAACAGACTTCACCAATGTGTCGAGGTGGGTGGGTAAATGCCAGGGGAGGTCTCGTTTCATGTGCCAAGAATTATATTCGTTCAGGGTAGGAGGCTACCGGCAAAGTCCCTTAAGCTCCCTAAGATGAAAAAATTGCCAAACTTTGACGGGATAGTTCTCAGAATTCATGGCAGCTGGGAATGTTCTATTTAGACCTACAGGTTTACATGGAGTCCATCCACAATAACCTCTCTCGTTTTTGTTCAACTCTAGTCCATTTGACCGTGTCGAAATCAAACGCATTCTTGCAAAATGCTTCAGTTTCATGTAGTGGAAAGGTGCTAGGAGTGACATTTTGTATTCCATAGCTCATGGGGCCGAACGGACTTCACTAATGCATCGGGGTGGGTGGGTAAATGCCAGGGGAGGTATCGTTTCATGTCCCAAGCGTTGCATTCATTTGAGGCAGCAGGCTACCGGCAAAGTCCCTTAAGCTCCCTAAGATGAAAAAAGTGCCAAACTTTGATGGGACAGTTCTTAGAATTCATGGCAGCTAGAAACATTCCATTTGGACCTACAGGTGCATGTGGAGCCCATCCACAATAACCTCTCTCAGTTTTGTTCAACTCCTATATGTTTGCTCATGCCAGAATCAAACGTATTCTTGCAAAATGCTTCAGTTTCATGTAGTAGAAAGGTGCTAGGAGTGACATTTTGCAATCCATAGCTCGTGGGGCCAAACGGACTTTGCCAACGCATCGGGGTGGGTGGGTAAATGCTAGGGGAGGTCTCTTTTTGTGTGCCAATTGTTGCATTCATTCGAGGTAGCAGGCTACTGACAAAGTCCCTTAAGCTCCCTAAGATGAAAAAAGTGCCAAACTTTGATGGGACAGTTCTCAGAATTTGTGGTAGCTGGGAATGTTCTGTTTGGACCAACAGGTGCATGTGGAGTTCATCCACAATAACCTCTCTTAGTTTCATTCAACTCCTGTCTATTTGACCGTTGCAAAATCAAACGCATTCTTGCAAAATACTTCAGTTTCATGCAAAGTCGATGACTGTGGTTGTAGACTGTAGTTCTTTGTAAAGTTGACAACTAAAACAATGATACCAACTGGAAATGTGTCCTTGTATAACTTGAATTGCAAGTCCAACCATTGAGCTCTATGGGCATGTCTTACATACTCATATACTATGTTATCATAAAATATAGGCATAAATTGATACACTGGAATCTTCTAAATAACATATTCACACATCTTTGCCTCTTTACCATCTCTTGTATTGTATGCTACTATTTTATACTTTCTAAACTCTACTAGTTCATTTCCAACCGCATGTGTTATTTCCATATGTTCACATATTTGCATACGTTGCAAGCCACCGCAGTGCTGGCATGTGCCATCCAAGCATAATTTCCTGTAGAATAATTGACCTTCCTCTCTATCACATAAAATCATTGATATGAAGTCTCTTAAGGTAGTTGGTGGGGCACATATGCCACAATCCTGCAAAACATTGTTAGTATGCAAATCTAAACATATAGACCGATAAACATCAAAATGGTTAGAAAATTCAATATGTAATCTACAACAAGTACTGCGTGTGTGATTTGTTTTGACAAAGAAAGGTTTTAGCATTTCAAAATATCTTTGAGAAATTTTAATTTGAGGATACTTCTCTAGAAATTTACCAAAAAACTCTGTTTGAGTCATATCCAAAAAATGCTTTGGATGTGGCTCATGGTTTCGACTTCTGATTCTCCTTCTTACCACATCCCTTTGATTCGAAGATACCCTTGTGTAATTATTCCAAAAGTCTTCAATTAGTGATCTCAAAGCTTCGACAACAACTTTGTGTTTTCATGGGAGTCTCCCAGAGAATACCCACAATTCATTAGTGCTTGGATCCTCAACTCTTTGATGTCTTCCAACGGCTCTCATTAGAGTTTTTCTATTTATTTTCATTGCTTGACTTGTCTTTCTAATGAGGCAAGCTTTTTTTGTTTGTTGGCTTACAATTGTCGATGTAATGACACATCATGTGACATTACTATCCTTGGTGTGTGAGGTGGAACCCACACTCTCATACGCACTCATTAGATTCCTAACAATTGATTTTTCACTTGATGCATTCAATGTTCTTAGGCCAAGAATCTTCATAGTGGGTCTAAATTTCAAATTTCTCATCAGTTCAACAAAGAGTTGACATCTTCTGGTTTTATTTAAATTCTCAAAGAATAATTTCCATATCTTATTTTCATATCTTTGGCAAGTACACATGGGAATCTTATCCTACATGGGCTCTAATACATTCTCAGCAATATCAATTAGAAACTTAGACCTCCTATGCAAAATTCTAGGAGGCATTTTATTTGGTAAAGTAGACTAAACATTAGGAATTTCTTCAATATTTACTTGACATGGGATAGATGGCGTACCTTTGATTGCAGGTGAAAAGGTTGAAAATGATGTACCTTTTACTGGAGGTGTGAATGATGGTGTGTGACCAACTTGAGAAGAAAATGTAGATGTGCCTTCTACTTCAACTATGAAAGATGGAGTGTCTCCAATTCGAGAAGATACTGATGGTGTTCCTTAAACTTGACTTGTAGACGATGGAGTGCCTCCAACTTGGAGATTCACTTTCCTCATTGCACGAAGGTTTTACATTCATCCCCTTTGTGCCGCCAATTCCATCTCTTTCTTAGCTTTGTTAGACATGTCATGTTCCTCTTCAATTGGCAATGGTGGAATATCTTCTTGTATGGTTGACAATTTCCTACTTTCCTGAATTCACCTCATTCTTTCTCTTTTCCTCTCATTCTCAGCTTCATGGTCTTCTGGTGTTAGAGTCTTTGCTCATTTCCTTAGCATGATGATGATTTCTACAAGCATGAATAATAATACAATGATCATTAGAAATTTTATAATGACAATAAATAGCACAGTCAGAATGAATAACAAGGTTTTACAAACTTCTGAATAAGACACCTCATATCAAGATAACTTGAACATACATAAGTCATGGAGTATGCATTTGAACACACATATACACTTGAGTCTAGTTTGAATAGAAGAGAGGAGGATGAACTTGGAGGAAGAAATAAGAAGTTATACCCTATTTTTCTGTTGTAACTCGTTATACCTTGTTTTCATGAATTTTCCAAGTGGAAAGGGTGGCTAAATAGTGGTTCTTTATGAATTTGAATGCAACCTGGCCAAGTAAGTGTTCCTATAGCATATGCAGGCCTATTTAAAGGTGAATCAAGTGTTAGTTTGTTTTGGGTTGGAGTGGACATGAGATTTTCATTAAAACCCCCTTATTTGTGAAGAAATGAAGGGTTTTCTAGTTTGCACCCTAGATGAGCATGTCTATACTAACCAATGGTGGAATTTAAAGTTTTGTGACATATAGATCTGTTGTTTTGGGGTTTGGAGTGGTTATTGAATGATCCTAGGGTATTTTCTTTGTTAATTGGACCAAATTAGGCCTATTTCTAGAGAGGGCCAATCATAGAACTCACATTTTTCCTAAAACAAGGGCATGAAATCTTTTGATGTGTTGTTCTAATCCATAATGGTTGTCTAAATACTTTTTGGTTTATGAGCTAGCTGAGTTTACACATAGTTATGCACATTTTTCAAGTTTGGAAGGCTACTAGGCCTTAAGGAGTGGTTTGTGGATCAGACATTGGTTGATGTTTCCAGGCACTAAAAGTGACAAAATTGGTTTGAATACATTATATTGACATGGTGTATTCTTATGTTAGGGTTGGGGAATAGCTTGGAGCCCTTATGCCTTATGATGCCCTTAAGCACCTAGTTGGGCCATTGCAAGATTTTGGTTTATGGTTGAGTTGATTTGTGAAATATGGTATCAATGCTTTGAATTCCTTCTTGTGTTTGCATCATAAATGATCATGCCACTTAAATGTGAGTGTGGATTTGGGAGTTTGGTAACCTAAGTAATGACAGTTTACTGAGTTTAGGGGTCTGTGGAAAGTTTGAAGGCAAGTTCCTTTGTAATATAGGCCTAATTAACCCTTTTAGGATAGCGAATAAGGTCAATTTTCAGGCATATTGTCCAAAGGAGTCTATACTAAGTTCAAGATATGTTATACAACTTGGTAATGGGTATTCTAAACATTCATTGAAGTTTGGGTTTGAAACCTTATGGCGAAAATAAGTCAGAAAAACCCCTTAAGTAGGGCTACTAGGATTTGAGGGCTTGGGTAGATTGGTTGCTAAGAGGGGATCCTTGTGACTTGAAGAGTGGTTTAGTTGGTTCTAATTGGTGAACAACTATTGGTATTATTTCAAGGTTGGAGGATATTGTTATGACAAGTGTTGGAAGCTTCATCTAGAGATTCACCCAAATGACAAACGCAAGAGTAAGCAACCACAAAGGGAAAAAAAGCACACTAAAACATCAAATTCAAAGAGAGAATAGATCTCACATGAGTCTACATGAACATTCAATGATGTTAGTGTGTAATGATACTTGGATAGAGTATTTACTTGATTTGTAAAGGAGATAAGTGTGAGTTGCTTTCATTTATAGGGGCATTTGATTAGCACTCCAAGTTTTTCCTATGGATTGAGTTGTGTTCAAGTTTTTCACTTGTAGAGCAAGCAAGTAGTATGTTTCACTCACTATGGGTGAGTATGAGAAGTATGTCCACTTGGAGGTCAAGAAAGGAGAAGGAAAATAGAGAATGTAAGAGCTAGTGATGACATGTTTTGGGTGTTGTAAGCATGCACATTTGTGTTCTATAGTAACAAAAATGTTGTAGCATGTAACATAGATGACTTGTAGCATGTTGTAGCATAACAGTGATGGTTTTCATTATTGTAATGTGCACAAACTTTTATCTCAGCCGTAGCATGTGCATAGTTGTAGGAAGAGAACTCTTTACACATTCGTTGTAAATAGTGTACAAATGTATGAATTTCATTGTACATAGATGCAATAAGAAGGACCACTTTGAAATAAATTATAACTTTCATAGCATAGTAAAATGACCTTCAAATGCAAGGAGGATCATACATGGAAGCAAGGTTATATATAGACTATGATAGTGGACTGTTATATAGACTTACATGACTATCCTACACTCATGAAAACCTCCTTTTTAGTGTTTTATCTCCTTGTAACTCCCTTTGTATCATCTTATGTCATCCTAGGGCAAAAATTAAGAGTATTCCAAAATCAATTTTGGCTTCATGTATACACTCGAATATGAGTATGACAAACAATTGTTCACTAAAATTATTTTATGAAGTATTTGATAATGTTTTTCTCTTGTATAGCTGAAAATAGGTGAAATAAAGGCATGAAGGGCTGAAACAAGGTGGAAACATGAGGAATTTGGAGTCTCTTTGATTGAACTAACTAAACATAAGAACATAAGGAACATAAAAAACATAAAGACATAAAGACATTTAAAGACATAAAGAACATAAGAACACACACACACACACACACACACACACACACACATATATATATATGTGAATTAAAATTGAACATACCTTAGAATTTGATATTGTAGTTGACCAATTCTCCAAAAGATGGCTTTGAAATCCTCAAATTCTTGTTTTTCTCAAGTTTGATTATGAATTCTATATAATTCTAGAATAGGATTAGTAAAATTTATGTAAAAAACAAACATATATCATCAAATTCAATCTATATATCAATGGTAATTAGCTTTGAAACAAAATCACACATGAAACATGAAACTTTTAGTTTAAATAATCAAATTTTCTCCAAAAACATGAAAAATCACTTTTTCTACATTGAAAAAACAAAAAAAGGTGGTGGATTCATATAAAAATGATTCTCAATTAGTCAACCAACATGAAAAGCATTTTTTTGTTTGATATACTCGTGAAAAGCAGGAATAACAGGCATGTGGGGTCTGAAACATGGATCCCACATGCTTTTTTACTATTTTCCATGCTTCCAATAACGTGATCAAGTTATAACACGAGCGCATTATGGGAAGCATGATAACATAAAGGTAACCTTGTATCTACATGAGAGAGTCTCTCTCTCTCTCTCTCTTCATTTCTCTATCCTATATATAAAGAGGGATCAGGAGACATGGAGAGATAGAGAGGGACATGGAGATAGAGAGGATAGGTGGAGATAGAGACGGGGAAAGGGAGAGATAGGGATCGAGATAGAGAAAGGGATCTATAGAGGGAGAAAGATAGAGATACATATATATAGAGCGGGGAGATATAGGGAGATAGATCTAGCAAGGGAGAGATAGATAGGGAAATACAAAGAGAGAGGTAGAGAGGGGTATATTAAGAGATGGGGTTATGAGGATTTATAGCTTGATAGGGAAAGAGATCAAGAGATGTCTAGAGACATAGGGAGAGAGATTTCAAGAGGTAGAAGGATGGGGAGAGAGAGGTAGCGAGGGATAGATTAAGAGATAGGGATCCATATGTCTAGAGAGATAGACATGGGGATCCCTATTCTCCCCTCTACCTAAACCATAAACCTAAACCTCTAAACCATAAACCCTTAATAATCCCCCTAACCCCTAACCCTAAACCCTAAAATTTAGCAACCCTAAACCCCTAAGGTCCCTAAAGCATAAAACTTGGAAGCAAAGGTAGGTATAGTTAGAGAGAGGGATAGAGGAGACAGAGATATCTCTCCCAGGCTCTATCTCCTCTATATCTCCCTATTCACCTCTCTACCTAAACCATAAACCTAAACATCTAAACCTTAACCCCTAACCCCTAAACCATAAACCATAAACCCTAAATAATGTCTCTAAACCCTAATGCCTAACCCCTAAACCTTAAAAATGAGCAACCCTAAACCCCAAAACCCCTAAGGTCCCTAAACCTCTATCTCCCTATCTCTCCCAATATTTATTGGTCCCCTCGCTCTATCTCTCTCTAAACCCTAAACGCTAACCCCTAAACTCAAGCAACCCTAAACCCCTAACCCGTAAACCCTAAACCCTAACCCCTAGACCCTAAACCCTAAACTCGAGTATCCCTAAACCCCTAAAGCCTAAATAATTCCCCTAAACCCTTACCCTAAAACCTAAACCATATTTACTTGAGAAACCCTAAACTCATGTAAACCTCAAATAGTGAGGGAGAGAAAGAGAGATAGAGAGAGGTAGGTATAGTTAGAGAGAGGGATAGAGGAGACATAGATATCTTTCCCAGGCTTAGTCTCCTCTATATCTCCCTATTCACCTGTCTACCTAAACCATAAACCTAAACCTCTAAACCTTAACCCCTAACCCCAAAACCCTAAACCCTAAACCATAAATAATGCCCCTAAATCCCTAACCCCTAAACCATAAAACCTGGAAGCAACCCTAAACCTCTATCTACCTATCTCTCCCAATCTCTAGAACATGAAAACATGAAAACATTAAGCTTTCATTCTAACCCAATTCATTCTTAATCAATCCCAAATCATCCCTAATCCATTCAATTTCATCTCTAATCAGCCCTAAACCACTTCTAATCAGCCCTAAACCACTTCACACCATCCCAAATCACATCCAAATCAATTTAACTTCATCCCTAATCATTTTCCAATCAACCTGGATTTCATCTCAAATACCATCCCTAAACTATTCCTAAATCATTCTAATCATTCCCTAATCAGCAATAAACCACTTCAGACCATCCCTAAAACCATTCTAATCATTCCCAAATCATTCCTAATCTAGTCCTTTTCACCTCTCATCATCCCTAAACCAATCCATTTCTTCCCAACTCCATCCAAAATCAATCTAAGCTCCATCTCAAATGATCCCAAAAATAATCAAAATAAAACAAATATCTCACTAGGAGCCATTAGAAGATCACAGTGCCAATCTGTTAGTCATTTGCACCATTTTGTATATCGTATGTGCCAATATGCTCCTTAGTAGTACCTACCTATCAATCACAAACATCATTCTACACCTAGCCAGTCACAAGTGTCATTCTACCCTCTGCCAGCCACAAGAGCCATCAGAACATCATAAGTGCCAATATGTTAGTCATTTAAATCATTCTATACATCATATATAACAACCCTGAACCCTAAACCTGATCAACCCTAAACCCTTATCTCCTTCTCTCTATCATCCCTCTACCTCTCAATCTCTCTGCCTATGTCTTTGGCCATGTCCATCACCCTCTATCTCGCTATCTCTCCCTCTCTAAACTCCTAACCCCTAAACTCTAAACCCGATCAACCCTAAACCCCTATCTCCTTGTCTCTATCATCTCTCTACCTCTCAATCTCTCTATCTATGTCTCTGGCCATGTCCCTCACCCTCTATCTCCATATCTCTCCCTCTCTAAACTCCTAACCCATAAACCCTAAACCCAATCAACCCTAAACCCTATCTCCTTGTCTCTATCATCCCTCTATCTCTCAATCTCTCTACATATGTCTCTAGCCATGTCCCTCACCCTCTATCTCCCTATGTCTCCCCTTGGTCTCCTCTATATCTCCCTATCGGTCCTCTCTCTAAACCCTAACCTAAACCTCTAAACCTTAACCCCTAACCCCTAAAACATAAACCTTAAGTTACCCTAAATAATGCCACTAAACCCTAACCCCTAACCCCTAACCCCTAAACCCTAAAACTAAGCAACCCTAAACCCCAAACCTCTAAACCATAAACCCTGGAAGCAACTCTAAACCTTTATCTCCCTAGATCTCTCCCAATATCTATTGATCCCCTCATACACTCTCTCTCTAAAGCCTAACCCCTAAACCCTAAACTTGAGCAGCCCTAAACCCCTAAACCCTAAATGATCCCCCTAAACCCTAAACTTAAGCAACCCTAAACTCATAAACCTGACCCACCCTCTCTCTCTCTCTCCAAAACAAGAAAACTAGGACTCTCTATCTCTCTCTCTCTCTCTCTCCCTATCACCAGGTATCTCTCCCAGGTTTCTCTCCCCTCCATCTCTATCCTCTCTCCTTTTTCGTCCCTCTCACTCTTTCTTGTCGACAAAGAACATGGAAATGTTAGAAAAACAGGACATGTAAAGATGGATGAAGATATAAATTGGGATTCAATGAAATAGAAACAAGATAATTTATGAAATTTCATTGGATGGGAAGAATGAGGAGGAGAGGTAGAGAAAGGAGGGAAGTAGAGAGTGAGAGAGAGGACAGGAGGTAGAGACATGATGGAAGTAGAGAGTGGGAGAGGACCGTAGGAGGTAGATAGGGCAAGGAAGAAGAGAGAGGGTAGGAGGTAGACAGGGGAGGGAATTAGAGCGTCAGAGAGAGGGTAAGAGGTAGAGAGGGAGGGGGAGAAGAGAGTGAGAGAAAAGGTAGAAGGAGGAGAGGCAAGGGAAGCAAAGACTCAGAAAGAGGGTAGGAGGTAGATAGGAGAGGGAAGTAGAGAGTGAGAGAGACAGTAGAAGGTAGATAGGGGAGGGAAGAAGAGAGTGAGAGAGAAGGTGGGAGGTAGAGAGAGGAGGGAAGCAGAGACTCATAGAAAGGGTAGGACATAGAGAGGGGAGAGAAATAGAGAGAGAGATGATAGGAAGTGCAGCTGCCCTTGTAGACATGTATGTAAAATGTGGAAGCATAGACAAGGCAAGTCAATTGTAATACGTAACACCTCAAAGAGATGTTCTATAATGGAATACAATGATTGCAAGATATGCAAAAAATGGATTTGTTGAAAAGGCTTTAGAAACTTTCAAGCAAATGCAATTGGCATGTGTATTGCTAGTTATGCTCATCATAATGCGAGTGTATTATGCTCAACTTTGTTTGACATGTTTTTATTAGTTTTTAGCAAAATCTAGAGATAATCTAGAGCGTGCTCCCCATCAGGATGGCACTTTTTTCAATGAAAACTAAAAAAAAATACCATCATAATCTTAAGCTCTCTGTTAGCTATCTAACCATATAATTTTTTTCACATTTTGAGTACGTTTAGTGTTTCATCTTGAATTTCTTTTGTTAGTGTGTTAAGTTTTTGTCAAAAACCAGTCTCTAGTATTTTTGAGTTTTTTTAAACCGTTCATCGAAAATTGCAATAAGTTATATATTTAGAAACCAGACTCCATTCTACACAAATTCAAAAAAAAATCAATTTTTGATTAGTTTTCAAACATTTTAGGGGGGAGCACACTCAAATTTTTGTTTTTTAGGATGTGTCCACTTTTAAAATTACTAAAAAATCAATTATTCATAAAAAAATATCAGAAAAATTAGGGATAAACTACATGGTGTCCTAATTTCTCATTGGGGAGATTATTGAAATACTAAAAATAAGTTAACATTTTAGGGGGAGCACACTAGACGCTATGTTATGTTTTTTTTCAGAAAAATAAGACCAATTTGTGTGTTCCTCCTTTTTGAACCCCTTAATCTCAACCATTTTTGGAAAAAAATAGTTGTTTAAAAACTAGATTCGAAGCACTACAACTCTTGTTTTTGTTCCATCTTCAAATTTTGAGTGTAGCTATCTTCAATTTCTCATCCAACATCAATGTTTCCTGATTTCAAAAAATAAGTGGCAACTTAAGACCCCATTTTGGTCCCTCATCTTTGTGCACTTACCCAACTACTATCTTATCAATGCCAAAATGTCCTGCCAATCCACCACTATGCTTCTCCTTGACCAAATTATTGTTATCTCCCAGATTTGCACCCTTACTGCTGTTATAAAACTTTCGCAATCTGGAGAAACATGGGAATGATCTCGAAGTGTGGGACCTTATGAACTAAGATCAGACCTCTAGAGAAGGTTGGTTCCTCTTTCTAAGCCTATTACTTAGAGCAATATAACTAAACCTAGTGCTAATTCTTGTAGGGGAAAAGGGTTAGAAGGAAACTAAAATGGAAAAGGAGTGATACACCAGATTTAGTGAGCAATGGTGATCTTGGTGAAGACACAACAATGATTTCAATGATGAGGGGATTCACACAGACTTATGACTGATTAAGGCTTCGGTATGAAGGTTAAACCTACAGAGAAGCCGTTTTACTCACAGAACAGACTCTAACTTCAATTAAAACACAGAAATCAAGACACAAGAGAGGCAAGAAGTCATGCATATATTAATCATGAAGGCCAGAAACCATTACATTATAGAGTATTCACTAGCAAAAGTAGACACAGTATAGCTAATTACATTCATTGGTGGATAAAAGGAAGACATCAAAGGCTAGATTCAGGCATAGTGAGTCACATTCCCATACCCTTGCAATTACACTAAGAGGTCTAACTACAGAAAAATCGGAAGCATAACAGCCCAAAATAAAACCATCCTCTTGAAAAAAAGGTAGCATTGTCATTTAAAGGTCAGGCTCCTGTGCAGAAAGGCATGGAGTCACTGCTCCATAGATCTAAGGTCATTAATGTAGGAACAAGGGCACATGGGCAGGGGCGTGGTGAAAAGATAGGAACCATGTCGCTGCCAGGTCCAAAAGCATAGAAAGCGGTTGCCCGAACGCAAGATAGGACAGGGCATTAAAGAAGAAACCCCCAAGGTCATCACCCAACACGTGAAGATCAGCCCTGAAAGACATATAGCCCATACGCATTGAAGAGTGAAGCCATACGCCATGAATGCACCTGCAAAAATTCACCAACCAGAGCTACTGTGAAAAGAATAAACTCTGCACACGCCAAAATGACCGCTGAGACGTCTTATCGGCCGAGCATGCAAAGTCGGATCTAAATTTGATAGTGAAAATATCCCCCTCAAAAGCCCTCTAGATAAAAGAGGAGGTAAAAACAAGCACTTTTTCCTTTTGAAGCGTGTTGAAATTCACCAGGACGAGGGAGATACAGGCGGTCAAAGTTTCGGTCAACTGTATCTGTATATCGCTTTGCATCTGTGCGCTTGTATATGCTTTTGTATGTTCCATTGTATATACAATACAACTGCGCCTTTAGGTTTACTTAGTGCAACCACGCCTTCTTTCTCTTTGCATATTCAAATCACTTTGCATATGCCTTTATACAATCACGGGCTTTACCTTTGAATCGGCCTTGACACGTGGCACCACCTAGTTGGTCGCTGAAATGAAGCTGGGACCCATCGCTGAAAAAATGCATCCTCTATCGGCCATCAGGAGGACCTTTGCATGAGCCGCCGATGCACAATGTTTTGCCGAAATCCTTTTCTTATAACCTTTGTATATCACAATTGTATATGCAAACATACAATTGCAAATATACATACAACGTGGAACTCAAAGGGTTAATCTGCCATATTCAAATCCATAGTTTGGGTCCAGCTTGTATGAACCCCCCTTTGCATCTTTGCATTTGCATCTCTCGACCTTGCATATGCAAATATACAATGAAGACCCCAAAACAATTATCTGCTGCATTTGATCCTTCAGAACAAGTCCAGCCTTTGTATCCTTTCTTCTTTGTATCTTGGCACATACAAGCACCTCATCATACAAACCGCGGAACTCAACGCTGAATTTGCCAAATTTGATTTCTCAGTCGGGTCCGCCTTGTATATTGCCGATGTAACTATCCTTTGTATATCGCATATACAATGCGAAATATACAAACAAAAGATGCAATACAATTACTTGTACCTTTAACAACCAGAATGCATATCTTTTCAGGTCCGAGGGTTGCATCTTAGAAATGTATATGCGATTGTATGTGCAAAGATACAATCGCGTATACATGCAATTGGTTGACCCCACCTTTGTATCTGACCCTTTGACCCGATGCACATTGACTTGCATCTTTATCTTTTGAATCATTCCCTTGTATATCCCCTTTGTATGTGAGACTTGTATGTTGGCAGATACAATCGCCTTTGTATGTGAGCATACCCCACTCTTGTATATTTTGCCTAGCATTCTCCCTTGTATGTCTGCCCTTTGTATATGCAATCTCGTCGGCCTATCGGCGGGACCTCAGACTTGGTTGCCGATGCACCATGCTTCGCCGATGACCATCCTTGTATACTTTGCCTTGTATGCTTCACTTGTATCTAGCCAATGTACATCCTGCCTTTGCATCTTGGAGATGTACATTCACCCTTGCATCTTTCCTTCTGCATATTTTCTTTACATCTTCCCCTTGTATCTTTTCCTTTGTATGTGCGATTGTATGTTGAACATACAATGCGAACATACATACAAAGAAACATACGATTACATATGCATACAAAAAGACTAAGTATAAAACCAAGAACAATCTACGATGGAAGGCACTTAAAGCTAAAAGATTTCTGGGTTTTTCTGGGTTTTTTGGGTTTTCTGCAAGGATTCTCAAGGCATGTTTTTGGGATTTTTGGCAAGGCATATCATGAGTATTTTAAGGATTTAAGACTTTCCTCTTTCTATTTAGGCTTTCTATGATCGAATTTCTTTGATAGAAAGAGGAGAAAAGGAATTTTTTTTTTTGGGGGGGGGTCAAAATATGACAACATCTTTGGCGACCTCTCAGGGGTGTTTGCCTACTAAACAAATTGATCAGTGGCCTTATACATCCATTGGGCATGGAGTCACATAAAGACTTAAAAATGAACCTTTGACAATCAATCATGCCCCTGACTCAGCGTAACAACAACGAAGAACACAGGAAGACCAAAAGCAAAATCAAAACACTGAAAGCAACCCACGAACTATGCGAGACAGTACTTAGGGAAAACAAAAGGGAAACTAAACTATGGTGCAGTAGCACTTATTGAAAGCAAGAAACCTAATCTACTAATCACCAGGCAACTCATACCTCAAAACACCTCTTCAGGTGTATCCCATTAACTGGGACAGGTAAACCTTCTCCATCCATATTTGATAACTAAAATGCATTGTGCTTCTTGCATTCAGTGATGATAAATGGACCACTCCACATGCTGTCAAACTTGGAGTGCTTCCCTGGACTGCTTTTCAACTCATCCCATTTAAGTACCATGTCACCCTCCCTAAAATTTCTGGGAGTGGCCTTGCTATCAAAAACTCTTTTTGTCTAAAGCTGATGATACTCCATAGCTTTCATATCTTTATCTCTGATTTCTTCAAGCTCCATAAGTTGAGCATATCTGACAGCCATGGGGTCTCCTTCTTCAAACATCTCCAATTGATTCATGATATCAAGTGCTGGCAGCTCTATAGACACAGACAATCTTGCCTCTTTTCCATAAACTAACATATATGGAGAGTTTCCAGTAGATCTCTTGGGAGTTATTCTATCTGCCCATAAGGCAAATTTCAAATTGGTGTGCCAGGCTCTCTGGTTGCCCTCCATTGATCTTTTAATAAGCCTTATGAGATTCTTATTTGTGGATTCAACCAAAGCATTACCCTGTGGGTAATAATTTGATGAAGTGTTCAAATAGATTCCATTCTTCCCAGCCTAGTCAGTTATCTTCAATCCAACAAAGGCTAAAGCATTGTATGAGATGATTGACTCAGGTACTCCAAATCTGGATACCAAATCATGATAAAAATTCAAAACAACATTCTCATTGGATTCCTTCAGAGCCACTGCTTCAGTCCACTTTGTGAAGTAGTCTGTTGCTGTAAGTGTCCACCTGTGTCCTGCACTTGATGGTGGATTAATGGGACCTATAAAATCAATGCCCCATCTCATGAAGGGCTGCTCTACTTGAATTGGTTGCAAAGGTAAAGCTGACAGCCTTTCTTTACCTACAAAAATGACACATTTTACACATTTTCTAGCCCATGCATGGGCATCCTTGAATAAGTTGGGCCAGTAATATCCAGCTCTTATTATTTTCCAGGCAGTAGTCCTTGGGGCAAAATGACCCCCTGCTGTTCCAGCATGAAACTCATGTAGCACCTTGTCAATCTGACCATTATCAATGCATCTTAACAACACACCATTAAAGTCTTTTTTGAAAAGTATGCCATTTATTAAAACATATGGAATGGATTGTAGTCTAAAATACCTTCTCTTGGTTCTATCTAAACCTGCTGGACATTTACTCGTTTGCAAAAAATGAGTCATGTTATTAACCCAACTTGTGCCCACTATTGTTGTATCATCTTGATGTGCATCTTCAATGGTCAGAAGCACCTCCTCTTCTTTTTCTATCTCATTCTTAGAACTGGTAGCAAGCTGCTCACTGAGTCCTCTGCATTTGACGAGCTTGGTTATCTTGATATCTACGTCATATTCCATGACTTTGGTGATCCAACCAACCCTTTTCTCATTAACATCTTTACCTAACAGGAACTCTTTCACGCTAGGGTGAGCAACCATCAAATGTATCTTATTATTAGAAATAAGATGCCTAAACTTCTTAAGGCTCCTTACCACTGCAAGGACATGTTTTTCAATGAAGCTATACCTCTGCTCATACTCTTCCAGTCCCTGACTAAATAAAGCAATTGGCTGCTCAAAGCCTTCATTTTACTGCTGTACTAAAATCGCATAAATTGTGTCTATGCTGCCATAAGCATACAAAATGAAATCTTTTGAGAAATCAGGATTTATCAGAGTTGGTGCAACCGATAATGCTTCTTTTATGGACTCAAAGCTGAGTTTGGCCTCTTTTGTCCAACTAAAAACTGAATTTTTCTTTAACATAGAGGTCAAAGGCTTCAACAAATTTACAATGTCAGGTATAAATCTTCACAGAAAATTAATTATGCCAATAAAACTTTGCAGTCCCCTCTTGTGACTCAGTAAAGGAAACTCTAGAATAGCTCTTACCCTTTCTTTATCAATGATAACTCCCTCTTTCGACACAATGTGCCCTAAAAGGTTGCCTTCATGCACAACAAAAATGCATTTCTTGGGATTGAGAGATATCCCAAACTCTTTACATCTCTCAAATACTTGCCTCAAGTGAAATAAGTGTTCAGCTACATCCTTAGAGAAAACTGTAATGTCATCAAGGTACACCAATACCAATTTATAAAGCAAACCTTTGAAAGCCATATCTATAGCCCTCTGAAAAGTAGAGCCAGCATTTGATAGACCAAAAGGCATCCTTTTGTAGGCCATGGTGCCCCATTTGGTGGTAAAGGCAGTTTTAAACTGATCTTCCTCCTTGACTAATACTTGAATATAACCAGAAAATCCATCAAGTAAGGAGAATCTTTCTGAACCAGCCACTACTTGCAGAATTTGCTCCATTGAGGGCAACGGGTAGTGGTCTTTTAGGGAGGCTCTATTAAGGTCTCTAAAATTGACACACAACCTAATCTCCCCATTCTTCTTCCTCACAGGAACAATATTTGAGACCCATGACGTGTGCTTGATTGGAAAGATGATGTTTCCCTCGATCAACTTGGTTAATTCTTTAATCATTAGAGGTTCAAGCTTTGGATTCAAAGGTCTTTGTTTCTGCCTCACAGGTTTCACACCTCGTTCTAACTCTATAGTGTGCTGGGCGATATGAGGGTCAAACACTTTTAGGTCTGAGTAATCCCAAGCAAACACAACCTCAAATTCTTGACAAAGAGCAATAAAAGCCTTCCTATCCTCAGGCGAACAGATTTTACCAATTTTGAGAAGTTTACCTTTGAAATTTTCTAGCTCCTCATAATGTTCTTTAACCTGCATGCTGATTTTGTTCCTTTTATGCTAATCATCAGTACCAAAAATGGATTCCAAGGTTAACAACCCTCTAGGTAGCCTATTTGTCCTTAACTAAACAACTTGATCATCATCATATTGTTGTTTGAGTTTGTCCTAATTCATCACAGAAAACTCATCCTCTTCTAACAGGAAACACAGAACCTACTCATCACTCTCAAAAACCTGCCAATGAATGTTATTGTTAGGAATAGAGGGCCTATCAACTATTTTCATGTGAGGCTGTAATTTTTCTCTTTGAATATCACTGGGGATATCGAACTGAGCCCCGATTGCAGCTAGCCTATCTGCATGATTATTTTGATTTCTCATAATAGAGATTAGATTGAAGGCATCAAACTCCTCAATCATATCCCATACCCTATGTTTATAGCATTTCAAAGCATCATTCTTTGTAACATGCAGTCCCCTCACTTGATTTACAATAAGTTCACTATCCCCAAACACCTCCAAACAACCAATTTTCCTCTTTCTTGCCCACTGCAAACCTTGAATCAACCCTTCATACTCAGTAGTGTTGTTTGTACATGAAAAAGCAAAACGGAAAGCAGAATAATATCTGTCAAAATGGAAAGCAGAATAATATCTGTCACCCTGTGGGGACACAAGCATTGCACCACCAGTAGATCCGTTCCTATTCCTAGAGCCATCAAAGTATATTTTCCATACTTCATCCTGCTGTTCTATTTGTTGTTCTGCATCCTTTACTAGGTTTGGAATTGTTGTTTCAGGTTCGTGCAGTATACAAACTCCCATACCAGTCTCTTGGATGTGTCCCTCAGGGTCATCAACAATATTTTCTAAGGCCCACTCCTTTAACAACACTTCTGGCATACTCTCAGCTTGCAGTTGTTGAGTAGCCGCAAGCTCAGACTCATCAGAAATAATGCAATTTGCGTTAACAGCACTTGGGACATAAGGCTCTATGTGATGTCTGGCAAGCAATTCAGATTTTACGATCACTTTTGTGCCATATCGGGTCCTAAAAAATATGTGGGACCAAATACGAGGATAAATATCCTCCTATCTTGGCTATGAACTCTCTTGACAAACACATGGCAAAATGAGGAGGTAGATCTATGATGAACACCTCTTGAGAAATGGAAACGTTTGGACAAGTATGCAAAGTGAGACCTAGGTCTTTTATTACACCTACAGTGTTAACAACTGTGCCATCTAGCTGGAGCACACCCTTTGTTAGGGGATGGTATTTCAATCCTAATTAGTTTGCAATCTATTTTGGCATTACAAAACTACTTGCACCACTATCCACCATGCAGTTATGTATTAACTTGTCTCCTATTATCAATGACACATAAAATGGAAGTGGCTTAGCACTCTTGTTTGGCTATTTACTGTTATCCTGGGATGAATTGGTAAGGACGGCCCTAGCTAGGTCAATAGTTGTATCATTTGATGCTTTTAAACCAGACAAAGTAGATTGTAACATGTCCTTTTAACCCAGGATTGCTAAGGAATCCCACATAGACATTGTCACATTTATTTTCTTCATATTTTCAATGATATTGAAAGGTGCAGTAACACCTACCTTCTGATGCGACTTTATAGCAGCAATATCAGCCTGCACATGAGACTGTTCCCTAGCAGTTGCCTGAGTATTCCTTTATAACACATGGGGAAACTGGGATGTAGAAGGATCAGCAGGTCCTTTTTCTCTGTTTACTACCTGATCTATCTCATAACTCCTCCTTTTAGCTCTCGTATTCACTGAAACTGAAGTATCATCTTTGTTCATACCACAAAACTCATTCCCCTACCAATTTAGGAAGGCAGTATCATTCTGAGGTCGCTCTATCTACTGTACAGTTCCAACATTAGATGTGTTTGGCTGTGAAACTGCAACATTTTGTACTGTTAGAGCCTGATTTATCACTCCACTTGGACAGGTTGCCTGACTGTGTGGCTGGTTGCATGGAGAGCACCATTCATACTCAGCTACAAGGTTGTTCTGAATAGGGATGAGGTCACTAACGACATTAGTGGATGCAAGACTGTAAGGCTGGAAAGGCCTTTGGTTCACATTCTACCTAGCACCCTAGTAATTGCTTTGATAAGGTGGCCTATTGGCTTGGTATGGCTGGTTTTGCCCCTGATAAGGTTGATTTTGCCCTTGGCTGTGTGGCTGATAAGGCTGTCTATTCTGGAACTACTATTTTTTGATATTTGTCAGCTCCTTACTAAAAGATTGCAACAATCCTTTGATTTCTTGTAACTCCAGAGACTGAGCTTGAGCAGCATTTTCTAATTTATTAGGTTGCATATTAGCTACTGGTAATGCTGGTGTGGCAGGTATGACAACTATAGGAGGCACGTGTATGGGGATTGGTGGCCGAATAGTGGGGAATATTGGCAAAGGAGGCATGGGGGCAATTTTACCAGCCTGTATGAGGTTGTTTTCAGCTCTTATGGCTATGGCATAAGCCTGTGGTAAGGAAATTCCTCCCATAGATTGAATCATGACAGAAATATCATTGTTTAAAGCTCTCAAATAATATAAGAAAGCATGGTCAGCTGTAGGCCTTACCGTTGGTGGGATTCTGTCCCACGTCTTTTGGAAGCGGTGGTTGAAGTCTGACATAACTTCATGAGGGGCTCTTTTAATTGTAGATAGTTGCTCCACCAACAATAGATGGACTGATTTGTCTTCAAAGAAGCTACACAACTCTTCTCCCAAATGATCCCATGAATCTATGGAGTTCACCGGTAGACTTCTGAACCACTGTAAAGCCTTCCCTTTGAGAGAGGATGCTAATAACTTGGTTGCAACATTCTCTTATGTCACATGATGGATAGCACACAGGTTTACAATGTCTTTTATGTGCTCAGCTGGAGTAGTCTGATCTTCACCATTAAAATATGGTAAAATTTTCAAGGTAGTGACAAGAATATCATCATGCTAAGCTAAATTTAGTGTGCTGCCTTGGTTGAATGCAACAAACGGTTGATTCCTGACTGCAGGAATCATTGTAACTGGGATTCTTGGGACAGTATAAGTTCCAACAGCAGGAGGAGTAGACTTAGCTCTCCTAGAATAGACAAGAGTCTTCTTGGGTTTCTCAGCTGTTATCCCTCTTCTTCTAGGTGGGGATAATTGCAAATATTCAAAAGATGAAGAACTGCTTCTAGTTTGTATTCTTCTCATAAGTAGAAACACACTAATTTGCTAAACTGAAGCTCAGAGTCGCCAGATATGCAGGTTTTAACCTCTTACAGGTCTAAAAATCACTGGCTGCACATCAAAACCAGCAACAGAAGGTAGTAGTTGAACTATTTCTAATTCCACGGTCCCACCGGGCATGCCAAAACTGTTATCTTCTAGATCTGCACCCTTGCTATTGTTATAAAACTTCAGCAATCTGGAGAAACATGGGAATGATCTTGAAGTGTGGGACCTTGCGAACTAAGATCAGACCTCTAGAGAAGGTTGGTTCCTCTTTCTAAGCCTATTACTTAAAGCAATGTAACTAAACCTAGTGCTAATGCTTGCAGGGGAAAAGGGTTAGAAGGAAACTGAAATGGAAAAGGAGTGATACACCAAATTTAGTGAGCGATGGTGATCTTGGTGTAGACACAACAATAATTTCAATGATGAGGGGATTCACATAGACTTATGACTGATTGAGGCTTCGGTATGAAGGTTAAACCTACAGAGCAGCCGTTTTACTCACAGAATAGACTCTAACTTCAATTAAAACATAGAAATTAAGACACAAGAGAGGCAAGAAGTCATGCATATATTAATCATGAAGGCCAGAAACCATTACATTATAGAGTATTCAGTAGCAGAAGTAGACACAGTATAGCTAATTACATTCATTGGTGGATAAAAGGAAGACAGCAGAGGCCAGATTCAGGCACAGTGAGTCACATTCCCATACCCTTGCAATTACACTAAGAGGTCTAACTACAGAAAAATTAGTAGCATAACAGCCCAAAATAAAACCATCCTCCTAAAAAAAAGGTTACATTGTCATTTATAGTTCAGGCTCCTGCGCAGAAAGGCATGGAGTCGCTGCTCCACGGATTCGAGGTCATTAATGCAGGAACATGGGTGCATGGGCAGGGGCATGGTGAAAAGACAAGAACCATGCCACTGCCAGGTCCAAAAGCATAGAAAGTGATTGCCCGAACGCAAGATAGGATAGGGCATTAAAGAAAAAACCCCCAAAGTCACTGCCCAACACACGAAGATCAGCCCTACAAGACATAGAGACCATACGCATTGAAGAGTGAAGCCATACGCCATGAATGCACCTACAAAAATTCAACAACCAGAGCTACTGTGAAGAGAACAACCTCTGCACATGCCAAAATGACCGCTAAGACATCTTATCAGCTGAGCATGCAAAGCTGGATCCAAATTTGATATTGAAAATATCCCCCTCAAAAGCCCGCCAGATGAAAGAGGAGGCAAAAACAAGCACTTTTGCCTTTTGAAGCATGTTGAAATTCGCCAAGACGGGGGAGATACATGCAGTCAAAGTTTCACTCAACTGTATCTGTATATCGCTTTGCATCTATGCGCTTGTATATGCTTTTGTATGTTCCATTGTATATACAATGCAACTGCGCCGTTAGGTTTATTTGGTGCAACCACACCTTCTTTCTCTTTGCATATTCAAATCACTTTGCATATGCCTTTATACGATCGCGGGCTTTACCTTTGAATTAGCCTTTGAATCGGCCCTGACACATGGCACCACCTAGTTGGTCACTGAAATGAAGCTGGGACCCATCGCTGAAAAACTGCATCCTCTATCGGCCATCGGGAGGACCTTTGCATGAGCTGCCGATGCACAATGTTTCGCCGAAATCCTTTTCTTATAACCTTTGTATATTGCAATTGTATATGCAAACATACAATTGCAAATATATATACAATGTGGAACTCAAAGGGTTAATCTACCATATTCAAATCCGCAGTTCAGATCCAACTTGTATGTACCCCCCTTTGCATCTTTGCATTTGCATCTCTCGACCTTGCATATACAAGTATACAATGCAGACCCCAAAACAATTATCTGCTGCATTTGATCCCTCAGAACAAGTTTGGCCTTTGTATCCTTTCTTCTTTGTATATCGGCACATACAAGCACCTCATCATACAAACCGCGGAACTCAACACTGAATTTGCCAAATTTGATTTCTCAGTTGGGTCCGCCTTGTATATTACCGATGTAGCTATCCTTTGTATATCACCGATGTAACTATCCTTTGTATATCGCATATACAATGCGAAATATACAAACAAAAGATGCAATACAATTACTTGTACCTTTAACAACCAGAATGCATATCTTTTCGGGTCCGGGGGTTGCATCTTAGAAATGTATATGCGATTGTATGTGCAAAGATACAATCGTGTATACATGCAATCAGTGGACCCCACCTTTGTATCTAACCCTTTGACCCGATGCACATTGACTTGCATCTTTATCTTTTGAATCATTTCCTTGTATATCCCCTTTGTATGTGAGACTTGTATGTCGGCAGATACAATCACCTTTGTATGTGAGCAGACCCCACTCTTGTATCTTTTGCCTAGCATTCTTCCTTGTATGTCTGCCTTTTGTATATGCAATCTCATCGGCCTATCGGCGGGACCTCAGACTTGGCTGCCGATGCACCATGCTTCGCCGATGACCATCCTTGTATACTTTTCCTTGTATGCTTCACTTGTATCTCGCCGATGTACATCTTGCCTTTGCATCTTAGCGATGTACATTCACCCTTGCATCTTTCCTTCTGCATATTTTCTTTGCATCTTCCCCTTGTATCTTTTGCTTTGTATGTGCAATTGTATGTTGAACATACAATGCGAACATACATACAAAGAAACATATGATTGCATATGCATACAAAAATAGTAAGTATAAAACTGAGAACAATCTGTAATGGAAGGCACTTAAAGCTAAAAGATTTCTGGGTTTTTCTGGGTTTTCTGGAAGGATTCTCAAGGTAGGTTTTTGGGATTTTCAGGAAGGCATAGGATGAGTATTTGAAGGATTTAAGACTTTCCTCTTTCTATTTAGGCTTTCTCTGATCAGATTTCTTTGATAGAAAGAGGGGAAAAGAAATATTTTTTTTTTTGGGGGGGGGTCAAAATATGACAACAATTATCTCTCATTCAACTTCTAGGTATGCATAACTGACTTCCTTTGAACAACATGTCTTCTTGAATGAAATAGTCCAACCACTTACTTCTATCTATCACAACAGGTTCCTCACATGCTCTCCAAGGTTATGCAAAATCAATGTCTCCCTCATACATATTCTTCAATTCATCAAAACTGAACACTTCAACACTCATCTCTATCAACAAGTTCCTTCTTCTACTTACGACATCAGCAACTTTATTTGACTTACCACTCCTATGCTTCAACACAAAAGTATAACTCTGCATGAACTCTACCCATCTCATATGTCTCTGATTCAACTTTCCCTGACTATTTAGATACTGCAAAGCTTGATGATCTGTATACAACACAAACTCCTTAGGCAACAAGTAATGTCTCCACTTCTCCAAGGCTTGAATTATGGCGTAGGACTCTTGATCATAAACTGAATATCTTCTCCTTGCATCATTCAACTTCTCACTGAAATATGCTACAGGTCTACCTTCTTGACTTAACACTACTCAAATTGCATTTCCACTAGCATTGCAATCAACTTGAAATACCTTATTGAAATCCGGTAATGCCAAAATAGGTTGCTCTATTACTTTCTGCTTCAACAACTCAAAACTTTTATCTACTCTTGATGTCCACTTGAAATCTTTTCTATCACCTCTCATTGTCTCTATCATAGGGTTACAAATTGAACTGAAATTTTTTATGAACTTCCTATAGAAACTAGCCAAACCATGAAATGATCTAACCTCTCCAATTCTCTTCAGTGTAGGCCATTCAATAATTGCTTTCACTTTCTCAGGGTCCATCTTCAATCTTTCTGCAGAAATCACAAATCCCAGATATACCAATTCTTCCTTCATGGAACTACACTTCTTGATGTTTATCAGCAATTTCTCTTCTCTCAACCTCTGTAAAACTTGTCTAATATGCAACAAATGTTGATCTTTTGTCCTACTGAACTTAAGAATATCATGCAAGTACACAATCACAAACTTACCCAAGAATTTATTCAAGACTTCATTCATCAATCTCATGAAAGTACTTGGTGCATTTGTCAATCCAAAAGGCATCACTAACCACTCATACAATCCTTTATTTGTCTTAAAAGTAGTCTTCCATTCATCACCTTCTCTGATTCTGATATGATGGTATCCACTCTTCAAATCTATCTTTGTGAAATATCTCGCTTCACTCAAACAATCCATAATATCATCCATTCTAGGTAAAGGAAATCTATACTTAACTGTGATCTTGTTTATTGCTCTAGAGTTAGTACACATTCTCCATTCTCCATCCTTCTTAGGTGCTAGCACTATAGGTACTGCACAAGGACTCAAACTTTCTCTGATCAAACCTTTCCTCAACAACTCTTGTATCTATCTATTCAGTTCTTCACTCTCTGCCAGTGTCATTCTATGTGTTGCTTTGTTAGGCAAACTTGCTCCCAGTATAAGATCCATGTGATGACTAATACTTCTTATAGGTGGTAATCCTTCAGGTACATTATCTGATATGATGTCTTCATACTCTGTCAGCGACTCTCTTATCTCCTCCAGTTTAGTCTCTCTCCTCAATATTTTAGACTTCTTAGGAATCAAGGCATAACACATACTTTCCTATTTCAAACCATCCAAAAATTTCCTTCCATCTACCAAACAGATTCTAGCATTCCCACATACCACATTTTTAGGATCATCTTCTAAAGGAATCAAAGTAATTCTTTTCCCATTTGCTGTTATAGTATAAGTATTCTTTCTTCCATCATGCATATCTTTTCTATCATACTGCCAAGGTCTACCCAACAAGATATGACAAACATCCATAAGCATAATATCACACAAGACTTCATCATGATAAGATCCAATATGAAATTTCACCAAACATTTTTCACTCACTAGTACCTTATGATCATCCTGAATCCATGCTATCTAATAGGGCTTAGGGTGTTTCAACCTTTCCAACTTCATCTTAGTCACCATCTCCTCTAAAACTAGGTTAGCTGAACTACCACTATCAATTACAACTTTACAACACTTACCTCTTGATTTGCATTTAGTTCTGAACAAACTTTTCCTTTGTGATGGTTCCTCATTTGTCTCTACTTGAAATAGTGCTCTCATCATCACCAATGATTCTCCTTTCTCCGGATTACCAACTGAACAAGGTGATCCAACAGGTTCTTCAACATAGGCTGCTCTCCCACTATTCTCTATCTTCTTGCTTGTACTACCTCGATTACATTCAAATGCTCTATGTCCTTCACCTCCACACTTGAAACAAGTACCTCTGAATGTCTTCTTATCAAATCCTCTTCCTTCTCTTTTGTATCCTTCATTCCGTTATGCACTAGGGTTTCCTCTCCGGTAAAAAATTCTATCATCTCTCTGGTAAGCATTGTTATCTCTGTCATCCTTTCTAACTAGGTTGTTAAACTTGTTCTGCTCCACAAATGATCTATCATATCTGAAAAATGATCTATCATATCAGGAAAATGATCTTCCCTTCTCAAATTTACCTCCTCTGCCTCTCTGTCTTTTATCATGCTTCTTATTCAGCTTCTCTTCAACTTTCAGGGCAAATTGATATGCTTCTTCCAAAGATGTCATCCTTACCAAACTTAGTTCTTCTTGAATGTTTAATCTCAGTCCATTGATATATCTAGCCACTTTCTCCTTGCTTGCTTCACTATGTCATGTTCTTATGATCATCTTATGAACTGATTCTTCAACTCATAGTCAGCAGGTATAAACTGATTCTTCACCTTTGTCACCATCCGGTCCCACTTTGTAATCTTTTCTTTTCCTCTTCTATTTCTTTCCAACTGAACTTCTTTCCATAATATAGCAGCATGCCCTTTCAACTTTGTCTTTGCAAATTTCACCATCTCCAGATCTTCAATATCCTCATATTCAAAGTATTCTTCCTTGTCATTTATCCAGTCAATCAACTCTTCAGGGTTCAAATTACCAGTATAGTTTGGAACATCAACTCTAGGTCTCTTTCCAATATTTGAAATAGATCACAACATATTTATCTGATCTAATTCTTCTTCTTTATCACCTCCTAGGGCTTCGCCAGTGTGTTTAATAGATTGAAATTCTTCCTCATCATCACTTTCAACATTAGGTCTCGGTGTCAATCCTCTTCACCTATCTTCTTCAACATCATACAAACAAATTCACATTGTTCTCATCAATTCCATCATCTCATCCATTCTATTAGCCATTGTACCAATAGGGGGAACTCTTTGTGGCGGCATCTTCCTGGGATCAAAGGCAAACTACCTCAGGTTCGGCGATTGGGCTACAAGTGACAACTGCCTCTCAATCGGTGATTGGTTGCACACAAGTAACCTACCTTAGATCGGAAATCTACTCACAACAAGATCTTACAAAATCCCCTTCGCCAATTCACTCCAAAGAATCAAACTTTCGCTCTGATACCACTTGGTGCAGTCATGGTAGGAGGGTTCACAGGATGAACTGTTTGGACCATGCAGCAAGAGTAAACACAATGAAAACAACTCAAAAAAATAAAGCAAATGCAGATTCAGTCATTTAGTATATCATAGAATTCAAAATAGAGATCAGCCGGCAACATGCAGGCTTACAATTAGGGCTCACAGGCCTGATTACATACATGCCCAAGATAAGGCTTTGAAGCTCCCTTCACACAAAATCTGAATGATCAGCTATTACTATATCATGAACTACTTTCCTAAGGATCTATTACATCTTTATATATCATTTCTGGACCAATAGATTCCTCCGCATCTGCCAAGGAAGGTTACAAACTCCAATGAAGAGTTGTAAAGTGTTCATAGATAGGTCAAACCTAATGCATGTAATACTTCCTCAAATGAATGGAACAATGCGCAGACCCTTGGGGAAGGTCAGCCATGAACCATAGAACATTGAATGATGTGTTAATGAGATTTGCAAGTCAAGGAACGATCCACAAGCCTTCTCCTTCAGCTGGTTATCAGAAAATGTTAGAATGCTCTACTATGAGAAAATAGTCAACTTCTGATAGCGATATCTTTCTGGTAACAGATCCAAATGCTCTAAATTATTGATATGTTGTAGATGAATGAATGTAGATGCTAAGTCCAGATCTGCAAGATGTGAAATGCCAAAACTGGACCACAAGCTGAGAACTGCTACTGACTCAACTGCCTGAACTGAACTAGAAAATGAAAGAACTGAAATGCAAACAAACTGAAATGCAAATGTTTTTGGTTGATGCAAGATTTCTCTTGAACTAGGGATGCTCTTGCATCACCCCCTATTATTTCTAGATCTCTCCTAGGAGATCCTGCAGATGCAAGTGGAGATTTGGATTCTTGCACATGACTGACCTATTTCTGGAGGCAAAACCCCTCTTTTTCTTCTCTTCTGTCATTTCCCACCTTGCAATTCTCTAGAAAACCCTGTCTAGCCTAGATCTCCCCTGGGCAATGCATGGTTGCCCATGGACGACCCTACTGGCACAAGGGATGACGCTATCACATTTTCAACCACAGGAAAACTTGAGTTTCTCACTCGTTTTAGCTTCATTTTTGCTCATTTTTCTTCCAGTTCGCATGATTTTTGATGCCTAATATGGAGTTGACTATTTCATTCACCCACACATGCATAATTAGCTCCATTTGATCTAAAATTAACAACTCAATCAATCTCATGCATCCTCTCAACTCCAATTCCTCTTCAGTGATAAGCTATTATTGATTTATCACTCCATAGTTAGCTGAGTTCACTGGGTAATCAACCTTGTTAACTCCCCAATCAATCCTTGTTAACTCATCAATCAAATGAGTTAACTTCTCAATCAATCCCATTCCTCAAACCTATAAATACCCCCTCCCTCAAACACAAAGGGAGGCAAATTCATTGTGTACACAACTCTTGCCAGTTTCTGCTCTCCAAATTAGCACTCAAATGCTCTCACAGGACGAAGGTGCCTTTTGCTTTATTCATTGTTCAACCAAGCATCGTTACACTACTTCATTCAAGGCCATTGTTCTCAACCAAAGCTCTCATTAAGATCTTTCAAGCTTCAACAAGCTTCTGTTTGCTTCTTTGTGTCATTTTGTCATCAAGAGGTCTTCCCACTACTTCAAAAGGACTTGAGGTTGCCAATATCAAGGATTTCTGAGGGTAGTGGATTTACACAAATCATCATTTATTTCAGGTTCCTTCATTTCTTTATTCAATTCATAGTAATTAGAAAACCAAATTTGCTCTTGGGAATAGTAAATCTTTACTTTTTCCTTGATAGTTAGATCTTGCATGTTAGAATAATTATTTTCATATTCCTAGATCTAGATTATTTGAAGAAGCAATTTCCCTTTTTTAGATTAGATTACTTTAAAATAGTCAAAAACCCAAAAACATCGATTAAACTTACATTAGGAAAATTCATATTATCTTGCATTCATATTTCCCTTTCATAGATTAAAGAGCACTTTTCATTTCCAAAATACTAAAAAAGCACAAAAAAAACTTTTGCATATCATTTAGCTTTGCATGCATATAGAAACCCTAGAAAAGACAAACTTGCAAACCCTCAATACCATCACAAGGTAACCATGATTAAATGATTCCATCAAACCCTTGATCACATAGCAAGGTAAAAACAAGTAAAAACATAGCCAAACCCTAGGTCAAAACCCTAAGTCTAGTTAAGATTGGTCATCACACATTTACCTCTATCTTGGCTCACGAATGTGCCTAGGAGTGAGAGGAGAGTGGGTGAGGGCTATCCATGACGAGATTGAGGAAATCAATCCATGACAACAACAAGAGACATTTACTCTACCACAACAAGACCCTTTTGTCCTCTTATTGATAGAAGAACAAAGACAACGCCAAAAACAAAAAGAACCCATTCAACACATTGAAAAACAAGAGGACATAAACAAGAGAAATTGCTTACCCACATAAAGGTGGAATAGAAGAAACCCCAATAGGAGAAGAGAAACTAGTGACCCTTCGGGTTATAGGGTTATCTCAACAACTACAATTAAATGAAACATTCAACTTAGCACACAACAAGAAAGGCCACATAACTTGCTGACCCCTCTCTGCGAAGTCCAGCTCTCCAACGAGCTAGACCCCCACCGTGTCTTGCCTCCTCTTGACTGGCTACTTCCACGAGAGTGAGAGTGATGTGGGGGATCGCCCCGTGGTAAGGAGGGAAGGGTCCATGTGTGCACCAAAATCTGACCTGACAGCCCCAAGCAACCAGAGTCACGATTTTGAGCATACAGTACCAACCCCAATGAGGCACCAACCGTTGAATCCTTACAAATTCTGATGTGCAGACATTGGTTCTTCACTAACTTGAAATACACCCTTCAATTCATATACGGCTTCATCCGCATTCCTGCACTCTATGTTTTCATTAACACAGTCTTCTCCTCTCTATACTCTTTGCATTCTCTGTTCACTTTAACAGAGCCTCTCCTCTTGTCAATACAATATGCCTATGAACATTTGTATGTTTGTGCAAACTTTGCACTCTATGCCTGTGAAAGAAAGATGTACAGTTTAGTTCAATAACATATTCACAACAAATTCATTATGTATAAAAACACATACTTCCAACAGTTGAACCACCATCAACTACTCAAAAATTGGATGCCAACAATTGCAAGTCATTTAACTGTCGCAATCGAATGCCAATAGTTACAAGTTGTTTAATTGTTGCACAACTGATCCAGATTGGGCTTAGAAATGTTTATTAGTGAAATGTCCCATCATCCACACAGAATCCTTAGAAGTAAGTGTCCACTATAGAGTATCAAGATCATCCCAATCACATCCATGTCAATATGACCAAAATCCATTCCATCTCCTAACTCAAATTGTTGCTTATGTGGCCATGTGATCATTTCTGTGACATGGACAACAATCATATGCCTTTATCAGCAAAAATGCAATATTACAAACTTAGGCCTATGTCACTTTTATCAGCAAATGTTGTCTTTTACAAACTTGGCCTTTATCGGCCTTTGTCAGTGAAATCTCCCTTTTTTAACTAGGACACCTTCCTTCTCTATCGACAAAATATGCATTTTACAAACCATCTCTTTGAACACTTTTGTCACCTATATCAGAAAAAATATACTTTTCTAATTACCATCGACGCATATTTCACTACCAGATCATTTATGTCATTCACTGTCAGGGCACACTTGTCAAATTTTACACCAGTAAGTTTCATTACCATCTCATTTTTCACCATCTTCATTGTTGGAATAATTTCTACAGAACATAAGCCAGTAACTACCTTGATAGCTTTCTTATTGATCATATGTGGCATGTCCAACCACATGAACCTGTCATGAATACAGCTTAATACATACTTAATCTAGTCATCCTCATAACAAAAATTTGGAAAATTGTTCCATACATCTAGCTTATTTTCTGTCAAACCTCAAATTCAGGTTTTAACTCAAAATCATCTCCAGTTAGCTCATTAACCCATATCTCCTTTATCTTTGTATGATCATATTCATCCAATTTTGCATGGATGTAGATTTGCACATCCTCAGTATACATTATACCATAGGGAACATTTGAAAATGCGCCTTCCGGATCCATCTCCATAGATTTGTAGGGGTGCTTCTTGAACTTAGGTCTTGGTCATTCCAAGAAATTAATTACTTGAGGAGTAAAAATTATGAATTACTTTAGAAACTAGGGTTTTAGTAGGAAGTGAAAATTATGTTTGAATTTCTTTGCTGGTAGGGTTTCGTACAATAGCTCTGGATCTCTTCAAATCACTTTTGCTTTCTCTTCACTCTTCAAATGCTTGATTACAAATGACTTACTCATAGTTGAAATCAAATATAAACACATTTCCAAAGACCTAGAGTGCATTAATTGTAAGTAATAGTGTTAGGTCAAAAAGCTAGTAAACCCTCATTGTGTTGACACAGTTACCTTCAATTACTCAGCAATCCTCCACGAGTTAGTCAATTACTTTGGAAATTTTTCCTAACCCATCTGTATGCTGAATGCTTTCAGCATCATGAAGGGGAGTGAAAGGTTTGCAGTAACAACTCCCTCTGAGTCCATGTTTCCTTCTGGTAGATGGTCTTATCACTGAAAACTCTAAAAAACATCCACAATCTGCTGCATTGAGAGATTTTTCTCTGGAATTTTGATCAAACTTCTTCATATCATTGTCTTAACATGCTCATACTATTTTAGCCAGAATGCTGAGGAATTCAACATGTGATTTATTCAAGGGTTTGAAGAACTTTACAGTTGTGACTCCCCTTGAATCAATACTTTCTTCTTTTAGTTACCAAAGGATCCATTCGCACTAGGCAGAGGTTCAAAAACATCACATTCCTCCTTCTTACATACTTTGCTTCTTTTGCTGACCAACATCAACTTTCTTTTGAGGAGCAGGCCTTACATTTTTTCTAGAGTGCCTTATTTGATTGCACTTGTGACAGGTGAAGTTTGATTGTTGAGCATTTCCATTTCTCCTCACTTTAGATTTGCAATTAGCTGCCTTGTGGCCAAACTTGTTACAAGTGTAATAGTATCCATGAAAGGGCTGAGCATTGTCACTATTATTCCTTGACATTTTACTTTTGCATTCATTGGCCTTATGTCCCATCTTATTACAAGCATAACACCTTATAGGATTCTGACTTAACTTACTCCTACATTCAATGACTTTATGGCCACCCTTATTGCAAGTATAATACCTTACAACATTTTGATTCATTTTACTTCTACAACCAATAGCTTTGTGACCAAATTTATTACAAGCATAGCAATTACCATTGAAACTTTAAGGATACTTGATGGGAACAGGTTGTCTTGTAGGTGGAGGACCTCTGAAATTCTTCTTCATATTCTTCCTTTGTCTCTGGAGAAGAGTGAATTCATCTTCTTTTGTAACTTCGGAGGCACTCTTCTTAGGATCTTTAGTGTAGGTCACTTCTTTCTTTATTCCAGAATTTCCTCCTGATTGGAAGTTATCATACAAATTTGCAGAGGCACTGATCATAGGACTCTTCCTCTTTTCAAAACCAAGGCCTAATTTTTCTTTTGCTGGCTTTTAAGAGTTAATTATTTCATCGAGGATTTTAGATTCTCCTTTTAGTTTTAATCCTTTGTCAATATGTTCTTTATCCTTTTCCAGTTCTTTCCTTAGAGTGACAACTTCTTCCTCAAGTTTTGAACATTCAATTGATTTCTCATAGAGATTAATATTTAAGCAATCTTCAATCATCTTTCTTTCTTCAACCATGACTTTTAAATTTGAGATCATTTCTTCTTCCTCCTTGAGCTTCATTTTGCCTCCTTTATCTCCTTTTATTAGAGTTTTCAGTTTGCCAATTTCTTCTTTTGATTCTTTCACCTTTGTCTTCAATTTGTCAATTATTTCTTTTTCTATCTCAAGCATGTCTTCATATTCTACATTCAGTCCTCTTGCTTCATCTAGTTCATCAAGGGTAGACTTGAGTTCTCCCTCAAGGTCTACTTCACACCCATCAAGATCCCAACCTTCAAGTTCCATTGCTTCTAGATCTGGTTCTGGTACAAATACATCATTGCTCATAACTTTAGATTCCATGTGTTCAAGTGCAGGATCCACCTTAGCTATTAGGCTTCTCAAAGGCACTTGTCTCTGATACCAATTGTTGAACACAATGAGGTACTGAGGGGGAGGGGTGAATCAGCACACACTAAAACTTAAACAAATATTTGCACATAAAAACTGAATAACTTAGAGAACAGAAAGGAAATCATGCAACTCAAGAATCAACACATAACACCAGTATTTTTACATGAAAAAACCTAAAATAGGGAAAAACCACGGTGAGGATTAGCTCACAATATATAATGCTCACTACAAAAGTATTACAACATTGTTTTAGGGCTACAACCCAAGGAAGATACTACTCCCTGATTTAGTGCTTACAACAATTACAACTTTGATTTAGGGCTACAGCCCAAGGAAGCTACTGCTCCCTACGTGTTTTTCTCACTGCAATAGGATTTACAAAATGGACTACTGTAAAATAAACATCTGACTTATGTTGATAATGCAGTCTACTTTTTCTACTCAATGCATTCATCTTCATTTGTTGAGGTGATTGAGTTCTATTTTCCCTCACTTTTGTTATTTACTTTTTGTTAATCCACTTTTGTGTAGAAACACTTCATGGGTTCCTCCATTTCCTTTCATTCCTACCATGCACACTAGTTTTCTTGTCTTTAATACACTATAGCTTTAGCATTTAGAGTATATCTATTGTTATTGTTGTTCTTTGTCTTAGATACACTTAAGATTGAGAGCACACACTTAATTTATCTCCATTCTTACTATATTGGTTGTTTGTGGAGTTCAAAAGACCTACATAAGGGCTTGACCTAAAGGAAAGCTCCCAAACAAACCTGAACAATTTTATGTTTCTCTACAACTTATAGATTTTGTGGAAAAGATTTCCAATTGTATGAGGGTTTTGTGAATTTCTTCTTCCTCTTGTTATTTTCAAGCAGATAGATTAGATTTCCTCATTTTTCTTTTTTTTATCATATAGACATCTTCTTGGTATTCTGATATTGATTCTTATGCAGGTTGAGTGTGATGATCAAGGATAAACTTTGAAATTCTAGTTTTCAGTGTCATACAAACTACAACACAACACACAAACATCCCTACGATGCATTGGCATCCTAGATAGTTAGCTCCAAAATTTTGTAACATGTTCTTCTTAATCTTGTGTTTACAATTATATTCATTTCTCATTAAGTCCAAAGATATAAATTGTTTTACAAATTAAGTTTCTTTCAATTTGCATAGTGTTTTGGATTGATTAGAAAACCTAGTTTTTCTCAAGGGTGAAACACATTCAGCACAACAAGTTAAATATGTTCTTCTATTAAGATAGCAGTAAATTAAATTTATCCTTAGTGAGCTAGTTATTCCTAGTGTAGTGCTTTGAAACCATTTGCTAAGAGGAGTTCAATTTTCTTTGTCATATCTATACGCTCAAAATCATGACTCTGGTTGCCTAGGGCTATCGGGTAAGGTTTCGACACACACACAGACCATTCCCTCCTTGCCACGGGGTGATCTGCCACATCACTCTCGCTCTCATGGAAGTAGCCAGTCGAGAGGAGGTGAGACACAGCGGGGGTCTAGCTTGTTGGAGAGCTAGACTTCGCAGAGAGGGGTCACCAAGTTATGTGGCCTTTGTTGTTGTGTGCTAGTTTGAATGTTTCGTTCGATGGTAGTTGTTGTTGAGATAACCCTATGACCTGAAGGGTCACTAGTTTCTCTTCTCCTGTTGGGGTTTCTTCTATTCCATCTTTGTGTGGGCAAGCGGTTTCTTTCATTTATATCCTCTTGTCTCTCAATTCGTTGAATGATTTCTCATTGAATTTGGAGTTGTCTTTGTTCTTCTGTTAATAAGAGGACAAATGGATCTTGTTGTGGTAAAGTAAATGTCTCCTATTATTGTTGCAAATTGATCTCCTCAATCTCATTGAGGATAGCCCTTAACCACTCACCTCTCACTCCTAGGCACATTCATGAGCCAAGATAGAGATAAATGTGTAATGACCAACCTTAACTAGACTTAGGGTTTTGACCTAGGGTTTAGCTATGATTTGATTTGTGTTTACCTTGTGATGTGACCAAGGGTTTGATTGAATCATTTATCGTGGTTTACCTCATGATGGTATCGAGGATTTGCAAGTTTGTCTTTTTCTAGGGTTTCTATATGCATGCAAAGCTAAAAGAAATGCAAACGTGTTTTGTGCTTTTTTAGTATTTTGGAAATGAAAAGTTCTCTTTAATCTATGAAAGGGAAATATGAATGCAAGCTAATATGATTTTTCCTAATGCAAGTTTAATATATGTTTTTGGGTTTTTGATTGTTTTGAAGTAATCTAATCTATGAAAGGAAATTGCTTCTACAAATAGTCTAGATCTAGGAATTTGAAAACAATTACTCTAACATGTAAGATCTAATCTATCAAGGAAAAAGCAAAGATTTACTATTCCCAAGAGCAATTTTTGGTTTTCTAATTACTATCAATTGAATAAAGCAATAAAGGAACCTAAAAGAATGAAGATTTGTGTGACTCCACTACCCTTAGAAATCCTTTATATTGGAAACCTCGAGTCCTTTTGAAGCAGCGGGAAGACCTCTTGGCAAAAAAATGACACAAAGAAGCAAAAAGAAGCTTGTTGAAGCTTGAAAGATCTCAATGAGAGCTTTGGTTGAGCACAATGGCATTGAATGAAGCAGCGTAGCGATACTTGGTTGAATAATGAATAAAGAAAAATGCACCTTCGTCCTGTGAGAGCATTAGAATGCTGATTTGGAGAACTAGCAAGAGCTGTGTGCACAATGAATTTTCCTCCTTGGAAGAGCTTTGAAGCTATGCAACAATGAAAAATTTGAAGCTTTGGAAAACTAAAGAAATAAATGAAGAAAGAGGCTCAAAGGCTTGTGAAGAAGCTTGAAAAAACTTTTGAAGATGAGAAAAGTATTCTCCAACTTGCTCAACTTGGAAAATAATGAGGAGGTGAGGGGTATTTATAGGTTGGAAGAGGTCATGAAAGTTGGAATTGATTGAGAAGTTAACTCAATTGATTGATGAGTTAACAAGGATTGATTAGGGAGTGAACTAGGTTGATTACCCAGTGAACTCAACTAACTAAGGAGTGATAAATCAATACTAGCTTATCATTGAAGAAGGATTTGAGTTGGACGGATGCATGAGATTGATTGAGTTGTTAATTTTACATCAAATGGAGCTAATTATGCATGTGTGGGTGCATGAAATAGTCAACTCCATATTGGGCATAAAAACTCATGCGAACTAGAAGAAAAATAGGCAAAAATGGAGTTGTTTTGAGTGAGAAGCACGAGTTTTTCTATGGCTGCAAATACGACAGGGTCACCCAGGGGAGATCTGGCAAGAGAGAGTTTTATGAAGAATAGAAAAAGGGAGAAGATAGAAGAGAGGAAAAGGAGGGGTTTTTCCTTCGAAAATAGGTCAGTCATGTGCAAGAATCCAAATCTCCACTTGCACCTACAGGATCTCCCGAGGGAGATCTGGAAATAATATGGGAGATTTGTATTGGTGGAGTGAAACTGAAAACTGAAAGCGGGAGATGGATAGGAGGGACCTCTAGAAGGCTTCTAGGGGGTGTAGAGGATGGAAACCATAGGGGAAAGGTGAAAACTCACCTACAAAAAAAAGTGTCGAAAAGCATCACAAATGGGGAGAGAGAAATTGACAAAGAGGAAACAACACAAGATAAGAAAGAAGACATGTCATCAAGAGTTTTTCTACTTAGAGGACATTATTTCATGCTTACATGTATGGGACAAGGACTAAAATCATCATAGGGGTCCTCGTGGAGGCTGTGCATGATTTTTGTGCTTACAGTATCAAATTTCATACACTACGTGGCCTATACCTAAAACCATTAATCTAACATGAGGGGCATCCTAGGTCTCACTGGATATTATAGAAGATTTGTGAAGAACTATGGCCACATAGCAGAACCTCTTACAACTTTGTTGAAAAAGGATGATTTTTAGTGGAATGAGTTAGCTAATACAACATTTGAGAGATTGAAGGAGGCTGTGTACCACTCTAGTTCTAGCCACCCCATACTTCACCAAGACTTTTTTTGTGGAGTGTGATGCTTTAGGAAATGGTATATGAGTAGTTCTCATGTAGGAAGGTAGGCCAATTGCTTTTGAAATTCATCAATTGAAGGGTAAGAATCAACTCAAACCCATTTTATGAGAAGGAAATGCTACCTTTTCTTTAAGAAGTGAAATAACGGAGGCCATATCTGAGCGGGGGACACTTCAAAGTTAAGACAAATCATGATAGCCTAAAATATTTTTGAAGCATCTATTATCATATAAAGAGCAACAAAAATAGGTCACTAAGATGTTGGGGTATGACTTTGAGATTGTTTATAATAAAGGAAAGGAGAATATGGTGGTTGATGCACTATCCAAGAGGGATGAGGCATTATTGTGTGCTATTTCAATATTACAAGTAGATTGGGTTGGAGAATCCAAAGGAGAGTGGAAAAATGATGTTGCTACAAGGAATCTCATTCAACAATTGCAAATTGATTCTAGCAATTCAGATAAGTTTTGTTAGAAGTGAGACTCTTTTTGATATTAAGAGAGATTGTGCCTATGCAAAAATTTTGCCCTCAAACACAAGATTCTTATAGAGTTCCATGGCTCTCTAATTGGGGGCAATTTAAGAGTTTTGAAGACACATATTCAAATCATATGGGATTTTTTTTCGGAAGGGCTTAAAGGTGATGTTAAAAAATTCATAGCAAAATGTTTGGTATGTCAAAGAAATAAAGGGGAGAAAGTTAATACACTTGGTCTTTTGCAGCTCTTAGTTATACCTAGCCAACTATGGGAAGAGGTCTCAATGGACATCATCATAGGATTTCCAAGATCTAAAGGTAAGAGTGTCATCATGGAAGTGGTGGATAGCCTCACCAAATAGAACCATTTTATTGCATTAACCCATCTTTTACAACAAGCACAGTGGCAAAGGCATTTACAGAGAATATACAAAAGTTACATGGTACCCCAAGTGTTATTATTAGTGATCGTGATCCTATCTTTGTTAGTAAATTTTAGACAGATTTATTCTCTTGTTTGAGTACTCAGTTCGCTCATAGCTCTCCATATTATCCTCAATTAGATGGGCAAATTGAGGTTGTCAATAAGTGCTTGGAAGGGTATTTATGTTGTTTAACTTTAAATAAGCTATCACTAGTAGATTGTTGGTATAACACTTCCTTCCATCTTAAAAAATGTACCCATTTGTGGAATTATTTGGATACCATCTCCAAGGTGACACCAAGAGTTCAAGCTATGGAGCACCACATGAAAAATTAACAATATGTACATTTAAGACCTAAGGAGAATTTAGCCATGGCCCAAAATAGAATGAAACAATAGGTTGACCAACCTTGTAGTGAAAGGAGTTTTGAAGTTGGTGATTGAGTTTTCTTGAGATTGCAACCTTATAAGTAAATGTCCCTAAAGAAACAAATAATGAACAAGTTGCCACCAAATTATTTGGTCCATATCAGATTCTGCAGAATATAGATAGTGTATCCTACAAGCTTAAGTTACTGTCTACAACAAAGATACATCTAGTTTTTCATGTTTCTTTTTTGAAGAAGGTGCTTGGTTGATAGATTCCTACATAGACACTGTTACCAAAGCTAGATGAAGAAGGAAGAATCATTTTAGATTCAAAGTTAATTATTCAAACACGCATAAAGAAGTTAAGGACTAGGACAATCACTAAGTATCTCATTTAGTGAAAGAATTTATTGATTGAAGATTTGTCATGTGGGAAGATGAATATTTTATGCAAAAGCATCCAAAATTGATCAACATTGAGGACAATGCTTCTCTGAAGAGGGGGGCATGCTATGTCCTTAATCTTATAGTGTGTGTATATAGAGTTATGAGTAGTCATATTGTGGCTACCTTAACTCTTAACTAAGTTATATGATCATTAAAATATTCTTATTTAGATAATTAGGTTAGCATAAGTGTTATATTTTAGTATCTAAGTCATCTTGGGTGATATCCAAGGCATAAGTAGGGTATATATAGGAGGTAGTGAGTGTTATTTGATCACCATATTATGAATTGTGTTCTTGTTGGAGATATTTGGAGGTTTTCCCCCTCAAAGTGGTTTATTAAATTCTCAAGTATTATCAATTATTTTCAGCATATTTCCTATTATATTCTTCACTTTTGCAAGTTATTTCATTTACATCTTTTCCATGTTTGGCCTTAGTTAAATTCTAAATATTATTGAATTGTGATGTGCAGTTATATGACCATATGATATGCTAACTAAATGTGATAATCTGTCACTTAAATTTTCATAGAATATCTAAAATCAACCTTGAACAAACTTTGCGGAAAGAGTATGATCACCAATAATGTAGAAGTGATACTCCCTCAATATCTTTTTTCTTCCTTTGTGCAATTAGGTGCATGAACAAATGTTATATATACAAAAATAGTAATGTGAATAGAGTTGTAGTATTGAGATTACACTTCATTATGTGGTTGTATTGCATAATTCTCAAAAAAATCTACAATAGACACAATGGTACCAAGAGGAAATGTGTCCTTACATAACTTCCATTTCTCATCCAACCATCGAGCTTTTTGTGTATCTATTACATACTCCTTGTAACTATTTTCTCCTAAACTATTCTCATAAATTTGGCTATAGATATATCTTTACTCACTAACTCACATCTTTTTAACTCTTTTCTATCTTTTACTTCATATTTTAATGGCTTGTGTTTTCCAAAACTATCTAGTTCTTTCCCAATTACATGTGTGTTATCTGCATGTATACATTTTTGCAAATGTTGCAAACCACTACAACTAACACATGCTCCTTTCAAACATGATTTCTTATAAATATTTATCCATCCACTCTTTCACATAACACACTTGAAATAAAATATTTTGATGATTTAGGTGGTACTTTTATTATACATTCTTGCAAAACATCATTAGTATGCAAAGTAACACATATATGATGATAAATCTCATAATATGGGTGAGTGCGAGATTATGATGGGCCAAACAATGGAAGTGACAAAAAAACTTGTTGGATGAAAAGTGCTAACATTTAGACTTATATTTAGATTTGGATGGAAAAAAGTGTTAATATTTCTAGCTCAAATATGGATTTCCTCCAAAAATTCCTTGGGATTACCTTAGATTTACGAAAGTGAGTGTCACAAAGCATGCCAAAGAAACTTAAAAAACCACCCACTTAGTGTTATCCTAAAATTTTCCACGACTTCATCCTTGAAGCTCTAACAAACTTTTTTATAACTAAATTTAACAAAATAAAAAGGGTTTGTAGATAAAACTATTAATATTTTAAAAATATAATATATGCATTGTTATACTTTTAATAGGTAATTATTATTATTTTTCTACATACACTATGTTTGATTTCTTTATAAATATACATATTGAAAAAAATCAAAACTTTCAAACTAACTATCCTTTTTAAAATATAAAAGATGTGTCACAGTCTAATCTTTATTGACTATTGATTAAAAAAAGTAATGAATTTCATATTTCTTGATCAATTTAAGTTGTCCGAAAAATTGTTTTTAAACATTTTTAAAAAGACGGTAATTTTTTTTATAAATAATTATTTATTTGTTAAAAAAATATGCATGTCACAGATGCCCATGTGTCCTTTACTTAAATCCAATGCTTGGAGGAAAAATATTTTATTTTACTTACACTTAGGTTGGCTAGAATGACACCTACTCTTTACGTTTTTCTTAAAATTTTAGTAGTGCCTCATTGAAATATCTAATTTTCACCAAAAAAAAATTTAATTTTTAAAAAATGTAGTATCCCACAAACTATATTCAATTTCCTATAACTTTTTTTTGATAAATCATGGGTGATCAAGTCACCTTCTATTATAATGAAAAGAAAATTACATAAGTGAGGAAGGCAACCTTTTGAAGAAAAATGGCTATGCCCAGCAGACTAAAGAAAAATAAACTATGAAGAATGATAATTACAATTCAAATTGTATAAATAATTTGTTCAAATTTTTATGTGAACTTAATTAAGTCTATTTTAAACATTTCATTGCCACTTAGAGGTATTGTTTGGCCCATCATGATCCTACACTCACCCATGCATGAAAAATTCAATATGCACCCTACAACAAAAAGTAGTGCACTAGTACACAAACAACAATATGTGATTAAAAAAACTACTAAAAACTGCTTATAAATGACTAAAATTGGTCATGTGACCATTAGTAGTTTATTTCTAGTCATTTATAACGCGACCAAATTTACGACTAAACCAATTTTAGTCATTTATTTGGTGTTTTTGATTGATCAATTTGGTAGTATATTTAGTCATTAATTTAGTCATTGATTTAGTCATATTATTCACTAAGTTTGGTCACGTTCACACCATTAGTAGTTATTGCTAGTCATTTATTTGGTTGTTTTGATTGATCAATTTGGTAGTATATTTTTAGTCATATTTTATTCACTAACTTCTATCAATTGGTAGTATATTTATTTAGTAGTATATTTAGTCATATATTTTTAGTTATATTTATTCACTGATTTCTGTCAGTTGGTAGTATATTTAGTCAATTGGTAGTTTATTTAATTATTTTTGAGGTTTAAACATAAAACACAAAAAAACATAATCAATCATTCATTTGTACATAATGAAACAACTATTAAGAAGGCAAAATACTAAATTTTTATTGAGAAAAAGTGTTCTTACAATAGATACAAGACTTAAATATGTCTTTACTTTAAAAAATGTGTTACAAAGTGTGTTTCTCAGTGCCATGACTAAGAAAACTGAGTTACAATGCTCTATTTTTTGCTTATACAACTCTAAAACATGAAATAACTACTTGAAAAATGAAACCTAAACATCTCATCATGGGATTTTACATCTCAAAATCTAAATAAATGTATCAAAACTCGCTTAATATTGCTAATTGTTGCATTACTTCTTCTTTGCTACATCTCTTGCCTTGGTCTGCACAAACAGAACCCAACAATGTAATAAGTAAATTGCCCCTTTGTAACAGAAAGCAAATAAGTAACTTACTTTAACATGTTCTTTGAAAGAATATTTACCTTCTTGACTCCACAGATCTTCTTAGATCTGTTCTTAGAGGAGCACAAAATGACAAGAGGAAAACAAAACACATTCCAAATGGTTTAGGGTGAATAAGAGTTACAGCATATCCACTCCTTCAACCATAATACTTCTGTGCTATAGTGATGCTACTATAATATATGTTCAGAGATAGATAATCATTTAACAATAGAAGTGATATTTCCCAATAGATTATAAGTTTAAAATATCTAGGAATTCATATCACTTAGAGACATCTATAATAAAAGTACTAATAACTAGGAAACATGCATCCATTAGCTGGTAAAATAAGACATTCTTGCATTAAGACTTGGCTAAACTAAGTTCCAAATGAGAGTTAATAAATTTTAACATATAAAGTTTCTAGCAACAAAATTCATGCAAGCAAATATTGTTTATGAGAAGAAATGTTAAAACTAATACATTATGTTGTCAATAGAGTTGCAATGTCTCTAATAAATGCAACAACCATAGAGATAGAAGGTTCCATTGGAGCTAGAAAAACACATGTATAACTTGCATAGAATAGGGTTGATGCCACATGTGTCTGCTTCTGTGGAGCAGAATAAGTAGGTCAAGCTTAAAATGAGCACAAAAATTAATATCTTGAAAATTATTAAAATTAATGAGACTTTATAGAAATGCTTCATTTAATTCTATATTCAAAGCATAGCATCTACATAATCATTCAGTTCTCGAGTATATGCGTCCTTATTATAAATGTGCACTTCATCAAAGAAATAGAGGAACTTTAAGAGTGAAGCTTCTAAAAGAAGCTATCCTTCAAACCTCAAAGTTCTACACTCATTAGAGTCACAGACTAGTTATTTGACAAAAAGAATAATAAAGATGCATATTTAATACAACAAATGAGGCAAACAACAAACCTAAGAGCTTAGTTGACAAACAAGTCTCCCAACTATTTGTAATGAAGAAGCAATTAGAACACTGCATCTTGGAAATATAGATTCATCACTGCAATAAAATAATTTGGTCAACTTTAAGATTTAAACTTCCCAATGCCCATTATATCATATGCACTTGTAGCAAAATGACATACAGAAACAGGATTTTGTTGAAACAGTTAGATCATAATATACATCATTTCTCAAAACTCAAAACATGTTAATTTATGCAAAATATTTCTTGTCGATTGGGAAAGACAAATCATGAAGCACAAGAAGACAATTTAAGCCCTAAGTAATGCATTCACCAATCAAGTAATTATACCTTCCAACTAATTTATGCATGAAATGCTTACACAACTTAGTAAAACTAAGAACAAAGCTTTCATCCATGAAGTATTCATCTGCAAAAAATTCAACAACCTAATCCATTTAAAATATATCCAATTCATTAGAAGATAAGCCATCTAAATACTCTCTTCTAAGGAATAGTTAATTATATAAAAATGAGCAACAACAAAAAATGAGATGTTGCATTTCAAGTCTTACAAAATTAATACAATGGGAGCTTTGGAATAGGGTATGGACATCCATCAAAATATAAAGGATAGAGGAATTTTTGTCAGATGTTGTAGTTGTGACTACCCTGTTAGACATGTATGCAAAATGTGGAAGCATAGATAAGGCACGTGAACTATTTCATAGAATGCCTCAAAGAAATGTGGTCTCATGGATTGCAATGATTGCAGGATATGCACAAAATGGATTTGTTGAAAAGGCTTTAGAAATTTTAAAGCAAATGCAATTAGCTGGTGTAAAACCAAATTCCACAACCTTTGCCAACATCCTCCCTGCCTGTGTCAAAATGGGAGCTTTGGAATAGGGTGGACATCCATCAAAACATAAAGGATAGAGGAATTTTGTCAGATGTTGTAGTTTCAACTTCCCTGTTAGACATGTATGCAAAATGTGTCCAAGTATAGACAAGGCACATGAACTATTTCACAAAATGCCTCAAAGAAATGTGGTCTCATCGACTGCAATGATTACAGGATATGCACAAAATGGATTTGTTGAAAAGGCTTTAGAAAATTTAAAGAAAATGCAATTGGATGGTGTAAAGCCAAATTCCACAACCTTTGTCAGCATCCTCCCTACCTATGTCAAAATGGGAGCTTTGGAATAGGGTATGGACATCCATCAAAACATAAAGGATAGAGGAATTTTTTCAGATGTTGTAGTTGCAACTACCCTGTTAGACATGTATGGAAAATGTGGAAGCATAGATAAGAAAAAAGAACTATTTGACAAAACGCCTCAAAGAAATGTCATCTCATGGAATAGAATGATTGCAGGATATAAAAAAAATGGATTTGTTGAAAAGGCTTTAAATTTTTTAAAGCAAATGCAATTGGCTAGTGTAAATCCAAATTCCACAACCTTTGCCAGCATCCTTCCTGCCTGCTCTGAAATGGGAGTGTAACATCCAAATCTGAAATGACAAGAAGTAACTAAGTTTTCTCAACGGTAAAATTTTTTTTTTTAACTGGGTAAACAAATACAAAAGTAACTCATCCATAATCCCATACAACATTTTTCATTTTTATCATAACATGATCTCATTTCCATAAAACTGAAAGAAATGATATACATAAAACACTTTATTTTCTTAACAAAAGAAATTTGCTTGAAACAACAAAAATTGGAAACATACCATTATCATGCATCTCGATTGTCGACCCATCACATTCAAGACTCAGCATTCCTCAGTATTTGGAAGAGAAAGTATCTTCAAGGAGCTTAACCTCCAACCACAGACCGTCGGTCTCTCGCACTCCTTCCTAACCGGAAGTGGCCCTACCCTACTCAAGATGATAGACTTAGGATAACCATCAGTGTTTGCCATCTGAGCTCTGGTGTTGTAACTTACGTGTCTTGTTATCGCACAGATCCCTAGATACCCTCTAGTCATGCACGACACTCCACAAGAAATGCCATCCAGTTACAGTGAACGTTCGATGCACTTGAGGATAGTACATCACCTTGGCCAAAGGATTTGTCTTTAATTAGCGTTCTAGGAACGCATGAACTTGGTTCACCCACCCTGCTCGACTTGAACTAGTTGAAATCCTACAGTTTCCTGTTTGTATAATTTGAATAATTGACGACCTTGATGACCTCAAGGGTTTAGAATTTCCTCCTACCATAGCGCATGGCGCAACATTTATTCTAATCCTGAGTTCATAGTTTTATAAACTCATATTCATGCTATTACATTATTTATAAGTGCCCACTCCTAAGTGGTTTCTTATTCGTTTACTAGGTTCCCATGATAGCACAAGACACTCCAGTATCTAAAACATTTTCCCGCTATCCCAAAATTCAAGGGTTGTAGACTTTTAAAGCCTACAAAATGACACAAGCATCGTCGCATGCCACATAAACTAGATTCAACATGCGGGTTTTCCACTCTACATGCTCGTCATAAAAACATGACGGTTTACGACACTCGTACATTAACTCCCTACTTCGCTTTTTAAGTCAATGAATTTCGCATAAGTTATTGGGGTAAGAAATCACAAAATAAAATAATAAAAGATTTGAACTCTTTCATATGACCTTAGAGATGACCCACACACACGGTCGACCTCCAACAAAAGATAAAGGACGAAAATGACTCAAGCTAGTTGCAACTACAACTTCGGCTATCAAACACAATAAAGTTTACGTCAAACATGCTTTAAACCTGTGGTTTTAATCTCCCACACATCACGTACATGGAGCAACGTGATTTCTCGCAATGTAGCTATTATTTAATGTACTCTAGGGTAGTTTTACGTTGATATCTCATCTTAAAGGAAACTCTTACTATGTTACGTATTAACTGACGGTTTGAAGCTGGCAGCTCACATATACATCATGCAGTGACTAATCTTAGATGAGGGCACATTGAGGACTATGCTCTATCATAATACGACATTATTCATGAAAGGTAATGATCTATTTTCTAGTTTCTTGAATGCTAACCGACAGTAGCATTATTGTTTCTGAGGTTTCTATTGTCATAAGACAGTAGTGAAGTATTTATAAAGATTAATCCTCACATAGATTCGCAGTAGAAGACATTGTCTTCACAATCGATTTATTAAAACATATCTATTCTCGCATGAAAGAGACACATTTACTGGTCTACATAGAAAAATAGAAGGGAAGAAGGATATGAACCTGTTGACAGGGTTAGAGATTACTGTGGCAAGCTCCACTTCTCCTTCGGCTGGTCGTCCTCCTCCGATTTACAAAACTCTCCCTATCTCCCTCTAACTCAAAGACCGTCCACTCCAAACTACCCTCCTCTCTGCTGAACACTACACCTAACAAAGGTAGGCTTCAGAGTTATCTTCTCTGCCTGATGACTACACAACAGCTTCTGCCCGTAGCTCTCTGCCGCTTCTCCTTAGTTAACTCTCCTACTCTACTAAACTCTGCAGACCCTTCTTTTACTAACGTTTCCTTTTTCCTCAACTCCCCAGTTTCTCCTTCTCCCAATCACAAAATCTGCTTCCCACGATCCAAAAACCCTCAGATAAACCTCTACACCCCCTTCAACACATTCCCCATCCTCACTTCTAGCTCACTCTACCCACACGATGATGGTCCTCTCCCATCTATTACTGCCGACTCCACACAAATAGCAACGACCACTCTCTTCCACAATGATGGTTTCCAACAAACAACGCTGCCGTTTGTTTCTCCATACCGCGCAGCCTCTCCACTTTCCATCGATATCTCCTCAGTCCAGTCTCCATTTTCCTCTCTAACAGCTTTTGCCCTCACTCCACTCTCTTCCACGATGAAAGAAACCCCTCGAACTGTGGTTAGTTACCTTTTCACCAAACAGTACACCAGTGATTTCGCTCTCTCAATGATGAGACAGCATCGGCAATAAATCCGACGGTTTAAACTTCTATCACAATTCGCTGAACTTTCTCTCTCTTCGATGGTGGAGGAAATTAAGGCATTCAACAACTAGTGAAACATTCCTAAGCTCAAGGTGGTCGACATAACCTAGTATAACCGACTTCAATGCTTACAACGACCTCAAGAAAGATTAAAATTCCTTCGGTGATGTGGCTTGCCAAAGGACATAACAGCTCTGTCCTTACTAGAACAAAAAGGCATCAACCTACCAAAACCAACTTAATAATTGAATTGAGGAGTTAAAGCTCGACATGGCGGTGGTTACGAAATGGTTTGAGCAACATAGGGGTCGAGAAAGAAGGAGAGACAAAGACTAGAAGAAAAGACTCACGCTAAACGAAGTCCATAAGTAATTATTTCACGTTATGGCTTCAAATCGACATTCGTCGATTCTACAAGAATAGAATAACTTCACAAAACAAGTTCGATGCGTTTTACGACAATCACGACGGATTGATCGTAACGCGAATGAGTTCTTATGACGTTAGACGCACTAAGCCGACTTCTTGCGTCTTTCGACTACGAGACAAGATTAACAATTTCGCCACAAGATGGTTCACTAAACACTTATAAATGAAACTATTAAACGTCTAAATAAGTCGACTTGCTATGATGGACTTACAACGACTTCGATGACTCCAAGATTCTACATGATGTCTTTCGACTAGAATATCACACTTTATCCTTTGACGTCGACATCTAGTTAACTAACCCAACTGACAAACAAGAGTAACTGGTTGGTTCCAAGGTTTATCTACCTGTTTGGCGATCTCAGTAACAAATGCCCATGGTTAATTTCCAGAGTCTATACCCTTTCTCGAAGATACTTTCTCTTCCCGTCGAACACGGTCCACCTGTTCCTGCATTGACAGGCTCACATACAATTTTGTGGTCAAAGCACCTATGTTTCAATCAAAACATAATATATCCAAACATCATTGCATTTATTATAAAGACATTTAGTCTACAATATCACCTTGATCGTAATCATTAGATTCCACAATTCAATATAACAACTTTGTAAGATAAATTGTCAATTTCCATGCCATTCACAACATATTAAATTACTAAAATTCGCAAGAAAGTAAATAGCATAATTGTTTTCAAAAAGAGGGATGTGACATATCCTTCCCCTTTAAAAATCATCGTCCCCGATGATTAAGTTTATCAAGCAAACACTTAACTTAAAACAAACTTTCTATAATGCAACATTAATGTCTTTAAAAAGTTTTGGAAATCTTTGATAATGTCTTTGTAATCTTCCCAAGTGGCACTATCCTCGCCATATTGGTCCCACTGTATTTTGCATTGCAAAACTTCTCGATTACGTAAACGAAGTTGACGCATTTCGAGCACCTTGAGTGGCTCGATCACAACCACCCCGGGTTCTTGCATCTGTAAGGAATTCTAGTTAAGGATGTGACTATTACCTACATAATATTTCTTTAAATACGAAACATGAAAAACATTATGCATCTTTGACAAGGCTGGAGGTAGAGCAACTTTGTAGGCAACTGGATTGATAATTTCAAGAACTTCGAAAGGTCCGACATAACGAGGAGCCAATTTCGAAGATTTACCAAACTTTATAGAACTCTTTTGGGGTTTCACTCGCAAAAGCACCTTCTCACCAACAGAGAAGTGTCTAGGCACTCGCTTGCGATCTGCATAACTCTTTTGCCTGTCATTGGCTTCTGCCAACCTTTTCCTAATCACTTTAACTTTTTCTTCCATATCAGCAAGCATTTCAGGTCCAATGTTTATCCTATCTTCCAGCTTATCCCAGCTTATAGGAGTTCTGCATTTCCTTCCATATAATGCTTCAAATGGTGCCATCTTAATGGCAGAATGATAGGAATTGTTATAGGCAAATTCGACAAGAGGTAGATATTCCTCCCATCTGTATTGCTGATCCATGCAATACATTCTCAAAAGGTCTTCTAATACCTAATTCACTCTTTCCGTCTGTCCATCAGTTTCGGGGTGATAAGCAGTACTTACATTTAGTTTAGTCCCTAATGCAGAAAATAAGGTTTGCCAAAACTGTGATGTTATCCGTGCATCTCTATCTGATATTATCTTTTTAGGCACCCCATGCAATCTGAAAATTTCTTGCACAAATTTGTGAGCCAAAAGATGTGCTCCATCTGTCAGGCTTCCCGGTATGAAATGTGCAACCTTGGTTAGTTTATCCACAACAACCAATATTGCATCATGCCTATTCTTAGACATAGGTAACCCCTGGACAAAATCCATACTAATAACTTGCCATTTCCATTCTGAAATATCATGTGGGTACAACAACCCAGCAGGATGTTGGTGTTCTGCCTTAACTCTCTGACACTCCAAACAACTAGCTACAAACTTCGTAGCATCGCTTTTCATTCCCTTCCAGAAATATAGCAGCTTTACATCCGCTAACAGTTTAGTTACACCAGGGTGTCCAGAGTAAGGAGCACAGTGAACTTCCTTCCACACGAGGTTTCTAAGTTCAACTGAATCAGGAACATATATTCTTCCCTTGAATCTCATCAATCCATTGGATTCAAAACTGAATCCGTCATATCTTGGGTCCTTAGGGTTTGAGTACAGCGCCTGTTTCACTTGTTCATAATACTCATCCCCAGATAAGTTTTGCAATACTAAGTCTTTAAAGTTAGCATGAATGGAGATTATAGAGGCTATGTGCCTTCTTCTGCTTAAGGCATCCGCTACTCAGTTTTCCTTGCCCTTGATATAAGAAATTTCAAAGTCATAATCGGCTATTAGTTCCAACCATCTCCTTTTCCTTGCATTGAGATTAGGTTGTGTGAATATGTAGCAAAGACTTTGGTGATTTGATTTTAAAATAAAAGTCCTTCCCAACAAATAATGTCGCCACATCTTAAGGGCGTGAACCACTGCTGCCATCTCTAGGTCATTAGGAGCGTAGTTCTGCTCATAATTTTTCAGCTTCCTTGACTCATAGGCTACTACCCTGCCTTCTTGCATAAGCACACCTCCCAATCCTTCTCCCGATGCATCAGTGATAACCTCAAACTCTCCCTCAGGATCAGGAACTTTCAAAATTGGAGCGGTTGTTAATTTCTCTTTTAATAAGTCAAAAGCCTTTTGACATTCATCCGTCCAAACAAACCTTTTTCCTTTTCTCTGCAAAGAGGTAATGGGGCTAGCTACGCTTGAGAAATTCAACACAAATTTCCTGTAATACCCCGCCAATCCCATGAAACTTCATACCTCTGACACATTGGTAGGTTCAGGCCATTCCATAATAGCTTTTATTTTGGCCAGATCAACTGATATCCCATCGGCTGATATTATGTGCCCTAAATACTGTACTTCTTTCTGAAAGAAAGTGCACTTGGAGAGTTTCGCATACAATTTATGTTCTCTTAACCATTGCAAGACTATTTGAAGATGTCGTGCATGCTCCTCTTCATCCTTGGAATAGATCAGAATATCATCAATGAAGACTAGTACAAACTTATCAAGACAATCTCTAAATACACTATTCATGAGATTCATGAAAGCAGCAGGTGCGTTGGTCAATCCAAATGGCAACACCGTGAACTCATAATGACCATATCTCGTTCTAAAAGCTGTCTTGGGAATGTCTTCATCTTTCAACCTTCACTGATGGTATCCAGATCTCAGATCTATCTTAGAAAAGACTGATGCGCCACACATTTGGTCAAATAGATCATCAATCTGCGGCAAGGGATACTTGTTCTTTATAGTCACCTTGTTAAGCATCCTATAGTCTATGCACAGCCTTAGAGTTCCATCCTTCTTTTTGACAAAGATAACCGGGGCTCCCCATGATGATACACTTGGCCTAATCATATTCTTAGACAAAAGCTCCTGCAACTGAGCTTTTAATTCCATAAGTTCTGTGGTAGTCATACGATACGGAGCTTTAGAGATTGGCTCCGATCCTGGTTTAATATCTATACCAAAGTCAAATGTTCTCTTCGGAGGCAGGCCTGGTAACTCCTCGGGAAATACATCTCTGAAGTTGCACAGAAATGGATATCTTTCCTCAAATGATTGCTTCTCTGAGGTTTCTTCTACTAGGTCCATCTTGATTGCAAAAAGTTGACATCCTTTTCGCCTAGCCCGCTTTAGTTGTTTTGAAGAAATGGATCTAACTTTTATTTCCCTCTGTATTCCTTGGAGATTTACAGTTTTGCCCGTCTTATCCAGACACTCAATGGTTTTATGAAAGCAATCTACTTTGGCTCGATGTTTCCACAACCAGCTCATTCCTAGAATGACATCGTAGGACCCTAAAGGTGCTACATATAAGTTTGCCTCAGTGACAAAGTTAGAAACATCAATCCTAGCTTCGAACAAGCATTTCTCTACCTGAGTCTTTGAATTATTTGCATATTCTACTATCCAAGGTTTTGACATAAAACCAGCTTTTCTAGAAAATTTACCTAAGACTCTAGGTGACACAAAATTTTCTGTTGCACCAGTATCAAATAGAATAGAAACAGGAACTCCAAATAAGGTACCTGTCATCTCAATAGGAGTGATTTGATATTCCGCTTGCCAATTGTCAAGAGCGGCATGAATCCTTTGCTGAAAGGCTTCCTGTTGTGAAGGAAGCTCCATGTTCCTAGGCCTCCCATTCGGCTTCTTGTTGGGGCAACGGTTGGCATAATGATCTCCTCCACAAGAAAAGCATCCTCCTATAGGTCCTCGCTTCTCAGATGGCCTACTTGCAGAATCACCATTCTTCTTAAAATTTACATTTCTCTTAAAATCTTTGCCTCTGCACTCATTACCAAATCCTCCTTGATTCTTTCGATTTCCCCTATCAAACCTCCTGTTTCCATACCCCTTATCATTTTTCCTTTTAAAAGACTGATCATTGTAGTTCTTGTCAAACTTCTTGCGTTTCTTGTCATGGTAAGCAGAGATAGATTTAATCTTCTACTCCTGTTTTATTGCCTTTTCATAAACTTGATCCATTGTGCTTGGACCATGCACCTCCACCTCACCGCCGATCTAAGGATTGAGTCCCATGATGAACTTTCTGATTCAGAACCTTTCGTCCTTTTGGTATTGGGGAACATACTTCAGTAACCTAGTGAATTTTTCTGTGTACTCGACCACAGATAGTTCACCTTGCCTGAGGTTTTGGAAGTCTGTTAACTTCTGATCAAAGTATAATTGAGGTAACCACCTTTTTCGGAATAGTTCCACGAACTCATCCCATGTCACTTTCAAGGGACTTAATTCTAACTCCATTTTCTTATTCATCCACCAAGTGGACGCTTCCCCAGACAGCTGATAGGCTCCCCACACGGCTTTAGTAACCTCAGAGTAGTTTCTGATCTCAAAATATTTCTCCATCTCAGTCAACCATGCTTCAGTTGCATCTCCAGTTTTCGTTCCATCGAACTTTGGAGGGTTAACCTTCTTCATATCCTTATATAACTCTAAGGCAAGTTTATCCTTGGTTCTTCTTTGGGCTTCACTGTCATCAGGACGCTCAGTTGTCGTGCCATCATCCCAATGTTTACTCTTGCTTGTGAAGTTTGAGTTCTCGTTTCCACCCTCTGTGTTACCAGTTTCATCCATTTTCCTTTCCAGTTTGTTCAATCTTTCCTTGGTTTCCGTGAGCATGTTGAGGATCCTATCCAACTTGTCAGTGGAGTTTTCCCGAGAGTTATGACCTTCCCGATCCTCCCCCTCGTTAAACCCTGATTGGTCCATGCTAGTTTAATTTCACACCTGATTAAACATATACTAATCAGTTTTACGCTTACTAAATTAAACATCATCAAAAGAACACAACCTTAGATCATAATCATAATTGTTCTCAAACCAAAATTTTGTCTTTATTCACTTTGTAAAATTGTTTCAACATCATTAGAGATAGACAAATCTCATGTTTTTACATAGTGTTATCTAGTGGAGTGTAACCTTCGGATTCATTGTCCGACACATAATCACGAGGTGTATACCCCTCAGACTCACTATCAGAAGATAACTCAATAATCTCAGCTCTAGGTACTACACGTGGATCTCTAGTGATCATGGGTATAGTACTAGGTACACTCTCAGGTACACTAACAGGTACACTATCAGTTACAATCCAGGAGCAGCGGTTGGTCATGGTTCGAACCGCCATCGCTGCTCCCTCTAGGAATTCTCTCCTCACTCGCTTAAGTCGTGACATAGCATTTGCTAAGGTTTCCACATCATCAATCCATATGTCATTTTTGTCATTGGTTTTCTCTATGGTCTTGATCATCGCAAGTCGTTTCTACTTAGCTTGCAGATAACGCTTCTTACCCGCGAAGGATTTTCTTGCGGTTTTCTTGGTGTATACCATCTTGGCACAAAAACCAAATCATTAACTACCCGCATAATGATGATTTCCTAATTAGGTTAGTGGACTCATCAGCCCTAGTGCTGAACCTGGTTAGCTCTGATACCATATGTAACATCTAAATCCGAAATGACAAGAAGTAACTAAGTTTTCTCAACGGTAAATTTTTTTTTTAACTGGGTAAACAAATACAAAAGTAACTCATCCATAATCCCATACAACATTTTTCATTTTTATCATAACATGATCTCATTTCCATAAAACTGAAAGAAATGATATACATAAAACACTTTATTTTCTTAACAAAAGAAATTTGCTTGAAACAACAAAAATTGGAAACATACCATTATCATGCATCTCGATTGTCGACCCATCACATTCAAGACTCGGCATTCCTCAGTATTTGGAAGAGAAAGTATCTTCAAGGAGCTTAACCTCCAACCACAGATCGTCAGTCTCCCGCACTCCTTCCTAACTGGAAGTGGCCCTACCCTACTCAAGAGGATAGACTTAGGATAACCATCGGTGTTTGCCATCTGAGCTTTGGTGTTGTAACTTACGTGTCTTGTTATCGCGTAGATCCCTAGATACCCTCTAGTCATGCAGGACACTCCACAAGAAATGCCATCCAGTTACGGTGAACGTTTGATGCACTTGAGGATAGTACATCACCTTGGCCAAAGGATTTGTCTTTAATTAGCGTTCTAGGAACACATGAACTTGGTTCACCCACCCTACTCGACTTGAACTTATCGAAATCCTACAGTTTCCTGTTTGTATAATTTGAATAATTGACAACCTTGATGACCTCAAGGGTTTAGGATTTCCTCCTACCATAGCGCATGGTGCAACATTTATTCTAATCCTGAGTTCATAGTTTTATAAACTCATATTCATGCTATTACATTATTTATAAGCGCCCACTCCTAAGTGGTTTCTTATTCGTTTACTAGGTTCCCATGATAGCACAAGACACTCCAGTATCTAAAACATTTTCCCGCTATCCCAAAATTCAAGGGTTCTAGACTTTTAAAGCCTACAAAATGACACAAGCATCATTGCATGCCACATAAACTGGATTCAACATGCGGGTTTTCCACTCTACATGCTCGTCATAAAAACATGATGGTTTACGACACTCGTACATTAACTCCCTACTTCGCTTTTTAAGTCAATGAATTTCGCATAAGTTATTGGGGTAAGAAATCACAAAATAAAATAATAAAAGATTTGAACTCTTTCATATGACCTTAGAGATGACCCACACACACGGTCGACCTCCAACAAAAGATAAAAGATGAAAACAACTCAAGCTAGTTGCAACTACAACTTCGGCTATCAAACACAATAAAGTTTACGTCAAACATGCTTTAAACCTGTGGTTTTAATCTCCCACATATCACGTACATGGAGCAACGTGATTTCTCGCAATGCAGCTATTATTTAACGTACTCTAGGGTAGTTTTATGTTGATATCTCATCTTAAAGGAAACTCTTACTATTTTACGTATTAACCGACGGTTTGAAGCTGGCAGCTCACATATGCATCATGCAGTGACTAATCTTAGATGAGGGCACATTGAGGACTATGCTCTATCATAATACGACATTATTCATGAAAGGTAATGATCTATTTTCTAGTTTCTTGAATGCTAACCGATAGTAGCATTATTGTTTCTGAGGTTTCTATTGTCATAAGACAGCAGTGAAGTATTTATAAAGATTAATCCTCACATAGATTCGCAGTAGAAGACATTGTCTTCACAATCAATTTATTAAAACATATCTATTCTCGCATGAAAGAGACACATTTACTGGTCTACATAGAAAAATAGAAGGGAAGAAGGATATGAACCTGTTGACAGGGTTAGAGATTACTGTGGCAAGCTCCACTTCTCCTTCGGCTAGTCGTCCTCCTCCGGTTTACAAAACTCTCCCTATCTCCCTCTAACTCAAAGACCGTCCACTCCAAACTACCCTCCTCTCTGCCGAACACTACACCTAACAAAGGTAGGATTTAGAGTTATCTTCTCTGCCTGATGACTACACAACAGCTTCTGCCCGTAGCTCTCTGCCGCTTCTCCTTAGTTAACTCTCCTACTCTACTAAACTCTGCAGACCCTTCTTTTACTAACGTTTCCTTTTTCCTCAACTCCCCAGTTTCTCCTTCTCCCAATCACAAAATCCGCTTCCCGCGATCCAAAAACCCTCAGATAAACCTCTACACCCCCTTCAACACATTCCCCGTCCTCACTTCTAGCTCACTCTACCCACACAATGATGGTCCTCTCCCATCTATTACTGCCGACTCCACACAAATAGCAACGACCACTCTCTTCCACGATGATGGTTTCCAACAAACAACACTGCCATTTGTTTCTCCATACCGCGCAGCCTCTCCACTTTCTGTCGATATCTCCTCAGTACGATCTCCATTTTCCTCTCTAACGGCTTTTTCCCTCACTCGACTCTCTTCCACGACGAAAGAAACCCCTCGAACTGTGGTTAGTTACCTTTTCACCAAACAGTACACCAGTGATTTCGCTCTCTCTCAATGATGAAACAGCATCGACAATAAATCTGACGGTTTAAACTTCTATCACAATTCGCTGAACTTTCTCTCTCTCCGATGGTGGAGGAAATTAAGGCATTCAACAACTAGCAAAACATTCCTAAGCTCAAGGTGGTCGACATAACCTAGTATAACCGACTTCGATGCTTACAACGACCTCAAGAAAGATTAAAATTCCTTCGGTGATGTGGCTTGCCAAAGGACATAACAGCTCCGTCCTTACTAGAACAAAAAGGCATCAACCTACCAAAACCAACTTAATAATTGAATTGAGGAGTTAAAGCTCGACATGGCGGTGGTTATGAAATGGTTTGAGCAACATAGGGGTCGAGAAAGAAGGAGAGACAAAGACTAGAAGAAAAGACTCACGCTAAACGAAGTCCATAAGTAATTATTTCACGTTATGGCTTCAAATCGACATTCGTCGATTCTACAAGAATAGAATAACTTCACAAAACAAGTTCGATGCGTTTTACGACAATCACGACGGATTGATCATAACGCGAACGAGTTCTTACGGCGTTAGATGCACTAAGCCGACTTCTCGCGTTTTTCGACTACGAGACAAGATTAACAATTTCGCCACAAGATGGTTCACTAAACACTTATAAACGAAACTATTAAACGTCTAAATAAGTCGACTTGCTATGATGGACTTACAACGACTTCGACGACTCCAAGATTCTACATGACGTCTTTCAACTAGAATATCACAGTTTATCCTTTGATGTCGACATCTAGTTAACTAACCCAACCGACAAACAAGACTAACTGGTTGGCTCCAAGGTTTATCTACCTGTTTGGCGATCTCAGTAACAAACGCCCATGGTTAATTTCCAGAGTCTATACCCTTTCTCGAAGATACTTTCTCTTCCCGTCAAACACGGTCCACCTGTTCCTGCATTGACAGGCTCACATACAATTTTGTGGTCAAAGCACCTATGTTTCAATCAAAACATAATATATCCAAACATCATTGCATTTATTATAAAGACATTTAGTCTACAATATCACCTTGATCGTAATCGTTAGATACCACAATTCAATATAACAACTTTGTAAGATAAATCGTCAATTTCCATGCCATTCACAACATATTAAATTACTAAAATTCGCAAGAAAGTAAATAGCATAATTGTTTTCAAAAAGAGGGATGTGACAGGGAGCATTGGAACAATGTATGGACATCCATCAAAAAGTAATGGATAGAGGAATTTTGTCAGATGTTGGAGTTTCAACTACCCTGGTAGACATGTATACAAAATGTGGAAGCATTAACAAGGCATGTGAACTGTTTGGTAGAATGCCTCAAAGAGATGTCATCTCATGGAATGCAATGATTGCGGGATATGCACAAAATGAATTTTTTGAAAAGTCTTTAGAAACTTTTAAGCAAATGCAATTAGCAGGTGTAAAGTCAAATTTGACAACCTTTGCCAATATCCTCCCTGCCTGTGCCAAAATGGGAGCTTTGGAATAAGGTATGGACATCCATCATAACATAATGGAAGGGGGATTTTTGTCAGATATTATAGTTGGAAATGCTCTGGTAGACATGTATGCAAAATGTGGAAGTATAGATAAGGCACGTGAACTATTTGATGGAATGGCTAAAAGAGATGTCATCTCTTGGAATGCAATGATTGCAGGATATGCACAAAATGGATTTAGTCCTAGTAGTGGGCCTCACTATACTCTCATTAAACTGCGACTACTCCTCCCACCCACCTCAGATTTCTCGCAGTCAGGCGAGGCTTCGCTTGCAATTTCTCATAGTCCAACTAGTAGGCAACATTACTACCCTGCTGGCCATTGCTGGCCAAGTGGGGGGGGAATTATAATTGATTGAGCATTCATCTTCAGGAGTAGGATGTTGCTTGCACAGGGATGTTAAGAGCCTGGGGGTTTTTCCTATAAATCATAGGGCCCCAGAGAAAACACCTTTTGAGATGCCCATTCTTCTCTATCTGCGACATCGAACTAACCACACTGACTTGATTCAAGATACCACCAGAGAGATGCCAACCATAATCGAGATGCTTTATAACTTTGAGGTCACGAGAGCACCCCTATAGAGATGTTGTTGAAAAGGCTTTAGAAACTTTCTAGCAAATGCAATTAGCAGGTGTAAATCCAAATTTGACAACCTTTGCCAATATCCTGCCTATGATATCATGGATACCCGCTCTCCCGCAAGCACTTCAAGTCATGCTTGCGGTGATGCAGGGCTTTCCCGCATCACCACATGCATGACTTGAAGTGTTTGTGGGAGAGCGGGTGATGCAGGGATTTCCACTAACAACTCATTGTCTTGGACTTTGGTTTGAAGTCTCTCAATATTGTGTCTAGTTTGACAAAATGCCTCAAAGAAATGTCATCACACGGAGTGGAATGATTGCAAGATATGCACAAAATGGATTTTTTGAAAAGGCTTTAGAAACTTTCAAGCAAATGCAATTAGCATGTGTAAAGCCAAATTTGACAACCTTTGCCAGCATCCTCCCTGCCTATGCCAATATTGGAGCTTTGGAATAGGGTATGGACATCCATCATAACATAGTGGAAGGGGGATTTTTGTCAGATATTATAGTTGGAAATGCTCTGGTAGACATGTATGCAAAATGTGGAAGCATTGACAAGGCATGTGAACTGTTTGGCATAATACCTCAAAGAGATGTCATCTCATGGAATGTAATGATTGTGGGATATGCACAAAATGGATTTTTTGAAAAGGCTTTGGAAACTTTCAAGCAAATGCAATTAGCAGGTGTAAATCCAAATTTGACAACCTTTGCCAGCATCCTCCCTGCTTGTGCCAACATGGGAGCTTTGGAATAGGGTATGGACATCCATCATAACATAATGGAAGGGGGATTTTTGTCAGATATTATAGTTGAAAATGCTCTGGTAGACATGTATGCAAAATGTGGAAGAATAGATAAGGCACGTTAACTATTTGATGAAATGGCTCAAAGAGATGCCATCTCTTGGAGTGCAATGATTGCAAGATATGCACAAAATGGATTTGTTGAAAAGGCTTTAGAAATTTTAAAGCAAATGCAATTGGTTGGTGTAAAGCCAAATTCCACAAGCTTTGCCAGCATCCTCCCTGCCTGTGTCAAAATGGGAGCTCTGGAATAGGGTATGGACATCCATCAAAACATAATGGAAGGGGGATTTTTTTTAGATATTATAGTTGGAAATGCTCTGGTAGACATGAATGCAAAATGTGGAATCATAGACAAGGCACAAGAACTGTTTGACAGAATGCCTCAAAGAAATGTCATCTCATGGAATGGAATGATTGTAGGATATGCACAAAATGGATTTGTTGAAAAAGCTTTAGAAATTATGTTATTGTAAAATTATTCAGATTTATAAACTAATTTCTTAAAATTCAATATTGCACTCCTATAATGAATTCTTTAAAATATGTTATGCAAATTCTTCTATGTTTTGTCTATATTTCAATAATTCTTGTATTTTCATTCTATAGGACTCATACAACCCTCAATTAAAGATCATAAAAAATAATGCCCTTGTGGTTCCTTCCATTCAACTATAAGGCCATTGCATCCATAATGTAAATTGGGTATATTGCCATCTTTTCATTTTATAGCCTAGCTGCCTTTCACTCCTTTTTTCAAAGAAGACAAACACTCCAACAATGAAAAATAAAACAAACACAGAGCATGTTAAATGTTTCACATTTCTACAATGCATTGACATCTAAGCACTACCATGCATGATGTAGAGAATTAAAGATGCACAAAATTTTCTTATCGGAGCATCAAGAATTGTGAACCTTGACTTTTTAGTTTCAAAATGAGCTCTATTGACCTCCACTATCTTCCCCTATTGACCAAAACAGAAACCAAACTAGTTGTGATTTCAACAAAAAAGTAAGAGAAATGTGTTTAGCCAAACTGAAAATGCCAGTTTACCTTTGCACGCTCTTCCTCATTTGTATCCATAATATATGCCATATACCTAAATTAGCCAGGAGCAATAAGAGTGTCAGTGTTAACCAACAGTGCACCCAGGAGATTTATATTACATTACAAAACTTGCTTGTTAATGTACCTTAAAACACAAAATTACCAAAAACTACAAAACCAATTTACCATGGAGAGAGTGAACAAAGGTAATTCCCCTTGAAATGAAAAGACCATTTTCATAAGTATCACATGATACCTCACATGAAACATATTGCTTAAAATTTCAACTGTGGTTACTGCAGAATTCATGATTTAATTCTGCTACATTTAATCAATAACAAAGTGACCCTTCAAAAATTATTTTCCTTTATGTTATTATTACGCAACTCAACAAGAATTTCTTCCCTTTAAACATAATAATTTATATGTAACATAAGTTTTACTTGCTCAATGAATTCCCCAGAAAGATTCAATTATGGTACAACTCCAGGGGATCTTTACCTTATAACAAAATCACAACCAATATTCTTATGAAGAAGGTTCTTGACAATTGATGATTACATTAAAAGTAGCAAGCAAATCAGAACAGATGCACAAAGAAAATAAAATCTACCAAAATATGCAAGGAAAAGTGTAATCTGCTACAACACTAACAAGGTTGATAATTTTCAGAAAAGAATAATAGTTTCTAATTTGCAATCATAACAGCAAGAACACATGCATGTTACATAATTAAAAAGTCAGCATTTCATCAAGACCTACAAGCTAGAAAACTTTAAGAAACAGAGCTACAGATCAAAGTACTCACCAACTTTCTCGATGTTTTTCCTTCGCTTCCTTTTCATATTTTTGAATTGTCCTTGTCTACCTATGAAAATGAGACCCTAAATAGATGCAAATTCAACCTAAAATGCACCCAATCTCAGGTCCAAGGGACCTCAAGATTGGACTAAATCACTACTATGCTTTTATACCTAATTATACATCCTATCTAAGCACACTAGTGATGGTATGTCCTAATAGATGATATACTAAAGTAAGCTAGTTTGAATTGCACTAAAGATATGTATGTGAGCACTCAAATTGACAGCATAAATTTTCATATGATGGCTTGTTCCAAATGGGAGGTGGAGGCCTCAATTTATAGATTTTTGGAGATGAGATTGAAGGGCCAGGATCAATTTGAAGGATTAATGGTTGAGATTGCTTGAGGATCCTCAAGAAAGGAGAATTGGACAAATGACATAATTGGATTGAATGAGAATGTTGCCCCAATATTCAAGGGATGAACAATGGATGAGATTGCAAGTTTGAGTGGATGAATGACTAGGATTAGTAGGTGTATGACATGTAAGGACTCATTTATGAAAAGGTAAGGCTTGGACTTTGTGAGGAATTTTAAATTCCATGGAGAGGACAAGTGGAATTTAAAATTAGAAGAATAGTGTTCAAATAGTGCCATGTGGAATTTTAAATTGGAATGAATAGTGACACATGGAGCGGGGTGGAAGAAATAGGACAAATGTACTCAATTTGGAAGATTTGCCCATGCTTCCAAAGTACCACTTGTCATGTACATGTGTGTCCACAAGATGACAAGTGGACTTCTAGAAACATAGGGGTTTGTAATGATGAATTAATTAAAATTAATTCATGTGCACATGGATTAGAAGAAAATAATTGTGATTACAAAAAATAATAAAAAATGCACAAAATAGGGAATTAAATAAATATGATAATTTATTTAATTTTTGGAATGAACTATAGTAAAAAATATTTAATTTTCAAACTATAGTAGAGGAATTTAACTTTTATGATATGATAAAGGCATAGAATAAATTACTTTAATAATTAAAAATTATTTAATTAATAATTGGATCGGATGAAGTGATGCAGGTGGATTAGGATTGAATGCATGGGTGGATGAAAGTGGTTGTGACCATTTTCAGGTGTCTATAGTCCTTTCATCCACCATATTACTCAAAAACAATATATGCCCACCAATAGTTGGTTTGCCCGCATCTACCTAGCAAAGGTCCACGAAAGCATTAGCAAACCCATGATTTCAAAAAAAATAATTATAGGTGTCAAAAATTGAAATAGAAACAAACACACAAAAATAATAAAGAGATTTGTTGTAATATCCTGTAGACTTAATAATAAAGTTCCTAAGTTGAGCATCCTTAACATGACATATTGCGGTCAAAAACTGAAATAGAAACAAAAAAAGTTCCCCAAATATGTTTTAGAATGCTTTCGAGCAACTATGCTGATCAAGCATAGAGTATCATACAAATGTTTAGGAAAACTGAGGGCATAAACAATCAGTAGTGATTTTTTTAGTGGCTAATATTTGCCAATTGGCTAATAGTTGAAATTAGAGATTCAAATTTGGCTAATATTATATGCTATATGGTGACATGAATCACCACGTTTTTACAATATTTTATTTTAATCCTAGTTAAATCACCAGAACATTTATTTTATTAAAATTTTAAAATAAAAATTTTGCCACAATATTCAATACCTAATTAGATTGGATTCGCCTAAATTTTATAAGTTTTAGTAGAAAATGAAATTAATTCACCAATAATATTATATAATTATTGGTTACTTTAGGGTCATATCACTAGTTTTTAATCACCATCATTGATTTTAATTATAGTCTAATAGTTGCGGTTGTATTCCATGGGTTAAAATGTACCCACAAAACTCTAATGCCCATCGAACCTGAAATTGTATTTGGGCCGTTGATCTCAATTTATAATCTAACAGTTGGGGTTAAATTCTATGGGCTAAAATGCACCCATAGATCTAGAATGCCCATGAGGCCTAAAATTGCATTTGGGTCGTTGATCTCCATTGAGATCAATGGCCCAAATGTAATTTTAGGCCCCACGGCCATTGGAGCTTAACGCTCATACATTTTGGTTTGTAGAATAGGACCCAAACCATTAGATTATAAATAAAATCAATGGTGGTGAAAAAGAATTTAGGGCTAATTTAAAATATTCAATGTTTGATTTAAAATATTAAGGAATTAAGGAATTATAGGCACAAGCACTACACCTTAAACTAGTCAATCATTGCCACCTTTAGGACTTTACTTTTCCAAAGGAATTTAATTTATTTTTTAGGAAGGATTCACCATGGTAATTAATGCATTTTCCTATTTTTTCTCAATATTTTCTAGGATTTTCTATAAATTTCTAGTGATTTAAAAAATTTGCCAATAAAATTAATATTCTTTTCAAAAAAAAAGGAAAGATTCCCCAATAGAAATTAATATTTTTTTTCTAAAAAATGGAAGATTCGCCAAGATTTTATATCTTTTTTAAGGAGGGGTTTCTTAAAGTTATCACTACTAATCAGTGATGTTCCAAGGGCTGAAAAGGCAAATTCTTGCACTGTAGGTAAAACAGAGGAATTCAGAGACAATAAAAGTTTTATAGGATCCAATGACCTAGAATGGGTGCTTAACTGAGCAAGGCCGAAAATAACTGCGTTCCATACTAAGACCATTGCAAGAGGCATAGCGCTGCCACAACCAATAGCCTTAACGACCTCCCGAGGTTTTCTTCCTACTACCTTGCATATAAAAGGAGTTATCACATGAAACCCCAAAGTGAGCACAGTTACAGGGACAGTAGGCAAAAGAGCACTTGGAGCCCATACTGCATGGTTCAAAGAATCCCATATACAATGCCTCCTTACAAATACCCCAACTCCCACAAGTGCAAAAATAGATGTGACCATAAGAACACACAAAACCCTATTCACATCATCAACTACCTTAAAGGATGCAAATCCTACAATCCCCCCAACTATGACCGGAGACACAACACAAGCCCCAAATGAGGACAGAAAGGGTATCGATGTCTAAATAATTCAACCTAGGCTTGCAATGCAAGCAACCAAAATGGCATAGTTCAAAATTGCATAAACTATTGCAACAAGAATTCCCATATTGTCTCCCAAAGTATGCATTGCTAGGCCAATAAAACTCACCTTTTCCAGTCCTTTGTCTTCCATAATAGCATAAGAAAGCTCTACAACAAGCAAGATGGATGAAATAACATACACCCATGAGCCCAAAATAGTCATAGTTGATGGATGAGTACCAACATTTATTGTTGCTACAGGCAAACCCAATATTCCTGGCCCAACTGCAGTGCCTATTATTAATCCCACTACAGTCAAGAATTTCCCTAAAACTCCAAAATCTCCTCTAGACTCTTTTTCCTCTATATCAATCTCCAAAGCCCTGTCATTTGATTTAGATTTGATCAAGAGATGGGTTGGTGCATTGTGTAATATGCCATTTGTATTTTAAGCAATGGACAACAACTTTTCCTACTGTCTAGAGGAGTTGATGACAAATAATTTCAAAGCAAACACAAATGAAATCTATAACAATCAGATGGTTTTGAATTTCTCAAAGATGCTACAGCACTCTGTGTAAACATCATCACTCTGTGTAAACAAAACAACCTCATTCAAATCGCCAGGGTGGTATGGACACAAGGTTAACTTGCACCATTCAAGTATACAAACAATTTAAGCACATGCCTTAAAACCCCTTGTAGTTCCTTAATCACTATATAAAATAGAATGGCTTTAAGAAAAAATACTAACACTTTCTTTCTATGCATGTCCATGCCTTAGAGTTTGGTCTGTAGCCCTGTTCACCAAAGCAAATGTAGGGAATCCTATTTCATCCTTGACCTTCACACTCCATGAAGTGTCCATTATCCATTGTTACAAAATCCAACTCGACTTCCACGGACCCTTCAATCAGATTCGTTGCCCCAATGAAATTTGGGCCTCAAAACAAATTAACAGTGGCCCCTTCAATCAAATTCGTGGTGCCCAAGGATGATGAGTCATGACCTGAAATGGGCAAAATCATGTCTCCTTAATCAATCTACAAAATCCATGATTAATGCCTACCTGCAATATCCCAAATTGTTGCAAACAAAAGTCACGGGCTCCAAATAGTTTGGTGGCTCCTTGCGAAGAGATTCGCGATCAAACAAGCACAAATCGTTCAAATAGGGGAAAAATCTTGCTCAAAACTCAGCCACACCAGTGAAAGGGGAAGGGTCAATACTAGCGAGAGAGTTTGGAGGAGCGGAAAGTAATAGCAGTGGGGAAAGTAGCAAAAAGGAGCGAAAAAATTTCATCCAAAAAATTTCCCTCTCTCGACTTTGAAATGTTTTCTACTCCCACCAATGAAATATTTCATTGTGTGATTAATTATTTAGTCATTTTTATTTGTGTGACTATTTATTTAGTTGTGTTTTTTACCCAATAATCAAATTAGTCATTTATTTAGTCATTTATAGCTATGTTGCAAAAAATTAGTAGAATGACTAAAAGTTTTAGTCACTTAGTCATTTATTTGCCAAAATTCTACTAGTGGTACAAGCATGATTTATTTAACATAAAAATGTTTGGACATCTCAAAATACTTTTGACTAATTTTTATTTGAGGATAACTCTCAACAAACTTGTAATAAAATTATGTTTGAGTCATAGCTAAGAAATATTTACGATGTGGTTCACAATTTTGAGATCCAATTCTCCTTCTTACAATATCTCTTTCATTAGGTGAAACTCTTGTATTATTTTTCTAAAATTGTTCAATTACATCTTTTAACACATCAACAACAACCTTGTCTTTGTATGGGAGTCTACTTGAGAACACCCATAGTTCATTTCCATTGGGATCCTCAATTCTTTCACATCTCTTGACGACTTTAAATATTGTTTTTCTATTTATCTTTAGTGATCTATATTTTTTTTCTAATTAAACAAGATTTTTGTGTTTAATTGCTTACTATAGTTGATGTAAGAACATGCCCAGTAACATTACTATCTTTAGTGCAGGAGGTTAAACCTATTGATTAGTATGCATTAAGTAGATTTCTTACAATAGTTTTTTCATCATCGGTATTGGATGATCTTAAATTGAGGATCTTCATAGTGTCTTTAAAATTAAGATTTTTTATCATTTCAATAAATAATTGGCACCTTCCCATTTCATTTAAGCTTTCAAAAAATATTTTCCATATTTTATTAGCAATTCTTCTACAAGTGCATTTAGGAATTTTATTGGGTATTGATTTTAAAATTTTCAATTAGATACTTTATTTTTTTTGCAAATGATTTTAGGTGATATTTTTATTGGTATTTGTTCTTCATTTGCATTAGATAAATTTTCTTCATTGTATCTTATTTCAAAAGGTGATTTCAAATGTGTTTCTACATTCATATCAATTGGTATCAATGATATTGCTTCTCCTCTAACTTTTCTCATTTGATGAATCCTTTTCATATGATCCCTTTGTTTTCTTTCTCTACTTCAATTTGCTCAGGAGTTCTTTGCTTATTCCTTCCCACGGTAATTATCAATTCCTTCTAAATACACAAAATTATTGATATATCTTAATTGAAATGGTCAATTACATAAAAAATGAATAGAATCATCACATAAAAGGAACACAATGATCACAAATAGACTTTTAAAATACAAGTAAATGATTATTAGTCGCAAGGAATAATAAATTATCAAATTTATGTTAATAATAAACAAAATTGATAACTAAAACTCCTAAGCAAACAAAAAGTATGCAATAATCAAAGAATTATTGGTTTTCAATGCAATTCAATCATTTGTAGTCATATAAAACAAAAATATCTCATATAATATCATAAAAAGCATCCAAAAACATGTGTAGAGAGTTGCAGTGAGACAAAATCATTGGTTTCATGCCTTTTCTTCCTGTTTCTACAACCTTTTAAGGTTCTCCAAAATGTGAGCATGCTATTCTTTTGAAATATTCTCTAACATTTTTAGCTCTAGAATAGGCTTGGATAATGACCCTAAAGGGTTGGTCTACTAATTTGCCCCCTATTGACATGTTTTTTGAAAATTTCAATGGTATTTTAAAACTTCAATGTTATCAAATTTACTTATTTTATAACAATATTTGACAAAATTACCACCAAAATATCACTTTTCTTCTTAGTTTTCTAACCATAATTCTTTTGTCTATTTGGATGCATTAACATATTTATTTTTATTTCCTTTTACTAATATTTTATATTCCTTAGATACATATGCATTGATTTTTCTTTATAACTTTTGATCCACTTATCAAAAAAAATTTAAAAAAATATATGATTGTTCTATGCTTCATTCTTTGCATAATAAAAAAATTACATTTTCAATTATTTTTGTGCAAGTTATGTGACATGCATGCTTAGTGATGCAATTCTCAAGATGCATCCACTTTGAAAATCACAAAAAAATACATTCAATGAAAAATATTATAAAATATACAAGTTCTAGTACTCACTCTTAACTATATTTGTACCAAGATTTAGAAAATATTGAATGCAACAAAAAATAGTGGGGTGCACACCAAACACTATGTTATGTTTTAGTGAGAGAAATAGGAACACTTTTGTATGTGCCTAACATTTGATGCTCATAATATTTAATCAGTTTTTAAAAACTTTAGTAGTTTAAAAACTAGATTTAGAGTACTACAATTCTTATTCTTGTGATATCTTCAAATGTTAAATACATGCATCTACAATTAGATGTCTAAGTTTAGGTTTAGCTGATTTTAGAAAAAAGTGGCCACCTTTGACCCTCTTTTGTCCCTCATTTCCATGCACTTATCCACATATACATTATACACATATATGAATGGAGCTTATGTTGAGGAGGTGGTGCAAGAAATTAATATAGGTTAAGAAGATACATATAAAGGATAGTATTTAGTAGAAGGATCATATGGTAGAAATAGAAGGGACCAAACTATGAGGGTGAAATAGTACTAGAAACTAGAAACTCCAGTATAAATAGTGATGATGTAGTAGAAGCTTGTGAGTTAGATGAGTTGGAGAGAAGAATGAGGAAATTCCCAAGTATAAGGAGGGCACCTAGAAGGGTGCTCGAGAACACCACATAGGAGGAAAACCTACCACAAATTTAGAGAGGACACCACATCAATAAGAGGGTTTCTAGTATTAAAAAGATTGAGAAAAACATAATGGAAGATTCCATAAAGATGGTTGTGATAGGTACAAAGATAAAAAAGAGTACCACAAATATAGGAAACCTATCACAGAAGGCACAAGGCATATGGAATATGGTAGAGATAATGGATAACAAAGGTGTGATACTAAAGATGGGTTGTTTTTGAGTAAGGAAGGAAGATGAAGGCCCTAGGAATTGAGATGTACATGTCAAGAAGGGGGATACACCAACAAAAATCAAAATGGAGTTGCTATCAAGGAATTTTACAAGGTTGTCTCAAGGATGAGAAAATGGTTTAGGCCTATGAAGGATGTTTGTAGATACTAGTAGTACTATACATTACATTGAATACTACCTCATATGATATTATACTATATAGAAAAGGGTTTGTGGTATCATAGAAGAAGAGTTCCACATCCTATAGAGACATTATAAAGAAAGTTGTACAATACCACACACTACACTATAGTCCTTGTGATTTGCCTATGAGCATTAAACATTCAATAGAGATATGCAAGAAGTTGTGTAGCACTGTACAACTTCCACACATGTCATTTGGATTGTTTCTAGACCCATATATGAGTCATATAGCCTTTCAATAAGCTTAAACACACCTTAACATGCCTAAATAAGCTATAATATAGATAAACATCATAAAGGAAAAAAACAAGTTCATGGGAAGAGGATAATTAAGACTATTTATGAAAGGATATAAGGAAAATACACCATGAAATGGCATCAAGAGGCTCTAACGGAAGGGGAAAGAGAGAGATAAGAACATAAGGACACGAATGAGTAAGAGGAAGATATATATGAGATATATATGGAGAAGTGAGATACAAACAAGAGAACTATAATAGATAAATGAGAATCATTAGAGAGTAAGAGAGAGAATTGTATGAGAAGCAAAGCATGTCTTGAAGCATAGATAAAGGATGTATGACAATATAATAGATTATATAATGAATATATGGGAAGTATATGGAGATAATATATCTGAATAATGTATAAGTGTATGTTTATTTTACTTTGTATTATTTTGTAATCCACCACATTATTCTATAATCCACCACACTTGTTTTGATTCTCTTCTTTATCAATCACACTAGTGTAAAACACAACATTAACATAGAAACAACATAGATCTCTAGTCTACGATTTCCTGTCAACATGATCTATAAATTGACAAGTAACAATCAATTTATTTGAAATGGTTAGCTCAAAGAACTAGGAGGAAAAAAATTAAATAAGGACAATGTCACAAAAATGGTTCTATCATGAAGATAGATTTACACTTATAATAGTATTTGAGGAACAAGAATAATTACAATAAAAATTAATCTAAACCATTTAGAACTCAAATAAACCAACAAACTTATAAATCTTATAATTAATTGAAATAAAATAAATTAAATATTAAAACATTATACAATATAACCAAAAACCACTTACAAACAAAAAATTGAATTGACAAAGTATAGTTAGCCATTGGAGAAGTTCAACACCAATAAAAACTTCACCTAACTCAAATCATATCATATCACAAAGGAGATATCTCCTCATATATGTAATAGAGTCGATCTCATGAAGTCTACACTGGAAAGGCCATAAATGATAAAGTCTATGTAATAAAAGTCTACCAAAGAAGAAAGAAGTTAGGTGATTATTAATTTTTTTATGGTTCTTCTTTTGGGGTAAAAATATTATATTATATGGTCACCAAATCTCTTTAAACATTTGTTAAAACTTTTATCAATTTATTTTAGCATATGTGGTAATAAAAGAGTTTAATTTTCAACAAATCATATTGTAAGGTAGCTGACATATAACTAGCACTTGCACCCATAGGAGGTTCAAGGAATAAGCTGATAGGAAGAACCAACGAGTTTAGAAATTTTTTCCGCCGTGAAGTTTTTTACAGCGTGAGACAATTCCGAGCACTATAATGCTCATATATAAAAGCCTATCGGCTAAATATATGATGTATCAACAATTGGTCCTAGTTTAGATCTTTCAGGCACTGCATTTAGTTTCATTAGGCTAGCTTCACATTAGTAGTTGTGTGTGTTGTGTACATTTGGAACATCATCATATTGAAAGAGTCCACATTCATGGAGATTGATGGGCAAAATAAATGTCTTTACACCACCAACCAAGACTCCCCTTCTTGTGGTTTTGGAATAGAATAAAAAAGGTGGTGGAATAGTCAACTTGAATGCCCTAGCAATGTAGATGCAGGGAAAAAACTCTCCAAGGAAAATTAGAACAGGATAGAAAGAAATTAAACACTAATCTAAATAATGCCCAGCTCCAAGCTTCTATTTCTGCCACAGAGGTACAACTTCGTCTTCTTGATCATTATAGAGGACATGGGGCTAAAATTCGAGCTAGACTTCACTGGATAAAGGAGGGTAATAGAGGCTCCAAATACTTCTTCAACTATTTGAAATACAAGCATAAAAAGGAAAGAATTTGTGCCATAATGGATGAGGCTGGTGTCCTTCATAAAAATCCAACTGATATAAATTAGATCTTTCTTAATTTCTATGAGAACCTCTTTAAAGATAATGGTTATTTGAATGATATTCATTCTACATTGGAGGAGATCATTGCAGAATTTATTCCTAATAGAATTGATTTTGACTATAGCAGATACCTGGACATGACCCTCTCTTTGGATGAGCTAGAACATGCTCTTTTTTCAATGGCATCTAACAAAAGCCCAGGTGTTGATGGGCTTCCAGTGGAATTCTACCAAGCCATGTGGCCACATAGCAAAGAGGATTTTTATCTTTCATACTTGGAAGGCCTTAAGAACGGGTCATTGGGTCCTCTTATAATTAGAGGGATCATCAAATTAGTACCTAAAGGAAAAAAAGAGGATACCATCTCTGGTTGGAGACCTATTACTCTTTTAAACACTTCTTACAAAATCATTGGCAAAACTTTGGCTATTCACATTAAACCTATGGTGCAATGCATTGTTAGACTGGAACAAACTGGTTTCATTAGTGGTAGATATAATCTTGATAACCTTATCCTGGCCTGGGAAACTGCTGAATGGGCTCAACAATGAGGACAAAATGCTCTTTTAATCAAATTAGATTTCGACAAAGCCTATGATAGAATTTGGTGGGGTTTTATTCTAAAAATGATGCAATTGCTGGGGTTTGGGCCCAAAATTCGGGCTCACATTCAAATGCTATTCAATGATGCCAATGCTCAGTTGGTGATTAAAAATTCTATGACTGCAATCTTCTCATTGCATCGCTCCATCAGGCAGGGATGTCCTTTATCTCCTTTTCTATATGTTCTTACTGCTAATGTGCTGGGATATTTGCTTCAAAAAGCTAATCAGTTAAAGCTCATCTCGGGCATTTCCATTCCTCAAGATGTGGTTTTTATCAATTCACACTTTGTTGATGATAGTTTACTATTTCTGCAGAACACTGAAGCTGAAATTAATAACACCATGGAAATTTTGGATTTGTATTGTGTTGTTTCAGGATCTCAGCTTGCTCATAGCAAAACTGAGTTCTGGATGGTTCAGTTTGGGCCCATTCCCCAATGGATTCAAGGGGAGTGGCGGCAAATCAAACATGGTGAGATTTCAAGATACCTCAGAATTCCCTTTGGAATTGGGGTTTCCCTATCTGATATGTGGAAGTGGTTTATAGATAGACTCAAGAGCAAACTCTTTAATTGGGGAAACAAGTTCTTATCATTAGCTAGCAAAATCCAAGTTACCAACAAAATTTTTATTGCCACTCATGTTTACTACTCATCTTGTTGGATGCCTTCTAACAAAGGCTATGAAGATTTGAATAAAATTATCCATCAATTTTTGTGGTCTAAATGGGATGGCAGTGCTGGGTTTAAAGCCACATCATGGATACACTGTATTCAACCTAAATATAGAGGTGGCATTGGTCTCATTGATCCTAAAATGCAAGGTATTTGTTTGTTAGCAAAGTGGATTATCAGCACTCTCCACGGAGATGAACCTTGGAAAATTCTGGTTAGATATAGAATCAATTCTTGAACTGCTAAAGGTAAATGGCAGCATACTAGTTGGCGAGATAAGATACTCATTGCACCCTTCTTTCAGATTAGAGCCTCGTCTCCTTTAGAAACTGTTTGGAAGGCGTGGCAATGTGTCTGCCATATACTTGAGTGGAGGGGAGAATCTCTTCAACATGGATTCAACTTTGCAACATCCGCTATATGGTGGAATAAACTTATTCAATACCACAGTCAGCCCTTGGTTGTTAGCTTTCCCAGGCATGCTCTTTTTTTGTTCAAAAAAGGGATCCGTCAATTTTGTGATATTTGGGACTTCAAGGAGCTAGATTGGTTACCATGGTTTGTTATTAAAACTCGTTTTGGATTATCTAATAGATATAAGCAGTTCCTTATTTTTGTCCAATCTTTGGTTCCTGCTGAGTTGACTATGAAAATGTGTACTCCTATTGCTTGCAATTTTCTTAAAGACTGGTGGTGGTTATCAACTTATCATTTCACTGCTTTTCCTTTGAAGAAGATCTACAAACAGCTTCTTCGTTGTTTGACTCTTACTCCTCGTCTGAATCTTAAATGGAAATGTAAATTCTGTGAGAAATTTTGGTATATCTTGAGCACCCAAATTTGGAAATCTAAGTTGGATGCAGATGCACAGGTCTTGTCCTGGAAAATCCTACATTGCAAGTTGCCTATCGATAACAAACTAAGCTATTTCAAGATCCCAGTGCCTAAATGTCCTTTAAAGTATGAAACATATATTTTGGGATTGTTTTTTTGCTCAGAACCAATGGAAGGTTATTTTCAATGGTTTACCAGCTATTTTTGAACATCATTTAAATTGGAAAGAGGCTCTGTTGGGCCTGGGTGTTCATAATGTGATTGCAAACTCTATTAGATAGATTATTCTCATGCACATTTGGAAAAGCAGGTGTACAGCAATTTTTTCTAACTCTAAATATCCTCTAGAAAGAGGCACTATAAGGATTTACTCAGATGTTTTTTTGAGAATGGATTACTTGTCTATGCAGCTTCAAAAGATGGTGAAAAAAGATGTGCTTCTCGATCGACAACTACAGCAGATTAAGCTTCAAATATCCCATCTTCAAAATGGCAAGGCTTAGTATTTGGCCGAAGACATGAAGACTGAGGTTGAACAGTAGAGATTAATGTTTTTAATGTAATTAATGTGCCTCTTGTCAGCAGCAAATAGCAGTTCAGTGAGGCCTCTTGATGGACTCTTTCTCTGTTGAGGCTGTGGCTTTTTTTTCTGTATTTTTTTCTAGTGGCCGCTCTGTTTTGAGAGAATTTTTTTTTCACAGCTAAAGGCTGAATTATTGGTTTTGGTTTTGTATGGTGCTCTGTGTGTACAGTCCTTAGACTGTTTTCTTTTCCTTGTATTTACATTTCTCTCAATAAATAAATAAAAAAATGTCTTCAATAAAGTTGCAGAAGCTCTAAATGACACGACTTTGCCCTTTAATAAATGATTGGTCCCCCTTGCAGAGGACGTGAAGAAAAAACTCGATGAAGCAGATACTGCCAGCGTTCTGCTTGATCTACACCATACTGTGGGTGGCATGTCTTTGTGCTGGAAATGCAGATAAACCACCAAACTCCACGCCTAAACAACGATGCTTCACAACACTTTTTTAGTTCGGAGCATCGCTCTTCGACACAAGAAATGCAGTGATAGCATTTCCACGTCAGGCTTTTCAGCTCACCAGGCCGCCTTACGGCTTCACTTTTCCTGGTTATCCCGCCAACCGATTTTTGGATGGAAAGCTCATTATCGACTATTTGGGTAATAATTCCTTATAATTACTGTACACTAGCCGTTCGTTTTTCTTCTCGTGTGTTTCTTTTACAGTGAGTGTTGTGTGGGGTTTTTTCAGCGGATGCTTTCAAATTAGAGTTGCTTCATCCTTATCTCGAAAATATGGAGCCCGAGGCGATGAGCAAAGGGGGTAGAGACTACAGGAGAGGAGTGTGTTTCTCGGTGGCGATGGCAACTGCGCTGTCTGTGGAGGAATTAAACTTCACAAGAATGGGTAGCAAGAATATAACGTTGAATCCGTTAACTTCAGATGTACAGTTTGAGTGGTTTGAATCTTTCGCGTTTTGGAAAGCGGAACGAAGTCTAGAGGTATGGAGTACGCATATATATTAATCCTTCGAATGTAGTCTAAAGAAAATTTTGAACGAATGTATGAAGCAGGAAAATTAAAGATTTTAAAAAGTAAAATTTAACGAGCGTTTGAATCAGGAAATTTAAGCGCTCTTCTACCCAGTAAAGAGGCGATGGCAAACGCGCTTTATCTTTCCGGGAGAGTTCGGCGTAAACGACTACCGCGTGGGGTTACTATCTGGTCTAAGCGTTGCAGAGCTCAAGAAGAAAGTGCCTTCTGTTGTTCTCAAGATCGTCGGTCTAGTGAAGGTCATTTTTTGAAAATTTCTCTTCATAAATGTTTCGTTTCTTCACCAAAAAAAAGGGGAATTCCGACATAAATATAATTGACATGCAGAAGCTCGACGGGACCGGCGCCAGGAATTTTCTAGTTGTTGGGGTCCCACCGCAAGGATGCAGCCCATTTTATTTGACAGTGTTGAACGGAAACAAAGACGAATATAAGTGCTTGGTGGAGGTGAATGAAATCCATCGCCTACACGAGACCAAGCTAAAGATGGCACTGCGAGACCTACGCGAACAGCTGGGTGACTCCAACATAATGTTTGCGGACTATTACAGGGCGTTCATGAGTGTAATGAAACATCCTGCAAGACACGGTGGTTAAGAAATTGGTAATGTTTTAACTAGTTTGATGGCTTGTATTGATTGAGTTGGGGTGGCAAAGCTAACTTATTTGAACAGGAATGAAAGTGAGAAACGTTGCATGCTGCGGCGGGGGAGGAGAGTACAACTACAACCCTGCGGAACGAGATCTTCAAGACGATGTTCAGAGGCGGAGAGTTACGTGTACTGGGATGATTTCCATCCAACTGATACTCTCAACAAAATAATCGCCGCTAAATTAGCATCTGGAAAGTATATTGAACCTCCCAATGCCTCCCTTGGCTGTTCCTGAGGACCGAGCTTCTTAACAATCACAAGAGGGATGGAGCCCTAAAAGATCTTTCTGAGATGTTCGTAGAAAAGGAAACAAATCGTAGTCCCCTCGCCATGGAAACAAAGGTGGCTTGCCGAATAATTATTTAACTTCAAATATTCTCTACATTTGTATTGCTCATGCACGTTATTTTCCCGTCTTCTAGTCGTGGAAATTTTTGTAAAGCAAGTCAATGTTTAGTTCCTGCGTTTGGCAGGAATACTAATGCAATCATCCCATGCATTAATTCATTTCAATGGACCAATCAGTATTGAATATTAAATTTATTTTGTCAAAATGTCTAAAGTTGAAATTTAATTTTTTATTTACTGATTTAATAAATGCAATTTATCTGCTTTGCTATTGGTCGATTGGGCAAACAGTAATTTGAAAAATAGAATTTTTTATTTTTTAATTATATTAAAATTGATTATTATAGTTGAAATTTTAAATATTTCTTTTTGATCCGCCTTTCAAGTTGGCAACTTGGCAGGTGATGACCGTACAGGGTTTAATGGAGATGAGTTGGTCATGCATGCGACGACAGAGATGTCTGCTGTGTTATCATTGGCTCAGATTTTAAGCTCTTAAGCTCGGATTTTTAGGAAGTTTGTTAACCATTTCTTCATTTCTTCACCATTTTCTGAACTTCTTGTCTCAGATTGACGTGTGGAATACTCAGATTCGCATTCTCTGCATTATTCTGATTCGATCGATGTGCGTTCTTGGCTGCAAAGGTCACACCTGTGCAAAGAATGAAAATCAGGGGTTTTAATACTTGTGAGTAGTTTTTTGCAACTGCAAAGGGTGAATCTACAATGGAGATCTTTTACTATGTTTTTTTTGCTTTTATGGTGGCTGTTGTGGCAGCTTTGGAGCTCAGCAAGAACAACAAAGATCGAATTTCTACTTCGGGGTCTCTCAATTCCTTCAAGAACAATTATCTTGTGGTGTACAATCTCATGATGGCTGGAGATTGGTTGCAAGGACCTTATGTTTACTTCCTCTACAACTAGTATGGATTTAACAAGGGAGAAATTGGATGACTCTTTATTGCGGGTTTTGGGTCATCTATGCTTTTTGGAACAATTGTTGGATCACTAGCTGATAAACAAGGTCGCAAAAGGGCTTGCATAACATACTACATAACTTAGATTTTAAGTTGTTTTACAAAGCATTCTCTTGAGTACAAAGTCTTGATGCTTGGCTGTATACTAGGAGGCATTGCTAAATCTCTTCTATTTTCAGCTTTCGAGTCATGGCTTGTTGCTGAACATTTCAAGAGGGGTTTTGATCCATAGTGGCTATTGTTGACTTTCTCAAAAGCAATATTCCTGGGCAATGGTCTAGTTGCCATTGTGGCTGGACTATTTGCTAATACCCTTGCCGACACTTTAGGTTTTGGTCCAGTTTCACCATTTGATGCTGCAGCCTGCTTCCTAGCTATAGGTATGGTAATTATATTCTCCACCTGGACAGAGAATTATGGAGATCCCCCAGAGAGCAAGTATTTACTTACTCAGTTTAAGGGTGCTGCTGTGGCCATTGCTTCGGACGAGAAGATTGCAATTCTGGGAGCTATACAGTCATTATTTGAAGTTTCAATGTATACATTTATGTTTCTTTGGACACCTGCTTTGAGCCCAAATGAGCAGGATGTTCCTCATGGGTTCATATTTGCAACATTTATGCTGGCTTCAATGATGGGAAGTTCCCTGGCCTCTAGACTTATGGCCATCCAACACTCAAGGTGGAAAGCTACATGCAGATTGTATTCCTTGTCTCTAGAGAAGCCTTACTCCTTGTTGCAATGACTTTCTTCTTAGAGCCTAGCACAGAAAAAGGTGGAAGCATTACACCAGGAGGACATCTCTAGCTTCTTAGATTTTGTGTGTTTGAGGGTTGAGTAGGAATATTCTGGCCTTCAATTATGAAAATGCGATCACAATATATTCCAAAGGAGGCTAGGAGCACAATAATGAACTTTTTTCGCATGCCTTTAAATATTTTTGTTTGTTGTGATTTATAATGTCAATGCCTTCCCAATCACAATCATGTTTGGCATGTGTTCAATTTTCCTCTTGATGGCCGCAGTCCTTTAGAGGCGACTCATGGTAGTTGCAGAGAGTCACAAGACTAGATCTCTAGATACGTGGGTTGGAACCAAAGGAGCACAATACAGAGGGAGAGCCTCTTAAGATGTAAAATCCTATGGAGATTCAAAGAAGATGTTAAAGTATTTGTTTGGACCTATTATAAGCAGTTAGTTTCCATGAAAATATTCATAGGGTGAGCAGTTAGTTTCCCTACAAAGTTCAAATATTCATATGATGAACATCTAGTTTCCCTACAAATATTCGTAGGGAAAGCAATTAGTTAGTGGCCTATTTGGTCCTTTTGCTTCATTATTTGATCACATACATTAATTGGTTGATTTACTCATAAATTGGAGGAATGTGAAAAAATTAATCATCTTGGAACATCAGTTTGGGAGTATTAGTTTATTTGTCTAGCTGGTGGAGGTCTCATAGCAGAGTATTAATATTAGCATAATTTTGTACCAGTTACGGCTTTATTTGGAAGATTGTTCTGAGTAGTCTTAGCCATGTACCAACTAGGTTATATGCCTACAAACTGGAAGCTATTCAAGCCAAATTACTTAGAGCACTCCATTTGCTTGGCTACTTTGTGATAGAGTCTGGAGTGGTGTCTTGTAACTGCATTGATTTTTCAATTGCATTCAGCACAATAATATGAAATTTCTTAACCTAACCTTTTCCGCCACCGTCGCCATCGCCATTTTCTTCCTTCATGTAATCGTGTAATTCTTTTTGTAACTGTGTGCAAATTGCAAAGAGCATAGCTTCTATTGCAGGAACTTTTCATCAAACAACCATTAAATCTTCTCTATCCCGAACATTTCATCTACCAAAGGAGGTACTTCATAGATTTTGTTTAAGTGGGTGTCAATTCAAAATCACTTTCATGGTACCCAAATTGTTTGTTTCGCTATAAAAATGTTGTTGGTTGTAGGGAAGATATACAGGTTCTGCAAGTGACTCTATTTTTCTAGGGTTGTCACTAGTGGAACATGGGAAACAAGAATTCAGTCTACATGGTATCAGAGGCAAGGTCAGTACTTCATTTTTATT